>CM077257.1:15498841-16163841 GCA_039654775.1 Spinibarbus caldwelli
TATATTCAGATTTATAACTATTTATTCAGATTTACATTTATATATTCAGACTTGTAACTGTATATTCAGATTTACTTCTATACATTCAGACTTATAACTATATATTCAGATTTACATTTATATATTCAGACTTAACTATATGTTCAGATTTACTTCTATATATTCAGATTTACTTCTGTATATTCAGACTTATAACCATATATTCAGATTTATAACTATTTATTCAGATTTACTTCTATATATTCAGATTTACATTTATATATTCAGATTTACTTCTATATATTCAGATTTACTTCTGTATATTCAGATTTATAACTATATATTCAGATTTACGTTTATAAATTCAGACTTATATATATTCAGACTTATCACTATATATTCAGATTTCTATATATTCAGATTTATAACTATATATTCAGATTTACTTCTATATATTCAGACTTATAACTATATATTCAGATTTACATGTATATATTCAAACTTAACTATATATTCAGATTTACTTCTATATATCCAGATTTACTGTATATTCAGATTTATAGCTATATATTAAAATTTAGTTCTATATATTCAGACTTATAACCATATATTCAGACTTATAACTATGTATTCAGATTTACTTCTATATATTCAGATTTACATTTATATATTCAGACATAACTATATATTCAGATTTACATTTATATATTCAGATGTACTTCTATATATTCAATTTACTTCTATATATTCAGACTTATAACTATATATTCAGATGTACTTCTGTATATTCAGATTTACTTCTATATATTCGGATTTTTCTATAATTATTTCCTGTTTGGCACCTCATAATATATATATATATATATATATATATATATATATATATATATATATATATATATATATATATACATTTTATATATATATATATATATATATATATAACAAAATTGCTCTGTTGGCTGAGGAGTCAAGACATTTGCAAATATGATTTAAAAGATGAATATGAGACAAAACTACAGAATGTCACATTTTATTATTAGCCGTTTCAACACATACATGTTTTGCCAAATAGAAAGAACAGCACTTTTAGAGTTTATCCCACTCATTGATGTGAGCATAAGTATTGGGACAGCTGAACATAAGACAGATATAAAATATTAAAAGCTATTATTTAGTTGCAGATCACTTGTGCACAATCACAGCAGTGAGTCTGTGACCCATAGAGATCACCAGACTCTTGGTCTCATCCTTTGAAATACTTTTCCCAGCCTTTAATGCAGCCAATTCCAATTGTTGCTTGTTTTGGGGAGTTTCTGCCTTTACTCTCCTCTTCAGCTGGTGAAATTCATGTTCAATCGGATTTAAATCTGGAGATTGACTTGGCCAATCTAAGACTTTCCATTTCTTTGCCCTTATAAATTCCTTGACTGAACTGGCAGGGTGTTTTGGGTCATTGTCCTGATGCAATATGAAGCACTTCCCAATGAATCTGGTGGTATTTTCTTGAATATTGGTAGGCAAGATGGTTTTGTACCCTTCCAAATTCATTCAGCTACTGTCATCAAACATTAAGTCATCAGTAAAGTTGAGAGGGCCTGCTCCAGAGACAGCCATGCATGCCCATGCCATGACACCACCTCCACCATGCTTTACAGATGAGGCTGTAATGCTTGGGATCTTTTGCAGTTCCTTTTTTTTCTCCACATTTTTGCTTTCCCATCACTTAGATAAAGGTTCGTCTTTGTCTCATCGGTCCATAAACACAGTTCTAAAACTCTTCTGGTTCACCTTTGTGCTTTTTTGCAAACTCTAATCTTGCCTTTCTATTTTTGGTGCTGGTCAGAGGTTTGCATCTTGCTGTGTAGCATTTGTAATTCTCTGTCAAAGTCTCCTGAGGACAGTAGATTGTCAGAGCATCACCCCAGCTTTCTGGAAGTTGTTGGTGATTTTACAGACATGTCTTTTAGGGTTCATTTTCACAGCCTTTATTTGTCTGTCATCAACTACTGTTGTTTTCTCAGCCGATCAGGTAGTTGTTGGTTGCTGGTGTCGCTGGTGGTTTCCAAACTCTTGATTTCTCCATGCCCTTTGTTTTTGCTATAGCTATAATTGACTTCCTCTTTTCTTTTAGCATCCAAATTGCTTGCTTTTCTCTCAAAATCAGCTCCCTCATCTTCATCCTGGTTTGTGTGTGGCATCATCGAATGCAAGATTCAGAATGCAGAAGTAATGGATATAACTGATACGACACATTCCCTGCTTTTAATGTCTGAAGAATGAATGCAACAGGACACAGCTGATCACTTAGAAAGACCTGTGAGGCAACTGTTCCAATACTTATGCTCACATCAGATAGGGGGATGAAACTCTAAAAGTGCTGATCTTCTTAGCTGGTAAAACATCTGTGTGTTGAATCACCCAATAATAAAATGTGACATTCTGTAGTTTTGTCTCATATTCATCTTTTAATCATATTTGTAAATGTCTTGACTCCACAGCCAACAGAGCAATTTTATCTTTACTGTTCCAATACTTTTGGAGGGCACTGTATATATACATGCATATGCGCACACACACACACACACACACACACACACACACATATATATATCTATATATATATCTATATATATATATATATATATATATATATATATATATATATATATATATATATATATATATATGTATATGTGTATGTATATGTATGTATGTATATATATATATATATATATATATATATATGTGTATAATATATATTAGTGCTGTCAAACGATTATTATTTTTTGTTTACATAGCATATGTATACTGTGTATATTTATGTATATATAAATACACACCCATGCATGTATATATTTAAGAAAAATGTTTTATTTATTTATATATATATATATATATATATATATATATATATAGTTATATATATATATAGTTATATAGTTATATATAATATAAATTATATGAATATAAATATATAAATACATGTAAATATTTTCAAAATATACACTGTATGTGTAATTATTTATATATATATATATATATATATATATATATATATATATATTACATATATGTATTACATATATGTATTTTTATATATATATACATACATACATAATAAATATACACAGTATACACACACTATGTAAACAAAAACTTTTATTTTGGATGCGATTAATTGCAATTGATCGCTAGCCATGCAAGCCATGCCGCTCTCATGCTACACATCATGTTCTCATGCAGTGAAATATACGTTTTGGAGCAAAGATGACACTGACAACGTGACAACATTATTTCAACCATGGAAAGATTTCAATTCTCACTATTTTTCTAGTTTAAGTTCACCGAAGTTTATCTACTCTCTTGTCTGATTTGCTTGTTGGACAAAATGGCGGATTTGTCGTTATGATTGGACCCTGCGAAGGTTCAGTTGCTTGTCTGTCTTGCTAATGCCAGGGAGACTGTTGGGCTTATGATTATTAATCATGTGTGCATTCGCCCAAACTGAATGATTCAGTTACTTATTCATAAAGACATTGGCTGCATCCAAATATGCATACTTCCCTACTATATAGTAGACGAAAAACAATATGTGAAAAGATTAGTATGTCCGAATTCACAGTATTCATATAGGCAAAAAGTCCCTGAATCACTTGCAATTTCTGACAAGATTCTGGAGCGCGCATCCAATGAACACCTTATTATCCCCTGAGGCCATGAGAGAGGATTTTATGAAGTGACTCAACTGACGTAGGTAACATGACAAATTAAGTACATCTGGATTACATTCATTCTACAAACATTCATACTATATAGAACATTTTTTAACAGTCATTGAGTAATTACTTATTCAAAAGAAGTACCCACTCAGAGAGTGTGATGTTACCGCTTTTGCCTTAGTTTTGCCCTTTGCTGAAGCAACAAAGTTGGCAGAACCTTCAGATTGGTCCTAAAGGAAACATGTTTTTCAACTAATTGTTTAAATGAATGATTCAGTGATTCATTCATGTAGACAGTGGCTGCATCTGAATATGCATACTTCCCTACTGTAGTAGGTGAAAAACAATGTGAAATGAGTACTATGTCCAAATTCACAATATTCACAAATACTTGGTGGGATTCTGAAGTGCGCAGAAAATGGACACATGAGGCCATGGGAGAGGATTTGTGAACAGCAGTAAAGTGAAATGACTGATGCTGTAGGTCACATGACATAGGGGTGCACATAAGTTCGGCCTGGTTCTCATAAGAGCACTTGGAGATTTGGTCCTCACACTGCACATAGTGTGACCCATTAAATATAACTATAAAAAAAATAATAATAGTGATGATAATATTATTGCACTTTATTTTAGTTTTTTTTTTAAATAAAATAAAGTGTGATGATATTATTATATTTTAAAATAAAAAGGGAGTAGTAAATACAAATACAATTATTTTATAGTAAACTTAAAAATAAAATGCTAACATTTACTTTTTTTAATCTGAATTTTCATTATTTTCAAACTTTAAATCAGCAAGCTTTTATTTTGGCAGGTTGTCGGCAAGTAAGTATATGCGCTGCTGGATTTAGCGCTGACAACTGAAGAGCATCAGTGAATGAAATGTCACAGTTTTGCATTGTGCTTTGAAAATGCCGGTGCGTAGCCTAGATTTGTTTTCAGTTTGAATAGAAATCTTATACATTGCAGTTTGCCAACGGTAATTGTGCATTAACAGCTGTCAACCACGTCCCAATGAGCGCTCTGAACTTATTTACACAGCACACTTTTTATTTTGGTCATGCATGCACACCTGTGTACCACTTACGTGCACCCCTGCAAATGTAGTACATTTGAATTAAATTCATACTATATACATCATACTTTTTGTAAGGGACGAAAGATAACATTCATAAGAAGTACCTACTCAAAATGTTTTAAACAAATCATTCGAGTGAACAATTCAATGACTCATTCATAAAGACAGTTACCTATGTAACTTACCTTACTGCTGTAACAATGCAACTTGCAAAATGTATTATTATATTATATTATATTATATTATAGAAAAATGATGCCAGTTAATGAGTCTGATAAGACAATATAGTGATAGTAACCTGATATAAGTGTATATAGCCTACTACGTATACATTACCTACCTCCCACACATACACATCAAACACTTGGACATATAGAAGGTCTAGAGCAGCACAGACCTTCCCCCTTCTGGGTTCTAAACCTGCCTGGGAGGCTTGTGGCTCTGGACCAAGAATGATATTATCCTTGAATTTTCATCAGGATGTGTTCATCAAGCTCTCAGCACCCAACATGGGTGAGAGAAAGAGAGAGGAGGTTGAGACCGAGACGGAAAAAGACAGACAGAGGGAGTACAGCGGCAGGCCAACTGCTGATGATTATCAGATTTTTTTTTCTGCTTATATAGTGTGTTCGAGACTGTGTAATGGGAGCTTTTTGCTTTGGATTTTTACACAGCAGGAGAAGGTGGTGGTAACTGATCGGACCAGATATATCAAACTGCTGCCAATCATCCTATTGTGCCACAATCTTTTATGGTTTTTACGTATTTGATGTACTGCTGCTAGTTGCTTCTAATGCTATCTGTAAATCACATAATGGCAGCATGTCTAAATGTGCTCCATGTAATGTTATATTGAAGTTCCTTTGTTCTCCTGAAATCTAAAATAAACCCTGTGCTGTCAGCATGCACACAGGATTCTTAATATGAGGTCACGAAGCGTCCAACCTCAATACACCAACCGCACGAATAAGCAGCCACTTCAAAAAAGGAACAGTATTACCTCTGAAAACAGTGCAACCTGAAAAGATAACAGCATGCCAAAACACAGAGCCAGGCGACCCAGTAGATTACTAAACAAAACACGACACGCATACTTCACAGGCATTGATGTATTTTAGGAAACCGTCTTTAAAAGAAAAACACTGCTTAAGAAAGAAAGGTGAGGTGGGAAAAAATGAACCAACAGCTCAACACCCAATTATTCTTCAAGACATTGTGTTTGCCAGCTTGAAAGACACTAATGCCATTCAGACTGGACACCATAATGGCCTTAAGTATGTGTGGAAAGGCTGCTGTGAGTATACATACTTTGACTTGTGCTCTAAATGTTTAAGGTAATTTGAAAAACACAGATTGAATCACTTTTAACAATCTCTAATGGGTGTAATTGTTGAACAGTTTATATTTTCCACAAGGCCCAATGATTTTAACAAATCTTGTCTGTGGCTTATTTCTTTAAGTGGCCCCAACAGCACAACCTTCAGTGGCTGCTGAACTCAAGGCCAGTGTGAAAATGTTGGTTTAAATGAGGGACAGACTGTATTAATGGTACCACAAAAAGGATTTGAGCTTTTAATGAGAGGACGTTGAAATCGAGGTAATGTCAGGAAATTACAACTACGGCAAAAGGACTACCTGCGTTTAATTTAGCCCAGTTCCATTACTCTTCCATTCGCCATGTTGGAAACTGTGAGAAACATGGTTGGATCTCGTCTAGCCCTTACACATCCTGAAAGCTCCAGCGGTGTGGCATTTAGTTGAATAAAACATCTTGGTTTGTCATCAAACTTGTGTGTTGAACGTGGGGTTTGGGTTAGTTCTTCATAAACACTTAATTGTTTTTTTATGCAGATGCTGTTGCGGCAACTCAGCGAATAAAACACAAGTATGTTGCCCCAGCAGAAGAGGAAATAAAATAGTAATGAAGAACACTTGGGTTCATTGCTCACGGGTTCAGTAAAAGATTTTCTGTCAGATTTTCTCTTTGCAAGCCAACCTGCATCTTTAACTTGAAAATAAAGCTTCCAAAAGGAGGTTTTCACACTGATGCCGTAGAAGAACCTTACACTGAACTGTTCTTAAAAGAACCATTTTTTTTCAACATTTTAATCCAGAACCTATTTTCTATAAATAGAATGTTTTGTGCAATGTTAAAGGGCGTTCATAGAACCTTAAATGCCAATGAAGAACCTTTATTTTTAAGAGTGTACTGCCAAATTATAGGTATTTAGGGATACCACCAGCCGGTCTTTGGTTCTCTCTGAGTTTTTCCTTGCCCACTGATGGCCCATGGAGCTGCTTTGTGACAACTTGGTAGAAACTGTACAAACAAACCTGACTAGATCTTAAATGGGACATTTGGTCTGGCAGACACCCAAAGCACCAGGGCAGTTTACTGGTGAAGTGCATTTAAGGGTCATTACACTTTCAGCAAGGCTTCACAGTGCACATTATCTCTCCCTCTTACCACACCACAGCAGTGGGCATCCCACAAAATGAAGTACACCACAAAGTGATGTGACTACCTGCCCAGGGGCATGTGGTTACCCTGGAGATGCCACTGTTAGAGTAAACCTGTGGGCACCCACATGTGGTAAACCCCTGGTAGACAAGAGACAGTAAGAGAAAAGACATCGTTCAGTGGTCGTTAGTGGTCGAGCAGCACTGTCTTTTTCTCTCCATGAACTGCATTCACGAGGGGAGTGAGTCACTCTGCTGTTCCCCGGGAGTGTTTGTTCATTAAATAGGTAAAAATACACCCAAATAAAAGGAACGCGCCAATTATACGGGGCGTAAGGAGCACACATGTGCCTCTGAGTTTAGTCACTTCACCTCCAAACACTACCCTGGATAAACCCGAAAGACAGTCAATGGCATTCAATGCGACGTGTAAGTCGTGTAATTTGGGAAAATGAGAGGGTACCAGAATCACATCGATGCTCGCGAGGGAACTCACGCGAGCAGCGTTTCCTCAGCACGCTAAGTCTCCCGATAAAGCATCGCACATGGCGTTGATATAATTAATTTGTTTATATATTGGTTTATAGAGGTTCTTAAGCGAACTGGAATAGAAGTAATTGTAGACCTCGGTAACCATGTTTGGGAAAGAATTAGGTTGTTCAATGAAGTGATTCCGCTCTCAAAATGTTAAGACAATAAAAATGAGGTCTCGAGGGATTTTCTGTCCTAAAGCGGTAAGCGTTTTTGGTGAAGGAGAGGAACCCAGACTTCCGCAAGGTCTCTCGTTATTACAGGGAATGAAACCAAATATGTTATTTAACGATAGCATGGGATTTGATATGATGTCTGATATGAAATACAAATTAGATTACTTTAAGATAGTCAGAACATGCGTTTTAACGATAACGAATCACGATATCTAGAACCTGAGCAATTATCAGGGATGCACATGTGTACCCTTAGCAAAAACGTATTTTATATATGCGTATGTAGGCCTAGCCTACTTGACATTAATTTAGGCTTAAACCTATTTTATGTAGCCTAAGTAGTGGATTTATTTATAAGCTAATTTGACAAATATTTAATCAGTATAACCTAAATAGCACTAATTTACAGACAAAAGAAAAACAAATCTGTTACAACACTTCTTTAATTTCGTGCTTCTGAACATTATTAGTCTTTTCTCCCCACGCCTAAATATAAATGACTTATTTCTCCACTCGACTGCAATTTATCCATTCGTCTCGCGTCAAAATTGTGACTGTTTTGCACATCAGACTCAGGTGAAGCTGCTTCTGATAAACTGCGTCCAATCACACCAGCTGATTTTAGTAACTTTATAGGCTACAACTCTCATGCAGTCGGCTGATGGACGCGTTCCAGACGTGAACCCACACAAGGGAATACACTGTTGCACTGGATGTCTCCCGGTAGCCTCCCTCTGCAGGGCGGCGGAACCGGCATAAAACAATCACTGTATGTTCGCCGTCTGAGCCGCTTAGCTGGGAAACACGAGACGAGTCGTGTATTCATGTTTCCGGGCGCGCTTGAATAAAGCACAGAGGCGAAAGCGGTTCGTGTGGTTTGCGCACAGGATCTTAGAGCGGAGAACATGTGAGAGGGGAATGGGAAACTGGATTACACTTTACAGAAAGACGCAGAAGGGGTTACGTTCAGGTAGGTTCATTCGGACTGTGTTTTACTAGTGTTTTCACTTATGACTTCTAAATGTTTTCACTAATAAGTGAGTCGTGTCGCGTCACATTCATTGAACTATGACAGGGATGTCATACAGTTTTTTGGTTCATTTCCATCGCGCACTATGGATTGCATAGAAGGTCCCCAAATGTTAACTTTAGTTTTCTCATAAATCGGGTTCTCTCTCCATAGGGATGTAAAAAATAGATAAAAAGTACGAAAAAAAAAATAATAATCGCATCAGATGAAGTAGGCTAGATGATAAACAAATATTTCTACATGTAAAATAACACACGCTCTGTTCTAGTCGTGTGAAATAGGCTATTTGTGTGTTACTGACCGGTCAACGCGGGATTATAGACCTCCTTGTGTCAAACAGGCATCATTCATTCTTAATACTTCTGATGTTATGCAAGTTTGCATAAATACACTCTGCAGAAGTTTCAAACATATCAGAGTCATCAGTTCCGTCAAATATTCCTCACCCGCGCCCGCGCCCGACTCGCGCTTAATTAGATTTGAGTGCTTTTGTTTTGACTGAGGTGATCTTCTTTAGGCGTTTTTAGGCTGCATTAATATTAAAACAGTTTTTACCTACAGAAAATGAAGTTTGTCTGAAATGCATGTCTGGGGGAACATGATAGTGAACATAAATGTCATCTTTTTCTGTTTCACAGGATTTTGACAAGGCGCAGCGGCTCCGTTGAGTAGGACATCCCCGCGGCGGCCAGGGCGCTTTCAGCGGACACAGGGGGAAAGAAGGACTAATATACCAAAGATGAACACAATTGTGTTTAATAAGTTAAGCAGCCAGGTTTTATTCGAAGAGAAGGCGAATGAGGTGGAAAGAAGCAGTCGAAATTATTTAGAGGTGATAGATGGACAGCATCCGGACCTGCTCGCCAACAGCCCAGTCATCAAAGACAGCTCAGCTATCCGGCACAGGAGATCCGGGTATGTCACAAACTTCAGAGTCTTTTATAAAATATACTGCAGGTTCATGGACGTGTTTTCTACTTAAAAAAAAAAAAAAAAAATCCATTAACAATACTCCAAAAATGAAGCAGATGCACTGTAAAATATTTTCATCATGTTTCATTGTGAAATATTTGTTTCCATCAATTTCACTCGATTTTCTTAATCAGAAAACTCATTCGAAATGGTCTAAAAATAGAACGTATTCATCACTGCAGATTGTCACATTAGCACCGCAAGTTTTAAAGCTTGGATTTTTTTCACAGTACTGCTTTGCACATCATTTATTTTTCAAGACGGAATAATCAGCCTAATTATTCTGGTAAGATACTTAGCAGAAAACCCCCCCATATAGGCTATAATGATAGCCTGTTTAAGTCATCTGTGGTCTTTTTTAACGCTGTTAATGCTTTTAACCGCGTGACAGCACGGAGAACCTTATTAAAGATAAACATCAAGTTGTTCAGTTTTAGAGCCAACGGTGAAAGGCAGTGGCACATCCAACTGTTTGACTTTTCATAGTCTTTGTGTTTTCTTTCCATAGATTTGCGCTCAGTTGTGGTTAGAGAGCATATGGTTTGAATTTACAGCCTGTTCGCCGCCTTCTTATCTAGGATACGTTGAGGTTTCAAAAAGAGAATTGCAGGAAATTAATATTCACAATTCAATTAAGTCGCTGTCGATGGTGCTGAATTAGCAGGGGCTTGTCGTTGGGGTACATGAGGTCATTCGTGTTCGGTAGCACATTTAAAACACGTCCAGGCCTGTTTCTAATAAATAAACATTTCCTTCAACTGTATGTGTGGTCCAGTCAATCACGAATATTTTTGTAGTGAGGGCGCAAGAAGAAACCATGTCATCCCTTATTTGCGTTCAGCCTCACCGCCCCAAGCTGTTTACCCCAACCTGTTTTCTATTTGCAGACAACACAGTGCTTCATTATACGACTGCGATACACAGCAACACCAAACCTAAAAGTGATGTCTTGTGAAAAACTTGTGCAAACATCCTCCGCTGCGGGTGCGTCTGGCTCGCGCGTACTGAAGGTCCGTTTGCGCGTGTAAGCGGAGCCAGTAGGATAACACTATAGCCGCGCTGCTGGCCTCGAGGGGAATATCACTGCTAATGAAAATTATTAATATAAATACAGAGGTGTGTGTCGCCGATATCGAGAACAGGCAAGGAAAGAAACTTCTTTAGGTTGTTAATACAGTTCTGGGTTACAAGGAAAATATTTGCTGAACATGAACCTCGGAGCGTTGGGGAAAATATGTTAAATGTGCAGTCAGGTTTTTGGAAGATAACAAGGTGATATAACAGCGCCATACTGACATCTACAGGTTTAAATAACCAGCTTCTGTTCTCTCTTGAAAATAAAGGTTCCAATTAGAAGAAAAACTGACTTACGGGCCGATGCTACATGAGAGCATTTTAAAGTTTTGCAAAGAACTTTTTTTCTCTCTCTCTCTCTGGAGAACCGCCTACTGAAACCAATGCGTTTATCTGAAGAACCTGTATTGGGTTCCTGACGAACCATTAAAGAACCTTTATTTTTAAAAAGTGTGATACTTAACATGAATTGAGAACAAAAGTGACTGTCAGACATTGTACACATTTTGTCGTGCAAATCTGCAGATTTGAATTTATTTATTTATTATTTAATTTTTTCTTTTTCAAATGATTCCATTCCATAGAAGACTAGAGGAATGCATAGCACATGTCATTGTGCAGATGCTGGATTACATGCAGCTATTTCAGTGCACCATTATTGTTTTTTTGCAGCCGGACTGTGAACTGATTTTGAATGAAAAACCCTCACTGAGAGAGTTAATTATAGCATGATGCTGGTTTTACAGAGCATGAGTATTAATTAGGCTCTCATGTAAGAATGTTTAACCCTTACAGAATCTCTTAAAATTGAACATAACATTTTAGATGTTTTCTTTTAAACATTGCTTGTATTTTAATTTCAATTTTCAACAAAAAGTTCTAAATATTTACCTCGAGGTCATTGGTCTGCTCATTGAATGTCACTTTTACATTAAGGTGGTTGTTATTTCATATTGATAATCAAAATAATAATAATAATAAACATTTAATTTATTCTGTTAATTCTTCAATATATTTACAATATATTTTGTAGATTATTTTCCTTTCTTAGAAATAAAACACAAGGCAGCAAGAATGCCCCAAAGAATTAAAAATACTTTTCTCAATGTGGAAAATATGTAATAAATCAATCCTATGGAATTTCTCCTCATGAGTGCCCATTCTGAAGTCTTGTGTAATTGTCATGAGATTTATGTGGCTTGTGTCGGCTTGTTTTTCTCCACAGGTCTCGTCAGAACCCAGGAAAGGTACGGCATAAACGACAAGCTCTGCAAGACATGGCCAGGCCTTTGAAACAGTGGCTCTACAAACACCGGGACAATCCGTACCCCACTAAAACAGAGAAAATCCTTCTTGCGCTTGGCTCACAAATGACACTTGTGCAGGTGAGTAAGTTCATTTTCCACAACTTTTCCATACACGTGCTACCAAGAGCTACTAGTTCTTGACAGAAGGATTATTAAAATGACAGTTTTCTTTTACATTGAAATGAAAATGCAGGTGTTCATTCCAAACACAAGTTGCAACCAACTCAGGTTTACGCTAGTGAAGGTTTTCTTTTTTTATTGTTTAACCAATATATATATATTAAAATTCAGAGACATTCTGGCCTGTGTTTAACTCTTCACATATGTGTTTTCCAGTCCGTGCCGAGTGTCAGTTTGTGTGTACATATCTGTCTCAGTCTGTGTCTCTGTATATACGTGAAGACATAAACATGTTCTCTAAATTTGTTAAGAACTGGCCCAGCCTGAAGATGCTATTCTGGATGACCCTACAAATTTAATCTGGTTCTAATATTCATGAAAAGGACCCATTTGTTAAAAAAAAATGTGAGCAGACAGCACTGCAGTATGGGAAAAAAAGACTTACAAACCCAAAACTTGTGCTCAGTTTCAGTGAATAAATAATCTTACATGACTGAACAAATCTTAAACATCTCTAGACTTTAGAATACACCTGAACTTTACTCATTGCTAGAGTACTTTGCTACTACGTCCTATGATACTTAATGCTTCCCTCAAAAACTGGTCTCCGTTGACCAGCTTAAAGTGAAAAATATGGCTTTTGCTCTTTGAGAACTTTATATAAAGCAGAGGTCAGGAAACTCAGAGCTTGAATAACATTTTTTAAAGCACAATGCCTGACATAAGTGGCTTGAAGTGTATCGGGCATGAAAAGTTTTCCTAGTATAACATCTAATGGTCTCTGGTCTCTGTGAAATGGAGAAGGCTGGGTTAAATATTGTTTTTATTGCAAAAAGACAGACGTCGGGCAGAGGAAAAGGAATATTATTAGGTGAGAGTGGCAGAGGCCAGAATAAGCACCCAGATCGTCATCGTCTCAGTTGAAGAAGACTTAATGTGATGTTACATTCACAGTGTTCCTGGGATATCTGCGTGTGGCATCAGCCTGCTATTTTTAATAGTTTTCATAGTTTCCCAATAAATAAAGCAGTATATGGAGCTTTTAGTCCAAACACACGTGTCTGTGTATGGAAGACAGTAGTAGAGAAAAACTGAATCAATAATAAACATATTTTGTGTCTTTTATGAACATTCATAATTCCTTTTATTTATTGGTCATTCTTTCCTCAGTACCATTCCAACACCCTCCCTCTTTTCTCAGGTGTCTAACTGGTTTGCCAATGCTCGACGGCGGCTGAAGAACACAGTTAGGCAGCCTGATTTGAGTTGGGCCCTTAGGATCAAACTCTACAACAAATATGTCCAGGGCAATGCGGAAAGACTGAGCGTCAGCAGCGATGACTCCTGCTCTGATGGTACGACACTCGCTCATGCTTGCACACACAGTCACACGTGTAAAAACAACTGAGCCTAATTATTCTTGCAGTGCCCTTATGGAGACTTACCAAAAACACACTCACATTCACAGAAGTGCCAAGGCTGAATGTGATGCTGAAACCAAGGATGTCGAAGACTAAATATAAGGTTTAACAATCTGTCACTGAAAAACTCATTTTAGATAATTGGTTGTCCACAATGTTTGTGCTGATGAAATGCACATTTAAAGGGATAGTTCACCCAAAAATAAAACTCCTGTCATGATCAAAAATGATCTTTTAAAATATCTTTGTTTTTTGTGCATATAATAAAAGTCATTGGGCTCTAATGTTGGTTTGGACCTCACTGTCTTTTATTGTACGGACAAAAACAGTTGCAACATTCTTCAAAACATCTTCTTTTGTGTTCCATAGAAGAAAGGGTGATTAAGGTCATTGAGAGTGATTGCAAAAGATTGCATAATTTTCATTTTTGGGTGAACTATTTTACCAATGTAAAGTTTAACAATCAGTCATATTGATCAAGCACCAATAAACCACTCATATTTGTGGTTGTTATGGTCCAGGATGAAACACACACACACACACACACACACTCACACACACCAAAAGGAATAGTTCACACAAACATTAGAATCCTGTCATGATTTACTCACCTGTATGACTTTCTTTCTTCTGTCAAACACAAAAAATCTTGTAAAAAATGGGTTTTTAGTCCATACAATGAAAGTCAATGGTCCAATGAAAGTCCAATACTGTTTCATTGTATGGACACAAACCGTTCTTTTTTAAGTCAGTTTCTTTATTCAACAGCACTTGAGAGTTTAAGTCAATGATTAT
This sequence comes from Spinibarbus caldwelli, assembly GCA_039654775.1. Classification (NCBI taxonomy): domain Eukaryota; kingdom Metazoa; phylum Chordata; class Actinopteri; order Cypriniformes; family Cyprinidae; genus Spinibarbus; species Spinibarbus caldwelli. Next base: position 15,513,510 of record CM077257.1, read on the forward strand.
ATAGGTTTACAAGACAAAAGGTGTGCTGAAAACAACAAGGACAAGTCAAGAGATAAATAACAGTAAGGATATATGATTTATTCTGTATTTATTCTGCCCTTTCGTGCCTTTTCCTTGGAATTGTATTGGTGATTAATGATCAATATCCCTAATAGTTTTCCTTCTAGAGAGCTGAGGGTGAGTAAACTAATGAACTATCCCTTTAAGAAGGTGCATACGTAGTCAGACATGTACAATATATGTTGCACAGATATAAACACTACTCATCACTGCTTGAGTATATACACACAGCACAAGTAAAACTGCTCTTTAAAACAAACAAGCACAAACAAATTCACCTATCCTGGTGCTAAATTTGTGTTGTGGTATTTATCTTTTCTAAATCTCTTTGGGGTTTTATTCAGCATGTAGCTGAAACAAACCAGACAGGATGCTTAAACATGGATGTTTTATTACAACACAGTCAGTGCAACACTCCAAACATTTTTATAGCATCGTATAGCAGCCGAGCCATAAATCAGGGTCGGGGTATGTCATGCGCAGCACTCGTGTGTGCATCCTCCACTGTGTTTAAGTTAACCGGACAGACGCGTAGGCTTACAGACAGTCAAGCACACTGTGATTAACACACCACAATGGGGCGTCAGGACTCAACCACAAACACTCGCACACAATCTTGCGCTTACATGCACAAACACAAAAACATCCTAACTAGCTATCTAAAGTTTTCTCTTTTCCTTCTGTCTTTTATGTTCTAATTCACACGCTAAGGCATTACAACTACAGGGATGTTGTTGGCTGTCTGACAGACTGCATGTTTGTTGGCCGCATCGCTCAACATAAGCATCCGTACACAATGAGACATTCAGTCAGAACACTTATCATCCCCCTGTGCTTAACAGTGACCTCCAAACACACACTCTGTATTTGGTGCCTTGATTAGATGTCTTGGATGAGGACACACACGCTGTGGTTAGAAGAGGAATGCCCAGTCTGTGCCTCTCACATCTGTCTCATTCTACAAATAACTTCCTCTTTTTTTACACTGAAAAATGGCACAGAAACTGTGTCAGCAGCCTAGCTTAACCTTTGACCTCAAATTCCCTCATTATCAAATCTAAACTTGTCATAGAATTTATGCACAGAACTTAAAATGATATTGATCAATATTGGTATTGATAACTAGTTACTGTATGTTGGTATATCGGTAAAAGTTTTGATGCGTTAAACCTTTTTTCTTTAAAAAAAAATCTATAGATAATTCACTTTTTAAACATTTACAGAGGAAAACATGTCTTTCTCTACATTTTTGTATTAGCTCTTGATCAGAACACACATAGAGAAAAGCACAGAAAGATTATATTCTCACGGTTGAGTAAATAATACATTAATCTATAAAAACATGAAAAAAATGAGGCTCATTGACCCTCAGTATTCAATGTTGTACTGCTTTATGTATATATAAAGAAATGAGGGGAGAATGTTTAGCTGTAAAAATTAAAATATGCCTTTTTTATGTTTATTTCTTCTGATGTTGGGGTTGATTCTGTGACCCGTTTCCTGTGAAATACACCCACATATTGTAAGCCATGATTATACAAGTAGAACATCATGTAACATCATACAAGTTGTTTACTTTGCATTTGAAATGTCTAGTTGTTTAGAGGGAACACTTTGTTGCACAGACGTTTCATCAGGTCTGTCGATCCCGTGTCTGAGCTCAGTAATTATGTGCTACAGAAGATCTGAGCTTCAGACACGCTCTTCACACATTTGAGTCAAGATAGAGCCTTGCAGTGAAATCCTAGCTCACTTAGGAGGCATTCACTCACGCAATCCTATCCCTGTATCCTAGGAAATATTGCGTTTGTGTGAACTCCAGTGTTTACCTTTGTTTCCTACATTATGGAATGGTTGTCAAGGTAGTATACAATACGGGTGCACTAAAACAATCTTTAAAAAATGTGGTTCTGATACGCTAAAAAAAAAAAAAAAAAATCAAAAAAGTAATTTGGCATTCTTAAATGAGTAAATCAAAACCAACAAGGAATCCACACACCTAGTTATAAATGAAATTGCTGAAGTTTAAATTAGATTTGACTAAGGACATACATGTGATAAGGCAAAATGAGTGCTGAAGACCACAAGGACAAGTCAAAAGATAAATAGCAATGGTGGAACTGCAAGTGATAAATGGTCTAATTTTATTCTGCAACAAAAGTATTAACTTCTGTCACTTCTTGACATTAGTGACAATGTCAAAAGGGAGGAAACATTTTGGACCTTCCATTCTGTTGTATTACAATCAATAGTAATGCCCATGATAGTTTTCTTTCAAGAATGAACAAACAAAGTCTCATAAATCATCCAGTAATAAAACATGTCAGTGTCTCTTATTTATGTTCTTCAATGAATCACTGATGGGACTACAGGTGGCTGAGCAAATAATAAGAGATGAGTGATTGGGTGTTTTTTACAGAACGATCAACGGAACGGAAAGATCAACTGAACACACTCTCTCCAAGGCTGAGATATGACATTGGAATGTCCGAAGAGTTTTTTCCCCCTGTTGATGAGAAAGTTAATACTTTTATTGGTTTTGTTACCAAAAAGCAGAATGAAATCTGACGATTTATCACTTGCAGTTCTACCAAAGTTATTTATCTCTTGACTTGTCCTTGCGGTTTTCAGTATTTTGGCAAAAATAATAGACAACTCCATATCATGATTAATGGACATCATACGATTGTTGCATTTACACTTCAGTCTAGAACAAAAGCCGCTACGGTGTGAAAGTAGATAAATCTATATATTCAAAGCAATCCATTGGTCCTAATAAAACTCTTTGTTTCCTGTTTACTACCATTCAAAAATTTGGTCGGTAAGATTTTTTAAATTATTTAAAAGAAATCTCTTATGCTCACCAAGGCTGCATTTGTTTGATCCATAATACAAATAATTAAAAAACAATGTTATCACAATTTAAATAATTGTTTTCTATTTTAATCTGTTCTAAAATGTAATTTATTCCTGAGATGGCAAAGTGAAATTTTCAGCAGCCATTACTCCAGTCTTCAGTGTCACATGATTCTTCACAAATCATTCAAATATGCTGATTTACTGCTCAATTAGTTGCTCCTTAATATTTTTGGAAACTGTGGTACATATTATTTTAAAATTCTTTGATTAATAGAGAGTTCAAAAGAACAGCATTTAACATAGAAATCCTTCGAAACATTATACATTTCTTTACTGTCACTCCTGATTAATTTAAATTATATAAAAGTATTAATTTCTTAAAAAGAAAATTACCTAACCACCAAACTTTTGAACAGTAGAACAGGTGCCATTCTTGCCCATCTGTTGTTTTTGTCTGTTTGCTTGCTTGATTTGCCTTGATTTTGTTCATTTTATCACATGCATGTTTTAAATATTTATATTTCATATTTTGCATTTCTGTATTTAATCTTTTGTAAATATATTTGAATCTTGAAATCTTGAACATTATTTTATTATTTTATTTTATTTTCATGCTTTCTCAAATGATGCCATTCTAGGCTCTCCTCTGCTTCAGCCTCTGTAGCAGTAATCAGTCTCTCAGCACCAAATTTGATCTGACACACTCACTTGCAGTTGGGAGGCCCATGTTTTCAAGGAGTGTAATCTAGTCAAGAGTTTTCAATGTGCTGGAGGGGTCATGCAGAAGAGAAGGGTGATTAAATGAAAATGTGACCGTGTCACTCCCTGCTGAGATGGCGTAAAGGGCAGGAGATCAAAATATTGACTTTTTATAGTTCAGTTCTTTTTCTTTTGCAAATGTCTTCTCAAATGTGTATTGACATATTTGCATGTATCCTGCATCACATCCAGATGGTGACCCAGCAGCACGGGCCCAGGTCGGGGAGTTCAGCAAGCCAATGTACCAGAGCGTCATCAAGAAGGAAGGTGGTGCTGTGAGTGCGGGTCTTCGAGCCGCTGCAGACGCCTCATTGTCTGATGACTACGTGTCGCCACCTAAATACAAGAGCAGTCTGTTGCACCGTTACCTTAACGACTCACTCCGCCACGTAATGGTGGCCAATGGCGTAATGGACGCACGGAGGAGGAACCACTCAGGCTCTTTCAGCTCTAATGAGTATGATGAAGACCTGCTGTCACCATCTTCTTCTGAAGCAGAAGCCAACTTTATCTACAGAACTGGTGAGCTGCTGCCAGTCTTACATTATTTCCTTGTCTGTGTGTCTTTGTGAGGAAGAAGGGCATCTTGAAGCTGTTTCTTCAGCCCAGTATCAGCTGTGTTTTGGTCTATGTATGATTTTGGCTTCTGGTTCTACAACAAGGAGAGTCACAGAGGGGTCATATGTTTTCTCTATTCTGCACATACACATAGTTCTATAAATCATTTCATTTCAACCTGACATTTGCAAATATTATGAAATACGTTTTTAATAGTATGAAAATACTAGTAAGTTAAAAATATTGCAGTTCAAAGAATGTGCGCTTTTATATTAAGCTTTGTACTTTTGATAAAATGTTTAAGGTCATGGAAGTTCAGATTTCAACTTGCAATGAAACAGAACATACTGTACAGTAAACATAGCTCATCCTGGTTTAGTCTTCAGCTCATTAACTATCAGTACTTCTTTAGTCAGACAATTATTCTCTCTTTTCAATCTTCATTCTCTCCTTATCCTCTTGTTTTTTTTTTTCTTTCAATATTACACACTTTTTCTCTCAACACAGTTTTGAGTTCATGTCCAACATCCACTACTAAGAAAGTCTTTAATCAAAAGAGAGTTTGTGAGGTAAAGAGATGTCTGTGTGTTATTGCAAGTGTGGAAGTGTATATCAACTTTAGGGTTAAAGATGTCAGAAGCCTAAGTGTGTGTGTGTGTGTGTGTGTGTGTGGATCATTTTAGTCTCTGTCATGTCTGAAGTGAGCCCAAATCTGACCTAAAGAATTTTCTCTTTAAGTCTCTTCTATTGTGTATCTTAAATATAACCACATCTCACCTCATGGTAGACTAATACATAACGTAGGTCACTATAGAAAGTCTGAATGTCTCTTTAGGGGTTTCAGCTTTTAAATTCTGCAGAACATTTGAGAGGTTCTTAAAACAACTTATGAAAGAGCATTAATGTATTTTTAAATATTAAAATTTTTAATGAGATTTAATGGGTTTTTGCAATATATACATTATTGTTTAAAAATTTGGGGGTCCATAATTTTTTTGGGGAAAGTAATTAATATTAATTCAGCAAAGAGACATTAAATTAATTGAAACTGGCAGTAAAGACTTTTACATTGTTACAAAAAAATTAATTTTAGAGAAATACTGCTTTTGAACTTTCTTTTGAAAAAATCCTGAAAAAATAAAATAAAATAAATAAAAAATCACGGTTTCCACAAAAATGCTAAGCAGCACAACTATTTTCAACATTGATAATAATTATATTAGAATAATTTCTGATACTTAATAAGTAATGAACCATTTTTAGCCATTTTCTACCAATTTCTTCATTGCAGCTGCTTCATAATGACTTTATCCACTTTCTAGAGCTTTCACCTAACCCAGCATTTCTCATTTACCGAAAAAGGCAAGCTCTGCCAAAGTTTAGGCCTCTCTAACTCGTCTGTTTAAGGTCAGCGTTGGTTCGGAGTCTCTCGGTAGGAAGCGTCTGGGGTCCTCACAGTCAGTTGTGTTTGCTCCCATGTGCTGTTTAAGTCCTCCAGGTGTTTGTGATGTTATCGCAAATCTCTTAGACATTCCAAAATGACAAATATGTTTCGGGAGAGTTCTGGCAATTATTTAAGCCCTGTTCATCATCATCTGGAAGCATGTCAGCCTCTATTGATCATTCGTAGGAATTTATGTGAGATACTGTGTCTGCGACGAAGGCCTTCGAGCGCATGTGTTTGCTTTCTCTTCTCTTTGAGAAAGAGTTTCTTCAGGTCAGAACACTGCGTCTTTGTCCTGACAGGATTCATAACTGATAACATTGTTTGCTCTTCACTTCTTCGCTTACATGTTGTTCACATCAAGCCTCCGGGATCTCGCCGTGCAGTCTTTGTTTTACTTTGTTTCTCATTTCATTTTGCCATTTCTTACTGACAAACATGGTTTGCATTATATCGGGGCTGACGAACAGAATACTGGAATTCTCTTCAAACCCAAATGCTGTTGCTAACTGCTTTCTGGACCAACGTTTAAACTGCCTGTGCGCTATGTGACGCAAGGCTGCTTATGTAGACACCTGCTGAGATAGACAGAGGGAAAGAGTTTTAGTGTATTTTGTTGCTTATTTAAGTTTTAATCAGTTCTTCCAAAATGCAGTTATACTTTTAAAGAATATTTATTAGTTATGTGGTTTTTCTCAGCTTTCATAATAAATACCATTTTCTGGCTAAGGATTCTGATGGTTTTTAGGTAGATGAAGTGTCTGTTTGTCAGCTTGCAGATGAGAAGATCACACAGCAACATTTGCGCAACAATGAATAAGGGATCAATCAGAACAAAATACAGCAATAAACTCTGAATTAAATTGATATTGAATTTGTCATTCAATCTTGTTGCTGGTTAAAAGGGGTTTGTATCGTTTCCTCCTAAGATTTCACTCTCTCATTTCCCCTGCTATTTTCTTTCTTTCCATTTTCTTTCTTTCTAGATTCCAGAATATTTTCATACAAATATTCCTCAAGTTTCAGACTAATACGGCATGAGGTTGAAATTTTAGATCTATGGTCTATGTTTTCTTTTTTTAAAACAGCTGTCTGTCTGTCTCTGCACTGTGTTAGCCAAGACACTAATGTTTTAGCTCAGACGTCTTTAAACCAAAGTGGCATCTCAGAATGCACTGGTTAAATGTAGCTTAATGGAACAAATTGGATCTAAAGGAGCTCTCTCTTCCTTTCTATCACTCCTCACTTGACGTTTCACAGATCAGACGTGGCAAAGGAGCCGTCAGGCCAGCAAAGCCTCTGATGGGAAAATAAAGAGGCCATTGTGTAAGAAAAATACGAAATAAAACGCAATGGGAACCTTGATGGAAGTTTCATTGAAAACAAGAAGTGAGAGAATTCCAGGGTACATGCCAGGGATTTTTATGTCAAAATGCACTTTAATGGGATATTTAATGGCAGGAATCTCACTCAGTGTTTTCCCTGCATGCATGGTACGGGCTTTAGGGCCGTCCTGTTTGATATAGATCACTATGCCGCACTGTCAGAGCGGATGGGAGCTCGCAGTAAAGTGAGAGCATGCAGGAAAATATTTCTCAGAACTTTGTCTAACGCTTTAGATGTATTTTCACAGGTTGCATCAGTGGCTGCTGGAAGTGAAAGTGCATCACATGGGACATAAACTGGCTGCTGCACCATTTATTCTAGAGCGACATGTTATTTGTCCTCATATTGCTTTCAACAGACTCTGTGTGATCCAGTTATTGTTACTGATGTATCATTTGAGGAGTGAACATATTATGAATATATTATGATATTATGCTTCAGTGAACTGAAATGAATGAGATGAAAGTGATATATATCTCAATACTTAAATCTAACATTGAGGGTTTTTGGTACTGCTGCCTATTACACCCGTTCAAAACGTTTAGAATACAGTAAGATTTTTTTTTCCCTCTTATATGCATATATATATATATATATATATATATATATATATATATATATATATATATATATATACACACACACACATATACATATATATATATATATATATATATATATATATATATATATATATATATATATATATATATATATATATATACACATATATATGTATATATGTATATGTGTATGTATATATGTATATATATATATATATATATATATATATATATGTATATGTATATATATGTATATATGTATATGTGTATATATATATATATATATATATATATATATATATATATATATATGTGTATATGTGTGTGTGTGTGTGTGTGTGTGTGTATATATATATATATATATATATATATATATATATATATATATATACATATACCGTGTGCCGAATTATTAGGCAAGTTGAGATTCTGGTCATATTTTTTTTCCAAAAACATTTTACCAATTCCAAACCACATCAATCTTAGTAACTACTATTGACTTTGTGTTTAATCATTTATAAGTGATATATAATTGTCCATGAAGGCTGGAAGTCAAAAGCTCCTAATATTCAGGTGTGCCAAATTATTAGGCAGGTCTTCTTTTATAGATAAAATTAGCCAAAAAAAGAGATTTAACTCAGACTAAAAGGCAAAAATTATTAAATGCCCATGAGAGGGATGCAATACTAATGCAATAATATAATTTGCAAAGTTAGGGCATGACTGTTGCTCATTGGGTCAGCAGTCAGAAAAAACAGTTGGAGAAGAAAAGACACTTGTTAACTGCAAAAGAATGGAGAATTAAGGTGAGGAATTAGGTGAGAAACCATCAGGAACCATTTAGTCTCCAGCGCCATCATTTTCCAGAACTGCAACCTTCCTGGAGTCTCCACAAGTGCAAGGTGTCAGGTTCTCAGGGACTTTGCTTGGGTAAAAAATCCTAAAAAATGACCCTCACTTAATAAGAATAGCATGCTGAAGTGTTGTGAAATACATTAAGACTGATTTTTCATAGGCTTTATGGACAGATAAGTTGAGAGTTACTCTTGAAGGACCAGCACCACATCCTCTTGTACCACTGTTTGAAGAATATCTTCCAGAATCTGGCAGTAAGTTTTAGGAGCTAATATTAGTCAATCTCCTATCCTGAAAAGTCTGTCTTGCAGAGATTGACTAAAAATGAGCTCCTAAAACTTACTGCCAGATTCTGGAAGATAAATTCTTCAAACAGTGGTACAAGAGGATGTGGTGCTGGTCCTTCAAGAGTAACTGTCAACTTATCTGTCTATAAAGCCTATGAAAAATCAGTCTTAATGCATTTCACAACACTTCAGCATGCTATTCTTATTAAGTGAGGGTCATTTTTTAGGATTTTTTACCCAAGCAAAGTCCCTGAGAACCTGACACATTGCACTTGTGGAGACTCCAGGAAGGTTGCAGTTCTGGAAAATGATGGCGCTGGAGACTAAATGGTTCCTGATGGTTTCTCACCTAATTCCTCACCTTAATTCTCCATTCTTTTGCAGTTAACAAGTGTCTTTTCTTCTCCACCTGTTTTTTCTGACTCTGCTGACCCAATGAGCATTTCGCTGCCCAACGGTCATGCCCTAACTTTGCAAATTCTATTATTGCATTAGTATTACATCCCTCTCATGGGCATTTAATAATTTTTGCCTTTTAGTCTGAGTTAAATGTCTTTTTTTGGCTCATTTTATCTGTAAAAGAAGACCTGCCTAATAATTCGGCACACCTGAATATGAGGAGTTTTTGACTTCCAGCCTTCATGGACAATTATATATCACTTATAAATGATTAAATACAAAGTCAATAGTAGTTATTAAAAAATATGACCAGAATATCAACTTGATAATAATTTGGCACACGGTGTGTATGTGTAATTTTTTTTTTTTTTTTAAAGAAATTAACACTTTTATTCAAAAGGAAGCATTAAATTAATCAAAAGTAAAAGTAACAGTAAAGACGTAAAGGGCAATGATTCTCCTTCATTGCCCAGAAATATAACATAAAAAACAAAAAAAATTTCGTAAGGTTCTCTTTTTTTCCAATTGTTTTGCTGTGCTTTAGTGTGTTAGCCCTGCTCTGTGGGACATATTTCTTCACAGAACCAAGAATGTCACCTGTTTTATGACATGAAAAGACATTCTTTTTCAAGGTCAGTGGACATTAAACAGAGGCGGGAGGCAGAAATATGTTAAATGAAAACAGAGAGGCTTGACAAGGCCACCGGGGCTTACAGGTGCCAGTCACTCACAAGAGTCCTGCAGACTCATTGGACTGAAGCCACCAAAAGAAAATGCTTTAAAAGTCATTGTCCAAGAAAAGTACAATTTCTCCAACTCAGGAACATTAGAGCAGATTTCAGGCCAACCTGACCGCGATCAGAGGCAGGTGGGCAATTCATCCAAGCCTAAACATGCAACCAAGTGAGAGCACGTAAATTCAGGCATTATTAATGTGCAAGGTCTGCTGTTCATCAGATGACTGACAGCACTCTGTGTGTACAGCTGGAAATGCACAGCACACTTTTATTGCTGTTTTTCCACAGTTGTACTACACATCCAACCACATACAGTACATAAAAACATTGAGAGTCTGATGCCATTATAAAGCTTGAAAGTCTCTCTTTCTCTCAAAGCACGACAGGCTTTGGCTAACATATTTTAGCATTGTTTGACAGTGACATACAGTGCAGGGGGAGGGATGTATAATTTAGAGAAACAGCCTGGCAAGGATATGGCATTTAAAGAGTACATGCTGAACTGCCTGATTTACGGTAGCTAACTGCTCACTGACCACAGAGCAGCAGGACAATGACTGACCCAGCTCTGCTATACACATCTCAAATGGCAGAAAACACTTATGAAAACATCTCTAGTTCATTTCGATCTTCAAAACTGTAATATTAAGCTTCACCATTAGATTTTATGTTGTTTTAGTACACGCTCAGGAAAAAAAGGTACAAAAGCTGCCACTGGAGCAGTACCCTTTAAAAAAAGTATTAATGTGTTCCACCCAAGTGACAGCTTTTGTACCTTATTTATTTATTTATTTATTGTGAGAGTGTAGTAAATATTCTCATACATACACAATTGCGAATATTTGTAGTTGAGGCATAACATGCCCATGGTTTTTTTGATCAACACTAAAACCATTGGTTGAAATATAAATTAATTTATAAGGTAAATTGTATATTTTAGGTACTGTATAATAATATAATATAATTAATATAATATAATATAATGCTGTTTAAACAGTTTTAAAAGTATTTCATTTCAACTACCCATATACGCACTCACAGGAACACCAAGATTTCCTTCTCTTGGAGAAGTTTTCTCCATTCCCCCACTTCATCCCTCACAAAACAGGAAGGGACGACTGGACAATCCTAAAGAAAGAGGAGGCTGAGGCCAAGATTTACTTCAGACTCTAGGTTACAGTTGTCAGGATGGGGTCTCATCATCCATCATCAAAGGGAGAGAGGAGAGAGTGTTGAGAGAAGTGAAAGGTGGAGAAAAGAGAGATGAAGGAAGGGAGTAAGAAAGGAAGAAAGGGGAGATGAGAGATGAGCTGGAAATTGGAGGATGAAAGCTGAAGTATTGTGAAATTGAGTTAAAATAGTGGATAATGCACAATAAAAGCCACATAAAAAACTGAGATGAGGAAATATGCAACTCCTCTTGTTATAATGAGAGATATGAACAAATACAGAAACCTAGACAAGTGATTGCACTCATTATACTAAGGCACTGTACTACTAACTTTTTGCAATAGTATTTTCATGGCTTTTATAAATGAATTTTTACATTACAATTTTTTAGTGTAATAATTATAATACATAATCATAATAAAATTGTAAAGAGTATTCTAATTAGCAATTTTATTAGAAATTTTTAGTATTCTCAGTAGGTTTATAAAAGGATCTTGGAGAGCAAGTAAGCATCCTCTTAGTAGCATGAATAAATATCTTATTTTATTACAACATTCTTTATGTATCCAGACACTGTTAGACAAGTTTTCGTCCATCTTTTATAATTTAGTTTTTGGAGCCATTTGTAACTTGAAAATTATTAATTTCAAAATGTATTCCAAAAACTGAATTCTTAGTGTCTCGGCATGGTTCTGTGTATAAACTGTTCTGAAGCTCAAGAGCAATATATCGTTATGAATTGCAAATAGTCTAAGGCACACTTGAAAAGTGAGTGCGTGTGGATTGTGGTGACTTGTGTAGAGGAGAGGTGTAAACAGACACACTGCTCTGGCTGCTTACATGTGAGAATAGATAGTAGACAGGAGGAAAGAAACAGTGTATGAATGGGAGGCTATTAGATGAGTGTGGAGAACCTAATGGCTTTAAACTGAAAGACTTCGACAATTAGAGCATCAGAAATGGTAAAGCAGGGCCTGTGCATATTTGTCTAACTTGGAAAGTAAAGTTTTGTAGGAAGGGGGAAAACAAAAAGAGTCAGTTTCACAAGAATAGATTAACAAACGAAAATAGAAATAAGAGAATCAAAGAGCGCATGTTAAAAAAGAAAGAATGTGCGTGTGAGCAAACCTTAGAAGGAACATCATAGCAATTCATTTAGCTATGTATTTTTGGATCAAGTCTGCAATCATTATTTAGTTCAGAAAACACTTTCAAACATTGCTATATTATATTCAATCACAGTTGTTGTTTTTTTTGTTTGTTTTTTTTTTCCTGAGGTTGCGGTCGAAAGCAATTCTGTATTCATCTCTGGGCAGAATTAACATACAAACTTGTAATGCGAGATCAAAACAAGCTTTTCCATTCTGCAAAATCATTTGCAATGATTCCAGAGTTTATTGCTTTTAATCGTTTTTTCCATTTTGGAATGACAATAAAGCTGAAGCAAAACTGAATTTTATTGGAGCTGAAAAAGGTTTGTGATGCGTTCTAGATGGAGCCTTATCTATGTCTGATAGCATTTTAAGCAAATGCTTTCAGCATGAGCCTCTCTCTCTCTCCGTCCTTCTGTCTCTCTTCCTGATATACGTCAGAGTGCAGATACTGTCTTGTAATACCTCAGTGGCGTGCTATGTCCTCTAGCTAGCGTGTTTGAAGTCTGTTTGTGGGACTTTTATAGGTAACGATAGGGTGAGAGATCAGAATCATTTGTCCAGCCATTAGCAAATAGCAGATCCACTCGTCCGTGTCCAGAACAGGAAGCCAATGGATGACCTCTAAGTCTTCTGAATGGTTAAGACTGGATTCCTCTGAGGAAAAAATGTTAACACAAAGTTTTTTTTCCAGAGTGTTTCCTTCATCATGAACAGACCAGTGTCAAAAATTAAATTTATTGTTCACCTAAAAATTGTCATCTTTTACTCACTCTCATGATGTTTCAAAACTGTATGACTTTTTCTTCTGCAGAGCAGAAAAGAAGATCATTTCTTAAACTTAATTTCTTAAATTGGTGGTAGCCCAACATTTCAATATTTTAATGTTTTGATTACCATTGACTTCAATTGTCTGAACAAAAATCATTTGAGAGATTTCTCAAAATATCTTCTTTTATGTTCCTCAGAATAGAAAGTCAAACAGGTTTGGAACGACGTGAGGATGAATGAATGATAAAAGAATTATCGTATCTCTTGAACAGTTTTAATATTTGTACCCTGTAATTATTGCTGTTCAAAAGCACACTGCATGTCATCCATTTATGTTAAATATTAAAAATGAATCAATTATCAATGTGAACAATTGCACCTGTTAATTATGAAATCATTTTACTATCAAATATAAAAATAGCTGTAAAACAATGCACAACATATCATTACACAATAAACACTGCATTAAATAACTGTCATGTTCCTATGATAGATGAAATGCAGCTTCTTGCTGCATTCTACGGTCAGAGTAGTGATGTGATTTTCCTTATATTCTGTATTTTAAAAGCTTTTAATGAATGCAAAACACCTAAAAAATAGCTACATATGAAACAATTGTTATGTTTAAGACAGTGAGTATAAAAATAATCTGACAGCGTCACTATAATCACTATAATCCATCACTACTTAGGCCTAAATTAGCATATTATTAAATGTAATGTTTGTTACATAACATAATAAAACAACAGATGATTTTACTACAGGAGCAATTTTGCGCCCCATTTAAAACATCTGGGGCATTTGTGTCACTTTTGCATTTTTGCCTGATGCCCATAGTTAATTTGTGACTCTGGTACAGACTGTTCTGTTATTTGGCTGGTAGAGAGTGTGTTGTGGTGATTTGTGTTTACTCTGACTGGTAGATACAAAATGAGGAGAAGGCTGTAAGTGCCATTGGTGGCAGCTGCTTTATCTTGGCCGTGATCGGACTGTCATTGTTTGTCATCTGCTGTGCAGACGCACTGAAATCCTAAAAATATGAAATAAAATCTGTCTTAAGAGAGCTTTACTGTTTATGAGAGGCCATGTGTCCATGAGGCTGAAATATGCTTTTCTGTATGTCTCTCTCTTGCTCACCCTGTTTACCCCGATACAGTATTGCCACTGTTTGGTTGTTCTTTCAAGCTCGCCAGTCAAATCCACAGCCCAGAACATGTCAGCACCCTCGACGCAGTTTGATCCATCACAGATTAATGTGCTGCGATTCAAAGGCTGAGGAAAGGAAGTCCAACAGTGTCCAGACTGTAGTGTTTTTCACCACAGAGAGTTTTTAAATAATACGAGAAAATGTCGTGCGAAAAATCACTATCATTCTTCATTCTTCTGTTGGGCCTCATGCCTCTTCCAACCACCCTGACCCAGAAACAGAGGATATCGTGGATATTTATAGTGCAGCAATTACTGATAAACGTGAATGGAATGGAGAGAATGGAAGAACGGAGTCAGTAATAGGGCTGCTGTTTAAAGACGGCCATTACAGTGAATGAAACCTCAACCAAAAGTATGATCTGGGAAGGCAATGGGAAAACAAGAACCATGACACTAGGTTTAAAAAAACTGTGAAAGTTAGAGACGAGTTGAAGAGAGAAACAGAACAGAAATGATCACAGGAAACAGTCTGAAAAATGGAAGCAAACCAAAAGACAAATTCAGAGCATTTAAGATGGATTTATCTAGAGAGTGACCAGAAGAGACAGACACTCGAAAGAAAGACGGAGAGATGGAGTGGATGTTGAACTGGGGAGGAGGAGGCTGCCATCCTGGACAGCTATTGAGGGTAGAGCTGGCAGAGCAGAGACGACACATGTGCCAACTTCATTTTAACATCATTCACAGGCCTTCAGTGACATTATTAAAGAACAACGTTCATTTTTCTCAAGCACACTTTGTACGCCCAGAGTAAAAATGAGACACCAAGAACTGATGATGTCTGTCTGCTTTGGGTAAAACCAATTTTCCTGCCCTTTATTTGAAAGGCTGTGAAAGATGTGACTGATATTTTATAAACCAGTAAAAGCAGTCAGAGATTATGGTCATGGTTTTGGAAAACAGCGAAGACCTCTCCAGTTTCTCCGTTTGTTGGATTATAAATGTGACACATTCGTTGTCTGTTATTTTCTGATGTTCACTCATTTTAGCAGGTTATCTTGTTGAACTATAACCGCTTCTCTTTGTTCTACATGCTGCGATGTTTCTCAACGACTCAGAAGCAGTACGTGCCACGCTCAGTCACCACAGATTGACATTGACGTCTTTTCCATTCTCGTCTACGTGGCTCCATAGCCAAAAAGTCATGACATCTTGCCCAGATTCCATTTGTCACTTCTCTTCACGCAGCTGTTAGATGGATGATCAAAAGAAAAAATGAACGGACGGATAAAGGTATATTTCCAGCCCCAGTCTGCTCTGACATGCCAACCATGATGCCATTCTGTCTAAGTTGTGATTGCTCATTGAGAGTTTGCACAGAAACAGACCTGTAATATTTTACCCAGTCGTCCACGCTGCCAATGTCCATTCAACCCTGCCTGTAGAGCTTTCATTCTATATTCTACACGTACGAGTCATTAGCTACCCTTGAATTCAAGTTTTGTTAATGTCTCAAACTTTTGCAGTCGAGGGTCAGAAAGTTCAGCTTGCTCTCTGTTAGTCAATGAGAAGGCCGTTTTCTCTCTTTAAGAGTGTGTAATCTGCACCAGATACTTGTGATTACCGAGTACTGACAGTACAGTACAGTACAGGACTGGCCTGATTACACTTTAATAGGTTGGCTGCAAGGTCTAGTATTATTTCTGCTTAAAGGACGAGCAGGGTTTGAGATGATTGCTTGGAGTTTTGTGTCTTAGTGAATTTTGATCATCCAAGTGTTTGTGTGTGTGGAAGTGTCTCTTTAAAGGAATGATTCACCAAAGAATTCAAAGAATTCTCATCATTTACTTACCCTCATGTCATTTTAAACATTTGTGACTTTCTTTCCTCTGTGGAACACAAAAGTAGACATTCTGAAAAAAAAAAAGTTTTTTGCTTATTTTAATGAAAGTTCAATGTTGTTTTGGACCAAACTGGCTTTCATTATATGCATAAAAACAATAGAAACACTCTTTAAAATATCTGCTTTCTTCAGAGGAAAGAAAGTCATACAGGTTTAAATTATATGAAGGTGAGTAAAAAATATCTAGTTTAGTCATGAATTGTAATGTAGATAGATAGATAGATAGATAGATAGATAGATAGATAGATAGATACAGGTGCATCTCAAATTATAATGTCGTGGAAAAGTTCATTTATTTCAGTAATTCAACTCAAATTGTGAAACATGTATTAAATAAATTCAGTGCACACAGACTGAAGTAGTTTAAGTCTTTGGTTCTTTTAGTTGTGATGATTTTGGCTCACATTTAACAAAAACCCACCAATTCACTATCTCAACAAATTAGAATATGGTGATATGCCAATCAGCTAATCAACTCAAAACACCTGCAAAGGTTTCCTGAGCCTTCAAAATGGTCTCTCAGTTTGGTTCACTAGGCTGCACAATCATGGGCAAGACTGCTGATCTGACAGTTGTCCAGAAGACAATCATTGACACCCTTCACAAGGAGGGTAAGTCACAAACATTCATTGCCAAAGAAGCTGGCTGTTCACAGAGTGCTGTATCCAAGCATGTTAACAGAAATTTGAGTGGAAGGAAAAAGTGAGGAAGAAAAAGATGCACAACCAACCGAGAGAACCGCAGCCTTATGAGGATTGTCAAGCAAAATCGATTCAAGAATTTGGGTGAACTTCACAAGGAATGGACTGAGGCTGGGGTCAAGGCATCAAGAGCCACCACACACAGACGTGTCAAGGAATTTGGCTACAGTTGTCGTATTCCTCTTGTTAAGCCACTCCTGAACCACAGACAACATCAGAGGCGTCTCACCTGGGCTAAGGAGAAGAAGAACTGGACTGTTGCCCAGTGGTCCAAAGTCCTCTTTTCAGATGAGAGCAAGTTTTGTATTTCATTTGGAAACCAAGGTCCTAGAGTCTGGAGGAAGGGTGGAGAAGCTCATAGCCCAAGTTGCTTGAAGTCCAGTGTTAAGTTTCCACAGTCTGTGATGATTTGGGGTGCAATGTCATCTGCTGGTGTTGGTCCAATGTGTTTTTTGAAAACCAAAGTCACTGCACCCGTTTACCAAGAAATTTTGGAGCACTTCATGCTTCCTTCTGCTGACCAGCTATTTAAAGATGCTGATTTCATTTTCCAGCAGGATTTGGCACCTGCCCACACTGCCAAAAGCACTAAAAGTTGGTTAAATGATCATGGTGTCAGTGTGCTTAACTGGCCAGCAAACTCACCAGACCTGAACCCCATAGAGAATCTATGGGGTATTGTCAAGAGGAAAATGAGAAACAAGAGACCAAAAAATGCAGATGAGCTGAAGGCCACTGTCAAAGAAACCTGGGCTTCCATACCACCTCAGCAGTGCCACAAACTGATCACCTCCATGCCACGCCGAATTGAGGTAGTAATTAAAGCAAAAGGAGCCCCTACCAAGTATTGAGTACATATACATACTTTCCAGAAGACCAACAATTTACTAAAAATGTTTTTTTTATTGGTCTTATGAAGTATTCTAATTTGTTGAGATAGTGAATTGGTGAGTTTTTGTTAAATGTGAGCCAAAATCATCACAATTAAAAGAACCAAAGACTTAAACTACTTCAGTCTGTGTGCACTGAATTGATTTAATACACGAGTTTCACAATTTGAGTTGAATTACTGAAATAAATTAACTTTTCCACGACATTCTAATTTATTGAGATGCACCTGTATGTATGTTACAATTATGAAAACGTTTTTATAAATTGCTGACAGTACAATACTGGACAATGATGTAATCTGCAGAATTTACACTTCTATTATGAGACTACAGTGTTTCCCATACATTGATTTATTTGTGGCACCCGCCACAGTATCAAAACTGACTGCCACAAATAGATTTTCCAAAAGGCTTTAACTTCGTTGAATAAACATGAGCACTGCATGTCGAAACCCGGTGCAGGTGTTTTTATATCACTGTATTTCTGAAGGAAACCGACTGTCTTCAGAAAATTTTGGATGTCATTTTCATTTCATCTTGCATGTAATGTCTGATAAAGCAGCATTTGTGAGCTGAGCGCTGCTTTGTGTACAGCGTTACCGGGGAAACCTCTATCTCTACCACTCCAACAGCACCTCCTGCTGGCAGAGAATGAATTTACACAAATAGAAAACTGGACAGTGTGGGAAACACTGGACTATGGTATAAATAAATTCAACTGTATAACAGTTTCACTGCAATTCATGTCATAATGTTAGAATTAAAGAACAATAAACATAATACATATTACCTTTGCACTTATCTGTACATAGTAAATGCAGTTATTTTTAAGCGGTTGTTGACATCCTATCTAAAACATGATTTAGCCAAAAACAACAACAAAAAAAAACAATAACGTTACCACTCTAATATGTCTTGCAATATCCGTCCGAGCAAAGGTTCTGCGTGATCCTCTTGTTCAATATTCTCGGGATCTGAATCCAGCTCAAATTGATGGCAATATTGACGCCATCCTTAACTGTACTGGAGCAGACGGAACTTGCTGCTTTGGCAAGGGGCGGGGCAGTACTGAAACACCCGTCTAAGCTGTTCGTCAATCACAACGCACTGGGACAGCTAACCAATCATAACACATTTCGTTTTTCGGAAGGCGGGCCTTCATCAAACCCGGAACTAATCGAGCCGTTTGTGCCAGTCTGGGGAGAAAGGTATTGTAATAATGTAAATTGTGAAAAATAATGTGTTTCTCGAACCACCAAGCATGAGAGCATGTTCTAGTACACCACCAAAACAAAATCAAGACTTTGTAAAAGAGCATAATAGGACCCCTTTAATAAAACAATTTTTTTTACTTTGAACAATGATGGAGCTATAGCCTACTTGACCCATCTTCTGAGGTGTCTTCTTAGCAGCATATAAAACAAAAAACAGCTCCGGTTTGAAGTATACCAGCTGATGTTGCCTATTGGCATGTAGCAGATTAATCTCTTCCAATAAGTTTAAATTGATTTTTACCTTTTATGGGCATTTTTTTACCTTTATAAAGCCTTTTTTTTTTTCTAAAAGTGTGCATCACCTTTTGAGTCAATTTTTTACATTTAATCAGTCAATAAGACATTTGGGCTTTTACCAAGCAAATGGAGTCAGTATTGACAAAATTCATCTTTGCAATGCAGTGGAAACATAGAAGTTGCATCTGAATGGCATTTAGATGCTTTTACACACTGTTTAATGCAGCTCAGAGGGATATGTAATGCTTTAAATAAAATAAAATTAAATTAAAATTAAATTAAATAAAAAAATTAAAAGATAGTTTAAATGTGAAATTAAAACCGCCAGCAGGTGGCAGCAAGTCACTGTTAACATGTGAGTCATTGCGATTGAACCGAATCATTTAAAGGGCGAGTCGTGTGAAACACCGTCATGTTGATCAGAGACACAAAACAGTGCTGTGGCTATGTTTGGATTTATTTTTATCTTCTTGCTTATTGAACTGTTGTAAAAATCATTTGTAATCATGCTGATTTTTGGAGAGAAAAAACAGCACTCTTCTGTGATATTGATTAACTAGATGAAATTATGTAAATACATTTCTTGAATATTGCCCATATCTTGAATTTTGTGATCATTCTAAATGCATTTTAATAGACTGAATCATGCAGTGAAAGAATGCACTCCCATGCGCACAAGCACCAGTCTAACCTAACAGGATAATATGCTGTAAAAGGATTAGTCCAACGAATCGTTCGGTTTGTAATGCGTACCGAACCGAAAGCCTCGTACCGAAAGGTTCAATACGAATACGTGTATCGTTACACCCCTAATAGATAGATATATACTGTACATGCAATCTGCTAGCAATCACATAATTTACTGCACAGCACAAGCTGACTGGCTTCTGCTGAAGCAAGCAAGCCAATGATTCTTCAGTTTTTGCAGCAAGTCTCTCTGAAACCCTCCGCCTCCCCCAGCTCCACCTGTCTAGATCTGCTATAGGATTTATGTCTATTCATGCAGCAGCAGCATATCTTACGTGCTCATAGCAGCTGCAATGTACAAGGCAAATCTAGTTTGCCAAGACCAAATAAATTAACATTGTCATATCCAACATGCCATTATTTGTCTGTGTAATTGAAAGCAGTTTGTGCAGTAATATGTAGTGTACAGAGGCCATACATCTGCTGCAGGTGTTTGCTGGTCTGACATCTCTCAGTATCTTGCAGAGATATAGACATTTTAGCACTTCGTTCTGTTCTGTTCTTTCTCTTCCCATTTCCTGTGGTGATACTAAGTGTACTGGGGTATTTTCAACACATCAGGCCTCTTTAGCAGCATTTTTATGGAGTATCACAAAAGTCACCCAACACATAGCTAATAGAGCCATTTTAAAACAGACCCGTTCAGTAGCAAAGAGCGCTGCAAAAACGGATTAAAAAACACCAGAAAAATAGTAACATTTAGCGCATTTTGATTTATAGAGGATTTATAATTTCTTTGGCGCAGCCATTGTTTTTAAAAATCTGAGTTTTAGATGTTTTAGGCAGCAGCATTTAGAAATTGCAGTGGGTCTGCATCCAATTTTCAACAAGAGTTTCCCTGGGGGAGAGAGCGAAGTCACTGTCTGCTCCCAAAAGAGGGTCGCTTAATGCACCATGCAGACAAGCCCCCTTAGCACTGCTGGATACATCACATCAACATGAGTGACAGACATCAGCATCTGTATAGATTTCAAAGTTTTTTTTTTCTTTTTAAAATGTTATTATTATTATTATTATTATTATTATTATTATTATTATTATTATTTAATATCTTATGCTGATGAAGGCTACATTTATTTGATCAAAAATACAGTAAAAAAAAATTAAATAAATAAAAAAATTTCTTCTATGTCACATGATCCTTCAGAAATCATTCTAATATGCTGATTTGGTGCCAATTATTATAAATGTTAAAAACAGTTAAAATGTTATATGCTGCATAATATGCGTAATATTGTGTAAATTGTAATACATTTTTTAGGATGAAACTGAACTATGATAAATACAGTTCAATTGTTAGTTATTATTTTTTAACAATACTTCAAACATTTAATATTTCTTTCAGATGGCACCAAACATTTTTATGTGTGTATATATATATATATATATATATATATATATATATATATATATATATATATATAAATAAAATACTTAAAAGGCTTAAAACTTTGATTTTTTTTTTCTTATTAAAATCTCAAAACAACAGTTACATCACCTAGACATCCTTGACCTTAAGCCCTAGAAATATCAAAATGACTTTTTTATAAATTAAAATGTTCATCATGAAAGACGTATAGAAGTCATTGCATATTGTATTTCTGAACAATAACTGATGCAGAAAAAAAGTGTCATGACATTAGCCATTTCATTTTCTTCTTTCTGTTTTCCAGATTCCATCTGTGTTTCTATTCTAGTGGCTTCACCTCTCGCCCTCCCTCTCTTTCTTTTCTTCTATTCCTGAACATTAAGAGATTCATGTTATTTAGCAGATTAGATACCATTACCGGCCATGATTTAAGAGTGAGGAACGGCAGAATGTTGTTGTCTTTATTTGTTAGGCTAGTGGTTGTCAGTAGAAACCAGCCGTACAACTGCCAAGAGAGTAAACTGAGCTATACTGTCACTGTGGTAATAATGTCAGACAAAAGCAGCAGCTCTATCACACACTCTGAATGCTGTCCAAATCAAATTCATATTCAGTCCTGGAGCTGGTATTTTTAGGAAACCAAACCTGGATTTTCACAGTAGCACTTTCTAAGCAGTCTATGTTGTTTGTATTTATCATCATATTCATACCGTTGATAAATGAGCTTGTCCAAGACAGAAAAGACAGTTACGAGACTGAGAAAAGAGCAAACTTGGAAGAGCTGAATACGGGGGAAAAAAACAGTGTAATAATTTCAACGTTTAATGGCATGTGCAGCGAAGGACTGAATATCTGCTTTTGACAAAAAACAGATCTAGATGTGTTGTTTGTATCAAGTGCAATGAGAGCAGCAAATCACAAAGCCCTCTGAAAGCAAAAGCTTATCTACAATAGAGAACAGACAACCACCACAACCAAATCCTGTAAATACAGAGAGATACAGAATGAGAAAAGTGATACATCAGCACAGTGAACCTGACACAAATACAGTCAAAGAAAATAAAAGACATTAAATATTGTGACAGGAACATTATGGGATCATTCGGAAAAATACTGGGAGAAATCAAACTCAGACTGGATGAATTACGGCGAGATTTCCCGACGGAGAATCTCTAATCATTCCATCTTCACATGAACTACTTGTTTCGCAATCACACACTCCGCTTTGGTTAATTGAACCCCAAACACATCTGTGAGTTTCCAGAGGAGAAGCTTACTGTTATTCTGACTAACACACTCATTCTCAGCCGTGTAAAACTATTACTGAACATGCTGACCACAACAGGATATTTCCCAATCAGTACTGGCCGCTGCTGGCCTTTCCTCAACACCCAGTTACCATTCTGCTCACATCTGAACGGTTTTTAAGGAAAAACAAGTTTAACACCGGCTCAGACGAGCCGTTGGGAATGATTAGGTGCTGTTTGGCCCTGCAGGTGTTCAGGCAGAGCTCCAATGTCCGTTCCGGATCCAAGGGGTGTGTGTCAGCACAAGGTTTGGGATGGGATGAGGGGAACGCATGAGAAGCACTGCCTCAGGGGGGAAAACCGAGACATCCGGAATAAAGGCATGGGGTTTAACTCACCGAACTAACGCTACCCTGATCTGGATTTAGAGAATGATTCAGCGCCTGTAAAAGTCATTCTAGATGAAAGTGTGAGGCATGTTAAACCATAACTGTCATGTCCAGTGAGAAATCAGGCTGACATAATATCATACCTCTCTTTACAATTATTTTACAAGATTGCAGGGTTATGTGTGCACATTAAGAGGAAAAAGGGCATGCTTGTTTTTTGGGGCAGTTTGTACTTGCAATTCAAGACTAGCAGTCTCATAATTTATTATAGATTTAATACTGAATGCTGAAATCACTTGGATGCATCGGATCTGTCTAATTTTGATCAGTCTTGATAATGAAATGCATTTAGGAAACAAAAGTTACCTATTGTCAATGTTCAGTACATTATTTTTGTGCACTAATATGAATATGAAATAGATTGTACAGAAAGATTTCTTGAACAAAACATGCATTTGTGATACAGAAAGATCCCTTTGTTCACAAAATTAGGCTTCCTTAAAAGAGAAATAAACTTGCAATTCTGGGGGGAAAAAAAAAATAAACGGGATTGCAAGAAAAATAGACAAATATGGTGTTATAAACCCGCAATTCTGAGAACGTCGGAATTGTAAGCGAGATTGTGAGATATAAAATCACAATTCAAAGAAAAAAGTCGTAATTATGAGATGAAACTCGCAGAATTCAGAATTTACAAGACATTAACTCAAAATTGCAAGACACAA
This sequence comes from Spinibarbus caldwelli, assembly GCA_039654775.1. Classification (NCBI taxonomy): domain Eukaryota; kingdom Metazoa; phylum Chordata; class Actinopteri; order Cypriniformes; family Cyprinidae; genus Spinibarbus; species Spinibarbus caldwelli. The sequence goes on from CM077257.1 coordinate 15,537,140, forward strand.
ACTAAGAATTGCTATACACTGTTATAAACTCACAATTCTGAGAAAGAAAGAAATTGTAAAATATAAAATCAGAAGTGGAGAAATGAAGTCTGAATTCTGAGATATAAAAATCACAATTCTAAAAAAAAAAAAAAAAAATTGAGGTTACCTTAAATTGCAAGATATAAATTGGAATTTCAAAAAATGAAGTAAGAATTTTCAAAATTAAAAGTCAATTAACTTTTTTTATTCTGTGGTAGAAACATGAGAAAAACTAAAAATGCTGTTAACTGAATGTATCAAGTAAATATATAAATCAACTAAACAAGTAAACTAAAGTAAATATTTTATATTTACCATTTAATATTTGGGATTTCATAAAATGACAATATAAAAGACAATTATTTCATTTTTACTATCACATACAATTAAATCATATGTGTTATATGCAAAAATGTATAATTTGTCAGTACTGTGCAAGCGAGTGTGTGTGTATGGTAGAGGAACTGGTGATTATCATTAAGTAATTAGCCTTAAGTGTGTTGCTGACCTCTGCATTTAACAAATAACACATTATCATTGTGCCAAGCATCTGGATATGGAAGATTCCACCATTCACAGAGTAAATGGAAACAAGCTTTTACAGTCTCAGTTACTGAAGCGTCTCTCTCCATTCACACAAGTAGCACAGATCTACACATAAACAAGTCCTCCGAATGTTTACTTACAGTCCTACTCTGACTTTTCACATCTGCCAGCATTAAGATAGTGTTCTGTTATTGACACTGGGTTTGTCCTTTGCTTGTATTTACAGAGACTTTGGAGCACGGATCAAATAAATCTGACAGGTGCGTATAACCAGAACTGCCACGCATATAAAAAATACCCTTCACATTATTTCAGACTTTTGGTTTCAGATTTAGTATGTAAGAATGACTTTGAATACAGCTTCTGAGCATCTTTCAGTAACAGGCCTTTTGTATGTCAACAGAAGCATGCAGAAGGAGAAGGGACAGCGGAAAGATGACACATACTGGAGGGAGTTCAACGCGGCTATGGCCCTCACTAACCTGGCTCAACCCAAGGACGCGGCCGCCGCCGCCACCACCAGCTGTATCATCCAGAAATCCTCACACATAGCTGAAATCAAGACTGTTAAAGTGCCTATCCTGCACAAATACTAATGCGCAGAAGACCCCGCTCTTCTACTTTTGGAATTCAGTTGTTTTGAATATTATTACTTTGTGGTACTGATAAAGAATGAATTTTTTGGTTCGTTTATTTTTATTGTTATTATGAGTACGATGAAGTGCCCTGAAATGCAGCACTTGTTTAGTTCACCGATTTGTGCATTTCCTTTGGGTCGCACAAGCTTTTTTGATGTGTTGATGAGTAACGACAGTATTTCTGAACGAGACACTTTTGCAATGTTAACTTATTTTGATATTAATCAGAAATTTGTATTGTATCGCACCAAAGTGCCTTCATGCATCTCAAAGGAGAGATTAGTGAGAATGTACAGTTCATGTCCTCTCTGAATGAAATAAAACGGTTGAAATGACAGGAGGAGTGTGTAGCGCACACTTCTCACAGCCTACAGGAGCTGATGACCTTAAAATGAAATCAGCACAAGTCACAAAGACATGCACGTGAACCTAAGGCCATTTCTGCATGTTTTGTCTTAAAATCTCATGTGGCTGTGACTGCGACATTGTTTTGTCTCTAAAATGAAAAACTTCAACTGTCACCTGCCAACAATAGCCGTGAGCCGAGAGATAAGTTCAGTCAGCCAACATCAAATTCCAGGCCTTCCTTCCCAGCTAACAAGCAACGTTCTCGAAACTTTGGCAACAAACATTCTTATGGTATTTTTGATAGCACGTTTGTTCATTTATGTGGTCTTTAATAACATTAGCACAAAAACGTTATTTATACATGGAATGTTTCATTTCTGAAAAGTTCTAGTTGGCTGTTCAGGTTTTTTACGTTACTACTTGCTGCAAAACATTCAGAGAACATTTCTATAATGTTGGCAAAATTGCAATGTTCCTTTAACGTTTGCATAACCAAAAAAATGACTTAAAACATTTAAAAAAAACTGGATGTTTTGAATGTTCAGAGAACATTCAAAAATAACCATTTTTAATGTAATGAAATGTTCTTAGAACATGTTTTTGTTAGCTGGGTTAGTCTCTGCTTCCTCTCATACATTCTCAGTTATGCACATTTCTCAGACAAACAATGAGAAAGAGAGAGACAGACTTCAAGGTTTGGTCTGTATCTGTTTGAGACGAGGACTGTGACCCAAAGGGATATTTATGAATCAATTCTCAGTGCTAAACCGAATGTGTTGCCTTCTCACGTTTCTACTCTGAACAAGGTACTTCAGTGGAAGCAGTAAATGATTTGGCCAGTCGTGTTTTACCCCCTTTTCTCTCTCAGATGGTTAGAATTACTCTCAAATGGCTGTTTACAAGTACGAGAGACACTTCCATGTAAAAAAACAAAAAGACAAAACACAAACCATAGCAGTATTACCACATCTCTGATTCAGTGAACATCCAAACAGTCTTTTTTTTTGCAATCTCCTTTTGTTTGTCTTGCGGTTTTATCTCTTTTAGTTAGTTTTTGCCTTTGGTTCAACCAAGCTGTGTTAGTCTTGTATTGACTGAATGGAAAGAAATTGTTCAATGCTATGTTATGGACTCCAAAAGTATGTAATTTAGAGAATTAAAAGCCACTTTTGAAGTGAGCGAGGTAACACTATCTTATGTTGGTTATGTTTTTTCTTTTTCTTTTTTGCTTGTGGTGAGAAGGCCAAAGAGACTTGTTCAAAAAGTTGCATGCACTTATCTGACTACAACCTCCTGCCTTTTTTCAGTATTAAAAATTATACTCACAAACACCCACTGAGACTATAATTCATAGGCACTATGTCCCTGTTTTCCAGCTCAGCAGAGTAGTGTAGCACATTTTTAGAAAATTTCCTAACAAAACTGGGAAAATGTATGATCTGATCTGCTTTTGAAATCTAATTTTCCTTTCTTTTTTTTTTCTTTTTTTTCCTGTAATCCATTCAAATCACATGTGAATCTCTTTTGGCCTTTGCAGAGAACAAAGAGAAGAGAAAGCATCAATCAGAGTTTTAGTAATTCCGGTTTTTTATTTTTTTTTATTCCCTTCCACACTCAGCTCTAAAGGAACCTGACAGACAAACAGCTATTTTGTGCACACTTTAGAATATTTCAAATGATTAAAGACTGTAAAAACAAACTTGTAATAATAGTCTGATTTTTTTTATTGTTAAGTTATATACTTTTTTATTTTAGAGACTGGATGTTTATCCAATGAAGGAATGCATAATATCTCATTTATTCTCTGATTTTCTTTTAATGTTCAGTTTTACGCCAGGAACCTTGTTTACTTCAACGGAACATTAAATAAAAATGTTTTTTTGATGACAAGATGTTGCTTGGCATTTCATCATTAGCATTTGCTTTCTGCACAATCCTCTGAAATCCTTCTTCATATAAAACCTGATCAGAAATATAATTGGTAACATTTAAACATAGGGTATCCATTTGAGTTTCAACTTCAGTTACTTTATGAATAAGCATGAGTTTAAAATGAATACATTCCAAACAGAATTGTTTTAGGGCCAACTTAAGTTGAATAATTCACACTGCATTGAGAGAGACAAATGAAATTTCACCAATTTGTCTCTGCGGCTTGACCTGAGTTCAGATGACGAGAGCTTCTTTCTTTTTTAGTCTCTGCAATTTTTGAAAGCCGTCTTGTTAACTTTGCCAGAGGCAGAGACCTTGTTTGCCTTCACGCTGGTTTCAGCCCAGTAAATACAAAAACACCACACAGCACAAACAGAGCTGGAAATGGAAGATGAGAATGGAAGCTGTGTGATCTTGTCTTTCCTTAAGGGTTTAATCCTGAACAAATCCTGGGAATGGACACATAGTGCTCGCTGTGCTATTTACTGTGTACAGCACAAAGAGACATGAAGCTGCACTCTTCATTTAGCTAAACAAATCATCAGTTAAGGCCTCCGCCGTCTAAACAAAGTGAAGCATTAATGTGCATTTCATTTACACTACAAAGTTATTCTTGAGCTGATCCACGAACCTTGACAACAGCATCAGGCTGGAGATGCGAAACCCCATTTTCTGCATTTTAGGTCTAAACTAAAGCATCTATCCAAATAAACTCTCACAAACACATATACAGCGGCCCCAAAATGTATTTAGAAACTCAAGTCAACAAAAATTGTCATTGCTTTAGATAAAAAATGTCAAAACCCAAGTTTCGTCTGGAATGACTTTCCTGAGATATTTTGCATTAAAGGGTGCACTTTCTAAAATAAAATGTTATTTAGCTAGATATTTTTGTTCTATAAAGCAGACATTCATATGTTTTAAAACAAAGCGAGAAACACTTTTTCCAAACACTTTTACATACAATGCCCACACACTCTTGCTAACCTTGTTGTCAAAGTACAGTCAACAAGGAAAAAATGTACAAAAGAACATCAACACAAGAGAGAGAATATCAACAATGAATGAAAGATGAATAAAAACAGAGCCACCAAGATTTCCTGACTGTTTAGCCTCCAATCTCTGTCCTGATTTATCTCGCTCATCTACTCCAGCATCCCTTTTCACATTAATGGTTCTAGCATGCTGCTTGGCCTGGTTCTAAATAATGTGGAATCCATGGTTAAACATGCCAGTCATGTAGAATGCGGGTGAGGCATGAGGAACAGAAAGAGAGAGAGAAAGAGCTTCAGCCTTCATTTTTAGTATTTAATACACATAAACAAGGATGTAAAACTTCGCTGAGGTATTGTTATACTATTATATTATAGTATTATAAATATAATGGGATGCTGATGGTCTGAAAAAAATTGAGGGAGGATGGCTTTCAGATCACATCATGATCAGTCCTCCACCATAAAGGCCACTGGCACAAATCAAGTCCTCGTCTCTCTTAAGCTCTCTCTGTCCTACTATTGTCTCTCCTCTGTTCCCCCGGTTTCTCTCTAAGCAGGCTGGCAAAGACCAGTGCTCTGAGCAGAACTTTCCATCGAGGCCATTTGCTGAAATGTTTGAGCAGGTTTTGTGGATCTCACCCATTATCTAGCTGAACAGGTTGGGATGCTGGGCCGGCCAGCTGTGTGACACACTCCAGACGTCTCTCCACCCTTCTCATCAGACACCGGATCCAAGTTGCTGTCAAATACTACAAACACACACACACACACACACACACACACAACCTGAGCACAAAGAAATCCCAAAAATCATCTGAACAGGGAAAAAGTGCTTCAGTCAGATGAAGAAATTTGACCCGTGTCCCATATTGGAATAATTAGTTACTTTGCCTCATGGTCTGTTGGTTCATTAATTATCAATTGCCTGTATAGAGACATATGCTGGATACAGAGTCCAGAACCTGAGCACTGATTAGCCACTGGGTCAGATACTATTCCAACCCTATACTGATTATAAAAGTACATTTATTACATATTTTGTCCATTATGCACAACAAAGAAAATGAGTATATATATATATATATATATATATATATATATATATATATATATATATATATATATATATATATGAGTATATATACATAAATCAATTTTATATATATATATATATATATATTTATATATATATATATATATATATTTATATATATATATATATATATATATATATAATTGATTTATGTATGTATATTCATGTATGTGTGTGTATTTATACATACATATACAGGTGCATCTCAATAAATTAGAATGTCATGGAAAAGTTCATTTATTTCAGTAATTCAACTCAAATTGTGAAACTCGTGTATTAAATAAATTCAGTGCACACAGACTGAAGTAGTTTAAGTCTTTGGTTCTTTTAATTGTGATGATTTTGGCTCATATTTAACAAAAACCCACCAATTCACTATCTCAACAAATTAGAATATGGTGACATGCCAATCAGCTAATCAACTCAAAACACCTGCAAAGGTTTCCTGAGCCTTCAAAATGGTCTCTCAGTTTGGTTCACTAGGCTACACAATCATGGGCAAGACTGCTGATCTGACAGTTGTCCAGAAGACAATCATTGACACCCTTCACAAGGAGGGCAAGCCACAAACATTCATTGCCAAAGAAGCTGGCTGTTCACAGAGTGCTGTATCCAAGCATGTTAACAGAAAGTTGAGTGGAAGGAAAAAGTGTGGAAGAAAAAGATGCACAACCAACCGAGAGAGCCGCAGCCTTATGAGGATTGTCAAGCAAAATCGATTCAAGAATTTGGGTGAACTTCACAAGAAATGGACTGAGGCTGGGGTCAAGGCATCAAGAATCACCACACACAGACGTGTCAAGGAATTTGGCTACAGTTGTCATATTCCTCTTGTTAAGCCACTCCTGAACCACAGACAACGTCAGAGGCATCTTACCTGGGCTAAGGAGAAGAAGAACTGGACTGTTGCCCAGTGGTCTAAAGTCCTCTTTTCAGATGAGAGCAAGTTTTGTATTTCATTTGGAAACTAAGGTCCTAGAGTCTGGAGGAAGGGTGGAGAAGCTCATAGACCAAGTTGCTTTAAGTCCAGTGTTAAGTTTCCACAGTCTGTGATGATTTGGGGTGCAATGTCATCTGCTGGTGTTGGTCCATTGTGTTTTTTGAAAACCAAAGTCACTGCACCCGTTTACCAAGAAATTGTGGAGCACTTCATGCTTCCTTCTGCTGACCAGCTTTTTAAAGATGCTGATTTCATTTTCCCGCAGGATTTGGCACCTGCCCACACTGCCAAAAGCACCAAAAGTTGGTTAAATGACCATGGTGTTGGTGTGCTTGACTGGCCAGCAAACTCACCAGACCTGAACCCCATAGAGAATCTATGGGGTATTGTCAAGAGGAAAATGAGAAACAAGAGACCAAAAAAATACAGATGAGCTGAAGGCCACTGTCAAAGAAACCTGGGCTTCCATACCACCTCAGCAGTGCCACAAACTGATCACCTCCATGCCACGCCGAATTGAGGTAGTAATTAAAGCAAAAGGACCCCCTACCAAGTATTGAGTACATATACAGTAAATGAACATACTTTCCAGAAGGCCAAGAATTCACTAAAAATGTTTTTTTTATTGGTCTTATGAAGTATTCTAATTTGTTGAGATAGTGAATTGGTGGGTTTTTGTTAAATGTGAGCCAAAATCATCACAATTAAAAGAACCAAAGACTTAAACTACTTCAGTCTGTGTGCATTGAATTTATTTAATACACAAGTTTCACAATTTGAGTTGAATTACTGAAATAAATGAACTTTTCCATGACATTCTAATTTATTGAGATGCACCTGTATACACAGCACACACACATATATTATGTAAACACAAATTTTATTTTGGATGCGATTAATCACGATTAATCAATTTGACAGCCCTATATTACAAAGACATTATCTATCCTACAGGTGGCAGGATAATCTCTCATTTAAATTATTTAATCTATAATAAATGAATAATTAAATGTATTGTTATAAAATATGATAAAACCTTAGATTTAAACAGTTACACCAGAATACATAACTCCTCTTCATAAATCATTTACTTTTTGCATGTCTGTGCTACTTCCTTTTTTAGGCACTAATATATACTACTTTTAAAAAATGAGTAAGGTAACATAATCAAAGAATAAAATGCATCATGGTTTCCACAAAAATATTAAGTAGCACAACTGTTTTCAACACTATTAATAATAAGAAACATTTCTTGAATACCAAATCAACATATTGGAATGATTTCTGAAGTGTGACACTGAAGACTGGGGTAATGTGTCTGTTTTAAGTCCAATAGACTGTGTCTGTTCCCCCGAACAGTGAGGCCAAAATATAAATTTAAAACAGGATCTAGAAATAATCTGATCGTGATTAATCCAGAAAATTCAAAATAAATGAACAAAAACAATTTTTAAAGTTTGGGCTCTTAAACATTAGATCACTTGCACCCAAAGCAGTTATTGTAAATGAAATAATCACAGATAATAGATTTGATGTGCTCTGCTTGACTGAAACCTGGCTCAAACCAAATTATTATATTGGTCTAAATGAGTCTGCTCCACCAAGCTACTGTTATAAGCATGAGCCCCGTCAGACTGGCCGTGGCGGCGGTGTTGCAACAATATATAGTGATATTCTCAATGTTACTCAGAAAACAGGATACAGGTTTAACTCATTTGAATTACTTCTGCTTAATGTTACACTGTCAGATATGCAAAAGAAATCTCTCCTATCTCTTGCTCTAGCTACTGTGTATAGACCGCCAGGGCCGTATACAGATTTCCTAAGAGAATTTACAGATTTCCTCTCAGACCTATTGGTTACTATTGATAAAGTGCTAATTGTCGGAGCAAAACGTCACCGGGCCTACTCATCGTTTTAATCATACGCTAGATTTAATTATATCGCATGGAACCGATCTTACTTATATAGATATCGTACCTCAAAGTGATGATGTTACTGACCATTCTCTCAAGAAAGAAACTCGTAATCTTGAGCGCAAATGGAGTAAAACTAACTTGGAAGTTTTTAGAATTGCATGGAAAAACAGTATGTCCAGTTATAGCCAGGCACTAAAAGCTGCCAGGGCCGAGCATATCCGCAAACTCATAGAAAATAACCAAAACAATCCAAGGTTTTTATTTAGCACAGTAGCTAGATTAACAATTAACCAGATGCCACCCGATCTAAATATTCCCTCGTAGTTTAGTAGCGATGACTTTATGAATTTCTTCACAGATAAAATAGATAACATCAGAAATACAATAACAAATGTAGATTCTACAGCATCTAATACTTCAGCTTCATTCATTGTACCCAAAGAAAAAATGCAGTGCTTTACAATTATAGGACAGGAAGAGCTAAATAAACTTATCACTGCATCTAAACCAATAACATGTTTATTAGATCCTGTACCCATTAAATTACTGAAAGAGTTGTTACCTGTAGCAGAAGAACCGCTTCTCAATATTATTAACTCATCGTTATCTTTAGGTCACAATGTCCCAAAACCATTCAAGCTGGGGTTATTAAGCCTCTTATTAAGAAACCACAACTAGATCCTAGTGAACTGGCAAATTACAGACCCATTTCAAATCTTCCGTTTATGTCTAAAATTCTAGAAAAAGTTGTGTCTGCTCAGTTGTGCTCCTTCTTGCAAAAAATGATCTCTATGAAGAATTTCAGGTTTTAGGCCCCATCATAACACAGAAACCACACTTGTTAAAATTACAAATGACTTGCTTCTTGCGTCAGACCAAGGCTGCATCTCATTGCTAGTTTTACTTGATCTTAGTGCTGCATTCGACATCATACATCATGACATACTCATAGATCGATTACAAAACTATACGGGTATTCAAGGGCAGGCTTTAAGATGGTTTAGATCCTACCTGTCCGATCGCTACCACATTGTTTATTTAAATGGGGAGTCATCTCAATTATCACCAGTAAAGTATGGAGTACCACAAGGATCTGTCCTAGGTCCTCTGCTATTTTCAATATACATGTTGCCCCTTGGTAATATTATTAGAAAATACGGGATTAGTTTCCACTGTTATGCTGATGATACTCAACTATATATCTCAGCAAGACCAGATGAAACTTCTAAATTATCTAAGCTAACAGAGTGTGTTAAAAATGTAAAAGATTGGATGACCAATAATTTTCTCCTATTAAATTCAGATAAGACAGAGATATTACTTATTGGACCAAACAACAGTACACAGAATCTCTTGGATTATAATTTGCAACTAGATGGATGTACTGTTACTTCCTCTACAGTCAAAAATCTTGGTGTTATATTAGACAGCAACTTGTCTTTTGAAAATCATATTTTTTTTTTTCATATTTACTTTATTTACAAAAACAGCATTCTTCCATCTTAGAAACATTGCCAAGCTACGAAACATGTTACCTGTTTCTGATGCAGAAAAGCTAGTTCATGCATTCATGACCTCTAGACTGGACTATTGTAATGCACTGCTAGCTGGTTGTCCTGCATCTTCAATAAACAAGCTACAGGTAGTCCAAAATGCAGCGGCTAGAGTCCTTACCAGATCAAGAAAATATGATCATATTACCCCCAATTTTACAGTCTCTGCACTGGCTACCTATTAAGTTCCGTATCAGTTACAAAATATTATTACTTACCTATAAGGACCTTAATGGGTTAGCTCCTGCGTACCTAACTAGTCTTCTACCACGCTACAATCCATCACGCTTCCTAAGGTCGCAAAACTCTGGACTTTTGGTAGTACCTAGGACAGCAAAGTCCACTAAAGGAGGTAGAGCTTTTTTGTATTTGGCTCCCAAACTCTGGAATAGCCTTCCTGATAACGTTCAGGGTTCAGACACACTCTCTCTGTTTAAATCTAGATTAAAGACACATAACTTTGGCCAAGCTTTCAAATAATGCATCTCATAATCTTGTACTGCAGTTATATCTGATCAAATGCACATTATTATTCTTTAGCTTGGGTTAAACAAATCAATTTTGCTTGGTTGGAACAGCAGCTATGCTAATTATGGCTCTATTTGTTTCTCTGTTTCTGCCGGTAACTAGGATTTACACAAGCTTCAGTCTGGATCCAGAACACCTGAGAAGAGATGATGCCAACCCCTCAGAGGACCTCAGACGATGCCAACCCTGAAACTACATATAGAACTACCAAATCTTGCTATAAGTTTGATTTTAACATATAATAATTGCTGTTAATAGTGTTCATTGTCTGTTTGATTACGTCTTTAATTGATTTTTCCGTACATTTCTGCCATATGTACATTAACTGACATAGTCACCAATGATAAGCTACTACTAATATTGTAGAAACTTAATTTTCTGTACAGCACTTTGCAACGATTTGTATCATGAAAAGCGAGATACAAATAAATTGAACTAATGTCTGCTGAAAAATTAGCATTGTCATCACAGGAATAAATTACATTTTACAATATATTTAAAATAGTCATAATATTTTTCAATATTACTGTTTTATTACTGTGTTTCTGATTAAGCATAAGAGCATAAGAAACTTCACTTGAAAACCCCTTTTTTAAAAATGACCGACCTTAGGAATTAATAGGATTTCCAAAAAGTTTTTCAAAGCCATAAGATAACTGTTTCCTTAACCAGAGCTTGATTGACCTTAGAAATTTAATATATTCTAAGATTTTTCTTTAATATCTTTTATGTGCATAAATGCCACAAAAACTACAATAGTCTGAGTCACAGATAATAAGTTTGATCCATTGCATTATGTTTCCTAATGGATTATTTCCTTTAGATCTTTTTTGTTTTCATTTGAGAGGAGAAGGTGGTAGTTGGCAATGTTTTCCTGTAGCTCTTATTATTCTTCCAGATTCACAGATGTTTCAAGGAATCTCACTCCTTCCTTTATTCTAGCTAAAACTTCACTCTTCAGAGCAGCACGGATGCAAGCATGTTTCTGTGGCTGTACTTCAGCGCACTAACCTGAGGTGCTCAAAACATTTCCTGTCTTTAATTCATACTGTGAACCTCCAAGTGACCACAAGAAATGTTAAGAGAAAAAATAAGTGGTTTCAAAGGTGTGTTATTAAAATACAAATGCACAATATGCTGCTTTGTGTAGCGCTCTGTGAAGACATATAACAGAAATGTTTTACGGAAAAGGGATTAATCAGACACTGCTGGAACTTCCACTCACACTGAATGTGTTGTGGCCCAAAAAAGGAGAAATATGACTTTAAATCTGAGGCTACATCATGAGAATAGATTTTGTTAAACCAATAGTAGTAGTAATAATAATAATAATAATAATAATAACAATAATGGTCACACTTTATTTTAAGGGCAGATTCTCGCTATTTACAAACCATTAATTATGACTTTTGTCTCAATAAACTCCTAATTTGCAGCTTACTGATAGTTAGTAAGGTAGTTGTTAAGTTTAGGTTTATACTAAAGTGTTACAATAACCCTAATAATAATAATAATAATAATAATAACCCTAACCCTAATAATAATAATAATAATAATCTAGTTTAAGTTCTTTTTAAAATGTATTTATATATTTATTGATTGATTTATTTATTCATTAATTCATTCATTGTATCCTGGGGAATAAAAATGAGTGATACGGACATTTCTGAGGGGAAACAAAAGGGAAAAAAAAGGAGAAAATACTAACCCTTGCAAATACGCATTTCAAGTGACTTCAGATCAAGGCAACAAAGAAAATTTTTCATATCTTATGCATGTTGCTCACATGGGAGATACAAACTGTAAAATAGAAAACAAAAGCAATATTTTGAAAACTTCAAATTGTATATTTGAGTGTAATGGTTGGAAAATAACAAGAATAAAAACAATAACATTGAGGTATTTTAGTTTCTTGTTTTTTAAAAATAAATTATAATAATAATAATAATAATAATAATAATGTTAGCAGTACAAATAGTTAAAGGAACATTTTGGCTGTCAGTGAAGGGCTTCTTAAGCCTTGGAGATTGGGTTGTGGTTGTAAATGAGACAAAAGTTTTGGAAACACTTTTATAGTATTAGATAATTACTTTAATTTAGACTTAATAATGTAAGTTCTCCAGAGTTTATATTCTCTTCCTCTGTTCGCTATGGAACAGGACAAAGAGAAACAATCTGACTTCCACTCGTTCTGTCTAAACTTCTTTCTTAAATCAAGTATATTCGCTGCTATACTCCTGTGTTTTGTTTAGAATAACTGGCTTTCATGTCTGAACCGGATCAGTCTTTGCCAGGTCAGAAGTGCCATGCCACGAGTGGTTATGACAGCAGAAATATATTACAAATCAGGAGCCCGAACCACACAGCACATAATGACAAGATCAAACATAAAAGACACGGAGAGGAGGGGGCGAAACCTCAAGGCCCATGTTTCTCTGTCTAATATTTCTAAACCGAAAGTTAAATAAATTCCTCAGTACAGTGAAGTGGAACCGCGTCAGTAGAGCAGATGGAAGGGATGGCAGCTGCAGCTGGAATGCGGTTTGGCTGAGAGGGGCAGCTAGAGAAAGAAAGCAACGTCCTCACGCGCTTCAGCCGGTCATATTCTCCGATACACGGTTGATGAAGTGTTCTTTATTTGTGTGTATTTGTGTGTGTGTGTGTGTGTGTGTGTGGGGCATGGAGTCAAAAGAAAGCACTTAAAAAATTTAAAGGTAACAGCGACGACTCCACTTTGGATAAACCTGCTGTTGTCAATAAACAAACCGTCTAGACTCCAACTCAAAATATTGGTCTCTTGGTACGTTTTGTGATGTATTCTAGACTATACAATGATAAATACACAGAAATCATATTAGATGCCTATGTCCGCTTGCCAAATGTTTTCAGGCAGACAATATTTACAACTAAACTGACAGTAACACATATTAGCGCATCATATCACAATGAAAAATTACAGACAAAAGTTTCCATCCGCCTAGAGTCAGTGTTTTAAATGTGACCTCTGAATGGGGCTTATGATTTACAAATTACCATCTGTAACACAAAACCTCAACTCACTTTGCTCTCAGTGTCTCCGGTTTTCTTTCCTGGGCTGCTGTTAGTTCAACTATCTCTGTGTCTGTAATATATCAGTCGTGAACGCTTCACTCTCACACCTAATCTGAATCCTAACCATTGCAGGGTGAAACAGGGGAGTCAGATTTAATACTGTTCTGAGTGTGCTGATATAACATTTTCAGTGTGTAAGATTTTCAATGACTCTTTTTGCGAGTTACATCCAGTAATTGTATTTATGAGTGAGTCACTGAATCGTTTATTCAACCAATTCGTTCAAAACACTTTCAGCAATGAAACAAGTTGCACCCTTTATGAGTGAGTCATTGAATCATTCACTCAAACAAGTCATTCAGAAATGCTGAATTATTTAGGAAAGAAACAAGACAATTGCTGTATCCAATATGCATACTTTCCTACTATATACAGTAGTAGGCAAAACACAACAGATGACTTGCTACTTTTGGCAAGAATTCATAGTGCGCATCCAATGGACACTTTACTATCTTATGAGTACGGTGGCTGAGAGAGCTCAACGTGCTGCAACTTAAGAAAACACATGCAAATAGAAAAGGCACCAGCAAACTAAGAAAACATTTTCATCGGTTTGACAAATACTCAAAATACAGAAATGCGCTACAAATACTACCAATACAACCCAATACAGAAATGTGCTGCAGATACGCACAATGCGACCAAATACAGAAAAGCATTGCAAGTAGCACAGATCACAACGGAAATGTTTCAAGGGAACCCCAACAACCCGTATGAAAATTAACCATAGTTTTATTATAGTAAAAGTGTAACCATGTTTTTTGGTGTATTGATTGCCATTTGTATAACCACAGCTGCACAAATACCATGGTTAAACTATGGTGTAGCAAAACCATGGTTTATTTGTGGTCACCATGGTTTAATAACAGTAACCATGTTTTTTTAAAACCATGGTTAATTTTTGCAAAGGAAGTTAACCAGCTTACATAATGTTCCACAGTTACAGTAATTGTGTATTTCATCAGCTTATTTAGGCTAATATTAGCCTAAATATGCTGACGAAATACAGAACTACTGTATATAATATCCAGTACATTAATATAATACATAATTTCCAAAAAAGCTAAGGAATCATATGATCAGGAGGTTAAAATAAACAAAAATCTCACCTTTCAGAATAGACGCTGATAAGCTTGTCCAAGACAGATTTGTCACTTGCTGCGGTTCACTTAAATATTTGTGATGTGCTCTGTGCATATTTGCAGCACGGTTCTGTATTTGCGTGTGTTGTGAATATTTGCAGCATGTGTTGTCAAACTGATGAAGATGTTTTCTTAATTTGCTGGTGTTTTTATCTATTTGCATTTTTTTTAATTTGCCACCATATATGTGGGCATGATTAATGTATTACGCTCAGATTACATTCATACTACACACATTCATACAATATAAAACATATTTTTAAGGATTACAAAGTAATTGATTGTTCAAAAGAAGTACCTTTTTGGATGCAGCCTTGGTGCTTTTATGAGTCATTGAATCATTCACTCAAATAATTAGTTCAAAAACACTAATTCAGGAACAAAACAAACAAAAAAAGCAGTTAAATCTGTTTTGGCTGCTTTTGGCAATATTTTTATGGGTGGAGCAAAATATAACCAGCAATATTATGTCTAAAATGTATAAGTTACTCAATTTTAATTTATTGTGTTTTGTATAAAAGTAATACACTTGCAATTGTGCTGTTGGTCTAAATATCAGCATATGGCTGTGATTACCTGCAGCCTCATGCCTATGGCCAAATGACAGGTTTAATAATTGTTGCACTCTCACTCACACACACTCTCTCTTACACGTAATGTGACATATTTTCTCTTAGGGAATCCACAATTACGCATGTAAACTTGGCAGGCAATGTGGCATCACTTTGCCAGTGGGTATTTTGGGGCAGCACTCATACACGAGTGCTATGATGGCTTCATTAATCTGAATGCTGACGGACACTTTCCACAGACAGGCCCCTGGCCCTTCATACACTGATTTGCTCCCTAACTCACTCATTTTTAAACATGTCTTTATGTGTTTGTATTTTTGATATAACCCTGATGTCTGGATTTAAACTCCATGGCGGGAGACTTGTGGTGAGCAGGAGTCACTTTACAACACATTAAGAGAGCTCAGTGCTCTTTAAGCGAGGAGAAACGAGTCCAAAGACCAGAACTAGAGTTTGACAGAGGCCTTATCTCTAAATAAGTCTTCTGACAGCAAATTTTTTTTTTTCAATTACACAGTCAGTCATCAAACAAAAGAGGTTAGTTCTCCGGGAAAAAAAAAAAGTTGGGCCAGACTGCAACTTTTCCTTTTCTTTCTTTGTTTTTCTCCTGGAAAATGATTGATTGGCCAACATAACTGAATCAACATTGAATCTTTGTGCATATGCACATCACATTACAAATAGGGCTCTTGCTCACTGTCGTCTATCCAAAGCAATAAAAAGACAATAAAACAGAGAGATGTGCCTGGGAATCGCTCTATGATGGTAATATATGTTTCTCTAGATCCTCTGACGTCCAGTGTAGTTCACTGAAACACTCCACTTTCCAGTCAAACAATTGCTAACCATCAAAGGTCCTATGAGGTCTCCACCATAACAGACGTCTTAATCCAGGCCTGAAGATTAGACAAACTACTGGATTTATAAAAACTGACAGCATAACGTGAGTTTTTCCTTTTTGGAACTCTTTTACTGATATTCTGGAGGCTTTGCTTTTGACATTTGGGATTGTAGAATCTCATAGGTGCAGACTTTTAATTCAAGTACTGGGCTGATATTAAACAGGGTATATGAAATTAAACAAGTCAGCACAAGTGAAAAAAAATGTGATTGTTACATTTGATTATGACATAATTTGTAATATAATTTGACTACATTTTTAAAGAATTAAACTATATATTAATTCTTATAAACAATCCTATATACATATTATTACCCTGGACCACAAAACCAGTCATAAGTCGCATGGGTATATTTGTATTTGTATTAGCAATAGCCAACAATACATTGTATAGGTCTAAAATTATTGATTTTTCTTTTATGAGAAAAATCATTATATTAAGTAAAGATCATGTTCCATGAAGATATTTTGTAAATTTTCTACCGTAAATATATCAAAACTTAATTTTTGATTAGTAATATGCATTGCTATGGACTTCATTTGGACAACTTTAAAGGCGATATTCTCAATATGTTTTTATTTTATTTTTTTTTTTTTTGCACCCTCAGATTCCAGATTTTCAAATAGTTGTCTCTCGGCCAAATATTGTCCTATCCTAACAAACCATACATCAATGGAAAGTTTGTTTATTCAGCTTGATGATGTATAAGTCTTAATTTAAAAAAAATTGACCCTTATGACTGGTTTTGTGGTAGAGGGTCACATATATTAATAACTAATTTGTGTTACGGCCTATGCCGTGAGTGTGCATCTTCCCTTGTGTGACTTCATGTCTCCCCTAATCTTTTTCTTTGAGTTTGAATGTTTAGGTCCGCCCCTGTGCACCTGCGTCTCATGGAACTAGTGCTTCCTCGCTACATTAAAGACGCTGAAGCAGAGCATGGAAAGAGAGGAGATCCACCAGCAAACAAGCTTTATTATTCTTTTCTTTTTCTTTCTTAATTTTATGTTTGTTAGTTTTTGTTGTCTTTATACTTTCGGAGTTGCTCCGTGGTTTTGAAACATTTCGCATTTCTCGTTTTTGGTTTGGATACATGTTTTCCTTTGTGTCATGTTTAGTTTTGTTATTTGAATAAATATCCTTGCATGGTATTTTGGATTTACGTGTCCTCTTTATGCTGCATCCCCCTTTCTGGCTAATTTAAACAGGGGTTTGTAACATAAATTGGGGGCTCGTCCGGGATAACTCTGTTTAATTTTTTGTTTTGTTGAGATAATAGTGGTGAAAATTGAGCGATCTCTGGGTAGGTAGAGTAAACCAGGGGGACCGTGTCTAGCGCCGGTTCTCACAACGGTTTACTGATTTATTGTTTTGTTTATTGTTTTAGTTTGTTGTTTTTGGAGGAATCCTGGGTGCAGGGTGCGAACTACGGGGGAGCTAGGGGGAGCTCGGCTCCCCTTAATAAGACATGGGCTCCCCTGAAAACGTGATTTGTGAAATTTTGGGGGGTCTCAAAAAATATTGACAATGTGTTATTTTGACGTGCAATTTCAGTTTTGTCTAATGTGATCATCGTGTAAAATTGCAAAAATATTCATTCATGCATGACGGCGATTTAAACCTAATTCGCTTCAATAAAGATAACTATACATGCTATTCTTGTCATAAGCATCAAGGTGTGGGGGCGCTGCAGTGCAAATTCCACTCATCTTTAGTACGTTAACTCAAAAGATTTGTAGAAAAAGTATAAACGTTGGAGGCCATTGATCTGCGCACGGAGTCCTTGAAATCCATTCAGGACTCTGTGGTCGATTCTGTGTTAAGGTAAGACATGTTATTCACAATTATGTGTTGTGGCTGGGTTGTTATAGGTCTGCGTGACTCTCGATGTCTTAGGCCTAATTGAACAGAGGAATTATGGTATTCTTCTGTAGCCTGACGAGTAACTTTAACCGTTGTTCGTGTGAACTCAAAGACATCTTTCTGTTAGCTGTTATGCATTACCCCCCCCCACCCCCCGTTATAAAAAAAACAAACAAAAAAAACAAACAAGTGGGCTCCCCCAAAGTCCACGGTATAGTTCGAACACTGCCTGGGTGGGAGGCTTGCCTCTCAATTGGTACCCTCTGAAGACTAGAGAGGAGGTAGTTAGATCTCAGTTGGGTAGGTGTAGGTCCGGAGTCGTTTGTACTATTATATCATGTTCTGTTTTTTGGTCATTAATCCATTATGGCGACTTTTGATTTGAATTAATTTTTAAATCAACCTAGTGCTGAAGTGTTAGAAACTTGTAGAAAGGACGATTTGTTCCTCATTGCTCAACATTTTGAAATTCCTGTTTCTAAAACATTGCTTAAGAAGGATTTAAAAGCTTGTTTGTTGGATGGTTTAATTAGTAAGAAGGTGTTACTTTCAGTGCATGATATTTCCGAATCAGCAGAATCGGGTGCAGCTGTGGTGGATGAAGGGGAACTTGCTCCACTGCGTTCTCCTGTTGGCGATCCAGTCACTCCAGTTGCTGACGTAGGTGCACATCCTCTCGGTGGTGGTGCAGAGGTAGGACCACTTCTTTTGATGCCTAAATTTGAACCTTTTTCACTCTCAACTGAATCTCAGGTCGATTCGCGTTTAAAATTGCGGTTGGCTCGATTGCAGCTAGAGACACAAGCGCGGGAAAGATGAGCTGCAGCATCAGCTTGAACTGTATCGGGTCGACGCGGATACGAAAGTTAAAATGCAGCAGCTAGAGTTGCAGTCTATGCGAGACGATCCAAGAATATCTAAGAAGTCATCTGCGTTGGAAGGTAGGCCTAGTTCCGAGTCTGAGGCAGCTGCGGTATTAGTAAATCCTCCCACAGCATCAAATGATTGTGGATCTATAGCTAGCTCTATATCAGTGTTAACGGATTCTTTAAATGCTCATTCGACGTCTCCATTTAATGTGGCGAAGAATATTGTAACTGTTCCACCGTTTCGCGAGAAGGAAGTTGAGGCTTATTTCCAGGCATTTAAGCACATAGCTTCTGCTTTAAAGTGGCCAACTGAGGTCTGGTCTGGTTAATGCTACAATGTAAACTGACAGGGAAAGCGCAAGAGGTTTGTGCAGCTCTTCCTTTGGAAGAAAGTGTTCAGTATGAGACTGTGAAAAATACGAGTCTTCGTGCTTATGAGTTAGTGCCGGAACATTATAGACAACGATTTCGTACAACGAAGAAATCTGTGTCCCAGACATATGTGGAGTTTGCCCGTGAGAAGGGTATACTTTTTGACAGATGGATAAAGGTGTGTAAAGTTACTGACTTTATTTCTTTGCGTGAACTTCTGCTCATTGAAGAATTTAAGAATTGTGTTCCAGAGCGTACTATTTAAATAAACAAAAGGTTAGTTCTGTGCAACAAGCAGCCGTTTTGGCAGACGAGTATGCATTAATGCATAAACCTGTGTTTCTAAAGCGTGCGTGTGAGTCTGGATACAGTTCACAAAAGGAAATTGAAGTTGGTTCTTCTGATTTTAAAATAAGTCCATCTAGTCCAAAGATTCGTAAGGAGTGCGGCTACTGTCATAAAGTGGGACATATGATTTCTGAGTGTAGAATTTTAAAACGAAAACAAGAGCGACAAGATGCTCCGCTGACTCAGCCCCGTGGTTCAGTTTTAGTGAAAGTTGTGTCTCCGCAGCCTGTAACTTCTGTAGTTCCTGACGAGTGTTTCCGACCTTTTGTGTTTGACGGATTTGTATCACTGGCTGGTCATGTTGAGGATCAGGAGGCTGTGAAGATTTTGCGGGATACCGGGGAATCTCAGTCCTTTATATTGTCCGATACTTTGCCTTTTTGCGCGGAATTTGCGTGCGATACTAGCACTATTATACAGGGTATCGAAATGGGTTTTATATCTGTCCCTCTCTATCGTGTTTGGGTGTCGTCGACTTAGTTTCTGGATGTTTTAGTGTAGCGGTCCGTTCTTCCCTACCCGTGCAAGGTATTGATTTTATCATGGCAAATGATCTTGCCGGAGGCAAAGTAATGCCGGTTATGCATGTTACTAATATTCCACTTGTCGATAAACAACCTGATGCGCTTGCACAAAACTTTCCAAATGTGTTCGCTGCTACTGCAGTTACGACCCGCGCTCAGGCAAAACGTCTCGTTGAGGAGAATGAGATGAATTTAGGAGAGTCTGTTTTTGCAGAGATTTTTGAGAAAGATGCGTTTTCTGAGAGTTTGGATACTTCTAAGCTGATTACAAAGTCTGTTGTTTGTCCAGGTCCTGACATATTTCTGCCTATTTCATGTGACGTTCTTACTGAGGCTCAGAAAAGTGACCCCACGCTAGCGAAATGTCGTTTAAGTGCTGACATTAAAACATCACCGCTGCGTAATCATCAGTTTTATTGGAATAACACTGTGTTAATGCGTAGCTGGAATGCTCGGTCATTGGGTGACGAGAACTTGGGTTATCGTAATCGTAACCATTATGTGCGTTGTATATCGTAACCATTATGTGCGTTGCCACACGATTTCCGGAAGCGATACCGTTACGGAAAATAACTGCCAAATCCGTCACTAAAGCTTTAATTAAATTTTTTACTATGTTTGGACTACCAAAAATTGTTCAAACTGATCAAGGTTCGAATTTTCTGTCTCGAATCTTCCGAAATGTGCTGAAAGCTCTGAAAGTGTCACATGTGGTATCTAGTGCCTATCATCCAGAATCACAGGGTGCTTTGGAGCGATGGCATCAAACTCTAAAATCTGCTTTCCAGAAATATTGTTTGGAGACCGAGAACAAGTGGGATGATGGGGTCCCTTTGGTTTTATTTGCTCTTCGTGAAGCACAGCAGGAATCACTTGGTTTTAGTCCATCCGAACTGGTTTTTGTGCACAATGTACGGGGTCCTTTGAAGATCCTGAAAGATGAATTTTTTACTGTAGGTTCGTCTGAGAAAAGTAAAGTGCTTGACTTTATCTCTTGTACTCGTGAGCATTTACGAAATGCTTGTGCTGTTGCGAAAGAGGCGCTTTCCATGTCACAAAAGAAAATGAAGCGTCACTTCAATAAGCGAGCCGTGACACAAAATTTTACACCGGGAGAGGAAGTGTTGGTGTTGCTTCCTTCGCCTGGTTCTGCACTGGCTGCACGTTTTACAGGTCCATATGTGATTGAAAGTAAAATAAGTGACACGGATTATATAATTTGTACTCCAGAACACCGACGGAAGACACGTTTGTGTCATGTGAATATGTTGAAACCATATTTATGCCGTACTAGTAAAACTGAAAAGGAAATTAATTTTTCTGAGGGTAAGATACAGGTGCAAGAGGTAGAACAAGTGTCTATGCTCTCTCGTACCCTGGTGATTGAGGAAAGTGATGATGGGTTGAACATGTCCACGGAGTTATTAAATGGTGGTTGTTTAAAAAATTCCGAAGTCTTAGAGGTGTTCCCTTCTCAACTATCTCATTTATCCAGTGACCAGCAGCAGGATATAACTGAGTTGGTGGAAAGTTTCCCTGAATTGTTTAATGATGTTCCGTCTGGTACCTCTGTCATCCAGCATGACATTGATGTAGGTAATGCCGTTCCAATAAAACAGCATGCGTATCGCTGTCCAGCCGGTAAGAGGGAGATCATGAAGCATGAAGTGGAATATTTAGCCCAGAACAGTTTTGCTAAAAGAGTAATAGTCCTTGGAGTTCACCATGTCTTAGTGCCTAAAGCTGACGGGTCACTTCGTTTTTGCACTGATTTCCGAAAAGTGAATTCTGTCACTGTACCTGATGCATTTCCATTGCCACGTATAGAGGATTGTATCGATAATCTCGGCACTGCTCAGTACATTACTAAACTAGACCTTTTAAAAGGTTATTGGCAAGTGCCACTGACTGAACGTGCTTCTGAAATTTCTGCATTTGTGACTCCTGATTCTTTTCTTCAGTATACTTGAATGGCGTTCGGACTGCGAAACGCACCCGCCACATTTCAAAGATTGATGTCTATGGTTTTGGGTGACGTTCTGAATTGTAACATTTACTTGGATGATGTAGTCATTTTTTCCTCTGCGTGGTCTGGTCACATTTCCAAGTTGCACAATGTTTTTAGTCGATTAGCCGCCTTAACATTACACTTGAAAAAATGCAACTTTGCAAAAGCTTCCGGCACGTATCTGGGAAAACAGGTCGGGAACGGTCAAGTACGTCCTGTGGACGCAAAAATGACCGCTATCCTTGCATACCCTGTACCTACTATGAGGCGAGAGTTGCGCCGGTTTTTAGGGATGGCTGGCTATTACAGATGTTTCTGTAAAAATTTCTCGACTGTAGTTGCCCCTCTAACGAAAATGTGCAGTCCTAAAGTTGTTTTTAAGTGGACTGATGAATGTCAAAATGCCTTTTTGTGTGCGAAGTCCCTTCTTTGCAGTGCTCCGGTGTTGTTGGCTCCTGATGTGGCTCGCCTGTTCAAGTTCAAGGTGGACGCCAGTGCGATCGGAGTTGGAGCTGTCCTGCTTCAGGATGGTGCTGATGGCATATCCCATTCAGTGTCTTATTTTTCTGCTAAATTTAATCGTCACCAATTGAATTATTCCACTATTGAAAAGGAGACTCTGGCTTTGTTGCTTGCTTTGCAGCACTTTGATGTGTACGTTGGATATAGCTCTACTCCCATCGTTGTCTACACGGACCACAATCCGTTGGTTTTTTTAAATAAAATGTACAACCACAACCAACGGTTGATGCACTGTGCTTTAATGGCTCAGCGTTACAATCTTGAGATACACCATAAGAAAGGAACAGACAATGTCGTGGCAGATACCCTTTCTCGGGGTTAGGTAATTGTTTGTTCTTAATTGTTTTCTACGGTTTCCTGGGTTCTATTCATTTGTTGTTTGTTTGTTTGTTTTCACTTGTTAGTTTACCCAGAACCTGTCTCTCTGTAAAAAGGAGACTAGGCTCTTCTTTTAGGTGGGGGAGTGTTACGGCCTATGCCGTGAGTGTGTATCTTCCCTTGCGTGACGTCATGTCTCCCCTAATCTTTCTCTTTGAGTTTGATTGTTTAGGTCCGCCCCCGTGCACCTGCGTCTCACGGAACGAGTGCTTCCTCGCTACATTAAAGACGCTGAAGCAGAGCATGGAAAGAGAGGAGATCCACCAGCAAACAAGCTTTATTATTCTTTTCTTTTTCTTTCTTAATTTTATGTTTGTTAGTTTTTGTTGTCTTTATACTTGGTTTTGAAACATTTCGCGTTTCTCGTTTTTGGTTTGGATACGTGTTTTCCTTTGTGTCATTTTATTGAAAATTAAAATAACCTAAATATAAACTAAACTGCTAAAACACATAAAACTAAGGTGTTAACTGAATTTATAGAATTATACATACAACTTCTGTAATCATAAAATTAATTGTGCATGGCTAATTATTTTCACATATCAATACTGTTAGATTCTAGCTGCTTGTTTTCAAACTTTTGGTCTTAATTACAGCAGAAACAGGAAATATCTTAACCTATATTGGATTTTGAGTACTGTGTTGAACAACCACTGCTTCTCTTTACACCTGGTATTAACAGCTGTCTTGGGTGAACCAAATGCTCAGTGCTTAATACTGTACGTGTGTAAATCATTAAAAAAAGTCCTAAAGAGTTTCAAATAATAGGACCGCTACCTGTCAATTAAGCATTCAGCAAAAAAAAAAAAAAAAAAAAAAAAACTTTTTATGCTTTATCAAAATGCAGCATTACACTTGCAGTACATACAGTAATAAGGCTACACATGTAATACATGTAGTCAGAGACTTTCTGCTCACAACAGACACTTGAAATGTTAATATCACGTGTAGAAAAGGCTGTTGAGTAACTTGGAGGGATCTGAATGAGGGATATGATGGCCTACCTAGTCTGTTATGTGCTGTAGACTTATAATAATGCTGCTGGTGACATGACCTCACTCTAGTGTAGGCGCTACTGTCTGGAGCTTGATTGGCCAAACGTAAACATTTTAGCACTAAACCTTGCCAAAGGTGAAATCAGACTTGAGACCTCCAGCAGCGCAGTCAAAAGCACCTCAAAGCAGGGCTGCTTTGCACTTTTAAAGCCAGAAGTGTAAGAAAGAATTACTGGCACTCATAACACGCCCAGAAAAGCATTAATCATTAGATGGATTTTTGTACCGTGCAGGGTAAAAAATGAAAATGAGCCAACAAATCATAGTTTGTGCATTAACAAGTGCCCTAAAGTGAATCTGATGCAGTTAAATCAAACCGGCCTGTTACGAGCAGTAAGTAAAAACAGACAGGTTATCCACAACCTGGGACAGACAAGTAAAAACACAGTAGTGATTTACTGCTACTTTTAAGCACACCAGTATTACACAATATGATGGGTTCCATATTATATTCCAACAGAGATTGGCTATTGAAACATCCAACCATGAAATTTCAGGCAATTTTGTACGTTCAACTTACCAGCATGTCACCAAGAGCACAAGATCAGAGAAAGAGAAATAGACAGTCAAAAGAAATAAATACTACAATTACTTCACAAGTCAAGATTATTTACACAAAATAAAGAATCTTTTACCGCGTGTGCCAATCACATGACCCATAGGACCACCAGACTGTTTTCATCCTCTTTCCTTTCATTCCTCAGGAACACAGAAAAGGGACTGTCTCAGTGAAACATGCGGTTTTTCCATGGCACTGCCTCTTCTGCTTGAGGAAAGCTTACACCCTCTGTGTTGATACAATGTGATTAGTTTATTATAGAAGCCTGTGGCTACAGCGCTCTATACTGTAGTAGTCAGTCTGGTAGTCTTTATGTGTGCATGTACATGTGGAGTGAATGACAGAATGCTCCAGGAATCCCACAGAGCACACTCGGGCCAACAGGATGTCACATGGGAGCACGCTGAAAGCCACAGATCTGCTAAAGATGAATGAAGCCACTAATTCATGCTCTGGCCTCCCATGTGCCCACTTAGCTTTGTGCTAAAAACTGACTTTGAGAGCAAAGGACTTTTTTCCTTTCAGTGTAGGGTCTTTTATTTTCCATCACCACTAAATCAATACTTGAGGGGAAGACGACGGATGGTCATGGTCACGTCAGTATTCATGTGGTAGACCTTGCATTATGGAATTTAGACAGCGTTATTAATTTCCTTTTTATTGATGAGGAAAGCGCTGCCACACATCTTATGTCTGGAAAACAAAGGTGAGGAAAGAGAAGACGGCAAAATTGGGGATGGGATGTCAGAGCTCTGTCAAATATAGAGATTGAAAACGATGGATGGATTTGAGAGAGTGGACAGCCCAGCCAAATCTAAATCGTGCGCAACAGATTTTACAGCCAGGACCATCATCTGTCCAGAGCAGAGAAATGGAATTCAAAAGTTTGTTTTAAAGATTGAAGTCAGGGACCAGACAGTGAGCTTCTTTATACAGTACATGCAAGTTTAAAAAGCTCTGTGAATGTTCTGAGTCATTTTATCATCATATCTCTGCTTAATTATCTCAACTGTGTGTTAATGAAATTTAGCCTAAAATATCTGGCTTAATCAGCTGGTTGGCCAGCTCTCAGCAGCAGCCAAAATGTAGGAAGAAAAACTAACTTGTCACTGGGACAGTATCCTTAAAAGGTAAACCTGTGTACCGTATCTACGCTAAATAATGCATACAAGTATCCTAAATAACTTTTAAAGAGGTCTTGAACTGCCTTTGTTTTTTATTCCACTTATAAGGTTGTCAAGATTTTTACATCAAAATATGTCCTAATTTAGAAATAATAGGCTATTTTCTGTCCTGTTTTGACCCCCCTCATTGGAATGCTCTGTCTGAATAGGCATTGCGAATTGTAGACTTGGAAGTAAATGCGCACTGCTATGATTGGCTAACAGTTTTGCAGTTTTTCATAGATGGACGCTGCGGTGATTTAAGTTAAAAACGCGTAAATACTCAGTACATAGCAATAGTGACCATGTAATAAAAACAGTAACCCACACTCTTCGACATTACTGTCAGATCCAATATAGTTGGTACAGCATCGTCTTTTAGTTTCAATCTTTCTGAAAATCCTGTGTCAAAGTGTGTCTTATTTTCGAAAACTAATCTGTGGTAAAATGAAGTGAACAAAGGACCGAGTTCTTACTTGACGTGGTATGAAACTTCATTAAAAATAAATTTCATCCACTTTTTCCTAACGCTGGGATCAGAATTTGGCACTGCACAGCATCTTGTTGTCTTCGGAGCATCTTTATTTTTTTGTTTCTGCGTAGACCTGCGTTTGCCTCTCTTGTTATTTACACTACAGGTGCGAATTGGTGGGCGGGGCTAAAGAGGCAGTGATGTAGAAGCAGGCATTGTTCTTCTTCTGCGGAGGTGGTGTTTAGCCACACTATTACATCATAGAGTGGTACACTCCGCAAGCTGTCGTTTTGGCAGATTGGCTTCAATACAAGCTGTTTTTAGACTAATGAGAACGTTAGAAACTTTGAAACTTACAGGATGTTTTTATAGTACAATGACCTCTTATATATCAAGAGATCAGAGGAATTTTGCTTTCTCAGTTCATGACCCCTTCCAGGCAGTTTTTCCAAACCTCTTTCACTTGACATTGTCTAACACTATATCAGAAGGATCCCTATACTAAATAAGATAATAATCCTCTGGTATTTCTGCTGTAATTATGATAAAGTATTGGTTTTGTTAACAGAAACTGAGAGTGTTGACATATTAAAATAATTAACCATGTGAATACATTAAGAATTTTTTTTTTTTTTTTTGTTTGTTTAGCATTTGTATTGAGATTCTTCATAATATAATTAAACATTTTAAGTCATCCTATAGCCTCCTTGGAAGTTTGCTGAGGCCCCAAACTGATCTTTATTTACAGGGCGACTTCATATGAATTTGTACAGTATGAATCTTTAATTTTTAGAATAAAAGCAAGCATAACTACCACTGGGGTATAAACAGATCATACAGAAATGCACAAATGAGATCATCCAAATTCATAAAAATTAGTCACCAATTTGCCAAAATGTAAAATAGATACATATTGCTATATTTTGTTGGACACCCCCAGTTTTAGAACCAAGTTAGTAATATGCAGTGAGGGTACTGCTCCAGTGACAATTTTCTGCTTTTTTCAGATTGTGCAGGGTTGATACACAGTACATAGATATGTAATGCTGTAAGTTATTAGAATGTTTCAGTATAGTGATAGTGAAAGTTATTACAAGCAACCAAAACTTATTAAAAGAACAATTTAGTGAATAAGTGAGACTATGAGCTGCAATAATGGCATTAAATAGCCACAAAAAGCTTGTGAGCTGTTTCTGCACTGTGACCAATATGAACTTCCAAGGTACATATCTAACTAGTCAGAAGAACTATTTATCTAGAAAGAATAAACTGTGGTTATTCTGACAATTCCTAACACTTGGAGGGAATGATTATGACAGTTGTAGAGGATTATTGCAAAAAATTACACGCATTACCACAGACGTTTCTAATCAAATTGATTCATTACATAAATAGTGTTTCAGATCCAGATAGAGTCTTATTCTAGGTTAAGAAGGATTTGGAAATGGATGGCAGCCAAGCAAATTACTTTTCAGACCAATGTCACGCTTAACCGAGGCTTCAACACTGGCCAAATATGCCATCAATAACTAGAGAATATGTGGTACGAAGAAACCCTGCATTTCACCCCCCATTAAGATGCATTTACCATAGAACTCTAATGAAAATGTTCCTTCAGTTTATACACAGCACGATGCGCTAAATGTGTCTCTAGAGTGAAATACAGATTCCAAAATCATCATTAAACCCTGACCCTTTGTGCACTTTCCACAAGCCATCCTCCGACCCACAACTGCTTTGGCTCCGTTCCCCCGGCCGATACGGCAAATCAATCAGACTGATAACGAGAGCAGGGTGTGTGAGCAGGCCAAATGCAGTGACATTTGGGGAACTCGACACCTTATGAAACCACCATTGCAGTCTCATAATGATCTCATGGAGGACAGTGTGATGAGCCCACAGAGAGGCCGTCTGAGCCCTGAGCCATGCACGAGAGCGAGGGGGAAAAGAAAGAATAAAAGACGGTAGTTAATGAGACATGGGCTGATGGCCTATGCAGAAATGTACAGATATAAGCGTCTGGTTTGGCGTAACGAGTGAAAGGAATCTGGAAAACAGAACTTCAACAGTCAATCATTACTGTATCGCCACAAAAGGCAATACAAATTCAAAAACAAACACTGCTAGATATTAAAAATCCACTGACAATGTTTCTTGATCAAATAAAAATGCAGAAAGGCTGACTATCAATAATATCTGATTGCTGAGGCAGAACAGTAAATCAAAAATGGAAAACTGAAGCACCTTGTTAGCGATTACTTAACCCAAACACATTCTATATGAGATTAATCACATATTTATACAAACATAACAAACATTCTACACAAAAAATGATGTGAATGTTGGTGCTCATAGCCTCGTAGGCAAGTATGCCAACATACAGGCGTTCCGAGTTTGAATACCGACTCGAGGACCTTTCCCGATCCCTCCCCCTCTCTCTCCCCTTTCATTTCCTGTCTGCTCTCCACTATCCTGCCATAATAAAGGCAAAAACTCCAAAAAAGAACTTATTTTCACTGTTTAAAATTAGATGCCATTTTAGTCAGTCTAAATCTGACTAAAATGAATATATGATGAAAATATTTATATTTACAGGATATTTTTGTCGAAAAACAAGGAAGAATTAACACTGCCTCAGACCTCAGCAACTTGTAAGGTTATTTTTGTATTATGCATTAAGATAAAATTAAGAGTGCAGTGTTTCCAGCTCTGGAGATTTAGAAATCCTTTTCATGAAATTCCACAGATTTCTGCCTAAAATAAGCAGATAATGCAAACAAACAATAATTTACTATAATTGAATTACCTAAAATGCCTGAACAGAAAGGAATGCAGCATTAAAACTCAACACAGGGACCTAAGAAAGCTGATTTATATCCTTACCCTGAAAAGACCAGAATGGCTGGTCACCCGCACACGTTTAATTTTGGACACTGATCCTCAGCATACTGGTCCAAACCAGGCTTTTAGCTACCCTAACCAGCAGAGTAATTAGGCCTCAGTATTGTATTATATTATACAATTATAATATTGTGCCTGGAATATCCCTTCCTCATCCAAGAGAAAGGTGAAACTGGCAGGTGGGAGCATTTAGAGTCTTCAGGGGAAATATAACGTACTGAATTACAGGACTAGCATGGACAGCCAGTCATATAAGAACAATACAGTATAGACACCGCAAAGTGTCAATGATGTATGATCGACACATACTGTCTTCAAATCATTTTGTACTTAATCCAAGAAAAGCTTTCGACTAGGCTTTCATTTGTCAACCTGGAATTACACACCTCCTGGTCAAACGGCTCTGAAGACATACCTACACTGAAAAACCTGCAATCACTATGGTTACTGGACCTGCCTGGCTGTCCAAATGCAATAATTTGGATTCATCCACATCGGACGGGTGCGGAAACCATATGAAGATGCCATCTGAACACATGAATAAGCAAACACTTCAGTCACTATACAGCATTCACGCAGAAATGTAACGGGAAATGGTGAAATCACAGAGGCCTGGAGAGATACATTCCTGTGGTGGGTCATATTTAACAAGAACTCACTGCTGGAAAAAGTATGAGAGAAAGTGAAAGAGCGAGAGAAAAAGGTATTCAAAGACAAAATATTGCAGCATTATAGTGTCAAACATCAACATTACAATGTATTTATGACCATCATCAACAAATATTTACATACAGCAATGAATGTGCAATAACAGTATGCAATATTGCGTAAATGCGTTCTTGTGTATTCATTGGATTTAGTGCTGAATAGCAATAACTTACATACAAATAGAGAAATATGTAATGTTTATGTATGTAAGGAATCCAAACCAAAATTATTTAAAAGTCCTCAGATCAATGGAAATATGGGATGATTCTGATATGCAGTGATTGGTCAAAACATAAACCATTACAGATAACTGCCATAAAAAGCACAGAAGACATCACTGCATGCAACTGGAAACTATACGATACATTGATAATTGCCTTATAATCTGCATTTTCAAAACAAATGAAAAGGAATGCATAAATGCGCAAAAATGAAAATACTCTGTGGGTGTATATACAAGCCCAGCGTTTCCTTCCACATGTGCCACACACTGTCTGAAACTGCTGTAACTGAGGTTGGCTCTGAACAGGACTTTACCACCCAGTTTTTAAGCTACGAACACAAGACCAGACATCTGGGACCCCCTGGATGTTTCTCTAAAACAAACATAACAGACTAAATAGTCCAGATCGGATAGTGCAGATTAAACCAGGAGAATGGAAATATTCATTTGGCATCGCTGTTAAGTGTCATAGATTTATTTTGGCGAACATTTATTATTTCTAAATTTGTTCTTTTGCTCCATTTCTCTGTGTGAGAAAAACAGCCATCTATAGTCACACCCTAATGACTCACTCTAAGGATTTTGAAACATTTTTTCCTTTCTCTGAGATGGACAGACATGTCAAGACAATAAGTGTCCATGAATCTGCAGGCGAAAATACTCCTATATTCAAAAGAAAGAAATTAACCTAATCTAGTCCTTGCTATTCCAGTTATTTTTTACCCTCATTTATAAGCACAGCAGAGACTTGTTGTGCCAATCTGTTTGATTTATAAACTTTTCAAAAACATATTTTTATGTGGGCGGTCCAAGTCAATAAAAGTAGTAAAACACAAATCCAAAATCCTTGGTAACTCTATTATTCTGTAGAGGGTGATGTGGAAAAACAGAAACGGAACTGATAGAACTGAATTAAAGACAGATACATGTAGTGAGAGAGAGGAAAGAGAGTTAACAAGTGATTGACAGAAGGATAAAGTGGGATCCAAAGATGGACAGATAAAAAAAGAACAGAGTTCCGCATATTGCAGACATCAAGCGAGGGCATGTTGATGGAAATCTGTGTTCTACTGAGGTCTCATTCCTGCAGTTTGAAAGGTCGAGTTAAAGTGATGAGTGTTTACCTCTCCCTAAATAAGAAACACAGGCACTGGGACAAAACAAAGTAAAACACTACGAGAAATATACAAACTGAGAAGCAAACTGATTTGAGGTATAATAATCAAGGTTTTTTATCCCCCACCTGAATACAAATGATGAGCGTGCCTTCAATAGAGTTCTTTAAATTAATTTCATCACTAAAAAAAATGTAGTAAAGGTCCCCTCTAAAGTTTATCTAGTTTTCCCGTGATCGTCTTTATATCGTTTGTGCCGGACCTGTTAAATGATAATGTTTTAAGCATGAGATGTGTGTGTTGCTTGTGTGCTTGCACAGATACATAAACCAAAAAAGGTTTATGTTTCCTGCATACGTATGCGTTAACTAATCTAACCTGCACTGTTTAAGCAGCAGTTTGTGTGTTAGAGAAGTGAGCAATATGCTCCACAGCCTCCTTGACCGGTTTCAGAGAGTTCAGACAGGGCAACTCCTCTTGTCTTGTGCACGGTCTCCCATAAGCCTGGAGTCTGCAGGATTTTCTCCACCAGCTCCTCGAATGCACACTGAACACCATCTCTTGTCTTAGCACTGGCCTCTGCATGAAAAAGAGAGAAATGTATTTAAAATAGAAATCTGTTGTAGCATTATATATGCCTTTACTATCAAATTAATGCAACCTTGCTGAATAATTTCTTTCAAAACAAATACAAAATCAAAAAAAGAATTATAAGAACAGTGTGCTGCAAAAACATAAGAAACTTTAATATTAAAAGTCAGAAGAAGAAGCGAATAGGAAACATTACATCTGAAAAAACAGCACTGGCCTCAAGCACACGGGCCGCAGCCATGGTGTCCATCTGCAGATTTCATTTGGTGTGAGGGCTTCACGGCTAATTCAGACAGATTGCTGCTTACATACCCACTCATGAGGCATGTCACATGACTTACAAACCAACCCCACAGTGCAGAGGAATGCAGGACGTCACCAACAAATACATACACAGGGCTGTTACGATTACACAAGCTCAAATGAGAAATAAATCAGAACCATTGTAAAGTCTGACTTGAATTAACTGTCATAATAACTGAATGCTCAACTTATACAAATAATCCATTTCTCAATTAAATAGCATAATCTTTGTTTTTTAGCAAATGGGCCCAAGTGTTTAAAAATAGTAGCATGTGAGTATTACGGCAGTTGAATAAACTAGCTTACGTCAAAAGTCAGATTTTTCCATGTGTGAAGATGATGAGTCTTGAAATGAAATATGGGAAATGAAACCAAAGTAAAATGTCAATGTATTTCTTTTTAAAGCTGGTGTATTAGTGAATAATGAGGGCTCACGAAATTCATCACAGGATGAAGGGAATATCTTAGTGACTACTTACCTATGAAAAGCATGGAATGTTTTCTAGCGAACTTCAGACCCTCTTCTCGCTCTAGCTCACGGTCTTCCTACACAAACAGAGAAAAACAGCTCTGAATCCGACATCGTTTTCATCAGTTACGAATACAGAACCACTTTTCCATGTCTACATCAGCATTATGTATTTAACAATCCAGAATAACTACGATTCTTTTGTAGATAAGTATAGAGCAGTGTAGAGATGAAGAGCATATCTGTCTATGTCAGGCTTTGGAAATTGGGTCCAGGCAGGTGTTTTAAAGAATTTGTACAGCTTTAAAAAAAAAAAAAAAAAACATTAAGTGCATTAAATGTAACTTACCTTATCGATTTTGTTTCCCACCAGCATTTTGACAAGATCATTTCTTGTACAGTATGTATCCAGCTCATTCAACCAGTTATCCAGTTTAGCAAACGTCTCTCGCCTAGTGACATCATACACTAAAAAGACATTTAAAAACAACATTTTAAATTAGACGATAGACAATTAGACTCATCAAATTATCCTAAATCAGACAAATATAACTATAAATATAACATTTGGTGTTTCATACACTATTCCAGTGTATATTCGTGCTAGATACATAAACACTATTCTAAAGCGGTACAGCTTTTTCATGTTTTTTAATAGTATAGCAGTGAAAAAACTGTTTATGCTCGCTTACCCAGAATGACACCCTGAGCTCCT
This sequence comes from Spinibarbus caldwelli, assembly GCA_039654775.1. Taxonomy (NCBI): domain Eukaryota; kingdom Metazoa; phylum Chordata; class Actinopteri; order Cypriniformes; family Cyprinidae; genus Spinibarbus; species Spinibarbus caldwelli. Next base: position 15,570,538 of record CM077257.1, read on the forward strand.
CTGTAGTAACTGGGGGTTAAGGTTCGAAAACGTTCCTGACCTGCTGTGTCCTGTGAACACGAAACAAAATCAAGGTAAATAGTGTTAAATAACATGTAACAGTGAATTTTTGAAATATAAAGACGCTACAAAAGAGCTGCCTGCCTTCAGGAAAAAAGGAAGGAACAACACTGCTATCTTGTGTTATATTAGAGAAACACAGTCAAAGATTTATACAAGTATTTTAAAGACTAATTTACATCTGTCTCATACAGTAATGTCCAAACTAAGATGTGATTTCCCTGGTAACTAAATAATAAATAGTTAACCTTCGCAAAACATAAATCTGTGCCACTCTAAACTCTAAATGTAGGGATAAAATATGATTGACTGCTCACCCAGATTGCTAGCTTTGCTTTGTTTCCATCCACAGCCAGGGTTTTCACCTTGAAATCTACACCTTAATGGAAATAAAGGATGTGTTTAGTAGATTTGCAGATGCTTTTATCCACTTGGACGACTTACAAATGATAACAATAGATGCAATTAGACAAACAAATGAGTAACATTATGTAAGTGCTGTGACAAGTTCTGGTTAGTCAAACCAAGTACATGTAGCAAGGTTTTTTTTTTTAATAATAACTAAAAAGAATAAAAAGTAGATAGAGTAGAAATAGAATAGAGAGTGCTTGTTTTAGAGGGTCAAGTGTAGATGGAAGAATTTTATATACAGCTAGTTATAAGTGTACTATAACCAAACCCTAGCCTTAACTGAAAACATTCTGCATTTTTACAACATTAAAAAAACCTTTATTTACAATTTTTTACAAATGAAGACATCCTCAAAAGAAGGTTTTGGGAGGTATTGTCAGGTTTACACTGGGTACACACATGGTTACAAAATTTGTCCCCAAAAAATGGTTATAACAGACAAACACATACAAACACTAGCAAATGTAAATAATCAGGTGGAATATTCAAAAATATTCACAAGCATATATGGAAATACAGTCTAGATGTTTTATGAGGATTATGATAAAACCATTCATATATAGCGAGACAGATTTAATTTTTGATGGACCCAGATATTTGTCAGGCAACAAGCCCAGAGCGACTAAAGTTAAAAAGACCAGAATTTATAGCTGAATGGGGAATTGTGGGTTTATTACGTATAGATAAAAAGAAAATAGGATGACTCAACCACCTTTTATGAATGTAAATCACCAAACATAACTGATTTACATTCATAAAAGATAAATGAAAGTATGTGTAAAGATGACAAGGGAATAAATCTCTCAGCACTCTGTGAATGAAAGATCAGGAGGCATGAAATACTCCTGAATTTCAACACAGCACTGACAGATTTACCAGAGGAAGCCAAAGGAGGAGATCTGGACTTGTTTGGTTTGGATTGGGGGACTTTAAAAAGAAAACGGCGGTCACATCAACACACGTCAACCTAAATGTCAAAGTAACGGCCACTGCTAATGAACTTCCACAACATACAGTATAAGGTAAGGTAACACTTTATTTTAAGGACCAGTTCTCACTATTAACTAGTTGCTTATCGGCTGTTTATTCATATATATAAAACACATATTAACGCCTGCATGATAATCTGCATGACCATATTTTAGATCCCTTAATTCTACCCCATACCTAAACTTAACAACTACCTTACAAACTATTAATAAGCAGCAAATTTATAGCTAATTGTAGTTAATAGTTAGTTAATAGTGAGAATTGGTCCCCAGACTAAAGTGTGACCAGATTATACACTGATCTCCATTGTAAAGACACTAGTGAAGAAGTGCAGCTGTTAGGATTTGACATGGATAAATATACTTTTCAACATTTTAAATTTCACTTATAGGTCCAAAATTTCAACAATGCAAGTAAAGCTGTTTTTCAAGTAAGACCAGCATTAGAGTAGGGCTGCAACGATTAGTCGACATTATCGACAATGTCGACAATAAAAAATGGTCGACAAATATTTTTGTTATCGAGTAATCATTTGATCTCATGTGAACTAATGTAAGAGCCTGCAGTAATGCGGTTTGACCAGTGTGGCGCTGTAGCACAAGAATGTAATTCAGCTTTCCTGGATGCAATTCAAGAGAAGAAGACACACACAGAGCTTCAGAGCAAATGCATCTGAACCTGAGCGGCGTTTGGATGAATATGTAAATATATATTGCACGCTTTCCTCTCAGTAATGAAATAAACACAACAAAAACTGACAGCAGTGTGAAAGCAGCAGTTAAAAATGCATCTGATTACATCGATGTGGATGTTTGCATGAGCTCTGCAGTTCAGTAATGTACTCCAGTAAAGTCTGGTCAAATCATGTTTATTTATATAGTACTTTATGCAATAGATAGCCTTAATTCAAGGAGCTTTACGGTATTAAACATGAAAAACCAGAGTCAGTGTCGCTTTCAATTAGAATTACAACTTGATTTTCTGTTATAAAGCAGCTCTCCAGTGGAGCAAGATAATGAAAAAATATTTTTATTAGTGGGAAAAAAAATAATAATAATTTCATTAAAGTGACAGTTTGGTTTACAGAGATCAAAGCTTGATCTAGCTCAGGACTGTTTTGGTTATCATAACCCTATAAGGTATTTTAAGACGTTGTGAATAATATAGTTTATCCAAAGCGTCTTATCACTTACCTTTATTTTGTTTCTTATCTATATGACTTACAAAAGGAGATGTTAGGCAGAATGATGTGTCATTCAGTTACTTTTTTATGTAGATAATTAAATGGTGAGATTTTGTGTGCCAAATACATCTATTTGTATAAGGAATTGGTAACATTTTACAATAATGTATCATTTGTTAACATTAGTTAATGTATTAATTAACATGAATGAACAATGCATTTATTACATTTATATATTAATCTTTGTTAATGTTGGTTAATAAAAATACAGTTGTTCATTGTTTGTTCATGTTAGTTCACAGTGCATTTACCAATGTTAAAAAACACAACTTGTGATTTTTATAAATGCATTAGTAAATGCTGAAATTAACATTAACTAAGATTAATAAATGCTGTAGAAGTATTGTTCATGTTAACTAATGCTAACTAATGAACCTTACTGTAAATTGTTACCAATTAATTGTATAATAATTGTAATTACACAATATGCTTTTCTAAAGCTGAAGTGACCTTTATTTATGTTAGAATATGTATAACTTAATATTTTAACTAATTGCAAAAGCTGAATAATCAAAGTCTACTGATTATCCGGTGAAATAATCGACGATCAGTCGATTAATCGGTCTAATAATCGTTAGATTAATCGATTATCAAAATAATTGTTTGTTGCAGCCCTACATTAGAGAAGCATGTGTGATTTACGTCGATGTGTCCTGTGATGCTTAGGTTTCTGTTTTCATTACATTATAAAGGCACATAATTAAACAAACTTAAAAACCAAGAAACTTCTCAAGCTTACACAACAAGTAATCTGTGACCTGTAAACAATTTATAACCAACTAGATGGCAATCAAAGCCTGTTAATCAATATATAATACTGTATTTTGTAATATACTGTATATATAAGCCTGTTTTTTTTACATGTCAGTAGTAGTAACTGTCTGCTTTATTTACAAAGGACGAGAATACTGCCGTGTTTAAACCTGGTTTTATATATATTTTATATAGGACCTCTATCAACATTGCTTTAGTCATATGATTTTACAGACTTACCAATTGTTGCACCAATTTCTGGATCAAATGTATCATCTGTAAATCTCAAAAGAAGACTATGAAAGAGAAGCGGGGAAAGCAAGGTGAATCAGACTTTCCTTACAAGCAAATTATGACACATAAACACACATCTGCAAATTTATTATTTGCGGTATGGGAATCTGATAATACTGAATTTACAAACATTCAGTGGTTCCTATCTAAAGCGAGGTCAGGTCGCTTTAATAATATAAGCATCTGTTGTTGTTAAATCTCATAAATTACCTGGATTTGCCCACTCCGCTTTCTCCGATGATCAGTATTTTCAGAGTGGTCAAAATATCCTCATTCATGTTTTCTGAAATATGCCACTATGAGCAAAAATACTGTCGATATGAAATGGAAAAACAAACTATTTTTCGAGGGCCAAATGTTTCTCTCTTCTTCGGTAAAATCTATCGATGGCGGTAAACATCTGAAAAACAGTACTCTGCCATCTAGCGGAGGTTTATAATAATCCTTGTATAGTATATTTGTTTATCTTTATGCTAGACGCACAAATGGAAATCATTCAAAGGCATTTCTATACAATACGTTTTAAAATCTTTATTTAAAAACAACTGATTAGTCCATCTTGACAAGCGATGAGTAAAGTAACAGATACCACGTGACAAAACAATCTAAAAAGTGAGAAATCCGAATAATCTGATTTTTATCTTCGTACACATGAGGTCGCCAGTGTCCTGTGTGAGTCACTGAATTTAATATATATTACTAGCCAGATTTAAAGGAAACTTTTTTTTTTTAAGACTCTTCGGCTAGATTTATGTGAAAAAAATATTTCAAAATTCAGGCCTTGTTCATTTTTACTGTATAATACTGCTGGAGTGAAACATAAGAGGGTCATTGTGATTGTATATCATTATAATCTCACAAAAGAAATGTTGCCAGTTATGATCTATCGCGAATTGTCATAATACACAAATTGGTACACACAAGCAATTTTTTTTTAAAGCAGTTTAATTATTTCTATGTAAAGTCCTTTTGTTGCCAAGTTGACAACAGTCATCAGCAAAATAAAACAGAGTAATATATCCATAAGGTGCAAAACAAACAATGGTGTCTTTGCTCCCACCCTCAAAGCAAAATGACATTTAAAGTTTTTCACATTCCACATTCCTTTACTTTGCAAAGTGAGGCTGAAAGCTGACTCAATCTAAAGCTTTTATTTTACTGTCAAATCATTAAATCACTTTGACAACAGAATAAGCAGCTGTGCAGAAAGACTGAAGCATCTCATCTACTTAGAGCTGGAGACAAAGGTGACTTAATGTTGTTTTTTACAAATATACTGATGCAAACATTCATCCAGTGCCGACTTTTACAAAATGACTGGACAAAAAACAACAAAAAAAGCTCTGACCCAAGCAGAAAAGATGTATATTTACACAGCACCCTGCGTGTAGCATAGCTTGAAAATGTGTAGCTTCAAATCAAAAGCCAAACTTCACTGCACAATAAACAAAGAGTTATAAATGTGCCTTGAACATTAATACAAAAATCAGTCTAAATTAAGCACCAAGACTCCATAATCTGGCTGAATTAGGAGTGAACAGTTTAAGCATTGCTTAAAAGCACCATTTTCAGTACATCAGATGGCTGGACTTTGAGTGGTCAAAACAAAGCAGATTACAGTCTGAACTCTTCTTTTGTTCGCAAACGGATTACTTACAAGCTCTTACACCTGCACATGCACAGCTTACTTCACATATGCATGCTGTGTTATTTGTGTTAGCATACAGTACATGTATAACTGTCAGTGTATGATGCATTGCAGTGTTCTAGTGTTTCAGCTGTTTCAGTGCAGTGGTTGCAGTGTGTTTCGGCTGGGGGGAAGCGTAGCGGTACTTTCAGGCCGTTTCCAGAGCAGTCAGCCAGCAGAGGACCACACCCTGGCCTGAGCTGCCCTCTTCCCCATGGGCTGCTCTCACCATAGCCAAAAGTTTGGCCAGACCACTGGACTGAAAATAATGGGCCAGACATCGAGGAGGAGGAGGAGAGGCTGGTAAAATACTTTCATCCAGATAACACTTTTCTGTAAAGAGCAAGCTTTGAATGATCACATTCTGTAATTTACATTTATCTTAAGACGTACTGTATATCCCGAAGCTGCTCTCTACAACTAGTGTGAAGCCCGATGAAAGGCATAACTAAATATCAACAGACAAACACAGAGTGGCTTATATTTATTTAAACATTTACAAATAAATACTTGAAGATTTTGTCTTCCATTAATGGCTTCTTGTTGAAGAAAGAAACAGACTTTTATAGACTTTTAAGTGATTACCGACTGAGACCTGTGAGCTTTGCGCACTATATATTTAGTGGACCATAATCTGAGATGTTCTGTGTTCATGATAACATAAAATCATAATAAAATTCTCTTTTCTCTAATGTTACACTACCATTCAAAATTTTGGGGTCTCTCATGCTCACCAAGGCTGCATTTATTTGATTAGAAATGGAGAAAATCAGTAACACTGTGAAATATTAGTAATATTTAAAATAACTGTTTTCTGTTTTAATATATTTTAATTCCAGTAATGGCAAAGCTGAATATTCTGCAGCCATTTCTCCAGTCACAAGATCCTTCAGGAATCATTCTGTTATGCTGATTTGACACTCAAGGAACATTTGTTGTTATTATTATAAATGTTGAAAACAGTTGTGCTGCTGAATATTTTTGTGGAAACCATGCTACATTTTTTCAGGATTCCTTGATGAACAAAGTTTAAAAGAACAGCATTAATTTAAAATAAATTAATTTAAATAATTTAAAATAAAATTTTTATCTTTGCTGTCACTTTAGATCAATTTCATGCATCCTTGCTGAATAAAAGTATCAATTCCTTAAAAAAAATTATACTGACCCCAAAATACTGAATTGTAGTGTATATAAATTTGGTTTTGTGGCTTTACTGTTGGCCTCTATATGACAAATTGCTTGAGTTTCCTCATTTGTAAGTTGCTTTATAGTCAGATCATGATCTAAGGATAGTGCTATAATGATAAACAGCACCGGGCACCGGACTCAGTCAAGGTCTTCCAGAATTAATTCTGGAAAAGTGTGTCTATGGTTCAGTCAATTCAATTTCAACATCACTCATATATGGAAAAAATTAAATAAATAGATACAGCGAAAATGAAAAGTTGGTGGAAAAGAACTTATGTGCCAGACTTCATCTCCCATTCCTGCAAGAAAAGAGAACAGAATGAACTCACAGGGGTAAAATATGCACTGTAAACATCTTAAAGTAAATGCAACTTTAGGATCATGCTTTTACATGAGACATGTTACCTGCGATTAATATCTAGTGTGATGAAGAAAATAAGTGTTATGTAGTTACTGACCTTGGCTTTCCTGAGGACATGTCCTCGCACAGGTGAGGCTTTCTGTTGTGTCTGACGCCGCAGCAGAGACGCGCTGTTGATTGGTAGAGAGCAGGTCTCAGTGTCACTGGTGTCACAGCTGGAAATGGGCGAGTTGTCCACCGTTCGCCTCATTAGCACTGGAGACTAAAAACAAACAAGACACATTTTGATACCTGCTTTGCTTTTATCACTAAAAATGAAAGTGACACAACCCTACAGTTAGTATTACATCATGTCTATGTTAAAGAAATTGTTGCTGTTTTTCCAGACCTGTGGGCTGGAGCTGCCCGTTTTGGGTTCAATGGTTAGGCCCAGGGTGACGCCTCCGTTCAAGGCTTTCTTCAGACTCTCCTTCACCTCCGTCAGCTCCAGTTCCAGATTGACTCGTTCTTCCTCTTTTAGTTTGCATTCATCCTCCACTTTCTTAAGTCTCTCTGTCAAAGTTGCCTGGGAGCGCTTACCTGGATGAAATAAACACCGGGAGAGATTATAACTGTCACTTTTCAGAATCCTTTAATGAATAGAAAGTTTAAAAACAGCATTTATTTGAATAGAAACTTTAGTAACATTATAAAAGTCCTGACTGTCATAATTTGATCAATTTATCCTTGCTTAATGTAAGTATTTATTACCTCAAACCTTTGAATGCTAGTGTAGAGATTTTTTCTTTTTGTTATCTTGAACACTCTTATTTGTCATTGACGCTGACAGATTCAATCAAACTTGAATCCTGTTGACATCCTCACCTGTGTTGTTCTCTATAGCAGTGCGGAGGTCCTTCCGGTCTTTTTTCAGCTGGGTCAGGCGGTTTCGAATTTCCTGCTTCCTCTTCATCAGCTCCTCCTCTTTCGCTTGGAGTTTCTTGGCATCTGCCTCCACTCTGTTTTTCCCGTACTTATACTGGTCCACACCTGTGAAGGTTAATGATGCATTATAATCAAAGTAAACCATCGTCAGAAAATCTTTTCATTTTTAACTTTTGGATTCAGTCTTTTCATCGCATTAAAGACCTCTGAGACCACAAACGTAGATTAAAAGGCAGACAGAATATACAGTATACCACATCCAAATATTTGCGAGTCCACATAAATGACCACTGGATGGTTAGGATGTCTGTGACTGACTGACTGCCTGTCTGAAATGGAATTTGGGGTGATTGAGTTTACAAAGGAGCATGTCAACAGATCCACTGCTGTCTAACAGCACTGCAATTTCTACATACCGCCATTCTCCACAAATCTGTGTGGCTTCTTTTTCCTTGAAAGAAATTAGTGGTGTAATAGCTAGGATAATGGATGCAGACTTAATGTCTGCTTAGTTTAGTTTCAGCCGTATGTCCACTTAAAAAAAAAAATGAAAGACTCATTTTGAGATTTATCAGATGTGCTTTTATATGTTACAATCTCTTACTAGAGTTATTGCGTTTCACTGGAACAGTGCTGCTGATTCCATTGGCCTTTTTGGGCTGGTTCTTGTCCAACTTCTGCTTTGCAGCGAACCCATTGGTGGTCAGGCCTTTCTTTCCCTTGAGCTGATTGGATGAAAGAAACGTACAAAAAAAGGTGAAACTGATATGTGGGCTACTAACAAACATCTGATATTTAATTACTTTGATTTCGCTTTTAACACCTGTTACATTTTAAGGGTGTGATTTGTGATTTAGTTCTAAGATTACCACTTCATACAAATAATTTCACATAGGTTAGATCTACAAACCACATCTACCAAACCACACATGTTGCTTGAGGGGACATTTACTTTTAGTTATACTATAGCTGGCAGCAACCCTTTTTTCAATCCTTGGCCTATAAATTGTAACCTAGAGTGAACTAAGGCTTCAGTAAATCCATTCAAGGCCACGGCAACACAGACATGGATATTATATAGATCAAAAGCATTCATTTCTGGAGCTGGGTGGTCCACAATGCATGCACTATGCTGTGCGATTATTTCCATTCTGTGTTTGCTAATATTAACTGAAAATACAAATCTGATACAGATATCCATAGTTTGAGATATACTGTGTTAGCCTAGTCACCTGGTTAGTGTTAGTATTAGCAGCTGAGGGAGAGGAGGAAGAGGACAGAGATTTGGTGGAGAGCGGTGTGTTGTAATGCCCTGTGGAAGATGACTGCGAGCGGATGGATTTGGGAGAGTAGCGGGCTGCTAGTTTGGGGGAGGGCATGTTTTCATAAAGATCTGTATTCTCATAATGAGACTCTTCTTTCCAACGACGGTCCCCTGAAGCTGGGGAGGAGTAGTGCGCATCTGGTACCTTCCGTATCGCAAGCGTGCAAGCAAGAGAAGAGCGATTAGGAAAGAAAAAGTGGATCAGGAATAGAGAGGAGTTAGGCAGGATCAGAAAAGAAGGTGAGAATTTAATGGGTTTAAAGTTTGTTCATTTGCTTACTGATCCATTGATGCAGGGCACATCATCATAATGCAGAGCGACCCCCGTGGGACAGGCGTAACCATTGACCGGGTTATCAAGGTATGGGTTTGGAGAAACTGCACGCTTACTGGTGAAACTGTGAACACATACATAAATTTAATACTACATATACAAATGTCACACAAAGAACTTAAACTCTAACTTTTTAACAGTAGTGTTGGGAAAGATACTTCAAAACTGAAGGTTTACAAGCTACTCATGAGTACTTTAACTACAGTCAAACTTAGTAGTTAGCTACTAGAAGGCATTAACAATCAGTAGCTATTTATTAAAAGGGGCAAGTTTGGCGTCACTAAGGGTTTTTTATGTTTTTGAAAGAAGCCATTTAGGGTCATTTATTTGATCAAAAAAGCAGTAAAACAGTAAATTTGTGAAGTAGTATTACAATGTAAAATAACTGTTAATTCATTTTAAAATGTACTTTAATTCTTGTGATGGCAAAGGTACATTTTCAGCAGACATTACTTCTCAATAAACTTTTCTTATTATTATCTATGTTGAAAACAGTTGCTGCTTAATATGTTTGTGGAAACAGTGATACATTTTTTTTCTCACTGTTTATTAATATAAAGTAAAAAAAGGAACAGCATTTATTTGAAACAGAAATATATTGTAGCATTAGAAATGTCTTTACTGTCACTTTTGATCAGTTTAATGCATCATTGCTGAGTAACAGTATACATTTCTTGAAAAAAATCTTACTGACCTCTAACTTTTCAATGGTACTATACAAATATATGAAATAATTAGTACATTTATTTAAAAAATAAATATATAACAAAAAAATAAAAGTAGTGAATACAAAATGTATAATTTAATGACAGATAAAAACAATGAGAATTTTTTGGAATAACCTCAATTACAAATACAATTTACAGATAAATACATATAATTAATACAAAATAACTAATACAACTATAATATTGTTTTCTTTTTATTTATTATATAATTAAAAAAAAAACCTTCCTACGTGCACTGCGTTAGGCTAACTGAGACTTGTTATAGCACTTGCATATCATTGCTCTTTTGTTGATTTTGATTGCTTCCATTGTCCTCATTTGTAAGTTGCTTTGAAAAAAAGTGTCTGCTAAATGACTAAATGTAAATTTAATATAATATACAACACTGTATTATATTAAATTAATTGTATATAAATATTGTATAATTTTATTTTTGTGAATTAAATATTCTGTTGAACAGCAATGTTATGTTTCACATATATATTTAAATATTTATAAATATGAAGATGCAAATGCAGGGCAGGAAACTTTTGTTCAACGATACAGTTTATTCAGTTGTTAACCAGTTCTTTATGAACTGATTTGTTTGCATGAACACAAACGAACCAGTTCAGTAAAATGAATCAGACAACATACTACAATGCTACATACTGTGTAAGAGAGTGTTCAAGAGAGCTTTATTAAAGCTCAAATGGCTGTAAAGCTATGTGTGCAATTCAGTTATGAAAAAAATACTACTATACCCCTATGTGTTGAAAAATATGAGTTAATAAAGAAAAAGTGGTAACATTTTATTATAAGGACCAGTTCTCACTATTAACTAGTTGCTTATTAGCATGCCTATTACTAGCATATTGGCTGTTTATTAGTACTTATAAAGCACATATTAATGCCTTATTCTGCATGATCATATTTTAGATCCCTTAATCCTACCTAAATTTAACAACTACCTTACTAACTATTAATAAGCAGCAAATAAGGAGGCTGTTCCGGGAAATCTATGTGTTCCCTATAGTATTACCGAAAAAGTTACTGGCATGCTAATAAAACATTTTTAGCAGTACTGGGTTCTCACCAGAATGACTGCTTGGCCAGCTGAATGACATTAGCAGTGGTTTCGACGTCAATGTAATCGTAGTGCAGTGCAGCAGGATCTGTTGTGGAGCCCGTTTCGGCCAGCAAGACCCCCAGCCACCTTCCCATACTCTCAGAGGAGGAGGCCTGATGGGAAAAAGAGTGAGGAAAGATGCAATGAATAAGTGTCAGTGGAATATGAGACAAATAAAGCACTAATCTATGCAATCTCTGCGAATCCACTCTACACATGATACAGCAGTGACATCATTACGAAAGCAAGCCAACCAAACCATCCATCTAATCCCTGCCCTGAGGTCCTGTCTCAGACACATTAATTGCCCCACAAGAGCTGAGGGACTTGGCACATACCTCCAGAACAGCCACCTCCTGTCCGTTGCGCAGCAGACGGAAGGCAAAAGGATGTTTGGAGTCCAGCCCTGGAATGACCTCACACCCCCGTAGCGGCAGAGAGGCCATGTGTGTCTTCAGATCTGCCCTGTCCTTGTGCAGCAACAGCTGGTTGTCTTTTAGCTGGCACCAGCGCTCTCTCCAGCGGTTATTGGACAGCACGTTCAGATAGCCTGTTAATGTAGGATTGGGCCGAGAGATTTATATTACAGCCAACAGACAGACCCACACACAAGCAGAAAACGTGTAAAAGTGTTGATGATAGAGTTGGGGGAAGAATCATTAAAAAATTTTGCAAATAATTTCAATTTTTTTTTCATATTAATATTTTGAAAAAATTTCTATTTAAATATTTTTTAAAATGTAATTTATTCCTGTGATAGAAAAGTTAATTTTTCAGCAGTCATTACTCCAGTCTTCAGTATCACATGATCCTTCAGAAATCATTCTAATGTGCTGATTTGGTGTTCAAGAAACATTTCTTATTATTATCTATGTTGAAAACTGTTTAAAACAGCTGAAGATGATGAATAGAAAATTCAAAATAACAGCATTTATTTGAAATAGAAAAACAGTAGTTTTAAACAGTAGTGTATTTGCGCAAACCACAACGGAGATAAAACCAATTGAAATACATCACAGTTAAATAAAAAACAACTATACAGATAAACAGAAAGAATAACAATATCATAATACTGTTAGCCCATATTGATGCAGTATCATATGTGACCCTGGACCACAAAACCAGTCATAAGTAGCACGGGTATATTTGTAGCAATAACCATACATTGTATGGGCCAAATTATCGATTTTTGTTTTATGCCAAAAATCATTAGTATATTAAGTAAAGATCATGTTTCATGAAGATATTTTGTAAATTTCCTACCATAAATATATCAAAACTTAATTTTTGATTAGTAATATGCATTGCTAAGAACTTCATTTGGACAACTTTAAATGCAATTTTCTCAATGTTTTCATTTTTTTTTTTTTTTTTTTTTTTGCACCCTCAGATTCCAGATTTTCAAATAGTTGTATCTCTGCCAATCCTAACAAACCATACATCAATGGAAAGCTTATTTATTCAGCTTTCAGATGATGTATAAATCTGGGTCCAGGGTCCAGGTCCAGGGTCACATATTGTCCGGACCTTGCTTCTGCTACTTTGGTTATTAAATAGACATTGCATTATCTAACTAAAGTGATTTTCTGAATTTTTAGGACTGGCAATCGAATTTTGAGATAAAAATATTAACAGAACCACAGCCAGCAAATTGAATGCGATTAAAGGCGATTTTCTCAGTATTTAGATTTTTTTGCACCCTCAGATTCCACATTTTCAAATAGTTGTTTCTCGGCCAAATATTGTCCTATCCTTCAAACCATTAATCAATGGAAAGCTTATTTATTCAGCTTTTGGATGATATATAAATCTCAATTTCAAAAAATTGACCCTTATGACTGGTTTTGTAGTCCAGGGTCACAAATGAGCATTGTTAAGCCTTTTGATCTTTTATTTTAAAAAAAAAAATTACAAAAATCTAAGCATTCATTGGAGAATAAGAATTTAAAATGGGGGAAATATCATTATGAAATAAATGTTTTTTCTCAAATACATGTTGGACACAATTACTGGTACCCTTAGAAATTCTTATGAGTAAAATATATCTGAAATATATTCCCATTCATATTCACAATTTCACGCCAGTGTGATTATGAACATGAAATTATCCAGCCATGGCTTCCTGTTTCACAGAAATATAAATAGGAGGGAAAACAAAGGCCAAATTCCAAATTAATCATCCATCACAATGAGAAAAACCAAAGAATATATTTCTGATGTGCAGCAAAAGATAATTGAGCTTCACAAATTAGTGAAGTGGCTTTAAGAAAAGAGCTAGAGCAGTGAAAATTCCCATTTCCACCATCAGGGCAATAATTAAGAATTTCCAATCAACATAAAATGTTACGAAACTGCCTGGAAGAGGACTTGTGTCTATATTGTACTAATGCACGGTGAGAAGGAGAGTTTGAGTGGCTAAAGACTCTTCAAGGATCACAGCTGGAAAATTGCAGAAAAAGGTTGAGTTTCGGGGTCAGAAAACCTTAAAAAAAAATTATCAAACAGCACCTACATCACCACGTTGTTTGGGAGGGCTTCAAGAAAAAAAAATCAAGAAAAGAAAATGCTTTCACCAAAAAACAATCTCCAGCATTTTCAGTTATCAGACACAACTGGAACTTCAAATGGGACTGGCTTCTATGGTCAGATTTAACTAAAAAATGAGCTTTTTAGCAGCAAACACTCAAGATGGGTTTGGTGAACACAGGGATAAAAAGTACTCCATGTGTACAATGAAATATACGGCTGTATTTTTAATGTTGTGAGCCAATATTTCTGCTATATTTCATCTTGTTTAGACACATGGCATCATGGATTCTATCAAATACCAACAGATAAAAAATCAAAAAGTGACTGACTCTGTTAGAAATCTTATAATGGGCCATATTTGGATCTTCCAACCGTACAATAATCCAAACACAAACCTCAAAAACAACACAAAAATGGGTCACTGAGCTCAAAACCAAGCTTCTGCTATGGCCATTCCAGTCCTCTGACCTGAACCCTGTAGAAAATGAGTGGAGTGAACTGAAGAGAAGAAGCACCAACATGGAGCTGGGAATCTAAAGGATCTGGAGTGATTCTGGATGAAGGAATAGTCTCTGATCTCTTGTCAGGTGTTCTCTAACCTCATCAGGCATTATAGGAGAAAACTCCTATACTATTTTGGCAAATGGAGGTTTCAAATGCATTGAATAAAAGGGTACCGTTAATTGTGTCCAATGTGTATTAGAGAAAAACATTTATTTCATAATGATATTTCCCCCCATTTTAAATTCTTATTCTCCAATGAAAGGTTTTGTGAATTTTTTAAATAATAGATCAAAATGATTAACAATGCAGATTTATTTCCACAGCCTTCTTTGATCATATTTACCAACAATTCTGACCACGTGTGTAAGTATTATGTGGTTGAAGAGCAAGACAATCCTTTGTTTGGGTAATGTGTTTAGGTGGCGGAGAAAGAAAAAAACCTAGATGGAAAAAACTAGACAGAGTTTTGGCTGCATATCTGAGAGGATGAAAACAATGGGAGCTGCCCAAAACAGATAAAACTAAATCCTGAAATAAAAAATATTTTTTATAAAAAAGCCTTGATTTGCAATAAAAAAAGCCTTGATATTTACTACCTTTATCTGTCACTATAGATATTACAGATATTATTTAGTGACTGACTTCAGTTACTTGTTCATACAGGCATTATTCTACCTGTTCCTGTATGTATAGGACAATCTAAAATTAGTACCTTTATTCAGCAAGGATGACATTTCAAAATACATTAAAATGAAAAGTTATTATAAAAAAAAAAGTTCTTATAAACTGTAATACTATTTCACAATATTACTGTTTTTACTGTATTTTTGATCAAATAAATGCAGACTTTATAAGCATTAGAAACCTCTTTCAAAAAAATTTAAAATCTTACCAACCCCAAACTTTTGAATGGTAATGTATATCAAAATGGTATTGCAACCGCTCACCACACGTTGGGACATCCTCCTCCGCCGATGAGGTCTGTTCATCTGTAGACGGTTTTTTCTTGCCCAGGCTTATGATTTTAGTGATTTTCTTTCCAGTCACACGTCCCACGGTGCCTTTCTGCTCTGATTTAGAGTTCTTCTTGCCTTTGGCTGCAAAAAATGCAAATTAGTGTCAGAGTGTGAAATATATGTATGGGATTTTATAAAGTAATATATTATACAGATATGCTAGTTATCTAGAAACCTGTTGGTGTTGCAACTATAACAAGGGGTGGGTTTGGAAAATATTTTGTTTGTGGGGTGAATTTGGTGGGAAAAGATTGGAAAATGACAAACGACAATCTGTTCACTTTAAAATGTTAGTAATTTAGGTCAGAGAGTAAGAGGCTGAGCTGACAATGACAGGACACGTCTTCAGACTTTTAATCCAAATCCTAAATAGTGTGTGAAACCAACTTCGTTCTTCTCCAAGTTTTTCGGATACTTTTATCTGAGGAGTGTGGTCTGTGGATAATGGTACTGTAAGAAACAAAAGATCTAGAAAAAACAAACTTAAACATTGAAAGTAAAAGGACACACTGTGGAAAACCATTCAGGTCACATCCTATTCCAAACCAATGGTGGACGATGTGAGCAAACTAGCAGTTTGGGATCTGGACTGGGTTAAAATGTGTAGGACACTACAGCACAACAAATTACAGGCTTTTCTCCTTCTCAAAAGGCCTACTACAAAAGCAGCTTACAAGGACAAAGAAAACATATAAAGATACAGTGAAACTCTTACTCTTCTGGCCTGACTTGGTCTAAGCTCCACTGCAGAAGATTACATCTTAGTTGGCGACTGCTTTAATTAAAGCTAAGCCCATCTGAACCCAGAGTCCTCTAAAGTTTCTCTGTCTCTGCACAGCAGCCTCAGGCATGAGGCAAAACCCAGAGCCACAGATGCAAAAACCATTGGCCCTTAAAGGACCTATACAGACACAGTTCTTCATTTTATCATGAGGGAAAATTCTGCGTTCAGGCTAATATGATTTCACAGCGTCTCAGCACTTGCGACAGCTGGAAAGAATATAACGAATCTGATTGATCTGCATGGTTCTTTTAAATTTGTCTTTCATCTTTCATTAAAGAAGTGCAGTAGATGGCTGCTGGTGTGGTGTAAGGATATCTAAGGTGCTATCAGACAGACACAGAGGAGATCAGTTAGAAATGGTTCCCTAAATTTTTTGTTTGAAAAAAAAAAAAAGAACTTTCTCAATACCTTTCCATAACCTTACACTTTTACAGGAATTATTATAAGACATCAGCCTTTGTTTATCTGTAGGTTTATCAGAGGTCAGCTGCCATAACTCATGTGAAAACAGCACGGCAGTTACTGCGGCATATGGCTGTGATGCTGAGCTATCAATCATATGGGATTGCAAATGCACAAGTTTTGGATTCCACTCAAATTAGGCAATTCTTCACCAACACGTCTGACGCAAGGCAGTCTCAAATTGAAAGAAAGAAACATTTCCACAGACCTGAAACAGATGTCCTGATAAGTTCAATCCCAGATCGAGACAGCGTGGTGTAAATACTAGATAAATAATCCTATTAGATTATTTAAGAAGGGTCTCCTTGCACTGACTTATTCACACAAACAATGGAATTGTTCAAGTCAAATAAACATCCACTTAAAGGGATTAAATTTGTTCTGTTTTTTGCGCTGTGGTTTTACCAAGTTTGTTTTCTTAACCAAAAATTCACTTCATGAATTAAAACACTAACAAATGTATTTTTGTTGATTTTTTTTTTTTTTTAATACAGTGATTTTATCTAGTAACTGACAGGTTTCCGACCACAATTCAGCAGTCAAAAACAACTGACAAATGATTACCAAACTGATGCTGAAAATGTTTATTATTATTAAATTTCACTGTATCAACTTATCAAATACTAATTAAACACTGAATCAAATATTTTAGACAGACAGCTATAGACAGATTAGCTTCTTACCACTTTTTACAGTGTATGCCACAAAATACTCTTCCTTTATATAAAGGAACTCTACATCTGTCGTCTCCAATGATATGAACCAAAAAAGGACTGAACATAAAAACTCACCTGGATCTTTGCCATCTGAGATGCCATTTTCATGACAAGGCTCTCCATCTGAACTGGGTCGATCGCAGGACAGCTTCTGCAAAACAAGAGTTAGGTTACAGATATGCTTGCAGTTACAGAGAAAACATGTATTTCAGCAGAAGAATGAACACTTAACAACACAAATAACAGTGGATTCATTGTTAAATTTAATGATAAATTGTTTATAGACAGACGGGGAAATCGTGGCCTAATGGTTAGAGAGTTGGGCTTGTAACCTGAAGGTTGCCGGTTCGATTCTCACACCGGCAGGAATTGAAGGTGGGGATTGTAAATGAACAGCACTCTCTCTGCCTTCGATACCATGACTGGCATCGAACCCCCAGTTGCTCCCCGGGCGCTGGAGCAATGGCTGCCCACTGCTCCGGGTGTGTGTTCACGGTGTGTGTGTGCGTTTGTTCACTATTCATTGCTGTGTGTGTGCACTTGGATGGGTTAAATGCAGAGCACCAATTTCGAGTATGGGTCACCATACTTGACAATACGTCACGACTTTCACTTTCTTTTCTTTCACACATTAAATACATACACACAAAGAGTATAGAATAGTAAAGCCCATTCACTTAAACCTCTGCAGTCTACCCAAACAAACCTCGAAGCGCATCTGTTTTGCATTGAGTGTGAATAATTAGACTAGGCTCATGCATGCTGTGCCAGTTTAAGAGGTTTAACATTAAACCTCCTTTAGATCTGTCTTAAAAACAGCACACACACATAAACAAGTGCAACATGCGCACGCTGCAAAAATAATGTTGCAGCACAGTGCATATAAAAGAATTTGTTCTTAAAAAATTATAAGATCACAGTTCCTCCCACACCTGTTTAACCTCGCCAGCAACCCACATCTGTAGCAAGATGGAATTTGGTACACATATGCAGCTTTTATAGCCCTCCATACCCTTGGCAACAGAGCCACTGTGCAGGAACACAGAGAGGAGGCGCCTGTGCAGGGTACTGAGGTGTGGTGAAGCTGGCAAGCATGCAAACCGCCACACAGTCTCACAAACCTGCATGTAGGTAGACCAGCATGTACTCTGCAGGCATAGTAAATCCACACACCCACACATACACATACACAAAGTACTATAGATAAATAGAATTATGAATTCGCACCTTTTCCAGCTCTGCTTTGTGAACAGGGGAACCAGAGCCAGCTCCGTCACAGTCCACCACTCCATTTCCATTAGAGCAGACTTCCTTCATCACCTTAAAGAGACCACAGAACAAAAAGTTAAAGTGCAAAATAACAGGCAGAAATTTGATATTTCTCAATATCCCTCAATATCTCATTTTTAAATTGTTCTATTATAGATACTGATCAATCTCTCGAAAAAGATGACATTTCCCACACTTTTGGGTTCCCACACTTGCCCAATGAATTTCATGACTTCTCTGGAATTAAGATATTGCACTTTCAAAGATCAATTCAGCTGATATACAGTGCCCTCCAAAAATATTGGAACAGTAAAGACAAAATTGCTCTGTTGGCTGTGGAGTCAAGACATTTACAAATATGATTAAAAGATGAATATGAGACAAAACAACAGAATGTCACATTTTATTATTGGGTGATTCAACACATAGATGTTTTACCAGCTAAGAAGTTCAGCACTTTTAAGAGTTTCATCCCCCTATCTGATGTGAGCATAAGTATTGGAACAGTTGCCTCACAGGTCTTTCTAAGTGATCAGCTGTGTCCTGTTGCATTCATTCTTCAGATATTAAAAGCAGGGAATGTGTCGTATCAGTTATATCCATTACTTCTGCATTCTGAATCTTGCATTCGATGATGACACACACAAACCAGGATGAAGATGAGGGAGCTGACTTTGAGAGAAAAGCAAGCAATTTGGATGCTAAAAGAAAAGAGGAAGCACCAGCGACACCAGCAACCAACAACTACCTGATCGGCTGAGAAAACAACAGTAGTTGATGACAGACAAATCATAAAAGCTGTGAAAATGAACCCTAAAAGATGTGTCTGTAAAATCACCAACAACTTCCAGAAAGCTGGGGTGATGCTCTGACAATCTACTGTCCTCAGGAGACTTTGACACAGAATTACAGATGCTACACAGCAAGATGCAAACCTCTGACCAGCACCAAAAATAGAAAGGCAAGATTAGAGTTTGCAAAAAAGCACAAAGGTGAGCCAGAAGAGTTTTGAAACTGTGTTTATGGACCAATGAGACAAAGATGAACCTTTATCTAAGTGATGGGAAAGCAAAAATGTGAAGAAAAAAAGGTAACTGCAAAAGATCCCAACCATACAGCCTCATCTGTAAAGCATGGTGGAGGTGGTGTCATGGCATGGGCATGTATGGCTGTCTCTGGAACAGGCGCTCTCAACTTTACTGATGACTTAATGTATGATGACAGTAGCAGAATGAATTTGGAAGGGTACAAAACCATCTTGCCTACCAATATTCAAGAAAATGCCACCAGATTAATTGGGAAGTGCTTCATATTGCATCAGGACAATGACCCAAAACACCCTGCCAGTTCAGTCAAGGAATTTATAAGGGCAAAGAAATGGAAAGTCTTAGATTGCTCAAGTCAATCTCCAGATTTAAATCCGATTGAACATGAATTTCACCAGCTGAAGAGGAGAGTAAAGGCAGAAACTCCCCAAAACAAGCAACAATTGGAATTGACTGCATTAAAGGCTGGGAAAAGTATTTCAAAGGATGAGACCAAGAGTGTGGTGATGTCTATGGGTCACAGACTCACTGCTGTGATTGTGCACAAGGGATCTGCAACTAAATAATAGCATTTAATCTTTTATATCTGCCTTATCTTCAACTGTCCCAATACTTGAATGAGTGGGATGAATTCTAAACGTGCTGTTGTTTTTACTTGGTAAAACGTGTGTGTTGAAAAGGCTAATAATAAAATGTGACATTCTGTAGTTTTGTCTCATATTCATCTTTTAATCATATTTGCAAATGTCTTGACTCCACAGCCAACAGAGCAATTTTGTCTTTACTGTTCCAATACTTTTGGAGGACACTGTATTTTTATATTAATAAATACAGCTAGAAAACAAATGACAAACTATAGAGAAATCTCCTTAGACCTATTAAAAAAAGAGCAATTTTCTAGTGAATATATTTTTACAATTTGATTTGAGAATACATGACTTTTCCAAGACTTCATTATTTCATTAGATTTTATTCTTTTCATGATTTTTCCAGGCCTTGAAATTTTATTCCATTTCCCATGAGAACCCTTGAATAATCAAAAACTTTCTTTGCTCCCAGTCAAACAGATGCCACAAACTCTCCACCACCTCCACGTTCTGCCATGCACATGCGCTCAAATGGATTGGGCACGTCACATGCAGTTGCAAATGCAGCTGGAAGGCTGTTACATGCGTCATTGCTCTCGTGGCTGTCTATGCGCTGTGCAGTGGCTCTGTGTGAATGAGATATCCAGAGATCTCCAGACTGCACAGACTCTTCGCCGCCACATATGAGCGTGACCTCACATTACCTGGGGGTAACATCCAAAAAAACCCATAACCATTGGTGTCGAGTGAACAAAGAGAGGAGCTCACCTTTACACACCCCCTTCCCAAACCGCCCCCATACCAAAGACCAAAATATAACCAAATATCCTTTTCGTTGAGCTCCTCTGAGCATCGTAACTTGACGCAGCACGTTGGGGTTTGGCAACCGGTTTACATAATTGGGCTCACAGGAAAATTGCAGGCTGTGGCCTCACTCTTTGGCTTTGACTGCAAAGAAGTGGGTTTCTGGGATACGCTCAGCCAAAAAATTTTGTGCTGTGCTAATGTGCCCTCATTAGCATGAATATTTTCAAATGAAGAGTTAATATGGAGAACTACTGCATAAAAATCCAACAAAGTCAAAGTTAAAGGTCAAACAAATGTTTGCGGACATTCAATCTTTGAGTCGTAATGTAAAATTGCCACAATAGAGAGTGATGAGAAGCAAAGCCAATGACAAGCATTCAGTAAGGGCAGTAATTAACAATTTCACACCAATCAGCACACAAACACACACCTACACACTCAGTAGCTAATAAAATGCAACCCAACAGAAAGCAGGAAGTGACAAGAGGAATAAAATTCTCAGCATTATACAGTGGTCACGTTCATTGATACATTCAACAAAGAATGTACTCCATATCTTACCATTCCCGCCCAGGGCAGAGGAGACTCAAATGACAAAAAAGAGAGAAGAAAGAAGAATGAAGGGAAGAAGAAAGACAGGAGGTGGAATTTCCCCAAGCCTGTCCAAAGGATCAGAACAGAGGAGCTACATGGAGAGAACTAATCGAATAAAGACTGGAAGAGAGAGAGAACAAAGAGGAAAACAGTTCAGAGGAGAGATACAACACTAAAAAGAATTAAAAATGAATCATGGAAAACAACAAGCCAACACTTTCCATAAATAAACCATTAGCAAACTGGATAAAACATCTGGGCTTCTATAATGTTCCTCAATTTTGTTTGAAGATATGAAGTATTCCATTAAAGCTTTAAAAAGTTTCCTTATCGCCTAATATTCCACTCTTTTTAATACTAATGACTTCCATATAAACCATTTAGTTCCACTTTTAAAAACTAAGTTTAACGGAATCAGTGCAGAACTGAACACATTTAGAAACAATCTCATCTTGTGAATATTTAAAAGTGTTTCAGTGGATTATTTACTGTGATTATTAATGCTCTAATGTCTACTAGTGTCTAATGATTTAATCTATAAAAAAACCAATTAACAAGTTTAAAAAAAAAAAAACTTTTTAAAGCAATTTCACTTACAAAGAGCAATTTTCTAAATGCTATAATAACAAACAAATAAAAAACAAATAAACTGGATTAAAGAAAGTTTACCACTTTTCCAAGACTTTTAAGGTTTTCATAATATTTCCAGGCCTAGAAAACTATAATTCTATTCGATTTCCCATGGGAACTCTGCAATAGTCAAAAATCAAAAGCTTTATTTGTCTCCAATTAAAACAGATGCCACAAACTTGCCACCACCTCCACATTTTGCCATGCACACTGTGTACAAGAATGAAACACAATGCAGAATGTGGCTGTTAAGTCATTCACTTTTGCGCCGCTTCAACTGTAACCATTTTTTTTTAAGTGGAAATAAACCATTTTATATGGGAGACAGATGGAGAATTGAAAATAGTGGAATATTCAAGTTTCCTTGAAATAAATAATATACCAGGTTATTACTGATCTAGAACATGCTTCTTCATATTGGGAATGAGCTGCTGGGTGTCCAGTGTGTGAATAAATGAAACACAATACAACAAATCCCTCCAAGCTAGGGTGGTTTCTGTTTATCCCAAGCAGATATCAATTACTTCAGTATGTTTTTAGTGCACACGACACCTGACCAAACAGCGCAGAGCTATGCCCCCTTCCTAAACAGCAATTACAGCTGTTGTTGCTTTCCTGGGCTGTATATTTGCACAGTCTGATGTCCACACCCACTTGAAGGTACTGCATGTGCCTTCCTGCCCGCAAATCAATAAACAGAAGCTTATTACCACATGGAATCATAGTAACGGAATAGGAAAATCTCATTTTTTTGTCTTTATAAATGAGACTGTTGCAACGAGTGATGTCTTTATAAACAGTGCCACCAGAGGAGTGATGGACAGCAATGAGGGAAATGCTATTTTCATCAATCATCCATTGACTGCAGCTGGTTTTGATGATTTTTGTGCAGTATAAGTTGCTTTCAGGTTATAAACTCGTAGATCCATCACACTTTCACTAGCACTTTTTCATGATGTTTGTGAAAACCAGATGTGGAGGAAAACAGCTTTAAATGGATATAAAACAGACTATCAAAGTAAAAAGTTATCAACAAGCACAATCTTCAGAGTCATTAAGATTAAAATCCTTTGAACTTGAACCAGGAAACGCTTTTTAGAGTTTAGGCTCATACGAGACTTGTGCATGGAGGTGAATTGAACTGTGGGTGGGTATAAAATATTCAAAGGGGTCCTATAGACTTGGTCGGTGTCGCGTCATAGCTGTGTGGGCGGAGTCAGCGTGGGGGAAAACGATCCTTTCCCCCTCATTGGAAAAGCATGGTGTTGACCCAGAATGGTCTACATAAAATCATTTCTGCCTCTCGACAGAGTAAGATACGTCGAAAAACTGAGCCATATTGGGTCGGACTGTCCGTACGGTATCTGTGACTGGACAAACGACCCAACGGAATGGCCAGAGGTGTCGTTTCCCGACACTTTTTGTTACCTGATTGAGTCTCCAGGCAAGAGACAGCTTACTACAAGCCTATACGTGACGGCTTGTGAAAGTAAACATTTGTCGTTTTGTTTTGCTTAATTTTAATAAAGTGATAAAGACTAGAGTAAAAGCCTGTCATACGTTTTTATTGATATATTAAAAAGAATTTTAACATTGACAAAACATAGGTAACATTAAAGGTCTACTGAAGTGCCTTTGCACAGCATTATGTGGTGTGTGCTAAACGTATAGCCTAATCATTTTCACAAATACACGTCGTAAAATAAAAAAGATATAAAATAGCATGAAAATATCCCTTACGAAAAAACAAATTAAACATGTTTTGCTACACTAACCATAGTTTAACCATGGTATTTGAAGTAAAACTTTGGTTATAGGCTACAACTGGTAATAAAAACGCCCAAAAAAAACACGGTTAGCCTACTATAGCCTACTTTTACTATAGTAATACCATTGTTAATTTTCGTAAGGGATTGTGTAGCCTATAATAATATGAAATAAATGTTTTAATAGATTATGACATTTACATCATAAAATATCAGGGAGTGACATTTATTTGACGCGAAGGAGGGTTGCTGTAAGCCCCATCAGAACTGGGCTGCGGTGCAGGGGGACAGGACTAATGATAGGTCATTGAAGGGTAAGTTGTGTAGCCTATCTGGAGTGCATATGAATATGAATATTAAGCTTGATATGTTTCATACGTTGTATATCCATAACTGCTGTCGGAGTTCTGATGTTGTGTGCTACCTGCTCAGATTGTGCTACCTCCGTCTGTTTATTCGGCAGTATATAAATCTTCGGATTATTTTTTATTTATTTATTTTTTTAACTTATTAGAGGTACAGAATGCCACACAGCAACTTTTCGGCATTGCACCAAGCAAAAATCAATCAAAATCATCATAAAAAGTAAAGATCAAGCGTCTAACAAGGTCTCCGTACATTAATTCGAACAGTTTGTTTTCCCCCACGGCATAAATGGATATGACGTTTTTGTGGGCGTTCCCAGCAATGCCAAGTCTATTATGTATTTTCACTTTTTGAATTTTAGCCAGTGTTTAGTGTGTATGTTTGGGCATAAAAAGATCTACAAAGTTACAAATCTCAAAGTCCACTCCAAAGGGAGATATTTTGTTTTTTAAAAAAATCCTTTTCAAGAACTACAACGAACGGCTCATTTGGACTACAAAGTTGTTTTCCTGTATTTGTGACATCACAAATTGGCCCATTGGAATATCATTAAAATAAATCCCGCCTCCGGAAATTCGAATGCACGTTTCAAAATCGAAACCCGGTGCTGGTGTTTTTATATCACTGTATTTCTGATGGAAACCGACTGTCTTCAGAAAATTTTGGATGTTATTTTCATTTCATCTTGCATGTAATGTCTGATAAAGCAGCATTTGTTAGCGAGCTCTGCTTTGTGTACAGCGTTACCGGGGAAACCTCGCTCTCTACCACTACAACAGCACCTCCCGCTGGCAGAGAATTAATTAGCCTATATATGCCGCCTCAAATAGTGTAAGTCTGTGGGACTATGATATAAATAAATTCAACTGTATAACAGTTTCACTGCAATTCATGTTATAATGTTAGAATTAAAGAACAATAAACATAATACATATTACCGTTGCACTTATCTGTACATAGTAAATGCAGTAATTTTTAAGCTGTTGTTGACATCCTATCTAAAACGTGATTTAGCCAAAAAAACAACAACAATATCGTTACCACTTTAATATGTCTTGCAATATCCGTGCGTGCACAGGTTCTGCGCGATCCTCTTGTTCAATATTTTCGGGGTCTGAATTGATATGGCAACATTGACGAGCTTGCTGCTTTGCCAAGGGGTGGGGCAGTACTGAAACACCGTCTAAGCTGTTCGCCAATCACAACGCACTGGGACAGCTAACCAATCACAACACATTTCGTTTTTCGGAAGGCGGACCTTCATCAAACCCGGAACTAATCGAGCCGTTTGTGCCAGGCTGGGGAGGAAGGTATTGTAATAATGACAATTATGTGAAAAATAATGCGATTTTCGAACCACCAAGCATGAGAGCATGTTCTAGTACACCCACAAAACAAAATCAAGACTTTGTAAAAGAGCATAATAGCACCCCTTTAAATATATTGAACAAAGATGTACTAGTATGTATAGTTCTGTATTTAGTATGTACAGAGCAACCTGCTTTTAACCCAACACACCCAACTGAACACAAACACTGAACAGCTGAACCTGAGGACTGCTACTGCTGGTTTGTTTAACTTCTATGCTGAAAAGACGAGCGTATCCATGTAGTTCACCAGAAAAACTTGCTGTTTGACAGCTGGTTTCTAGATTTTTCATAACTGATCATAATCCAATGAGCCTAGCACTTTTTGAGCTGTCTGATTACCTTTAGCCACTCTTCGGCCTGTTCTTTGCTCTGTACGGCAAGCACCAGAGCATCAGCTCCCTGATGGACGATCTTCAGCTCATGCTTCTTTTTCTTGCCGTCTTTGGGAATGTGTGTGATACTGCAGCCAGACAAGAGGAGCTCCATCTGTGGAGTCTGGTCTTTGGAGGACTTGTAGCACTTAGAGAAAGAGAGACACATTAGGGAAGCTGTTTAGCTTATAAATATTTTCCTCTGAAATCATTTTGTTTACACACTACAACATAAGCTGAGTCAAACCAAGCAGAATCGCTTAGAAATAGAGGCAGTGGGAGAGTGGGGTAAGATGTGCCAGTGGATAAACTGAGTTCCACTGATAATCATGCAAACTGCAGAATTTTCAAGTGACCATACATTTAGCCAAATCATATACAGCTTCCTGTGATTATGAAATGCACATAAAATCGATAAGGATGAGAAAAGTTGCATTTTTATGCAAAAAAATAAATAAATAAATAATAATTCTCCATGTCAAGGTACATTTTTACATGGCAAGTAACATAAATGTATAATTTCAAAGCAAACCTATTCAGAATTAGAAAAATAGAATTACTTATGTAGAAAGGTAAATTGTTAGACTAAACATTTACCGTTAATTTTTAAATTAAGTATTTTTCCTAAAATAGCTCTG
The DNA here is from genome assembly GCA_039654775.1 of Spinibarbus caldwelli. NCBI lineage: Eukaryota > Metazoa > Chordata > Actinopteri > Cypriniformes > Cyprinidae > Spinibarbus > Spinibarbus caldwelli. The sequence continues at coordinate 15,597,401 of CM077257.1, forward strand.
TGGGGTAAAGTGTGCCAGATGCTGTACTATTGCATCTTAACGTAAGCTTTGCCTCCAGATACATAAAATGCTATTGTAAATTGTTTAAATGTCTTTTCCCTACATTAAAATAATCTGAATATTAAAATTTTATGAAATACTACAAAGACCTTAGAATGACATTTAGGGGAAAGGGAAGTGGTGTGTGGCCAAGTATGGTGACCCATACTCGGAATTTGTGCTCTGCATTTAACCCATCCAAGTGCACACACACACAGTAGTGAACATACACCTGGAGCAGTGGGCAGCCAATGCTGCGGCGCCCGGGGAGCAGGTGGGGGTTTGGTGCCTTGCTCAAGGGTTTAACCTCAGTCGTGGTATTGAGGGTGGAGAGAGTGCTGGTTATTCACACCCCCCACCTACAATCCCTGCCGGACCCGAGACTCGAACCCACGACCTTCGGGTTACAAGTCCGACTCTCTATCCATTAGGCCACGATTTCCCCGTCTGTCTATAAACAATTTATCATTAAATTTAACAATGAATCCACTGTTATTTGTGTTGTTAAGTGTTCATTCTTCTGCTGAAATACATGTTAAGACCTTTGAATGAAATTTATTTTACTAATTAACTCTTTCCCAGCCAGCATTTTTTTTAAAAAAGTTACCAGCCACCGCCAGCGTTTTTGCTGATTTTCACAAAAATTTCATGGCCCCCGGAATATTTTATTGTATGAATATCTGAATATGCAATACATCAAAATAAAAATCAGACCCTCTACTTTCAAACAAAAAATACATTTTATTCTAGCTTCAAGCATTGTTTTTTATCAACACTTTAATATAGATAGGTTTCATAAAAAACAGCAACATTTTGAGCAAAAAGCTGAGAAAATCACATTTTTATCAAATACTACATCTGGATCATATTTAGTAATATTATCAAAGCAAAGATGCAGTAGATGGCTTCCATCAGTACTCCCAAAGCTTGCACAGGCCTTTACCACTTCCTGGATTGACCTTTCACTCTGTAACATTAGGCAGTTTTTTCATTTATATGTGGTTAGTGTTGATGATCACATTATTTTTCATATGCATATGCATACATTTGAGATCGCTCGTTTCTGCATCTTCCTGATCTGTATTTTTGATCAGCACATTCAAGACTCATTCAGGAGATGCGTAATAGCGCCCCGTAGCATATAACAGTGAAAACATGGAAACCTGGAAAATTCCGTGTTTGGCAGGAAAGCGTTGTCTCTGTTTGGAAAGAGTTAATAAATTTGAAAATTGTCCCTGAATCACTTTAGACTGAGAAGTTATTATATTTCTATGGCCTGTTGTCAGCTGACAGGAGGCTTCCTGAAGTATAATTAGCTGTCTTCATTTAATTTCTCCTGGCTTAAAGTTAAAGAAATGTAAAAAGTGGCACATCTTGCCCCACTCCCCTCTAGTATGGGACTCCATCTCTGGATGTGTGTGTGTGTGTGTGTGCTCACCAACAGTTTGTTGTCCTTTATGACACAGAGCAGTTTGGTCCATTGTCCAAAGCGTTTCTTTCGCAACAGGAATGCACAGATACGTGCGTCTTTCACCAGGTCCATGGAGGCCTCCTCAGATGGCCACTGGTGACGCATCTTCTGCCCCTTCCCATCCTCCTCTTCCTCATCGTATGACTCATATGAACTGCTCATGGCGTCCGAGTCATAATCTGAGAACACAGTTGGAACTCTGATTATTGAATTTTATTGAAATGCAAAAAATGCTCTTTCTTAGGTCACAGATGCAGCTATGTTACTGTCATAGTTCTAAAACGTATAACATATTTATAGTGTGATGTTAAAAACTGTCCTTACTAGAGGTGATGTACTCTGGTGCTTTCCCAGGGCCCAGCGGAACAGCTTCTTCATAATAACCTTCAGGAAGAGAGGAGCTCGGCAAGGGAGGAGGCCCATTGTCTGGAGGCTTTGGGATGGAGGGAAACAGAAGGAGAGAGAAAGTGGTCAGCTCAATCATACAGCCTCCTAGATGAGAGTGTTTGTTTCTGCTTTTCCTAGAAATGTGAGGACAAAAATATCAGCTTCACTGGCTCCAATAAATGTCTACAGCTGTGAAACCTCAAAAGCTAACAATATCAAAACATCTGAGGCTTTATCCATCTTATCTGAAGTCCATCTTAGAGGTCAAATGTTCATAAGATCTCTAACATCACAGTGAGGCCAATACAAATCAACCGAGGGTGTACATATCAACATCTGTGGCAAGAGTCAAAAAAGGGAATGTTAACAAACAAAGCTGTCAGAAAAAAGAGAGTTTTATGGTAAAAGAGCAGCTGGTCATGATGAGTAGAAGAAAGAAAAAGAAGAAAGTGAAAGTACAACACAAACAAATCAAAAGTAGGAAACTAGAGCAGAGCGAGCTACAGATTAGAAAGATGAGAATCAGAAGGCTGGCCAAAAAGTTCTGGAAAAAGAGTTCAGGGCTGATCGCCGTTCTTTATTTCCATCTGCAGGCACACCATTAGAAGTGTGGGCACCTTACCTAAAGCAAGTCGTTTGGCCAGATTTCTCCGTCTGTGTTTAAACAAAAACAACTGTAATAAATAAAGGTAATACCTAAAAAGTCTATCACTCATTTAGCTTGCTGCAATAAAGATTCAGTTCCAAAATCTAGTGTGCTGCCTCCGCAGGGAGGATTTTACGTCACCATAGACACTCTCCTGATGCCAAGACTGTACTCTAAGGTAGGCAGTATAATTATACTGCCTTCTAAGATACTTTCATTTGGCTAAATTGCTAGGGCAGGGTAGCATTGCATCTATCCTTAGCAGAGAAGCCAATCCTAGAAAGCACTAGAATGAGGTCAGTGGAAAAACATTAATTCAAGATGGCAGATAAATCAGGAGAAATCTTACAAATGTAAATAATTATACAGTTCTGAGGAAAAAACGGTCACACTTAATTTTAAAGGAGTAGTTTACTTCCAGAGTGAAAATTTACTGATAATTTACTCACTCCCATGTTATCCACGATGTTCATGTCTTTCTTTCTTAGGTTCAGTCCCAAAGAAATTAAGGTTTTTGAGGAAAACATTCCAGAATTTTTCCCCATATAGAGGACTTCAATGAGAGCCAACATGTTGAAGGTCCAAATTGCAGTTTCAATGCAGCTTAAAAGGGCTCAACACGATCCCAGGCAAGGAGTTATCTTATCTAGTGTAATGATCGGTCATTTTCTAAAAGAAATAAAAATTTATATCCTTTTTTACCACAAATGCTCGTCTTGCACAACCTCTGCAATGTGCATGCGCATCTTCGCGCATTACGTAATCATGTTGGAAAACTCATCTAAAAAATTTGGACCTTCAACCCGCTGGACACCATTGAACTCCACTATATGGAGAAAAATACTGAAATGTTTTCCTCAAAAACCTTAATTTCTTTTCAGCTGAAGAAAGAAAGACATAAACAGCTTGGACGGCATGGGGCTAAGTAAATTATCATTAAATTTTCATTCTGGAAGTGAACTAATCCTTTAAGGTCCAGTTCTCACTATTAACTATCTACGACATGTGCTTCAATATACTCCTAATTACTGTTTATTAATAGTTAGTTAGTTAGTTATTAGGTTTAGGTATTGGTTAGGATTAGGGATGTAGAATATGGTCATGCAGAATATGTGCTTTATAAGTACTAATAAGCAGACAATATGCATGCTAATAAACAACTAATTAATACAGTGAGAATTGGTCCCTCTAAGTGTTACCGAAAAAATACTGAGGGAAATTTTTTAATTAAAGAGCATCTAAATATCTCTATATGCATTTCCATTCTTATTAAAGTTACAAAAAGTTTAAAAATCTGAAAACTTTTGTGCATACACATACTTTTAGGATGAAATATACGCAAATTTTTTTTACACAAGGCCCCTGGTGTCTATATTCAATGTGTACATTATAGAACCTCATTAGTGTGCGAGTGGGATTGTTTGAAAGAGAGAAAACGAGAAAGAGAGCTTGTGTGTATATGAGTGCAAATGAGGGTGCCTGTGTGAGTTACAATGTGTTTAAGACTGATTTGGGCCTGATTTGGGTTGGTTGGGCCCTGTTGGCAGCACATGTGACAACCTGGTGTTGTCATGACGACACAGGCCCTCCAGAATCTCCCTCATTTCCCAGGCTGCATGCAAACAATTATGGTTGATGACAAACTCATATAAATGCTTTTCATTTTCCTTTTTTTCCCCCTCTAACCCCAATGGAAAGTCTGTCTTTATTTCTTTTTCTTTCATTTCAGCTCACAGAAAGCATGGTTATTTTCCAGTGCTTTTCAGGTGGGGGGAATTACAACACATTTCAAGAGACCAAAGGACCAATGATCACAGTTGCTACCTGGCACACTTTATCACAATATGGTACAATAGTAACACAGAACAAGAACGACTATTTACATTAAAAACATTGCAAGACGACATGGAAATATATTGTAGGAGGAAAGTTAAAACAGACGGTATGTGCTAAATGCTTTACTCCATTTTTCTTTTTAGGAAGTGACTGTTATGGGACCTTCTATGTTTAGATATTACCAAGAAATATCACATTTTAATGCTTTTTAGACTATTGATGTTGGCTAGAACAGCATGGCCTAAATTTGCTCAAAGTATACTGGCAACAAAAACATCAAATTAATTGTGTGTGTCACGCGTGCCTACTGTGCTGGAGTGAGGAGACGTGCAGACGTAGGAGATTTCCACAGATATAGTCTTTATTCATCCAAATAAAGCAGAACTTTGAACAGGCAGGAACTCACATGTAGCACGGGGGCGAGACAAACAATACCGGACGCTGGAGACATGGAAACACAGGGCTTAATTACACTAGGTAATTAATAAAACACAGCTGAAGACTAATGAACTAATAATCACACTAAACGAGGACAGGAACAGGAAAACCTATAAACACTGGGACACAGGGAGCAAAACATACACACAGACAGTCCAGACTCCTGATATTACTCCCCCCTCTCGGAAGGCGTGTCCACGCGCCACACAACATCCAAAGGGGAGGGAGGGTGGGCGCTCTGGAGGCCCTTCAAGACAGGCTCACACAGGACGGCAGGCCTCCAGAGCGGTACCCGTTCTGGGACCCATGGCGGATCACGCAGTGTAGGGAGCCATGGCGGATTAGGGGGCCATGGCGGAGCAGGGGACTCAGGAGGCCATGGCAGAACAGGGGACTCAGGAGGCCAGGGTGGATGAGGGAACTCAGGAGGCCAGGGCGGATCAGGGAACTCAGGAGGCCAGGGCGGAGCAGGGGACCCAGGAGGCCAGAGCAGATCAGGGAACTCAGGAGGCCAGGGCAGAGCAGGGGACCCAGGAGGCCATGGCGGATCAGGGAACTCAGGAGGCCATGGCGGATCAGGGAACTCAGGAGGCCATAGCGGGCCAGCCTCAGCCCACCACCAATTTACAGGTTTCCTGGCTGGAACGTTCTCTTGAGGGCACTCTGGAGGAGCGGGCACTGGAGCCCTCTCTGGGCTGGATCCGGGGACTGGAGCCCTCTCTGGGCTGGAATCAGGGAATGGACACCTCTCTGGGCTGGATTCGGGGAATGGAGCCCTCTGCGGGCTAAACTCAGGAACAGGAGCCCTCCTTGGGCCGGCAGACTTGACTGATGAACGGCCGGCAGACTTGACTGAGGATCGACTGGCGGGCTCGACAGCGGGCTGGTTCTGGCTCGGGGCAGGACACTCTCCAGACACCGGAGGATCCCTTCCCTCCAGCTTAGTCCTGTGGTGTCTGCGAGGTCCACGGGGCGATGGTAGTTGGCCCCATGCCAGAACAGCGAGTTGATGGTGGCGTCATCGAATGCTGTTGCCGCGGCAAGCCCGCAGAACTCCCGCGCATACTCCACCAGCAGGAGATCTCGGCGAACTAGGGCAATGAACCGAGCGGCAATTTCTATAGCCGCAGGGAAAAAACAAGGAAAACAAAAACTTTCAAAAAGGGAAAAGAAAACGGCAAGAAGGAATGCTGCTTACTATTGTTTTGGTCCGGTATTTTGTCACGCGTGCCTACTGTGCTGGTGCTAGGAGACGCGGAGACGTAGGAGATTTCCACAGATATAGTCTTTATTCATCCAAATAAAGCAGAACTTTGAACAGGCAGGAACACACACGTAGCACGGGGGTGAGACAAACAATACCGGACGCTGGAGACATGGAAACACAGGGCTTAAGAACACTAGGTAATTGATAAAAAACAGCTGAAGACTAATGAACTAATAATCACACTAAACGAGGACAGGAAGAGGAAAACCCAAATAAGGACATAAACACTGGGACACAGGGAGCAAAACACACACACAGACAGTTCAGACTCCTGACAGTGTGTTGGGCTGAACTCAGTATTTATTCTGTACTCTGCTGGTTCCTGAGGGTTTTTGTTCACATGTGTAATCAAAACTACAATAGAAATTGTAATGTTTTAGTGTGACATCCTGGCACATGAGAGAAGGGTGTGTTTGACGTCTGACGATTGATATACTTTATCTCAGCACTAGTCATTACAACTTGGCTTTAAATATAATGAAGACCAGAACGTGCAAAATTCCCCATATACTCTTCATCTTTGCAGGTAGTTAAGAGTGAACATACTATAAATGTATGTTCAACACAAGACCTGGCTGCTCCTTTCTTCTTGGAGTCAGTATGATTTTTTTTTTTTTGGATGAAATTAATGCCAAGTTCTGTCAAGAACTCTAGATGGCGCAGACTTATGGGTCACTAATGCAAACTGATGATATTCAAAGCTTTAAAACTACTTGGTACAAGATGATTGGTTCATGTTGCATACGCAGCCATTGAGCTTACTGCTTTACATTTAAATAGCTGGTTAACGTTCACTAGAGCATTTCGCAGTGTGCTTTCACAACTTTCAGTGCTTTTCAGAGCGTGCTTTACTCTGAAACCCTCCACCTCCCCAGCTCCACCTGTATAGATCTGCTATGGGTTATTATATATGCTATTTGTGCAGCAGCAGTATGTCTTAAATACTCACAGTACCGTATCTGCGTATGCACTGGCAGTAGCAAGATCCTGTACCTGCTATGCAACAGCAATAATCTACAACAACAGTAGCAGCAATTCAGCAGCGTTGCACATCTATTCAACCATGACCAAACACATTAACACTCATAGTCATATCCATTACCACGTTAAAATCTTCTGAGAGTTGTCATGATAGACATAATTTTATTCAGCAAGGATGCATTAAATGTATCAAAAGTGACATTTTAAAGACATTTTAAAGACATTTAAAATGTAATAAAAGACTTCTATTTAAAATTTTTTTATTCTTTTGAACAGTTAAAGAATCTTTAAAAAAATGAATCACAAAAATATACACTAAAATCATAAGCAGCACAACTTTTTAACATTGATAACAATAAGAAATGTTTCTTGAGCACAAAATCTGCAGAGAATTATTTCTGAAATATCATGTGATGTAATGAAGACTGGAGTAATGGCTGCTGAAATTTCAGCTTTACCATAACATAAATAAATTACATTTAAAAAGATATTAAAACAGAAATGAGTTCATTTATAATGTAATAATATTGAATTAATAAATATGTTATCAGCTAAATGCATCCTTGGTGAGCATAAGATAATTATATAAAAAAAAAAAATAATAAAACATTTAAAAAAAACATACAGACCCCTAACTTTTGAGCGGCAGTGTACTTTGTTGAAAAAAAGTGGGGAAAAAACAATGAAATATAAAAAACCAAAAGGGCAAACTTCTGTTTTTCTTTTATGGTTGTCATTTCCAGTCTGAAAGTTCCCTGAATACAGAAGCGCTATTTATCAGTTCCTTCCATCCCATCAAGCCATAAACTGCTCAGCTAAACACAGAAGACGGCTGTGTTACTGCCTGTTATGGTTTCAGTTCATCAGGGCATCTAAGCCCGGAGGGAGGTCAGAATTCCCGGCAAAAACTGCAGTGTGAAGAGTCTTGCTGAAGCAGCATTCCGTACCAGAGCCGCTCAAGTATTTTTAGGCATAGTTCCACCTCTGGTCTGAGCTGGAAATCTGTATGAAGCATATCTGCACCTACAGAAAAAAGTGCACTTCCACCTATTCATGCAACATCTAGTCCATCAATATGTCTGTTCTTATGTATATAGGTACGTACTTGACCTAGATTTCAAAAATGAGCTTCAAATTTCATTTCACACTTCCTTTCCAGATCACTTCACCTCATAACATAGTGTATAGAGTTATTATGTGGTCCGTGATAAGTGTGAGTGTTAACAGACGTCTGGGCCTGTCTGGGTCTATTGTATTGAGACTGCTGTGCAGGGTAGCCAGGAAAATGCACACAATCTTACAATAATTCAATCATATAACCTCTACATTTCCTTGATTGGCTGCCTTGATATGCAAAGTGAATTTGAACACGATTCATGCACAGCAACTCGACTAACTCAGCGGAGTTAGTTTTGTGATGTTTTGTCTCCACAAATAGTTTTCCATGTGTTTCAGAGAATCTTTTCGTTCTCGACTGGTTCTTTGCAGAAACTTTCCAGCAGTCCCACACAAAATAGCAGAAAAACTGAAAGCTCATTTTCCCGAATGAAGTGACTACATAAACTGTCACTTGCTATAACCTATAAAAGATGTTCGGAGGGGTAGAAATCACCATCTGTATTGGTATTTCTATGGCAACGGACAAAATGCATTGTTGTGCATGAATCATAATTCATTTTCCTCTTTTTGTCCATGACACAATGAGGGATTAGGTCATTGCATTCCAAACTGCGGTTAACCCTCCTTAAAAGGGAGGTGGGGGGTACAGTAGAGCCCTTTTCTTTAGCACAACTGAATCTTGGGATTTTCGTCATCTCCCACTGTGGGCCTAAAAAGAGAGAACATAGATCCAAAAGTACCCGATTTTATGATAGACTCTTGTCATCAACAGTCACTGGTACAGCATTTTAAGCAAAGAAACTTCATTTAACTTTGGGAGATTCAGTGAGAACGAGAGATGGTGGGAAAACATGAAGAGAGGAGCTAAAACTGGCCTAAAAAAAAGGGGAGTTTTTTTTTTTTTAAAACACTCTCCCTTTTGGGTTACAAAGAGCAGACAGATAATGAGTTTGTCTGCGTCTGTGTTCATTAATGTGACATTGTGTGTTGGGGTGCAGTTGGGGGATGCTGGTGGGGAGGAGCAGAAGCCAACATCAACACAGATGGAAGTCATCATTGTCCCAGCGGATTCTGCTATGGCTTCCCCATATTCTCTTACACACACTCTCTCTCTGCTTAGCTACAAACAGCAGGATGTAATTCGGTGACTGCAGAAAGTGTACCAGGGTCTTACCCCCTCCATGACAGAATCCACAAATGTTTATTGATACATGGCAGTGTTGTCTTTGAACTCAATTTGCATGATGGGATGGAAGGTTCCATCACGTCTTGTATTTTCAGCTTCTCAGCACCAGGTTTTTAAGATGGCATGTCAAAAAGCAGACCTTAAGACAGGGTTTTGTTCCATTCAGTTGCATTACACACTAGTGGAAGCCTTGGGATGTGTTTTCTGACACGCAAACTTAAAGAGAAGCTAAGAATATTGACTTGATTAAACTATCGAAAAAAGTGCTAGTTTATAGTGTTCTTTTTCTAACTTTCAAGACCAAAGTACTAACTAGGCACCACCTAACTATAACTCTACTTAGTGCACTGCTGATGTAAGAACACAGACTACATATTTGTCTAATCAAAATTAATTTAAAACAGATTAAAGTTTGCAACATTGAAAAATTAAACAATGACAAATTAATTTAAAATAAAATAAAATAAAATAAAATACAAGTGTTGTACCACCTGAAGGAACTCTACATATAACTGATGCACACCACTACAGCATAGGACTAATTTCATTAGCTATGTTTCCATCCAAAGATTCGAATTTAAATTATGCGCAAAACTGGAATATCGCATAAAACATATGCGAATAAAGCACCGTTTCCATCCAACGAGTCAAAGAGAACAAAGTCGTCACTTCCTGGTAAACTGTGGCACTAAATATCACTAAGAATATAGGAGAAGCCACGGAATATAATAATTTTCATATATGATATAAATTACTTGTGCCTCAGAGAGAGCAGACGTAACACAATAAATGCTGTCACTGCGTTCGGAGGATGCCAGCTGTTTGGGAACACAGTCGTGTAAGACAATTATACAGAAATACTTTGATGACAGACTTTGCTCAGGCTTTTCAGAGTTACTACAACAACTTATAGATGCTGTGAACGAGATTGGTCAGCTGGTTAGTCAAGTTATCCCGTCTCATAGCGCAAAGTCACATGACTTTTTGATGCGCATGGAGGAATTTATTCGGTAAATGTGTTTCCATCGAAGTTTATGCGCATTTTTTCTTATCGGATAAAAAGTTTATCCTACTCAGTTGTGCGCATAATTTTTTATGCGCATTTTCAGAATTTATGCGCATCTTGGCGTTTCCATCCAGCGAATTTTTTATGCGATAGTCCAAAATGCGCATAAAAATAGGTGGATGGAAACATAGCTATTGTGTTGTACTAATTTCACTGTGTTGTGGCTTGTTTCCTTTGTGTTCTGCTAATTTTATTGTGTTGTGGCTTGACTCCTTTGTGTTGTGGCTTATTTCAATTGTGTTATGGTAATTTCATTGTGTTACAGCTTGTTTCTGTTGTGTTGTGTTAATTTCATTGTGTTGCGGCTTGTTTCTGTTATGTTGTGCTAATTTCGTTGTGTTGCGACTTGTTTCCATTGTGTTGTGGAGATTTCGTGTGCTGTGCACTACTGGACCACCATACACCACAGTATTGATAACTACTGCTGAATCCACTCCTAAAATTAAAATCAAATTAACTGGATCTTGGGAACGACACCGTCTGCCACTGTGTGCATAGAAAGAGAAACTGTCAGTTCAAAAGTAACTGAACCTCCCACTATGTTGGGCTCTTATCACTGGTACAGTACAGCATCATGGGTGAAGAAACTTCATGTAACTGGTGTACCAAATTTCAAATGAAACATTTTTTGTATCATGTACAGGTATAGTGTGTTTTAATTGTATGACATATTGGAAAAAAGTAAAGTTTTCATTATTGAATATTGCTGTCACTCTTATAAGGGCTATTGAAAGGGCACAGACAAAACAGTGCATGCATGTGCAGTAAGCATAACCTTCACTTGTCTCTAAGTAATAGTCACTATTGCTTGAAAGAACTAAATTAGCGTTTAGAAAGCTATGCATCAACAGAAAGTCAAAAATTCCTCCCCTGGGTTCATTATAATACATGAACAGGGAAGATTTGCAGTGAATTTGCTTCCAAACGTTCAGAAACCCAAAGCCACAGAGTTCAATTCAACACAAACACACACACAAGCACAGAAAGTCTCCAGACGCGATTCTTCCCCTTGCATACTGTGGCGTCTGCTGTCCTGTCCACGGCCCTATCTCACCACCCACATGCCCAGCTTCAGTCTTTTTTCTTCAGTCTCTCCCGCTGTGGTTTTGACCACTCATAGGGGCCACAGAAGGCTTTAGCCAAACACACACACACACACTGAACGTGCAGAGTTAGGTCTGGCAGGAATATGACAAGGAGTCCGTTTATAAACCTGGCTCACTGATGCAATACTAAATCATCACATAGCTGGGGAGAGAGAGAGTGAGAGAGAATGAGAAGAGGATGGAGAAGAGGGTGTGGTTGATGGAGAGCAAGAATAAGAAAAACTAAACAGTGCAATGGAAAAGAAACTGCGTGTTCTGCCTTTCCTCGGGCAGGTTTTGCACAGGCACAGGTCCGACCTTGGACAGTAGTAAATGGATATTTCTCTCCTCTCATCTCGCACAGTCTATCCCACAAATCCCTGCCCCATCACACCTTCCAGGAACGGAAACAGCCACCCCCTCACACACACTGGGGTTATGCACGAATGGCTGAGGTAGGAAAGGATGTTTCTAATTATACTGTAAAGTGCTGAGTGTGTAAAGGGTGGACTGTAAAACAAGGTGCTGGGATGTGTGCGCTTGAGAATGACCAACCGCGACCCATGAACACCTGCTATTTATCACAAGCATCAGCTGCTGCCCTCAAACAAAGATAATTGTTACTTTAAGTGTCACACACGAGAGCACATAATGGCGTAATGTGTTTCATGTGTGACGGACAAGACCACATCAGGTTCGTGTGTCGGCAACTATGAGGTCATGTGACAGAAAGCAAACTGATGTGAACACTTCCTGCTGCTGTTTTACAGAGCTCATAAAAAACACAGAACACTTCACAAAAAGAGACCATCAAACCACCAGCCAGTGGCATTCGGGGTTCAGACGACATAACTTCCAAATATAGGACAACACTATTTTTGTTCCTGGACTACAAGGAATGCTAAAACAAACTGGGAAAAACCTAAACTCACTGTAAAGAAACCAAAGTTTTCCTTGTTGACCTTTAGTTTAGTAGGGCTGGGTGATATATTTAATAATCAACGGCATGATTTTACCAAATTAATACTTTTATTCACAGTACCAATTTATTACTTTTATTAACAGTAAAGTGAATAGAAAATGAATAAAATGAATAGAAAGTTCAAAAGAACAGCATTTATTTGAAATATTTATTTATTTAACACACATACTTATTACATTTCAAATTTGCACCTAACATACCTGTACATACTAAATTGTCTATTTTGTATATTGTGTTTGTGCTATTTTGCACGTTGTCTATTTTGTATATTTGTATATTATTATCTTTATTATCTGTGTCTTGTCTTGTCACTGTCATTCTGTCGCACTGTGGAGCTTCTGTCACCAAAACAAATTCCTCGTATGTGTAAACATACCTGGCAATAAAGCTAATTCTGATTCTGATTCTGAAATAGATGTCAAGCAGCTTTCACAAACATATTAAGCAACACAAGTGAATTTTTGAATATTATCAAAAGGTTATCAAAAGGTTTAGTTATATCGCCCAGTCCTAATAGTATTTGCTGTATTAATTGTAATAATATACACATCTTACCATCCAGGGGTGAGGAATCTCTGGTAGGGGCATCTGAGGAGGGGCCGGGAGAGAGGTGTGTATCTCTGTCTTACACGAGGGTTCTGAGAGAGAAAAACACACATAAAAAACATTCACTTCACTGAAAAAGACTAAATTGGTGCAGATTTTAAGGAGACATGAGTTATGATGAAGAGATATGGTGCAGTGTGAATAGTTCAGCTGAGGTCAAAGGTCAAATGAGTAGCCAAAGGGGCTTTGGACTCACCTCTCGTTGCTAGAACTCTGTGCAGGATGTTTAATATTTGCTGTTTCTTCTCTCTCACTCCAGCAGTTAAATACTCTCTGTCCAACAACTCCAAAAAGACCCGCAACTCTGCCAACAACTCCTCCATCGCTGAAAAAACACATACAATCAGATGTTCAATAAGCACAATAGGAGCTTCAGAAGACAAACTACCAAGTTTGTTTCAGCGAATCTTCTGCTTTGTTGAATTTCTCATATTGCCACTGTAAAGATATGCCATGAGCTTTTCTGCACTGAGATGTTGGCTGGCATCTGGAAAAAGCAGTGAATTATGGGTATCTGTTGGCTCAGCACCTGAGGAATATCAAAGGCTATCAAATGTGAATTGCAGTCCTGGAAAATCAGAGGTCTATAAAACGGCATTACAATGGGCTCAGGCCCATACAAACACATAGCTGAAGGTTTACATAAGACTGAGGGCTGGAGGGGGGAGGACGGCTGCTGTAGGGACAGTTCTTGACGTAAAACAGAGAATAGAGCTCACTGATTAGTGTGTGCTATGAAATGAAGTGTTCATAGAAAATTGAGTGTGTCACTGTATGACTGCTGGTCTAGATTTCAACAAAGACACTTACACTTACTCCTGGACATGAGCCAGTCTTTTTCAGTTTGGCTATAGTTCGTTTGAATGCAGGTATTGGTCCCTCAAGATTGCAGTTCTTAGTGATAAATATCACACAAATTTAAAGTTGAAGTGGTTTGTGTCCATTCTTGTTGTAAAGGGATACACAAGACAGTCACTACAAAAACTTTTTATTTGCGTCATAGTTAAACTGATTGGCTGAGCACTGATTGATTTAGGAAGACATTAGGGTGCCCTTACATAAAGACATCTAATTTAATCAGTGGAGTCTTGCTGATTTGCTAGATAATTCAAATCACATGTTTTTGTGTCCAACTGAATAGACATTTCCCCCTGTATGCGCTTGAACTGCTCCTCAGTTATGCCGTCTGTAATCCACTATCACACTTCAATAGGACAGCACACTGAAATACACATTTACACACTTTTATAGAGGTTTTTGTCCAAAATTGTCCACTCTGAATAACTGTGCTTGTCACAAAGGTGATATGATCTCATAAATACACATGCATTCTACTGCAAACCCTGTTTTGGTAGAGATTTCAAAATCTTAATTTAAATCATAAATTAAGTAAAGATTAAAATTAAAAACATAAGTATATTTTGCAGGCTTTTGCGAGAACAGTCTAGCAATCAACAAGCATTATAATTTAAAATCCGAATGATCTTTTAATAATTCTGGAATCATACATACTGTATATTTTACCTGAAAATAATGTGGTATTCAAATCAGACAAAAAAAGCAAAAAAACTAATTAAAAAAAAACACCAACAAAAAAAACACTGATGTATAATAGATGCAGTAAAATGTGACCATTTTTTTTAAGAACTTTTCAACTGTTTTGGTGCATCTTTGATCTCATATTGGTGTTTATGATGAAAAATCCAATAAGCTTATACCATTTCCAGTTGTTCCTCTATCATTCCCTGTCCAACAGCTTGTGCATGTCAGAGTGAATAAAGCTAATGAAGCACTTTCAGTGATGGTGGCCAAACAACATGAAAGGAAATACACTTTAAAAATCAACCAAGCAAACCAAATTGCTGTATTAAAGAGCACCAAGTGCCACACAAATATGAGGACCACCTTCAAACTATGCTTGGGGGCAAAGTCAGGGGAGAGAGAAAAAGAGAGAGAAAAGAGAAGGAAAAAACTTTAAACAATCACAACCACCCACGATCACAAATCTCTGACTCTGATTCTTCTTCATTCACATATTCTCGATTGACTAAGCCTAGTATAATCAAAGCTAAATGATGAAAGATAGCAAGCAATGTGTCCAAACATCATCTTTAAAATAGAGACATGCCTCCAGCTGGGAAATGACAAATTAGAGACATATCAACACATCCCAACCAAAAAAAACCTCAAAAAGGCCTCAAAGTCAGCAAAATTAGATTTTACAGAGAACTTCTTGTCTTGCTTTACAAATACCTGCCAAAACGATCTGAAAAAGGCTGATGCCATGCCAGAAAGGGTTTCAACAAGCAAAGCTGATTTTAATTCAGTGTTGACAGAGAGAAATAATGAATGGTATTCGGTTTGGTGGTTGTCTAGGACCAGTTTGACAAGTTGACCCAGTGAACTTTTAGAATAAACAACACTCAGTCTCTCCTGAACAAAAATCACATTATTCTACTATTCCGACTCAAATTCAATAACATAGAGGGATGTGGTCTGCAAAAGCAATTGTGATGCTGCCAGCATGCTGGTATTATTTGTGTGCTGATGCAGTATGTGTGTACATTTGTGTAGGTGTCTATGTATATGTGGTTATGGTCTACCACCCAGGCCGCTGAGAAGCAACAACATCCTTAAAATTCACAGACAGAAATGTGTGTGTGTGTGTGTGTGTGTGTGTGCAGATTAGAGTACCTTTCTCTCTGTGCTGTCATCCAATCTGACTCTTCCGTCAGATCTTAAAGCAGTTCTCTTTAATTAGCTGTTCGAATCCATATGGTCACACATGATCTTTGACCTAGCATATATATAATCAGGCACTAACCCATGCCAAGTTTCTGTGGAGCACCCACCATCCCACATCCTTCACTCACGCTTCTGCCTTCTTTTATCTCTCTCACTCCATTTCTATTTCCATACTGAGCCAAGATGCTATTCATTTTTCTCACTTCTCACTTCAGATGAGGAAAGATACGACAGCTGACAATAAACCTTTGAAAAAAGAAGATAACAAACAACCTCTTTTGCTTTGGTTAAAAAACCTGCCAAGAACATAAATGTGAACCTCTCACTCGTCTGTCCTCCCTTTCTGAAGGAGGCCGACCTCTCATCCAGTACATTGCTTCTCTTTCATGTCTGCTGACAGGATCCAGGCGGAGAGCTGGTGATGACTGAGATACAACACAAGCTCTTCATACTCCGATCCGGTCTTACACACTGAACAGCTTGGAGGATGAACAGATGGATGGAAGGAGGGACAGATGCCGTTCTCTCTTATAACACCTTCAGAGTCAAATCAAAGTTCTTTGAAAACAAGTCAGTTTATCCTGCAACCATTATGGTAACAGTAATTTTCTATTCTAAATAACTTCTATCTGCCTGAAATCTCCAAAACAGCTTTTATGTTTCAAAATATATTTCAAATGAGTAATAAAATGTGACAATACAAAAAAACTAAAACTCAAATTTCACAAATAAATATTATGATTATGCTTTGAATATACAGGTTTACAAATCTTAAAGGGATAGTTCACCCAAAAATTAAAATTTGATGTTTATCTGCTTACCCCAAGGGAATCCAAGATGTAGGTGACTTTGTTTCTTCAGTAGAACACAAACAAAGATTTTTAACTCAAACCGTTGCAGTCTGTCAGTCATATAATGTCAGTCAATGGTACTCATGGCTTTGAGAGAAAAAAAAAAACATACACAGACAAAACCAAATTAAATCCTGCGGCTCGTGACGATACATTGTGGCGGTAATGCACTTATAAGTCTGCAATCCACCGTAAAGCAAGAAGAAGAAGAAGACGCGTCACGCGCCGGCTGTTGTGAACGCGCTCAGAACAGTTGGACCGTGCGGCGGATCAGAAGTAAAAAACTATATAAATACTGTTCAGTTTCTTGCACAGACCGATCATTTCGTGTCTTTAGACCTCAATGTATCGTCACGAGCCGCAGGGTTTAATTTGGTTTTGTCTGTGTATGTTTTTTTTCTCTCAAATCCATGAGTACCATTGACTGACATTATATGACTGACAGACTGCAATGGTTTGAGTTAAAAATCTTTGTTTGTGTTCGACTGAAGAAACAAAGTCACTACATCTTGGATGCCCTTGGGGTAAGCAGATAAACATCAAATTCTCATTTTTGGGTGAACTATCCCTTTAATGATTATTTCCATCTTTAAGAAAGTGGGTGATGTCACACAACATGACATTTTACAACCTGATCTACCTAAATCAAAATTAAAAAAAAAAAAAATAAGAAATTGAATGAATTGCATAGTTTTTTGTTTTTTTTTACAAAAAGCTTTCATACAACTGCAACTGTAAAACAGTACAATAGCAGAACTGTTTATTGTTTCTCATTTTGTATTTTAATAAATTATTAGATACATACAAAAATGAACATTATGTCATTGACTTGCATCTTAGATTAAACAAACTATCAATAAGCTGATTAGCGCTTAAAAGTTAAAGATTGGACAGCCACCATATAGAGAGTTACAATTTCTTTCACTGATTTTTCTATGAGTGGTCCATCTGTTCATATCTCTGTCCCATTGGAACTCAAAATATCAATATAGGTTATATACTGTATAGAATCTCTCAAAGACCTAAGAGACACTGGGTGCCTATAACAAAACTTTTGGCAGCTGAGAGTAAGGCAGCTACTAGTCTGTGGTTTGTGAAATTAGGCTCCTTTACGGTTTGGCCTCATCATGGTTACCACTCACTGCCACAGGCCAGGGCACATCAGAGCACCACTCGGCTACACATGCCTGGAAAATAGTAGAAAACTACAGGATAGAAGAAAATATTGGACAGATGCTCCACTGTCCCACTAATTATGGGCTTCAATAGCAGCATCTGTGTAGTCACATATATCAAACGCACTGGGATCATCAATAAGAGAATATCTCAGTTGTGTGATAACATTCATCTCTGTGTTTGATTATATGTGTGCACTATCCATATGTGTTCACATGAACATATGAGGAAAATACTGGGGTTTCAATTATGAAAGGACGGTTTAGAATATATGTCCATAAATGCGTACTTATGTGTTTATGAGTATGTGTGTGTGTGTGTGTGTGTGTGTGTATAATTACAGAGCGCTAACTTCTAAACCACAGTGGGCAGAGGGGTGGGAGAAAGGGGCCACTGGACAGAAACCTTTAAAAAATCATCCTTCTAGAGGGTGGAGGAGACTCTGTGGTGCCTGAGAAACTGAGCAGAGAAGTGTTGCATCCACTTTTTATGTGTGCGTTTATGAATGCTCACCAGCATTTGTGTATTTGCCTTCCAACAATGACTTCAGTACTTGTGCTGAATTGTAGCATATTTATGAATTTACCATGTACAGGATGATAATATATCATCCCAGATATTATTAGGGGGAAAAAAAATAAATAATTGGTCATGTAATTTAGCAGAAAATGATAAATCATGAAAAGAGGCAACCTATTTGTCCCAGATGTCATCTGGTTTTTGCAGAATATGTACAATACTGTTTAAATGTTTGGGGTCAGTTTTTTATTTATTTACAGAATGAAAGAAAGAAAGAAAGAAAGAAAGAAAGAAAGAAAGAAAGAAAGAAAGAAAGAGTAAAGATTTTCACATTTCAAATAAATTCAGTTCTTTCTATTCATAGAATCCAGATAAAAAGCATCATTAAAATATTAAACAGCACAACTCTATTTAATACTGATAATAAGAATAAATGTTTTGAGCTTCAAATCAGCATATCGGAATGATTTATGACGGATCATTTGACACTGAAGACTAGAGTAATGGTTGCTGAAAATTCAGCTTTGACATCAGAAATAAATGGCTAAATATATGCATTTTAAATACAACTATTAAAAATTATGATAATATTTCACAGTGTTGTTGTTTTTACTGTATTTTTAGAATAAAAAGAGAAAATAAGAGAATTTTTTCAAAACATTAAAAAATCTTACTGACCCCAAACAGTAGTGTAATAGACAAATTTATTTTAATATTAACAATATTCCTTTTCAAGGTGTCATTAATGTAAAATACTAAATCAAGTATGCTATGTAAATCTATATTATATCTATTTATAATATATATATATATATGTATAATATTGACAAATTAGTTTAGACCACAATTATGCTTCTCACCCCCCACTGATCTGCATATTGAATAATAATTGAATACTGAACAATTATAACTGAACCAATGGTATAATTGAACCAACTATTGAACCTACGGTCACAAAAATACACTCCACTTAATAGTCATAAATGCTTGGAGTTCCTTTTTCTTAGAGTTTCCCAATTTTGTCTTCATCTGTTTTGGCAAAGAGGCAAACACACTAACCTCTCTGGCACACTAATCTCTCCCCTCAGGGACAATGTAGCGACTAGAGAGCTATTAACTCTCTTATATAGTAGTAGTGAATGTTTATGGTAGCAATTGAGAGAGGGAAAAAAACAGAAAAATATGATAAAAGACTGCAGTGGAGCCAAGCAGCAGTTGACAGAGTGGGTGGAAAAGATGAAGGAAGGCAAAGTTAAAGAGTTCTCTTCTTCCCTCCCATCTTTTTTGGTTCAGACATCCCTACTTGGAGGAAAGGAATGGCTTTGGGGGTTTCTAGCACATGCAAGCCTTTAAAAAGTCATCAGCGTGGAAACTGTCGGTGAGGAGACCCCCTAAAATAAAGCCAAATAGGCTAGCAGACCAGCACCCACATCACACACAGTAATCGAGTGCCAATTCGTACCATGTCTGACTGGCCTAACAACATGTTCATAAATGCCAATAAACACATTAACCACCAGCGCAGTCCAGCATGAGCTTTAGAACAAGATGAAAAGTTCAAATCCAAAAGGAAAATTGTCACATCTGGAACTATACTGACATGTTTTAGTGCCAAAACTTCAAATAAAGAATGGTGTTGTAGTGTCACCATACAGTAACATATGTAAAGGATAATATAACACAAAATAAACCCTAACAGTGTGATTAAAACTCTGAAACAAAGCAGAGGGGTCTGGTATCAACCTAAAGGAGTTTATTTTGCTACAATGATATGGACAATGTTCCCATATTCTGGACAACAATCATTCAGAATTAAAGTATGACCACTGCAACTGACCAATCAGAAGAAAGCATGCCACAGAGCTTTGTAATAATACCCAACAATGCTATGGCAAAGCCACAGTTGGCCCTTTATATACACAAGCCCAAAGCCAATACTACGCCCTGCACTCAGATCCCAGCAGGCACCAGACGTCTATGTAACGTCAGGTTGACGTTGGACATGACGTCGGACAGACGTTGCATTTTGGTTGAAAATGAAAATCGGGTTGACGTCAATATTTGACGTCAATTTGACGTTGACTTAACGTTGGCTTTTGGTTGCACAACCTAAAATCAACAAAATCTCAACGTCAGCTGACGTCGGTATTGGACGTCAATTTAACATTGACATTAGACGTTGAATTTACGTTGAATTTTGGTCACCCGACGTCGCAACCAAAATTTAACCAAATATCAACGTCTTATGACGTTGTGTGCCTGTTTTGTGCCTGCTGGGATACTGTTAAACCATTGTGGACAATAGGGCTCTGTCATATCCAACAGAGTGCAAAGCTGTGATGCAGGTACGAGATACCTGACACCTAACAGCTGCCAGCCAGCCAACCAATCACAGACGTCCTGCCTATCCAACTTCTGTGACATTAGATAACAGGGTACCTGTATCACCCTAAAGTTATTATGGGTGACTGGAATCGTTCGTTCTAAAGTGCTAATACAAAAATTTAAAAATATCATTTAAAAGAATCTGTTTCAAATTAATGCAAATCTGAACATTAAAAATGACAAGCACTTTTTAAAACATGTTTTATAATACAAATTAGCAAACAAATAGCAATCAACGACTTTTTAAATTTACCGCCTCCACATTTCAAATTGTAACGGTTTTTCTAACTGACCTGAGAGAAAAGCTATGAAGGATTCAACGGAGAAAATCTGACTCACGGGATGAACTCGGCTCTTCCCAATCCAAAACGGTATTGTCGCCTTTGAAATGCTCGTCATATCAAATATTTAGTATTTTCTCACTTAATGTTACTGTATAGTTCAAATTCAATTCATCCGAAAAACTTTTTGACAAACTTGTTTTACTCAAAGCGCGTGGATATTCCAGAATGATAAATGTGTTTCTAACATATAGGCTAACGTTACTGTTTGTTGTGATATTGCAACTCACTAAAAGATACATTGCTGTTTCATGCGACAAATGAAACGTCTGGTGACAGTAATATTAATCGACGCTCTCAAAGCGTGCAACAATGGATCCACTCACGGAGGGACTGGACACTCACCCCTCGAGGCGAACAGTATGGGGTCGCTCCGCATCTTAAAGTCAAACGCATCTAACTCGGGGTAGGTAGAGGTTGCAGGCGTGTGTCCGACAGCTGCTGTATTTCATTAAAATCCGCGCAACAGAGCCCGTTTTCCCCGCTTTCTCCCTGTGCGAACCAGCTGCAGACCTCCTCCGCTCGCTAGCGCCCGGCAAAGTCTCTTTTCCTCTGAAAACTTCCCCTGAATTTCTCCTCGATCCTGACACAGAGAAGCTCTGTTCGCTTTCTGTTGATCGCGATCCCGACAGCAACCCGCTGCGCCTTCGCTGCTCGGAGACTTCGAGTAAAATCTCTCACTTTCTCTCCATGTCGTGCTCGGCGAAAAGTGGGACCTCCTTCCTCTCTATTTAGTTTCCTCTCCTTATTTTCTCCGCCCTGTAGCCCCACTTCTCCAATTCCACATCTGGATACAGCGCATGTGTGTGGAGAGCGACGATTAACGAGGATTGGTTTAGTTTTTTACTCCCGTATGCAAGATTAGAATATTTACCTCAGACTGATCAAGAGCATCTTTATCCTTGTCTGTATTTAATAAAAAAAACTTTAATTCGAAAGAAGTTTAAAAATCAATACATGAGCTCATCCAAGGGTTCAACTTTGTAGATTCTGATTTATATTAATCTGTAGGTACTTTCTAATCAAATATTTTGATTCATCTTAAACATAAAGGTCATCATCAAACGTCATTGTTACTGTTTGCCATTTTATGTATATCAAAACTGAATTTGGTTGTATTTTAATGCGTGTTTTCACTGTAATGGAGTGCAGGATGCCAGGAGATGTTATATAGCAAACTAAGGTTTCTTATTTTTAGGGGCAGTTCAGATGAAGAATTGGGGCTGAAGGAGGATTTACAATCACCTGTGAGTTCAATCAGTCTACTTGGCAAAAGAGTTACATTTTAGTCAACTACAAACACATACAAGATAATCTAGTTAGGGCTCATTCACACTGACAGAATTTTTTACGAAACAAAATGACCAGACCAGACATTATAATTTTCAAAAGAGTTGACAATTTATGCTCACAATGAAAAGTTGAATAGAACTATAGGTGGAAAGAAAAGTAAATCCTGCCTCTATTATAAAGGGAAACAGAGAAAGAGATGAGACAGAAAAAAGGTTTGCTGCTTTATTGTAGCACAAGTGAACATATTTCTCTGTCAAGTTTATACATTATTTCTATACATCAGTCATCTATTTGTTGATTCATTACAAGACGTTAATCTGAAAGGTTCTATAAAAAGTGAGAAACTCTGCAACATCCATGTGCTGGTATGTGATGTTTTAACAGAGCATTAATATACAGTCTTTAGTGGATAAAGTGTTTGGTTTTTCCAATAACTTTAGTTATTTTACCACTTGTGAAACTCTGGTGCTTGAATTTGTGACTAATGCTTCTCATGTTTCCAATAATAAACAGGTCCAAGGCTGATATGGCCTGTTGTACATTTATTTGAAAATAAACAATTAAAACTAAAGAAAAGATCTTTTAAAGATTTCAGTCAGCACTTATATTTCTCAGCCTCCTCATGTGCGTGTCCCATTTAGTGATGAAAATACAAATTTTATACAAAAGGTTATTATTTCTTTTTAAGAATGTAATTACAAGTCAGTGTAAAGGTATGACTGGATTGCAAATCATTGCGTGTGGGTGGCCAAGTGAACTCGCATGAGTGTCAGCAGGATATTGTATCTGGACACTGATCCATATATTTGGCCTTGGCGCAAAAACAACTATATGCTCCTCTGACATCATACTGTGGGGAGGAAATCAAATTGATATGTAGACATTAAGTCAACCCAAAGCCTGTAGCACAGCAGAAAGCAATAGTGTCACTGACTAAGAGGTTTCAACACAAAGCCTGCATTCCCCACAGTATCAGATTCAACACTGTATCAGATTCAAACAAGTGCCAGTTTTACGATAACATACTTATGTGTTCTGTTTGTTTAGTTGCTTTCTTGTATAGCTTTATCAGTTGGGGTATATCTTGTGTGTTTAACTTAAATATACACCGTCATCTGCTTCTTGTGGCATCACATGAAAGTCATGACAAAGCCATGTTTATTTTCTACTCGCGTTAAAAAAGGCACATGGCACAAGTCAGACAATCTAGAGTGAGTTATGTCGACGAGACAACAGAGAGAGAGAATAAGGTTACTGTTGAAGTCATTATAATGGCACAATTCAATACAGTGCACACAATTCAATAGAGTGATATCTTAGAAGAGTCAAGAGTCTTTAGAGAGATACACAAGAAGAGCTGCAAGCCATTTAAAACAAAATTGTGAAACTTAATTTCTGTCAAGAATTTCAAAGATCGAGTCATTCAGCTAATTTGAAACACACAAACTGTGAGTAGGGATAAAGAAACAAAGAATAGAAAGAAATTATATCTCATGTAAACAACATTATGAGTAAACCGCATCTAAACTTTATCCCTTCCCAGCTCCAGACACGCTGTCAAAACAAAGCAATTCTGTGATACCCCTCTACAGGACTTGGCCCTCACATCACGTGCTCAGGATGTT
Organism: Spinibarbus caldwelli; assembly: GCA_039654775.1. Lineage (NCBI taxonomy): Eukaryota > Metazoa > Chordata > Actinopteri > Cypriniformes > Cyprinidae > Spinibarbus > Spinibarbus caldwelli. The sequence goes on from CM077257.1 coordinate 15,621,445, forward strand.
GGAAGCAGGGTGGAGGCCCGTACTGGCAAACTGGTAACTGTCAGGAGGGTAAGCTTTAAACAAACAAAACTCTAATGAAGCATTAAAGAGCCTGGTAGCCAGTGGAATGACTGTTTCCTCTGGGTTCCACTGCAGGGCATTCATTACACCAAAGTCTGTTTTGTCAGGGGCAACACATGAACTGAATTCAAGGTCTTTTGAAGTGCATCTCACAGAATGTGCCTGTGTGTCACTCATCAGTGCTTATGTGTTTTCATGTCTCCAAGGAATGCAGCAACAATCTGTGTCCTGGTGAAACACCTCATTACTAAAGTGGTTGGCCTCATTGGCAAAATACACAAGCCAAAATCATATGCACACCACCTGTAAGACAACAGGATTTTTGATTACAAGACCCCAAAAGTAAATGGACTTTTGTTCCAGAGACAAATTAATTTGAATGCTCTAGACGATATTGTTTCTGCTAGAAAACTAGCATTTATAATCAGGGTCCTGAATTAACCCTTTGACATTTATTTTTCATCCCTGAAATGCTTGCAGAACTTACTGAACCTTTATAATTGCTGGACAATGTTTTCCGGGTTTCTGAAATTTTGCCGAGTATTTCTGATTCATTTGAAACTACTGAATATCAGCTCTGCAATCTGCACCCCTGCTACTCTCAGTATCCAGACAGCAGAGATGTGACTAAGATTTCAAAAGACATTTGGCTGTACTCTTCTCTTACACACACACATACAGTATAATCAAACCAAAGCCTCCTTATGGAATTAACAAAGAGTAGACAGACAGGATTTAGGACCACAGGAGGTGGATGATCTGATAAGACCGTTTGTGTCATCCAGGCTATATCCTGTAATATTCCAAAAGCATAATATCAGTGAGATAAAACACATTGTATACCGAAGCTACACAAGCTATACTATATAAGTAGTATATTTGTATAGCCTATTGCATGAGAGAAAACGTACACTGCAGTCTGCAACGAAAATTAATTTGTGCCAGATTGCAGAGACTGAATGTAGCTACACATGTTGCTGTTGTAAATACCTCAGATGTGTTTATATTCAAAGAAATGTTTTAAATGAAACATGCAATGATGCATCCAATTAAAACATAACTAGGTAGTCAACACACATAATGGCAAAAAAAGCAACAAACCTTGGCATCATATTAACTGGTTGCTCTCCAGTTATCTCGGATACACGTGGAAAATTAAACTAAATAAGCACACACACACAGATTGACTTACACAGGAAGTAAATGTGAATAATGTAAACATTCTGAGCTGGTACACTGCAAACAAAACTCTGTACACAGGTCTGGAGAAATCGTCATCATCATCGTCTTCATCACAAGTAATCTGGCTTCACAGACTCTCCATATGGCTATGAGGTAAAGGCCGCTCTGCTCAGCTGTAGTTGCATAATTTGACACCAGAGTCATTTTATAGTGCATAAAGCTGTAGCGCATATGGATGGGCAGAATGGAGCACTGGCTGTGTTCCAGTGGAGCAAAGCGTTGATGAAGGGAAGACAGAGCAGTGCTAAGGAGTATTTAAAACTAGGTCAGAATCAGAGTGAGCATGACTGCCTTTTGACACGCTGCTCATTTGTAATATCCTGGCTGGGTTTCAGACATACATTAGTGCTGTGTTTGGGTTGGGCAGGGTCAGCTGGATAGTACACTACAAACCAGTCCAACAAAGGGTCTCAGTGGAGATACACAATCCTATATCCTTAAACCGCCCTAAAGAACGCTTTGACAAAAAACAGCTCAACATTCCACACATGATACTCCGGACTGGTGCAGATGAGGCCACGCTATGTTCTCGCTCTCTGTTTCCTCTACAGTGATGTATGCTCAGTCAAGAATAATCAATAAGCGCACTTATATGAACAAAGAAAGTTGGATTTTCATCAGACTAGAGCAATAATTCATGTTCTTAAAATGTCATGTAAATGGTTTAGTCTGACTGAAATTGTACCAGTCAGATTTTTGAATTTTTTTCTCTCCAACTGCTTCAGAGCAACCACTCTCTATTTATTATTCAGCACTGAAAGTATAATTCAGTTCAAATGTATTTGCATACTGGTTTTAACAGAAAATGTCAAAGCACACTGAGTACCAAGTACAGTGTTGGCAAGGACAAGATGACCAAGATAGGAGTTCAACTTGAGTCCATTTGTTAGAATTAATGGTGTGGATAATGTTGAAGACCCATCTGTTTTTTCAAGTTTTCAACAGGAACAAGCAGCTGCATGAAGCTCATTCTGTGCTTTCTTCTATTGATCTATAAAGTGTCCACTTTGCATTGGTCCCTAACCCTTTTTTCCCCAGAATGGTCAGATTCTTCCTAATTTTGTGTATTTTTGCCTTCTTTTATCTACAAAGTCCACCTACTTTTTCAGTCCAATTACATTTTCTTCCTTCCACTTGTTCTTCTCGATACCAATCCTTGATAACATACACATGACCCTCCCCCAATCCACACCCAGTCTCAAGTCCCAGCTGCTATAGCCAGGGTGCCTCTTTAGCTCCAACCATCCACAGCAAACAGTCAGATGGATAGATGGATACAAAGATGTACGAAGGGGAGGATGGCCCAGCAGGACTACGAGTCACACCCACTAATACACACTCAACGCACACACCTCCCTCCATCAGGCCACCCCACCACTTTGAGGCTCAGTCCACCATCTGGCCAGGCTGAGACTGCAGACGTGTTTTTGGTTATGGCTGGCCGGCCCAATGGGGGGAGGAGACCCAATTAAGAAACCAATAGGCTTTAATGCAAAATGTATAAGTCCCCACCTCAGTTTTTTTTTTCCAGTACATTTTTATCTTGTTCTCCTTGGATTGCTGAACACAGCAATCAAATACAAATCCTCGGACATCACACAGTCCTTCATTTCCTCAGATCCAGGCACTTTCCATCAGATGATCTTGATAAATGTTTCAGCCAGACTCAGCCAGAACCACAGACATTGATTTTCATCAGACCTTAGGGAGGAAGTCTGCCCCCGGAGATCCAACAGCATGTATTTGTGCAGAGTGCTGATTTAGGATCAGAGTTTCACATTGTTTACTGGGGTTTAAACCAAGGAGTGCTATGGAGCAGCTCTGATCCAGAGACAGCATTCTTGATATGTGATCTTGTATATATGGGTCCTGGCCTCTCACAGCAGACCAAAGAATTCAACCTAGGGTTGATAAATGAACCCAACAAAAGAAAGAATATGAGATAATACAATACAAAAAGAAAAAGAAAAAGCACTGCTGTCACAGCCATTGAAATATGGAAGCTCATTCATTTTATCTATTAAATTCCAATTCTGTTTAGATTGAGTCACATAACTCTTATTTGTGTCCATAATGTTAATTAATTCTGACCCTAAGTGGGCACACAGACCAGGACTATTTACATTGCAGGAGAAAAGTACTTCACTTGCAATCAAATAATCTGTTAATAATCAGACTGATGACGTAAGGCCATTGCACACTGAGTCCGAAATTCCCGTCCGAAATTTTCGCACGTTAAAAAATGAATACGACCTCACGTTGTGTCAATCACGTTTACACCATAGACTGTATAAAAACATGGACGCAGTGTCCGTGACGTCACCCGTAGGTTTATGAAGAGCGTTTTTGAAGCTCAAAGTGGGCGGAGTCGGCCGTCGCCATCTTGGCAGCGCGTCACCGCGCATCGCTCACGGATAATCGAAAATGGGCAAAGAGGCGGAAGTTGGCTGCTGAAACCACGCCCACTTAGCTTGACTGTGGTGACAGCAAGCGGCAATCCACCTGTCACTCAAATGGCCACGCCCTTAATTATGCAGAACTTTAAGGCTTAATATAATTAAAATCGATGACTCATAAAAAAATTCACCCCCCTCACAGTTGTCATGAAGGGCAAAATTAGTTATATAGACCAAAACCAAAACTTTTTGTACCAGGCTGTAAACATGTTTTTTTCTGCTGTAAATTTGGGCATTTTAACATGGGGTCTATGGGACTGACTCCCTTTTGGAGCCAGCCTCTAGCAGCCAGTCGATGAATTGCAGTTTTAGTCACTTCCGTGTTGGTTTCATGAGAGAGAGCGGGAGGTTGCCACTTGGTTTACACACTGCCTCCGAAACTTTTGTCCGTCATAAAAAATTCGGATCAGTTTTGATTTTATGCATTTTTGCATCCATAGCAAGCATTTTGATAGGAACGGATGACGAATACGAAAAAACGAAACAACGCATACAAAATTTCAGACTCAGTGTGCAAAAACCTTTACTCAGACTAAAAGGCATTCATTTAAACACCTAAATCAGATTGATGTAAGAGTGGTGTAGACCTGAAATAACCCAATTAATAGTAAACAAGTAAGAACAAAAATAAGTGCATGTAAAGGTATTGAGAGTATGCAAGGCCAAAGGGAAGGTGACAGGATGTGGGTGAAAGGGAAGGGAGGAGAAGGAAGGAAACTAGAAGAATGTGGAAGGCCTTTACTTCACCTGGCAGACACAAATTACCAAACCTCACCCTTACTGTCAGGGAGCAAGCCAATCAGCTTTAAACATCCAGCAGTCCCCCAAATATTCACACTTATCTGGGTCATCTATGTTGAACTTTAACACTAGTAAAAAAAAAAAGATGGATTGATGGAACAATCATGGTTCTCATCTACGTCTAGGCGTAGATGTAGTATGTTTTTTTTTTTTGTTTTTGTTTTTTGTAGGATATTTTGTTTTTGTTTTTCTGTGTGACTGATTACAAAAGCAACCATTTTAAAATCGCCATGGGCAAAGACCATTTATAAAATCTATTTCTTTTGTTGTGTTTTGTATGTATTTTTATGTTTTATGTTACCTTTTGCGTTGTGTTTGTGTGTTGTTTTATGTGGCGTAGCTGTAGCATGTTAAGACAGCATATCATTCCTGTCTATCAGTTTTGTGTTTTGTAAACTTATACTCATCATTCTCTCTGAAGACAGCCTATGAGGCGGAGGCTCTGTGCGCAGCCAATGGCTGTACTGCAAAGGACCATTGAGGAGAGAGGGATGATGGGAATAGCATTCCAAAGAAACATCTGCAAAGCTTCAAGTGTAAACGTGTTGAATGACTGCAACAACAAACAACTATCATGCACTGAAAGAAAAGAGAGGCAGGATAGAAAAGAAGATGACAAAGGCTGAGTGTTGATCAAATCTCACAGACTCACAATAACATTCACTCATATAAAATAGAAATATGGAGAAAAATGTGAATCGCTACAACATTATAGAATAATGTGATGCCAATATGTGATGTAAAATCTAAGATTGTGCTAAATCTAAGATGTGATAAATCAGAATCAGTTTTCAAGTAGTTTTAAAGTCAAAGAATACTGGCATCTCTAATATGTATATATCCTATTCTCTGCATCTCTGAAAAATTTATGTTTTAAAATGTCATAACCATTTACTCACTTGGCTTTCAAATCCAATCCTGCTGTTAGCTAAACAATGTATGAGGGTGTTTATGATCTAAAGCAGCAAATGCCTGTGTGGTTTAATCCATGAAAGAATGCCATGATCTTAGCACTCACACCTCTGACAGAGTTTTGCTGTGGAAACTTTGTAAAATTTACTGAGGACTAAAAGTAGAAGCTGCTAAAGCTAACAATAATTATATATGCAATGCACTCACACAAACACACACATTCAAACACTGGCAATGGTCCTCTACAAAATTTCCTCTGTATCGAGTGAACCACCTGTTTCAACAGAAGGTATTGCATCACAACACAGTAGATTGCTGTCTTTGGAACCGGCACAATTTCATCTACAGAAGTGTCATGCGCAGGTGACACTACTACAGTGAAAGCAGCTTGGCTGCATTAGGAAACATGCTGTGAGGACCAACCAGGGGCAAAATTTCATGAAACATTCTTAAAAATAAATTTCCTGCTTATTTTTATTACTTAAGAAAACACTTTCTACCACCCAGCAACCAAACCAAACCAAAATTTGACACCAAACAGACTAAAAGCACTTGAAGTTTGAAGTTTGAAGTTTCAGTATGTACAGCCTCTGGGCTTTGTGTGGGTGTGTCAAGGGTGAAATACAGGGAACGAAAGCAAGTATTCCCATACATCATAATAACACCTTGACATTAACCTTCATGTAGTACAATCAATTTAAAAGGACAGGTCTGGAGGCCTCGGCACACATCTCTGTGTGTTTAAAAAAGTTCATAATGAAGAGCACTTAAATTTTCCAGAACACAACCAGAACCTGAACATCACCTTTAGCGCAAATAGCACTGAACACCTGGTTATTTTACCAGCAGATCTATACATGCACATAAGCACAAACATTTACTACAGAAAAGCCTGAAACCACTATTCCAAAAACATGTGAAAACAAGTCTTGGCTAAAATCTAAACTACGCATTTTACCCAAATACCCAAAGGGCAGGTTGCCTTCATCATCACCCTAAAAATCATACTCCCCTACTAAAAATAAATTGGAATTAATGGAAAGTGGGTTACAATAACATGAATAGGTGGAAAAGCATAAAAAGAAATGTGTGAGTTTGTGCACGCACACCCACACACACACAAGCATACTGCATAAGCATTGAAATATATGTTCTCCCTTTGAGATTTAGAACCCAAAGTCTGACTCACTTTTACTCCCCTTCTGACCCGCCACAGGAAGTGACATAATCTAAGTGATTACTATAAAGTGGGCCTCTTCTGTTTCCATCACGTTGTTGGGATTTTGTGCAGTACAGTGAATGTGTGAGTGTTCTTTAATTCCTGTCTCTATTCATCTGGCATAACAAAATGAATGCAGGAAATAGGGAACGACAGGCACAAAATAGGCACGAAAAGGCATGCCGAGCGGCAGAGAGAAGAGAAATTACTGTAGAAAGATGAGAGAGCTGCCTCAAGGTCTAAATACCATTGCTTACAAATACACCTGCAGGATCAAACCCAAAAACACAGATGGTGCGTGTTTTCAGAACAGAAAGAATTTGGTGAAAGACAGAAAGAAAGAGTTCATGTTGGTCAGTTGTTTTAGGAGAGATATCTGTATCAGGAAATTGAGATTGCCTGTTTAATAATTTTTAGTTTTTGTTAACAATTAACTACACTGGTTTGAAGATGATTATATTAGATGAAGTTTGTTTAATCACCTCCTAGGAATGCTAGTATAAACAAACAAACACCATCATAAAGAAGATGTGTTTGTTCTTGTGTCTGCGTCCTCTTATATTCACTTTCACTAGAGATCTTTGCACACTAGGACTGTTTCATAAGCAGAGCTTTGAGACTGTCTTTCTTTAGCATGATAAACTTTCACATACATGCCTGCAGATTTATTATTTGATTATTGGTGCATTTTTGAGGAAATTTGTCTGGTATGAGTCATTCAAACAGAAAATTTCAGGAATCTATGAAAACAAATAACAAATCGCTATAGGTTATTCTTAAAAGCCTAAACTAGCTCAGCTCCTAAAAGCTCCAAACAATTACAGCACACTGTTCGTTAATAATTTATGCTAACAGTTCTAGCATCTGTTAGCTATAAAACAAGCTTTTACAGAAAGACTGTTACCTTGGCTGCGACAACACACCCTAAACACAAAATACTTAACCAGAGTTTCCACCCGGCGAATAACACCAACCACATCAGTCTAATCAGATTCCTCTTTGCCTGTGATGTGGTCAGGAGTGTTAAGAACCACAGCAACTTTCATCTTCTGTATCTCTGCCACAATTTCCACACCTTCCTCAGTTATTTCCCTTATTTTCCCTCTTTCACTTTCCATGTCATACACAAATAAAGAAACAGTGGAAACAAATAATGACGGAAATGACAGTAAACCTCTATTTTAAATGATTCCGAGAATATTCAATGAAAGCAAGAGAAAGAGAACTAAAGATAACTAAAGCTTTCTAAAGAAAATGAGGCATCAGCTTTCTCAGACAGTGACTCAGAGGTCTCGAGTTCAGCTTGGTTTACAGCAGACACTCTGAGTCTACACACACACATACTGTATGTACTCAAATGGGCAATTTTAAGTACAAGCACCTTCTTTGTGAACACAAACACACTTGAGTATGCTGAGTTCGACAAAAAAAAAAAAAAAAAGGAGCAAAGCTACATCTTCCCTCTGGCTATGTCTCGATGTAAAACCCTAATGGGACAACCTCCAAAGCTGAAGAAGAGCCAAAAGGCATGCAACACCACTTTTTCATGTTTTGCTTTAAAGATCTGCCACTCCAGTCCAGTCATGTTACCGAGCCGTGGGCAGTATGGGTAACTGACAGCTCTAGAGAGATGTCTTGCACAGCTGTTTGTGTAAATACACAGTGTTACTTCAGAACATTATATTTATTTAATAAAACAATATTTTTTTTTTAACTTGATCAACTTATAAATGCATATATCATTTTAATCATTGTTATACACTTCATACTGCGTTTGAGCACTTGTTTGGACAAAAGTCTGGGAAGTGAAAAATGAGTCATCCAAAAAGAGACAATCTGTAAGTTTTAAAGGTGCAGTGTGTCATATTGACAGCTAGTGGTTGAAATGGGTACTACAGTCCAAATTCAAAAATATTGGTTGTTTGTCCCGCCCACTCCAGGTTTCCAGATTGAGGACACACAATTGGAATGAGCGCTATTTACAAAGGAAGGTGACAAGTCTTACACTGGAAGTTGATGAGTTGATTAATTCATGTTTTACTATACCCCTGGTCATGACTGGTCTTTTTAGAATCAGAATCAGAATCAGAAAGAGCTTTATTGCCAAGTATGTTTGCACATACAAGGAATTTGTTTTAGTATCACAGCTTCCAGTACTCAGAAACAACAACAACAACAGCAACAACAACAGCACACAGATAATAAAAATAAGATGTGAATAACATACACACACACACACACATATATACAGGTGCATCTCAATGAATTAGAATGTCGTGGAAAAGTTCATTTCAGTAATTCAACTCAAATTTTGAAACTCGTGTATTAAATAAATTCAGTGCACACAGACTGAAGTAGTTTATGCCTTTGGTTCTTTTAATTGTGATGATTTTGACTCACATTTAACAAAAACCCACCAATTCACTATCTCAACAAATTAGAATATGGTGACATACCAATCAGCTAATCAACTCAAAACACCTGTAAATGTTTCCTGAGCCTTCAAAATGCCTTCAATCATGGGGAAGACTGCTGATCTGACAGTTGTCCAGAAGACAATCATTGACACCCTTCACAAGGAGGGTAAGCCACAAACATTCATTGCCAAAGAAGCTGGCTGTTCACAGAGTGCTGTATCCAAGCATGTTAACAGAAAGTTGAGTGGAAGGAAAAAGTGTGGAAGAAAAAGATGCACAACCAACCGAGAGAACCGCAGCCTTATGAGGATTGTCAAGCAAAATCGATTCAAGAATTTGGGTGAACTTCACAAGGAATGGACTGAGGCTGGGGTCAAGGCATCAAGAGCCACCACACACAGACGTGTCAAGGAATTTGGCTACAGTTGTCATATTCCTCTTGTTAAGCCACTCCTGAACCACAGACAACGTCAGAGGCGTCTTACCTGGGCTAAGGAGAAGAAGAAATGGACTGTTGCCCAGTCGTCCTAAGTCCTCTTTTCAGATGAGAGCAAGTTTTGTATTTCATTTGGAAACCAAGGTCCTAGAGTCTGGAGGAAGGGTGGAGAAGCTCATAGCCCAAGCTGCTTGAATTCCAGTGTTAAGTTTCCACAGTCTGTGATGATTTGGGGTGCAATGTCATCTGCTGGTGTTGGTCCACTGTGTTTTTTGAAAACCAAAGTCACTGCACCTGTTTACCAAGAAATTTTGGGGCACTTCATGCTTCCTTCTGCTGATCAGCTTTTTAAAGATGCTGATTTCATTTTCCAGCAGGATTTGGCACCTACCCACACTGCCAAAAGCACCAAAAGTTGGTTAAATGACCATGGTGTTGGTGTGCTTGACTGGCCAGCAAACTCACCAGACCTGAACCCCATAGAGAATCTATGGGGTTCAGTCAAGAGGAAAATCAAAAAATCCAGAAGTCATCACAATTAAAAGAACCAAAGACTTAAACTACTTCAGTCTGTGTGCATTGAATTTATTTAATACACGAGTTTCACAATTTGAGTTGAATTACTGAAATAAATGAACTTTTCCGCAACATTCTAATTTATTGAGATGCACCTGTATATACTGTGTGTGTGTGTGTGTGTGTGTGTGTGTATATATATATATATATATATATATATATATATATATAGAATAATAATAATAAATTGTATGTACAGGTCTGCTATAGATATACTAGAATGTAGGGAGATAAATAAATATGAGGTTATTGCACATATTTTTATTGCACAGTGGGAGAACATTTAACAGTTCATGAGGTAGATTGCCTGGGGAAAGAAACTGTTCTTGTGCCTGACTATCCTGGTATTCGGTGCTCTGTAGCGCCGACCAGATGGCAAAAGTTCAAAAAGGAGATGGCATGGATGTGAGGGATCCAGAGTGATTTTCTGAGCCCTTTTTCTCACTCTGGATGTATACAGTTCTTGGAGGGTGAGCAGGGGAGTACAAATAATCCTTTCAGCAGACTGAACTGTCCTCTGTAGTCTTTTGATTTCTGATTTTGTAGCTGAGCCAAAACAGACAGTTATTGAAGTACACAGGACAGACTCAATGACGGCTGAGTAGAACTGTGTGAGCAACTCCTGTGGCAGGTTGAATTTCCTCAGCTGATGAAGGAAGTACAACCTTTGTTGGGCCTTTTTAGCAATGGAGTCTATGTGAGTGTCCCACTTCAGGTCCTGAGAGATGATGGTGCCCAGGAACCTGAATGTCTCCACTGCAGCCACAGTGCTGTTCATGATGGTGAGTGGGGGGAGTGCAGGGGGGTTTCTCCTGATTTCCACGATCATCTCCACCATTTTGAGCGTGTTGAGCTCCAGGTTGTTAAGATTGCACCAGACAGCCAGCTCTTTAACTTCCTGTCTGTAAGCAGACTCGTCACCATCCTGAATGAGGCCGATGAGTGTAGTGTCGTCCGCAAACTTCAGGAGCTTGACAGAGGGGTGTTTATAGGTGCAGTCGTTGGTGTACAGGGAGAAGAGCAGTGGAGAGAGAACACAGCCCTGAGGGGCACCAGTGCTGATGGTGCAGGAGTTGGATGTGAATTTACCAATTCTCACTAGCTGTTGCCTATCTGTCAGAAAGCTGGTGATCCACTGACAGATAGGGCTAGGGACAGAGAACTGGGTTAGTTTGGTCTGGAGGAGTGTTGGGATGATGGTGTTGAAAGCGGAGCTAAAGTCCACGAACAGGATCCTCACATAAGTCCCTTGTCTGTCCAGATGTTGAAGGATCAAGTGCAGTCTCATGTTGACTGCGTCATCCATGGACCTGTTTGCTTGAAAACTGCAGGGGGTCCAGTAAGGGTCCAGTGATGTCCTTCATATAAGCCAACACCAACCTCTCAAAAGACTTCATGACCACAGACGTTAAAGCAACAGGTCTGTAGTCCTTGGGTTTCTTTGGGACGGGGATGATGGTGGAACGTTTGAAGCAGGTAGGAACTTTGCACAGCTCCAGTGATTTGTTGAAGATCTGTGAGAAGATGGGGGCCAGCTGGTCAGCACAGGTTTTCAGACAGGGTGGTGTCACACCGTCTGGGCCTGGTGCCTTTCTTCTCTTGTTCTTTCTGAAGACCTGGTGCACATCATCTTCACTGAACTGAAGTGCAGGAGTGGGGGAGAGGGGGGTTGCTGGAGGTGTTAATGGTTGTGTGGAGAGATGTTCGAAGCAGGTGTAGGGTGTTATCCTGGGAGTTTCAAATCTACAGAAAAACTCATTCAGGTCTTCAGCAAGTTGTTGATTGGCCTCAGTGCTGGGGGATGGTGTCTTGTAGTTGGTGATGGCTTTCAGACCTTTCCACACTGAATCTGGGTCATTGGAAGTGAACTGATCTTCCAACTTTTTAGCGTAGCTCCTCTTAGCCTCTCTAATCTCCTTATTCAGTGTGTTCCTGGCCTGACTGTGCAAGAATCTGTCCCCCTTCCTGTAGGCGTCCTCTTTGGCCTGACGAAGATGTCTGAGTTTTTCTGTGAACCATGGCTTGTCATTGTTGAATGTTAAGTGAGTCCTGGTAGGGATGCATATATCCTCACAGAAAGTGATATATGAAGTTACAGTCTCTGTGAGCTTGTTCAGATCGTTGGTGGCAGCTTCAGAAACACTCCAATCAGTGAGGTCGAAACAGGATTGTAATGCCCACTCTGTTTTGTTGGTCCATCTCTTTACAGTCTTTACGGCAGGTTTAGCAGATTTAAGTTTTTGCCTGTAAGTTGGTATAAGATGAACCAGGCAGTGATCAGAGAGCCCCAAAGCTGCCCGTGGGACAAAGCGATATGCATTCTTTATTGCTGTGTAACAGTGATCCAATATATTACTGTCTCTGGTGGGACATGTAACATGCTGCCTGTATTTTGACAGTTCACGGGAGAGATTTGCTTTATTAAAGTCCCCGAGAATGATAATAACAGAGTCCGGGTGTTGTTGTTCTGTCTCTGTGATTTGATCAGCGAGTTTCTGTAAAGCTGAGCTCACGTGCGCTTGCGGATGAATGTAAACACTTATGAGAATGAACGAGCAAAACTCCAGCGGCGAATAGAAATGCTTACAGTTGATGAAAAGTGCTTCTAGATCTGGACAGCACATCTTCTTTAACACTGTAATGAACCATGTCCTGCTGCCGAGCGATTTCCCCATTGATTCTGCGTCGCAATCCGCTCTGAACAACTGAAAGCCCGGCAGACTTAACGCGCTGTCCGGAATGGCGTCATTCAGCCAGGTTTCTGTGAAACACAGAGCAGCAGAATGTGAAAAATCCTTATTTATCCGGGAGAGCAGAAGGAGTTTGTCCGTTTTGTTGGGTAGAGAGTGGAGATTCGCAAGATGGATGCTAGGCAGCCCCGTTCTGAATCCGTGCTGTCTGAGCTTCACGAGCGCGCCAGCCCGCTTCCCCCATCTGCGTGTCCTGAAGCGTTTGATCAGCGCCGCTGCTCCACCGACTACAACGTTCTGCAAAACGTCCGAATAAACAAAATCCGGTAGAAGACCGTGTGGTGTGTTCTGCCGAATGTTTAGCAGTTCACCCCTGGTAAAACTGATTGTGTTAGACAAACAAAAAACAAGAAATACTAACAAAAACAGTACAAAAACTGGAGAGCAAGACACTGAGGCTGCCATCTGCGGCGCCATCTTATACCTTCAGTACAAGTACCTTTAGATGGATCACAAGGCTTTTTAGATCGGGTAGAATCTATGATCTCTGACCCAATTTGTTTGCTGGCTTACATTGCTGCAATACGTGTTTTCCGCAACAGTGGTGTTGAAATACTATCATAGCAGCGGGAACATATTTTATCTGGGGGGTGCTGGGGGGCAGGGCTTGATGTTGCAGGGCCATGGTTGGGGATTTTTGACAAAATCCTAATATTAAACAGCCCAAACTCCCAACCCAAACAAGATTGACATACAAATGAAGACAGAGTTATGTGCAAACCAATATATATTTGTGCTTTTGTGATTTTAGTTCAAGACTTTTTTTCTTTAATATTTCTATTATTTAAGGGGATTTTACTAAATATTAAAATCGCTGATACGCAAAAGTTTTGGTCAGTGCACTTTGGTGAATTCTCTCATCAGAAACAACAAAGTGCAGATGTACATGCGATGTAAATAAGAGATTAATTCATCATACACTGCAGACAACATCACTGATTATAGCTTATAGCTTTTTTTACAGTTCTTACACTCACGCTAGACTGAATTCAATGATACTCTTTGATAATGTAAATGTTCTTTGCTCACTGTATAATTTGTTCGTTATTTGAATAATCGTGGACATGCGGCGTTATAATTAAACTTAAACAGTCTTTTTATTAAACATGATCAGGTTAAATACAAATTCAGTCTTATTAAAATATTTTATGTCATAATAAGGTAGCCTACTTGCCTAAAACGTTCTGATGTGCGTAGTTAATAGATTACGTTATTCTACAGTGATTTGAGTGTGTTTGACCAGAGACTAGAGCGCAGTTAAAGAGCTGTGCTTATATGATTGTGGGGGGCCATCTTGAGGAGTGAGAAAGCTTCGGGAAATGGCTCATAAAAAAGGACAAAGATGTGAATGGTTTGTACAAGTTGGAATGTAAAGTTACGGTAATATTGCGTGAACATTTCACATTAAATTCTGTCAGTGTGAGGGGGAGATGTAGGGACGTGTGCCACAAGACGCTCAAGAAAAATACAACTGCACTAGGCTGTATATTTCTGGTCAGTTTAATAAATAATTAATCACAAAGCTATTACAAAAATGAAGTATCTTGGGGATGATCGAAGGGCACAAGGAAAATCTCAGACCCAGCCCTGCGGCAGAGGGTGCTGCAGCACCCCTAGTTCCCGCGGCTATAAATACTACTGGGTAAACTGGCATTGGTTGTAATCACACAGAACAAACAAAAACAGACATTCCGACACAGAATGCAGAAAACTTGATGCAGCACTGTTACTCAGACAATCAAGTATGTGAATTTAGCATGTTTCCTAAATATCTGCAAACATTTTACGGTATTTTTTATGATTTAGAACAGTCAAAAAATTACATACAGCACCTTTAAATGTGTATATCTGCTTTTATAGCTTTCATGAAAAAAAAAGTATGCTTTTATAACAGACAGCTTTTTGTACAGCTAAAATAACTGGAAGTGGCATTCGAGTTAAAAATGGCCATGCCCACTCTTACGTTAAACATAAGGTGGATGAATGGCTTGAAAGTAACACACATGGACAGAAAAGTAAAAAAAAAAAAACATTTTGATCTCATGGGATCTTTAAGACAGAGTCAGTGGGTTTTATGTGTTCTCAAAGGGCCTTTTAGCTCACATAAACAAAACCGAAAAGAGTATATAAAAGGTTTAATGAGACAAAGACAAGAGCCCAACTGGTAGAGCAAAGTGCTTGCAACTTCAAGGTCATGGGTTTGATTCCCAAACAAGGCATTTTCCATGAAAGTGTGTGCTTAATGCAAAAATGTAATGATGCATGTTACATTTCCTTATCTTTTTATTGCATCAATAAAATTTCAAGTGTCTATGCATTTCAAGTCTTTTCATAAACCAACATATCTTTCCATAGGAATCAGTGTCAGAGGCCAGGAAGTGGTTTGGTATTGAGAAAGACAGACAAAGAATCAGCAGCTGTTCACAGCTGTATGTGACACACACACACTCACAATTAAACTACATACTGCATCCTGAGGCAGACTAATATAAACCCACTGGAGACTTGTCTGTGAAAACTATCCTAAGGCACAAACTGCTAGACTAGAGCCACAAGAGAGGAAAAAAGCCTTTAAGGGAACTTGCACAAGTCAGGCTACTATAAAAGAGAAAACTATACTGTATATTATCACTGCATTTTCCCCATCATTCAAAGCAGTGATTAGAAAATAACAAACATCCACAAAATATCTGTACGACTGCTTTTTTCTCCAGCAAATTAAGCAAGACCAGTCATCCATCTTCAACAATGGCCTCTCGCTTTCTTGCACAGATGCTGCAACAATGCAGGTCCAGATGTGCACTAGTAATGATGTCACTGCATCAGCAATCCGACTTTGACCACATGTACAGACCAGTCATCAAGCTATCAGAGAAAATATCAAACTCCCACCTACTGAGGCCATGCAACACTCAGCTATACTGGCATTTAGCTCTTGGATGACCTCACTTTGTGCGGTTACAAAATTCTTGAAATAAAGTGTAAATGAACAAGCTTACACATGCTATGCTACCATAATAAGGGTGCAACTCACATGCTTTTTCTCCTTAAATGGAATCAAATGCACCTAGTTCAGGCGTTTAGTGGTTCATGGTTTACAAAAGTGTTCGTTCTCTGCCAGATCGATATGAAACTGCCAGTAACATCAGCATTTACTTGAGAATCGAAGGAAATAGTATTTTTAAAGGGTGGGATTCAATAAGGAGAAGGTATTTTGTTTCTGCTCTGATTAGGAAACAGAACATCCTGAATTGAACCTCCTGTTTGCATGATACAAATTGTGGTAAAAGTTTAGCCAAAAGGAGATGAACAGGTCAAGTTAGGCTCCATCACTCATTTTACCAGATGGCCCTTGACTAACATCCCTCAAAGCGCTTGGTCACACCCTTCTAAACTCTACACTGGCTATTGATCAAAGATGCTGAGCTTTGTCCACACGCTTATCTTTGTTTTTCCAAATGATTGTATTTCTACCCAAGGAGTCCAAGAACTCAGTTTAGCCAAACCCAACCTGTTCCAGTCGATTATTTCTTATTTTCTTTACCTGGTTTGACTGTTTTGAGACAGTCTGGACAATGAGATATGAGACGCGACCACTTTGGTGGCTTTTAACATTTTGTTCTGTTTTCTCTCATCTCAGAGCCAGAGTCAGTAAAGCCAACAATACACAGGATGACGGTTCTTGTCCACTCCATTGTCAGTTATTCCTGGAGGAAAACTAAACTGGAGATGAAAACACTTTCACACGGCCCCAAACTCTATTTAATATATATAAATAGCCTCTCTAAATAAACATCCGCTGAACTTGCAAAACACCTGAGAACATCAATAACAAAGCTGCTAAAAAAAATAGGTTCAGCTAGGGTAAACATTACACTGAAATCTTAGACATAGAAATGCAATTATGATGTTGACAACTGTGCTTCATCCTAATATAAACTACAAAAAATATAATCCAGCTTCCCTTTCCCAGTGGTTTAAGAGTCATCCCACTACATTGTATTAAATTAATTGGATTTGTTCTTCATAATTTAGCTTTTCACCTCTCTCAGCCCCTCCCCCTCTGTTTAATCAGAGACTGGGGCTCCGGGCTCCAGACGCCAGCTGATCCCTGCAGACTCCTGCTATTCAACAAGAGCCCCCCACATTCATCAGGATGCCTCGTGCTTCTTTGTGCTCAGCCTCAGCTCCAAAAGAAGAAAAGGGTTGATGGCAGCTCCAAAAAAAATGACAAATATTAATGCAGGATGACAACTTCAGAGCTCTTTTATGCTATTATTAGCATTTGTAAAGAAATAAACAATAGAAAGCAAGCCTATCACACTTACATTAAATGTTTTTCTGAGTAGCGCTTGTCCTTAAGAAACCTCAGTGTGTTGAAATCGACAAATTAGGAAATATTTCATGGATGGCCAAGACTCTTTCACAACGCATAAATAGAGACAACTGTTAAATAATTTTAACAGTGACATCTTACCTTCTCCGTTATTTTCCGTCATAACTTTACCGCAAGGTGGTGGATCTGCCCAGTATCCGCGTGCACCTCTGTTGTTCCTCTAGCCTGTGTGTGAGCTTCTTCAGATTCATATCTGCGCTTCAGGGACCGCTCACGCTGTCAAATCGGTCCGAGATTGACAACCGTGTGAGCCAATCCGGCAGCGCGCTACTAAAAATCCAACCAATAGCAGAACTGGGAGGCGGTCACATTTACAAACTAGGTAGGCTAGATCAAGGAGTGTTGGAAGATATTAAGTTTCAACGTCCATCTACTTTGTTTATATGATAAACATAGGAGGAACATCTATCTATCTATCTATCTATCTATCTATCTGTCTGTCTGTCTGATTCAGAATCTTTACAGAAAAAAAAAGCAAAACTGAACTGAAAAACTGAAGTAGTTTTATTTAGATGGTTATCCATGCATCCATCCATCCAATCATCTGTCTGTGTGATTGTCTCAGCAACTTTCTTTACAGAAAAACATGAGTTGTAGTAGCTGTATTTATTGAGATGAATATCAATATTTCTTGCAAAGCAACTCAAAGACATTGTGAATGAAATTGGTGCATTTACATTTCCCAAACTCATCACTTTGCACAGTCAGAACAACATTACAATCACAGTTATACACAGAAGTTAGTTTGCATACTAGCAGAAAACCACACGCACCCATGGAAAACCCAATATGTCGCGTTACCTCATCATAACACAAAGACAACTTCATAAGAATGTCTTTCAAACTTTCTAAATATAAAATAATACATTTGTGTCAACGCAGTCGGACCCAGGCACAAACTCTCTTCATATGTTATAGTAGCAAAAGTAGGAAAGCAGCTCTCAAAACTGTTGGGTCAGAGTTCTCTTGGGTCACAGTCCTACATCTGCTTTCATCCAGACTAAGAGACTTCACACACACAAAGAATAACAAATTTTGAAATGATTCCCAAAAGCAAACCATATATTTTTTTTAGAAAACACAGAAATGCAGATGCAGACATGACCTCCCCATTTAGTCTCCACTTGGGTCTGTTTTTTAAAGGTTAGAACAGTGCTATGCTGAAGAATAAAGATGATCGAACACACACTGATCTGAACTCACCTAGTCTGAACTATTGGACTGCTGAGCTGGAGGCTAACAGCGCACACACTCACACACGAGCATGTTTCTACAGCTGTTCAAATAAGACTAACACATTCGTTCTCCGCAGCTCAGCATGGTTCTTCTGGGAAGGCTCCCACCTACGCACTCAGACCAAAACACGTTCATGTGTTTCAGACAAGCTTTACTGTACTGTATTTTCCCCAAAACAACATGACCAATGAAGGCTGAAATTTACTGCATGAAAAATGTCACATTATGACCCTGAAGAATGAGATAAGCACACACATACAGAAATGCCATACTTTCACAATCAACGAAGTAAAACAATCTGTGTTTCTCTGCTGCGCAGTTTAAAAAAATCCAGAGATGCCTTGATATTGTACAAGATATAGGCACATGTTACACATGGTTATCATTACTCAGAACTTAGTTTACTGAATGTGGCGGTGTTTCTAACAGTTCCAGATTTCTGACATCTTTATGTAATGTATTCATATAATTAAAAGGACAAAATACCTTTCTTTTTTGCAAAATTGAGTTTGAGATTTAAAATATCTAGAACAGACATGGTATGACTTAAGAATGTGTCTGAAGAAACAAATCAATAACTTTAAGATCTCAAATCAAACAACACGTGTAATGATTACTCATAAAAGTCTGATATGAAGCCACTACATGATGCTCCTAATAAATGCAGTGCATGCCAACAGGGTGACATGATAAGTGTAACAGACATTTATATCAATATACTGCACACACATTTATTAACAATCAAAAGCAGAAGAAAAATAATATTTGGGTTTTAAATGAAGCGCCGCTGAACTGCATGCTTTATTAAGTGTCATGTTGTATTAGTTTTGCTAATTGCTACAGAATCTGTTGTCAATGTTGCAGTTACTTACAAATGGAAAATAAAGTATCTGGCAAACATCTGTATGAAAAAAAAAATTGCATATAAAAATAAGGGTTTACTTCGCCTTGAGCACTTTCATTTGTGTGGATTAAAACAATGAGAATGTCTGGCTGATAAAGTTTATGACCATAGTACTGTGCACAATATATATGGAGA
The DNA here is from genome assembly GCA_039654775.1 of Spinibarbus caldwelli. Lineage (NCBI taxonomy): Eukaryota > Metazoa > Chordata > Actinopteri > Cypriniformes > Cyprinidae > Spinibarbus > Spinibarbus caldwelli. Next base: position 15,640,985 of record CM077257.1, read on the forward strand.
GAGTATGTGAAGTCCAGATATCAGTTTAGAGCAACTCTAAATGTCTTACTGAATAACTGTGATCTCATGATAATGACATCTGATGAATTGCACATTGACCTGAAAAAGCAAACAAATACATAATATAACACAAAAGCTGCATTGTTCCAGCTGTTTGTCATTCAGCAACAGTAAAGATTATTAAACATATCAACTAACACTGTGTCCTAACCAGGCGTAGTACGACAAGTTCGAAAACTGATGCGTGACATGACAAAATCACACCCAATGAGATGTACAGTTCTGAGGAACCAAGGAGATTTCACAGTGGGCGGGGCTTCCCAGCATGATGTCCTGTTGTGTCCTGTTGCTCTTTGCTTCTCACGATCGAGGCTGGATAGGACAAAAAAAATGACATGGAGCTTTTTTCTTGTCGTTTTATTACGTCGCGTCTGGTTAGGTCACATGTAAGGTGCTTTGTTGACTTCTCACTCCGATTGAGTCTTTGGCCTGGTCATGCTAAAGCCATGGATGAATGAGCTTCCATAAAGCTGATATTACATGATAGATATTACAGTCCAAGCAGTGGCTGAGTATCATGTCTAGGAGGTAAGAAGAGGAACAGGCAGGAAGAGACGAGGGAAAGACACAATATGAGTCGACGAGGACCAGACTTAAACGTTGGACAACATTCGCTGCAGTCAAAAATAAAGACAAGGGGACAGGGGAAGATGGATATTATTACATAGCAAAAAGACGAACAAGTAGAGCTGGTTGGCCATGTTTCTCAATGGTATAAAATGTAAAGACAGTGGCTTATATCAATACTGAGTGTTTTTTCCACAAAGAGAGAATACAATGCAGTAATCACAAAGACAGCCAAGGGTGCAAGATCAAAGACAATCAAGGAGAAAAACAAGATGGAGAATTTAGTTCTGAGTCTCTGGCATCAGAGTAACATTCAGACCATGTGGTGCGGCGTTCACGAACAAAGCTAGGTGGCAAACAGCGTTGTGAAAGCGCTCCCTCTTCCTCAGCGTGAGATGGGATGACAGTAGCTATGCAGCAGAACGGAGGTGCATATATATTTCTCTCACACTCATCCTCCATGCACACAGGATGGATGAGAAGAGGTTTTCTCTTTATCTTTGCTTTCCTTCAAGCGATTCGGCGGCATTTAAAACAAGCGGGCTTTCTTCTTAAGGTCATTTTTCTTCCACAAGGCTAAACGGTCAAACTGTTCAATGGTCATCCCAAATACGTTGTAGAAGTCCTCAGGTGACAGGTGCCTCTGAAATGATAAGAATTACAATAAATGCAATTAGTTGAATTTTAAAACTTTACAAAACAATTTTGATATCTGGCAAATTTAATAGTGAGTTCAGTTGAATTTTTTTTTTAATTCGGTGTAATTCTAAGTCTGTATGACTTTCTTTCTTCAGTGGAACACAACAGAAGATATTTTGAAAAATGTTCACACTGCACTTAACTGCAATGAAGATGAATGGTTAACAGGCTATCAAGGACAAAATAATCATGGTTTAGAGTGGTTATTAAACAATGAAAGCTGTGATTTAATGTCTTTTATGCACTGCCTGGAAATATTAGCATTGTCATTGCACAGTTGTACTGTAAAATAAAACTATACAGTGAAATATTACAATTGTAATATTTCTTAATTTGTTGTAGATGTTTTCTTTAGAAATAAAAAAAATCCTAGTATTATCATTATTATTATTATTTCCTAATCACATTGATATATAATCTCAAAAGTTTTGGTGAAATTGTGCTGCCCTACAAACAAGCATATTCATCAAACCAGAAGCTTTTTTTAATCACATTTTAAATTTTTATCAGAAAAATTGAAATGAGATTTCCCCCCAAATCATAAAAACCTAATTCGAAGTCTTTTGAAACCATATGAAGGCTCTGTGTGAGGAACAGACTAAAACTGAAATGGTTATTCATTAAAAAAGTTATTAAAATCCATTTTAATTGTATGTAAAAGAATAGCTTGGACATTCTGATAACTCCTATTGTGTTCCAATATGGGAAAGACATGAAGTATAAATGAATTTAAACCAATGCAGAATTATCATTTTTTGGAGGTAAACTATTACTTTAAAGCATGCAAAATAGCTCCATGATATAGTCATCCATCTATAAAAGCCTAAAATAACACTGTCAAACAGCTAATCAAAGCTTAATCAGAACAAACCCAAAGGACTTCTGCCAGGATTCTAAGCACTGTTTATTCTGCTAACAATATCTGCATGGCACAAACGTCATTACAGATTAAAAATCTACAGAGCGAGAAAAATAATACAATATTGACAATAATTACAACCATCTATGTGCATGTGTCACCTAAAGCTTTGCAATGGTTGAGGACATTCATTGCCTTTAGCACAATCAGGATTACAAGCACCACTGGGGGGCTGTGAAAGTTGCTTTTAAGCCTATGACCTCAATTTTGGTTTAAACTATTCCAGAAAGGATCTGTATAAATCTTTATTCTTTCAGGCCCTGTCGTATGTGGCACTGTAGCACTTGCAGATGTATGGGTATCTTGAACTCCTCCAAAAAGCTGCTGAAATCACCGTCTTTGGAAAGTTTTGGGTGTTGCAAATGTCTCCCGCTGGGAGACTCAAATCTTCCTCAATTCAAACAGATGTGACAAGGGCCTCTTACGTCAGGACAACAGTCGTATGATGACAAACACACATTTTCAGATATTGCAATTTTAACCACAGTGATTCCAAACTAACAGTTATAGGGAGTGGGATCAGTAAATCAACATCTCTCGTAACTCATGCTGAAGTTAAACTGAGCCAGTCTTTTCTCTTGCCCTTTCCATTTAAACCCACTAATAACACTGACACAATGTCCAGGAACACTGAGGATATATTATGTTTTGACTGGGGGCAAGTGGACTGTAGTCCATTAAAGCCATAACCTCACAAACACTCGCACTGGGTGCAGTCAGGCATACACACAAACATACACAACTCTTCGCCTGGCTGCCTTCTTGCGTACTTTGATCAAGACTAATGCTGACAAAATAATAATTAAACAGAAATAAGTCAACCCATGCTCCATATTAAAAAGATGACACAACTGTGTTTAAATGTAAATCATTATAAAGTATCACTCAATCATCATAACTTGGATGCTCCAAAGTGCAATCAATTAAAAATATACAGTATTCACACTAAATAAAATCATCTACAGCATATGACAGAGTATGATTCAGCAAACAGGCCACATAAAGAAAGAAAAAGATGGACAAAACAGAAAAGTGGTCTACTTTTCTGTTTTGAAGAAAATAGTTTTTGATACAAAATATTACCTCCAGTCTGGTGCGGTCCACATCCCGTGGTAGTTTTACTCGGACTCTGTGGGTCACAGCTAGCATGTCATAGGGATAGACCTGCAACATACATGCATGTGAAATACACACAATTACAAAAATGCACTCATAAGACATTTTATAGCGTTAAGACATTTGTTACAAAATATATTTATTTAAAATTAATGCTGTTCTACTGAAATCTTGAGCAGCAAATCAGCATATTAAAAGATAAGGATTAAATGACACAGTTGTTTTGTTGTAATAATACTTCACAAAATTGATGTTTTTACTGTATTTAAAAAAACAATAAAAAAAATCTTGCTCACCCCAAACTTTTGAACAGTAATGTATATACATAAATCTCTGTACAGATTTAGTTTTGTAGTATATCTGTGTTCAGGAATCTACGATCAGCAACAGTGTTTCTCAACTGGTTTTGCTTGAGGACCCGGTTTTACAGGTGCTATTATAATTATTTATTGTAGAAAAATGCATTCAAGCATTCAAATTTTTTATTGAACTATACGGACTCAACAATATTCAAAATTATTAAAATGGTGCATAAATAGGCTGAATGGAAAATTAACAATTTTGTCTCTGAATGTCTACTGAAATTATAGAAAGGATCTTGCAACCAATAATTAACCACACAAAATCCACCCCTGCAAGTGAACCTGTATTTAAAGGGATAGTTCACCCAAAATTGAAAATTCCGTCATTAATTACTCACCCTCATGTCGCTCCATACCTGAAAGACTGAAACACAAATATGATATTTTTGATGAAATTCAAGAGCTGACCTTGCATAGACAGCAACACAACTGACAAGTTCAAGGCCCAGAAAGCTAGTAAAGACAAATAGTCCATGTGACATCAGTGGTTGAACTGTAATGTTATGAAGCTACAGTAATACTTTTTGTCTGCAAAGAAAATGGAAATAATGACTTTATTCAACAATTTCTTCTCTTCTGTGTCAGTCAGAGTGTGCATTCCTCTGCTTATAAACAAGGCACAGTGTATCTGGATCCTATGTCAAAATGCCGGATCCTGCGTCAGCATCATCACACACGTGTCGTGGTACTCTCATGAACGCGTGTCGAAGACTGACACGAAAGAGAAAAAATTGTTGAATAAAGTTATTTTTGTAACAACTTTTCAACATGGACTATTTTAACGATGTCCTTAATATGTTTCTGGGCTTTGAATATGTAATTTGCATTGCTGTCTATGCAGGGTCAGAAAGTTCTTGGATTTAATCAAAAATATCTTAATTTGTGTTTTGAAGATGAACAAAGGTCTTAGGGGTTTGGAATGACATGAGGGTGAGTAATTAATGACAGAATTTTCCTTTTTGGCTGAACTATCCTTTTAATGCTTTCTGGGACATATAAATTTTTATTTATTTATTTATTTATTTATTTATTTAGAATAGTTGCATTTTGTTGTTTTCCTTTCCATTTTTTGTTTTTCCCTGATCAGAACAGTCCAGCCACCTATTTTGGGGTCACCACCTAAAAGTTAAGAATTACTGTTCTACAAAATGGGAAACTGTAAGACTTGAAAAGCTACAGCATTCCATTATACACACTAGAACTCACCTTGTACTCTGAGAAGCATTGGAAAACAGGAAAGAGGTTAAAAAAGAGAAAGAGAAAGACAAATTATAACCAATAATCTTTGTATGATAAAAAAGTCAATTTGTCTGTTGTCTATGTAAGTTAAATACTCACTCACCTCTCATTCCACTCCAGGTTGAGTCATGATCGCCCTCATCCTCGCCAAGATCAGCTGCCTGGTAAGAAGCAATGCATGACAAGACATGGCATATTTACAATTATATACAGAGCACATTTATTCAAACGTAGAATGCATGGCAATATCAAAACAGTGGATGGCTGTTTTTTCAACTACAGGCACATTCATGTCCCAAAGGAACCGATTTCAGCATCTGGCTTTAAGAAGGTCACATTATTGGAAAAGTTCCACCATGCCTTCATTATTTAATTTTGCTACTATCAAATGAGAGTAACAATATCATGTTTGAACAGAGCGGCTGCTGTAACTGAAAGTTTTGTTTTTCTTTCATTTCCTGAGGTTAAAGGTTAAAGTCTAGCACAGACAGAGGCTTGAATCCTTGCGACTGGAGCTTGCCGGTGGATTTGGTTATAAATATTCATCTATGACCAGCTCTCCATTTCACATGCCTTTGTGAACGCTTGTGGTAAGTAAAGGCGAAACATGACACTAAGTCAGACCAGATAACATACAAAGAATGGGTAATATTTCTGTTTTCAGGTAGTTTATTGTCCAGATACAAAGAACCATTGCAAAATACTGCCACCTAGAGTACAGGAGAAGCTTTCAAACAAAGAAAACACTGGCAATGCGAGATAAAAGATCTGAATCAGATTTTTAATAAAGAGTGTGCCTAGGTTTTTTTGCTCTTCGTTACAGAGGATAGTCCATTAAGGGAGCCAGATTTCAAGATCAAAGCCGAACATGGAAAACAGCCAGAGGGTGGGAACAAGACACACTTCAAACTGCACGCAAGCACAGACACACCCTCTGAGCATTATGGCTTCCTCAGCTAAATCTCTACACTAACTGTTCTGTGACTGTGTTTCCTGATGTGCGCGATTACAACAGCCCTCTGTGTCCCAGCAGCTGGGTTTGACAAATCCAACTAGGATCAAACAACATTCTTCACTGCTGAGAGAGCGAATGACAGCATTTGTGACCACAGCTCACATATATTCCCAAAAATCACACACAGATGGTGTGCTAAAAGGTTTGTGGGGTGCTGTGTTTGTGTGCAGATATCAGGTCTTATAAGGTTTACCTTGTATATGCCGTTCCGCCCATATCCTGGCAGCGAAGCAGACTTATTGTATGGAAAGCCTGTAAAACAGAGAATTTAGAAAGATTTATGGCACTTTAATCTAGCATCATGTTCAAGGGGAGGACAGGCAGAGACAGTTTAAAAGGAGAATATGAAAAATTCATAGAAAAATGAACAGAAGAAAATGTACCATTCAATATCAATATGGCAGCTGTAGGAAAGAAAGCCCCACCTTTTAAAATAATTTTTCCGTTTACTCTGAAAAGGGCATGGAAATTAACTTGACCAGCCTGAAAAATACAGTTTTTAATCAAGTTTTAACAATAATACATACATTGTTGTCAGATTTCATTGTTTCCTACAAAGAAAACAGCTGCTCTGAAATGTTAGCAAGATGGCGACTGGGTGAACTGACGTGACTTTAAGGAAGTCTACTCACTGGGTTGAGACATATCGGTAGGTAAGCTGTGGGTGGAGGTCCTGGGGTCCAGATCTGGAGACTGTCCATCCATCTCACTCTTCAGGTTCATCCAACTTGTTCTGGTCTATTGACAAACAAAAACAGCAAGAAATACAGTCAAATAAAGAATTTAATGGAAAGATGGAAAACATACAGTATATAGGTTTGATTACATTACAAATCATGCTTAAATGTATTAAATGTGCACTTGCATTGTACTTAAAATCTTTAAAAGTATACTTTTTAAAAACTGTATATGCAGACACTTACTGAGAGTACACTTTCATGACTGTTTCTTAACACAATTAAGTAGACTTGTGAAAAGCACACGTAATAATATCAAATTTTACTTTAAAGTACATTTTAAATCATTATGTTGTAATAATCTTCTATTATGCTTTGAAGACATACTAAAGCACATGTAAAGTACGTGATTATCATTTTAACTTTATTGTGTTATTTAATATTACACTTAAAGTTGACATATTTGAAATAAACTTAACTGCAACTTCATAACTGCAAATGTGTAATTACAAATATATTTAAATACATGACATACAATATTTAATATAAATTACTTTATATGTTAGCCTACCATAAAACGTTGTCGGTACATTCAGCAGTACACTTTAACCATATTTTAAAGAAAATAGAATTATGAAATTACATATAAAGACTAAAGCCCCGTTCACACCAAGAACGATAACTTTAAAAATAACTATAAGATATTAGCGTCCACACCAGCGAACGATACGCTCGTCTGCTGCTTTAAATTCTCGAGCTTGTTATAGCAGGACTGATTCTGATTGTCTGTCAAGGTTTTTCATCGTTCATCAGCTGAAAAAAATCGTTCGGAAAGTAATTCCAAAGATATTATTTTTCTGTGCCTTTATCGTTATAGCTGTGGTGTGGACTCTGCTATTCTTTAATATTGAGAACAATTTTTAGAACTATATCTTTATCGTTATCTTTATAGCTATCATGCTTGTTGTGAACGGTGCTTTAGTCAGACTAAAATTTGCACTAAACACTAATTCTGCTAATTGTAATTAATATAAATTTAAACTGTAATGCATTTTCATATAATTGCAATTAACATGAAATTAAATGTCTAAAAACATTACATTCAGTTTGCACTCAAGTATATTAATTTAAAGTATATTATTTCCATAATAAGTAAAAAAAATTTACTACTTTTTCACAAGGGTAGGTTGGATTAAATTACCAAAACAACTTGATACTGAATACCAGAATGGACAAACACACACAGAGATGTTTATATAAATCACCTTTCTGTCTACGTCTTCACCATCTTGCCAGGAGGTTCTGGAAGCTGCAGCACAGTAAGAAGTTTAAATATATCCTAAAGGACAGTTTTCACTGTTTGAGAGAGTGATCAACACAAGTTACATCATGCAGTATACTACACACACACACACAATAAAAAACTGAAAGAAAATACTGTTATATACTCCTACATGTGTAATCTAATTTTTTTCAGTGTAGCTTGATTTGAGACAGTGTTCAAACTAATTGCAGTATTCACTGCAGGAGAAAAATTAATTCACGGAGAGAATCAACAAGCAAGTGAAAAGTGACAACCAAACACAATGTCAAGGGGTAAATTCAGGAGAAAAGGCCGAAAGAAACCAGTCAAGTGATTGATACCTCTACCACCCAATCAGAATGAGCTTTACAGATGTCTTTAAACCAATCACAATGGATTGCACAAATGCCTTTGACATTTCACCAAACCAATGAGTTACACAAACACCATGTTTGTTTAACATCTAAGTTACAAGACCACAGATAGATGGGAAACTATGAATACTGCAACTGACAAACGAGTATGTATGAATGGACAGAGGCACGAAAATAAAATAAAGAATATATCTGACTGCTGTTTCCATGTCAGGATGAATTTCAAAAGACATGTATGAAAACATCATATCAAAGGCATTATTTACATTAAAAGTACACAACCGTTCAAAAACGTGGTGTCAGTAAGATTTTTTTTTTTTTTTGAAAGAAATGAATATTTTTATTTAGCAAGGATGCATTAAATTGATCAAAAGTGATGTGAAGATATTTGCAATGTTACAACAATATATTAAATTGCTATAATATTTCACAGTATTACTCTTTTCATTGTATTTTTGATCAAATAAATCCAGCTTTGGTGAGATTTTGGTGAGATTTGAGTTTTTTTTTAAAAATCTTACTAACCTCAAATTTTTGGTGTATGTGTAACATCAAATAACAAACATCAAAACAATAATCTCTACGTTAATAGGCATTGAGCAGCACTAATAATTCAGGGTTAACGGCTATTCAAAATAAACACATTGAATATCAAAGAAATATAACCCTTAGGTATATGGTCAAGAACCAACAATTAGGTAATGACTGCTTGATAACAAGTATCTTGTCAAATTCAAACCTTTTTCTGGGATTTGTAAAACCTACAAGGCCTACTGTTTGGAGCTGAAATGGAAACCAGCAGACAGAAGGAGGGTCAAAGGTTACAGTTCCATGGCCACATGTACCATGGTGACATGCGTAACAGCATGCAAAGAAACATGGTTGTACGGAGACTGGACTGTACCATGCTGTTTGTAGATAGGGGGTTTTCTATAGATATTATCTTTGACTTTAGTCTCTGAGAATGGAAGACAAAGAGAGGAAGAGAATAAGAAAGAAGATGAATAAAGAAGCATGAGTTATTAGAGGATGGAATCGGGGCAAAAGAAAGGGCAGAAAATGCAGTATATGACGCTGTAAAGGATTCCAGATATTGTAGTCTATTTCATTCATCATGTTCATGATTGGCATGCATGATCAAGCATTTTGCCTTTGACAAAATCTTTGGCTTTGAAAAATGGTTGTCCTGCAGTTAGAATTATGTATAACATTATAAATAATGAAAGCTTTATCTCATTTTTAACTTAGAAGATAGAAATGTCACCTAAAATGAACTGAGTCAAGAGGAAAACAGGGAGATAAATGGAGTAATTGCAATGACATAATGTCTTAATAATTCATACAACATGTGTCCCTCTGCAGCTTGTTTAGGTCATCCCACCTCACGTCTGCTTCTCAACTATTACTTCTAGAAAAAAATCTGTCATTTAATGTAACACATGTGGGACATTTTAAGAGCTGTTTCAGCATCTGCCAGCATTGGAAACAAGACGTCATTACAATAATGGGCAGAAAACACATGAAACTGATCATTAGATTTATTTTAAAACATATCCAGGGACGAGCAGTGACAGTAACAAGTTTCTTTTACATGCTAAAAATAGGGCTTTGCTTACAATAGTGACTTATAAATGTATTAAATTGATGCAAATCATGATGCAACGATGCACAAAAATGACTGTGACCTTTCACAGAACAATATGGAGGCAGATTATGAATAAGAATTATTCAGTCTGCCAGATATTTTCATAAAGGCAAATATGTGTTGAAAAAGATGATTTAACATTGTACAGAAGTGAGGACAGAGCTGTGAGAAAAAAAATCCCTGCTGATTTACCATAGTTAGATAAAGGACAAGAGTTTTAGCACCTACCTGGGATATGGAAATGCCGTGGGGCTGCCACATATGTAGATGAAGGAGATTTGCCATCAGAGTAGGTGGAGAGACTGGGGGTACTCCGACCGCTTTCACTACCTCGGGGGGTGAAGGTCATGGCAGACACAAAAACGAAAAGGAAACAGAAGAAAAGTTAACAGGGCTGCCAGAATGATGATTCATTGAGTCTTACATCTTCCAACAAACCTCACAATACAGCCAGCTCTAAAAAGTATAAATTTGTCTTTGCGTTGGAGTTTGTGAAAGTATGTTGTGTTTATACCGATGGCATCTGTTCAGTAGACACTCAAATTTCATTGCTCTGTTTGAACTGAGTGGAGCCAGTATGAAGTGGACATAGACATGACTGTCATTGGCAGGCTGAATTGTGATGTTATCATCATATTCGGAAAAAAATAAGTATTTATAATCACAATCTTGTACCAAACTGAGAGTAAAGGAGAGAGAGAATCTCTTTTTCAAATGCTCTTTTAAAGTCATTTACATATGTTGAAAGCCAAAATACATGAACAATAATCTCTTTCTCTGTCTCCTTTGTCTTTTCTTTCTCTCTTTCACACACACTTGCAACGGTTCTTCAGACACATGCACACACCATTTAACACACAAAGTGCTGTTAGTAAAAATTCACCCTGTATCAGGGAAAAATCTTCCACACATCTGGAGCTGGGGGAGTAGGAAACTGTCATAAAATACACTAAACATACACAAATCACAACACTGGCGCACACTGTGGAGTATGAAGGTCTCGATGCTCCCGTTACTCATTAAAATATGATTTTATGGATTGCAACGCCCTTATCATGTCCACTGGGTGTAATGCAGCATTTCATCACATATTCTGTGAATGATTTCGATCTTCAAGATCTTCAATGATATCACAAGATCAAGGCAGCTACAGTCAGTGAGGTTTTGCATTTGTAAAGAAGAGGCAAATTTCCTCTTGTGTGGCTACTTTACCAATAAGTCAATTAGAAAGCTAAGTGAATCATAAACGGCACACACCAAACACAAACTCAGTGTACTTTCATGCAGCATTAAAGGGTTGGCCTGGAACTGCGCAAGGCCTAAGTTTATGCCACTGTGCCTGGCAAACTGACCCAAAATTACAGCTCATCAATTTACCCTTTAATCTTCTCATGCGAACTTTATTCCCACTCTCTCTACTTCTTGCAGATAAACCACAAAACCCCAAACTGTTTTCTTCCTCTTCAGAGACATCTTATCTGTATGAATAAATACTTCCCAATATATTCTAGATATCCATAGAATTCACATGTTCACAGTGGGGTCCAAAAACCTGAGATCTGGAATTTTTTTTTAAAACAGGAAATGAACAAAAAGTTTTAGGATTTTGAAAACCTTTTAAACAATGTTATGATGTAAAATGAAGAAATACTTCAGATTTTGCATTATTTCTAGGTCACTAATCAAATCACTAATCAAATGCAAGTCTGTGATATTGATCTGTGTTCTGAAATTCTGAAACTTCTATACATTTCTATACATGGTCTCAGACTTTTGAACTCCACCTGCAAACTACTGCCTGTCTGAGTATGAATGTTAAGTCAAATAAAGCACTTGAAAATGCTGAAAAGAGAGAAACAACAGCCACCAAGTAAATGGCAACATTAACACAAACATACAGTCACTTTGAATATTAGATGTATGGTGGAAAATTTCACCTTAACAGATGAAGCACAACATCAACTACAGTACAACAAATAAATGCATATTGATGCTCGCCACCAAAGTTCACATCAGGGCTCGCAAAACCGCTAGCCCGACGTCCCGGGGCTATTGTGTTTTCCAGTCGGGCTACCAAAATGTATCACCCCCCTGCCCAACGGGCTAACTTAAATACAGGGCTCCCACAGGTCCTTAAAAACTCTCAATTTACTTGTATAAAATTTAAGGCCATAAAAAGTTTTAAATACGTTAAATAGTATAAGAAAAGTCTTAATTACAATTTCAAGAGATTTTACTATTGGGGACGGAAAGACAAGAACCGCGATACAGCAGGATTAAACTTCAAAAGGCAATTATGTCATTGAATAAATATGAGCGCTGCACATTTCAAAGTCAAAATGCACGGCGCAGATAAGTCTTTATGTGAATGTGTATCTGAAGGGAACCGTCTGTCCTCAGAAACGTGTCGTTGGCATTTTCATTTCATCTTGCCTATAATGCCTGATAAAGCAGCATATATGAGCGAGGTGCTGCCGTTAACGGAGAAGCCGCTATATTTGCTCCTAAACCGTCAGAGAGTGAATTTGGATTTCCATCTTATGTTCAGATCAATGCGAATATCGACCCATGTTTTTATGCAGCAAACATAGTTGTAAATGTGAAATAAGTTAATGTGCCTTCTAAAAATCTAAACAATTAAGACAGTAATATTTGTTTTAAATTAATATAATAATATGTTTGACTTGTCCCTTTTCATAAAACTGCTTTAAAGGGGTCATCGGATGCCCATTTTGCACAAGTTGATATGATTCTTTAGGGTCTTAATTAAAAGCCTACATACTTTGGTTAAGATTTCTCAATGATAGTGTAAAAAACACCTTTTTTTACCCAGTCAAAATCAGCTCTGTTTTCAGCAAGCCCTTTTTTGGTCCATGTTGCTTTAAATGCTAATGACTCTGCTGACCACGCCCCTCTATTCTGTGGGGTGACGAGCAGTACTGTTTACCATAGACATACATATCTATGCTGGCTAACTAGCACTTTATTAGGAAAGGCGATTTGCAAAGATTCATAAAAAACCCTTTTACTCAATTCTTCTGAAGATGAAGTTGGATCACAAATGATTTGCGTGAACATAGACGCATTTAGACAGATGGGGGGGGCGCATTCCCTTCAAAGCGAAAGTAACGTTAATCCTCTGTGTCTTCAGCGGCTCAGATGTCGGGAGTAAATGATGACTGCCATTTTTACATCCAACAACAAAACCTCAATCGCTTAATCAGAGACATCTTGTCTTCCCCTGCACCAGAGTCGACTCAATGGTAGACAGCTCTCGGCTCACTCAGGGCGGGTCTAAGGTAAGACGGTCTTGTCAACCAACTATTGTGGGAGGGGCCTGTGCAGAATTATGTCATTCTGACAGGAATCTCAGAACAGCCTGATTTGAGAAAGGTGATTTTAAAATAGGGATTTAAAAAAAAAAAACACTGGGTGGATTTTTATCATTATAGGATGAATGTGTACACGCACTTCCAATACACATTTATGTTCAAACAACTTGAAAAGTGAATTTTGCATCCGATGACCCCTTTAAAAGCTGAAATGCCACCTTATAAGATTTTTTTGTGTGTGTGAAAACTTGTATCTAAACTGTAAATCATGTCATTTTATGGCTTAAAATGTTACCATAGACATTGTCCAACCACACTCATACAGTGTTCATTTTACTTGTGCAGCTCTTAAAAAAGTTCATAAATTGCCTTAAATTGATTTTTAAAAATTCTGCAGATACCCTGTAAATAGTGAAATAAAATTATTTCATTGATATTTGTTGATATTTGTGTATTGAAAATGTTTTTGATTGACATTTAGACTTATCTGATTTTCTTTAAAAAATGGTCTTTTTTTATTTGGGCTAGTTAAATTAATTTTCGGGCTACCAAAATCTGAAGAGTACCTGCCCAAAGGGCTACCAGGGATTTTGAAATTTTGCGAGCCCTGCATTTGTCTTTGTGCAGTAGGTTACTGTTTCAGCTCAAATATAATGAATATCAACATGTTTTCCATGCAAAATGATTGGACATAACAACTCTGTATAAACACCAGCAAGCATAAAAAATGGACTGGTCCAAGGACTGAAACTTGCGGTACACCTACAATCTCACATCACTGTAATACACTGGTGATACACAGTGAAAGAGAGACTGGTTTTTATGGTTTACCGTGAGAAGGCAAATTGAGGTGCAGGGCTGTCCTAGGCCTACTTTCAGACTTTGCTTCCTGTTTGAATCCTGTCTCAATTCCTGTTCAGGAAAGGTGGATGAAGGATAGGCTAGTACAGGGCTCCTCAAATCTGGACCTCGAGATCCACTTTCCTGCAGAGTTTAGTTGTAACCCTAATCAAACACACCTGAACATGCTAATCAATGTTTTCAGGATCATTAGAAAATCACAGACAGGTGAGTTTGATCAGGGTTGGAGCTAAACTCTGCAGTGGATTGGACCTCCAGGGTAAGATTTGAGGAACCCTGGGCTAGTAATTCTATGTTTGTAATTCACTAGTCCTTCAATGTGAATGCAACCTATATGAAGCACTAAGAGTTATGGAGCTTGGTCCAATGGTTCATTTGTGTTGGAATCCAATTCTAACAGCTGGAACATCATGCACTTTGTGACATTAGTCTTACGCTCTTAAAATAGCATTTTTAGTATTGAACTCATTCATTCATATTTTCAGGGGGAAGTGAATCTTGTACCAACCAAATCCAAGACCATAAGCTCACACACATGCAGCATGTGGTGATTTGTTCTGGGCAAAAGCTTGCAGGCAGAACTGTGGTACCTCTGAAGTAAGGGATGTAGTTGTGCTGTTGAAGTAAAGCCAGAGTAGTGGGGTTGAGGGGCAGGGCCACACCACCACTCCCTGCCTGTGGTGTGTTTCTACCACTGCCGCTGTACAAAGGCAGTGGGGAGGAGCCTCTGGCACTACCATGGGCACTACTCCTCCCCGAAGTTGGAACAGGCAACAAGTTGGAATTTTCTGGATGAGTGGTGTATTTGACACTCAGATATTGCTCTGAGCAAGAGACCCAGACGGTCAGGGAAGAATGGCAGTAATATGAGATCAGCAACTATACTTAAAAAAACAAATGATTCTTGAATTACTTTCTTCCATGAAATTCGGTATCAAATCAGTTTATTGTGGTTAAAAATGTCATTTTAGAATGGAATGCTTTAGCTCTGTTCCACATCTTAGTGAACTGCCTCGCTGCCTACTGTCTTTACAACCTGCATTGAATCTCTTAAGTGAGTGATTTGGAATGCTGTACAAAAGATTATTTAAATACCATGTTGAAAAAAGTTGTGATGCTTAATACTTTTGTTAATACATTTTTTTTCTGATTCATTCAGTCATGGTGGTGCTTCTTAATATTTTGATAAATTTTTTGATGAATAGAAAGTTCAAAAGAAATCTAAATAAAATAGAAATCTTTAGTGACATTTTTGTTTAGTATATAATAGATACGTACAACGTACATACACTATATGGACAAAAGTACTGGGGCGCCGCCTTCTTTAGAACAGAAAAAGGCACTTCCAAAACTGTGACAACAAAGATGGAAACATAATTCATGTATTTAAAAATTGTATTTCCATCTCTGTTGCAACAGTTTTGGAAGTGTCTTAACTGTACCCATATGTACAAGTCATTGGTGTTTGATGATGAGTTTTTGGCTCAAGGTATGCATTTAAAGTCACACCAGAGGTGCAGCAAGGATTAGGACTTTGCTTTCTGCAGACCAGTCAAGTTCTTCCACATTGACAGAATCAATCATTTCTTTTTGAACCCTGCCTTATACACAGAGGCATTGTCATGTTAGAATAGAAAAGGGTCCAAACTGTTGCTATAAAATTAGAAGCACACAATTCCCTAGAATATCATTATATGCTTAAACATTCAGATTTGTACTCATGGAAATTACTAAAGTAGTTAAACCTGTTCATTAGATGGGGGTGTTCCAATACTTTTGGCAATATAGTGTAGTTACACAATAACTGTGCCGGTAAGAATGACTTTGTGTCCATAAGTCTCATCATGTATGTGGAGGGATACCTGGTCTGCTGTAGGTCTGAGGTGAGCGGGAAGGCGTATAGCGGCCATAACCCCCTAAAGAGCTGTTGGAGCTGGGGCTGGAGGGCCTCCTCTGCCGAGGAGACTTTTCCCCATCTCCCTAGAATCAAACAGACAGTTTTTCAGCATGAAATTGAAAGCGTTAGACAATTAACAATGTTAAACGGTAATCACTATGGCACTGGGAAACACAGGAGGACTATAAAGCTGCAAAAGAAACACAGATGTGACCAGTTTGCAATAATCAGTCCTAACTAGAAATAGGCTGATCATTGAGTGATTACACCACAGAGTTTTCAAACTGAAGATGGTGAAAAATACACAATACTGTTCATGTCTCCAAACCACAACTGTTCTACCCCTTTAAAACTGTTCAGACAACTGCACACAAAATATGAGGAAACAAGGTCTCATTCACGAATCGCGCACATATTTGTGTGTGAAAATGTGTGTAACATTTTCACTTAGAAATGGTTTAATCACGTAATAAGTTCAAGTAACAATCTGTCCAGATTCTGAATAAAAATTAGATATATACATACAGTATAGACAGTATATATTGCAAGGCATGATTAGTGAACAAGACCCAATGAAACAATAATGGGTCCTGTTTCTTCATATTAACTCTACAATACCTCAGTTGGAGTAGGAGTGAGTTGCTGGGGTGACTGTAAACAAAGAAAGCAAATGAGTAAAATGGACTTGAATGCAATGATAGATATGTTCATGAAAAAAATTTGATTTCCCCCTAAATAAGTTCCACAACTGAAACTACTGTAACACTTCAATGAATTAGTAAAATTATGATTTTTGGCCAAGCTATGTTGCAATGAAGCTGGATGATGAGTAAAGATGATGGCACTATTGTAACAAATAAATGCTGTAGCTGTTGTATGAGTAATTATGCAATCCTTTTGCTTTTAAGTCACCTATAAAGATTTAAAAAAAAAAATAAATAAAAGACATGTATATGTTATTCCCTCATGTAAGCCTGTATGAGGGTGTGTTTGTACTTCTCCAAAAGTCCTGTCCTCCACAGGGTAGCTCACATAGGGTGAGTATGAAAGCATGTCAGGTCTGTCAATGTTGTAGATCGCTTTGATTTTAGGAAGAGCAGCCAGGTCCTTGTAGTCCAGAAGTTCATCACCCAGCTTTGCCTTAAGAAAGAGCAACATTATGGCTTTAAAACTCTCTCTACACATATAGATATTAGGCTTGTGTGTTGCTGCCCACTGGTGGTGATCTTGAACAAATGAAAATTAATAAAGAAAAGAATAATTTTTAAATGCACTTACATAGATAACTCTGCTAGGGGAGCCCGATGCACTGGAGGCAGGAGCAGAGGTGATGCTCTCAGAGGAGGTTCTCGTCACCTGGAAACAAAAACAAGGTGAGAAAAACCAAGACATTAAACCATAAAAGGAACAGCAACCAAAAGGCATTTTGTTGACTAAATTCAAACCCTGTACAAAGTAACATGAGTGATTATAGAACAATTCCAATGTGGTTGTTACTATTGTGCAGAACTAACAACAGTTTATCAGTTTTCACACAGGTTATGAAGGAATCAACAGAAAGGTAGAAAAGGTTTTGTCATTAGGACAGAACAATATTTTTTTCTGTATTATGCAGGAACAGATACACAGTACAATGCAATAAAAAATAATAATAATCTGAATTTTGTCAGAAAAAAGTAAACAAACCAATAAACGTTTGGTTATAGATTTATTAATATATATTGTAAAGTAAGATATATAAGAAATATTCTCTAAAAAGGCTTATTATTTTAAGCAATTTTGCTCCTCAAGTCAATGTATCTTGCAATGATGTTAAATATTTAAAATGGACAAGACCAAAATTTTTATTGAGAATTTTTTTTTTCCAGTTTAAATGGCATATAGGACAAATTGTAGGTTACTGTAAGTTGCACTAGGGGGAAACTGTCATTTTTAAAATCAAACAACATCAAGCAAAAAAAATAAATAAATAAAAAAAAAATAAACATTGAGTATCTTATTACAATATTACAAAATGTCTCAGGTTATGTATGTAACCATGGTTCCCTGAGTAGAGAATGAGACACTGCGTCCTCTAGGGGTCGCTTTGGGGAATGCCGTCAGCGTGACCCGTGTCTGAAGCATACATACACAAACCACAACATGTTGGCCGACGACAGCCTATGACGTCACTACCGGCGCGACCACAGTATAAAGGGGCACCGGGAGAATACATCATCCACTTCTTCGTCTGAAGCTTGCGTCCGAAGCACGGCACAAAGCCTAGAGGACGCAGTGTCTCGTTCCCTACTCAGGCAACCATGGTTACATACGTAACCTGAGACGTTCCCTTTCGAGGGAACTTTGAACTGCGTCCTCTAGGGGTCGCTTTGGGGAACGGATTACCCACATCACTATGCTGAGGGGAGTGCATGCCAGCACAAAGGCGAGCACTTGGGACAGTTCGATGGCTGTGAGTGACATTATCCCCTTTGGCCAAAGGCCTGAGCTGCATACTCCACAAGACTTACCTGTTAGGGGCCGGGTGTCCCGGACCCAGGGTAGAGCTCGAAGGCTTGGAATCAGAAGAAGAGATTCCTTTAAGGGGATACGGTCAAGCGCCTAGGATAGTAACTAGATCTTGGCCTGTCACCCAGGGGCTACCGCTTGCTCTGCATGAGCTCGCTGAGGGAACTGTCTCAATAGACCCTTGGTAGCAACACCCTGTTCGAGTCAGTATCACTGGAATACATAGTTAGAGTGGTGCCCAAGGTGAAACCAGGGCCTGACCAACTCAAAGAAAGGGCACGAAGCCGCCGCGTGTAACCCCTACTATACAGAATTTTAGAAAGAACGCAAAATTCTTGATGTGCGTCCTTACCACAGCGTGGATTTCAGAAAGTGCACAGAGACTTCGCGTGCGCACTTACCAGACATTTCAGTAGAGATGAGTCTAACAACTCAATATGGCTGCATAGCGAGCAGCGGCGCCCCCGGCCCTCGGGCTGAGGTAGGTCAGGGCTAACCCTCACAGAGAGGGAAGTAATATCTAGCTTAACCAGAAGAAGGCACTAGATATACAGGCAGTGCCACCCTACGGGAGGCTGTCAGCTATTGCCACCCCTATCCAGTCCTGTGCTTTCTATCCTGATAGAGAGCATGGGCCCCATTAACCAGACCCGCAGAGCCTTTAGAAACAACGGGGCCCAGATCACACATGGAGCTGTTGCTTCTTAGAGCCAGAGCACTCAGGAAGGGTTCCCGCAGAAACACCTCTCACTCATGCCTCAGGGAAAACAGTGTACTCAAGCCCCCTCCACAGAGAGGCGATACATTGGTTCACTATAAGGGCAGTGTGGTAGTAAAGCCGCTCAATGCCTAACCGAGAGGAGGTGCATTCAGAGAATGCATGATGATTGAGTGGATAGCCTAAAACAGGAAGCCCCTCGGGGCGAGACAAGGGTAGGGTGTCCCAGTTGGGGCAGCCTCTCAAAGCAAGTACCCAGCCAGGACATCCAAGGATAGGAATTGTAGTGGTGTACTGGGGACCTGATGACCAAGGAGGCCCCCACAGAGGCCTAAGAACTTGGTCACATGATCCAGAAGGCATGAGGCCGTGGAGCAGGGCTATCGTCCTAATCAGGATCCAGCACCGATAGCAAAGGGGGGGGGGTGCTCGCCGAGGACCTACCCTAAACAAGGTAAGAAACATGACAGACAGGTCCTGCAGACACTGCAAAGAATGGCTAGCAGAAGACAAACACAACCACCAGTGAACAGTTATGAAATGGATCGTACTCGCCCACCATGGTTCCCGCGCATGAGCTCAGTTCCGGAAGCTAAGTCCAAAGAAGCCTCGGGTCCGGACCATCAGTAAGGTAGTTTGTATGAGACACAGAAGCTGACCAGAAACATCATAGGTCCAACATGAGAGACTGAAATGCGAGCACAGGAGGTTCCTACCTAACCTCGGTCAGGTGGAGTTGATGGTGGTTACAGGGGAATTAGAAAGGGGAAGACGAAGGCAGATGTAAGGCCCCCCGAGGGAGGGGAGTAGATGTTCAGGTTTGCTTACTCTGGTCCTGATGAGAGCTTTGAGAACGCCTCGTCTGGATCACCTCCCTCAGGTCTTGCCTACCTCCCTTTGACCCGCGCCTCCCTCTAGCCCAACCCGCAGGCAGGGGAGGGGCACGAGTCGCAACATTAGCCTTCTGCGCCCGTCTCTGATCCTCAGACCGGGACGGGCCAGGACCCCTGCGTTGTTTGGGCTCAGACCTGGACCTTCGTGGAATGAAGGTTTTGAAGGCTGCTGAGCACTCCTTCGCCTCCCTAAGCTTCTCGACCACCGTCTCGATGGATGTACCGAAAAGTTCGGAAGGCGAGACCAGAGCATCAAGGAGAAAGCCTTTCTCTTTCTTCCCGATATCTGCCAGGTTCACCCACAGATGTCTCTCCGTTACCACCATGGCCGCCATAGTCCTGCCCATAGCAGAGGCGGCCTGCTTAGTGGCACGGAGAGCCAAATCCGTGGTGTGGTGCAGTTCAGCTACCTCATCAGGGGAAAGGCCTTCACCCTTATCCAGATCTTTCAGCAGATCAGCCTGGTACGCCTGAAGCACCGCCATAGTGTGCAATGAAGCAACAGCCTGACCTGCTGCTGCGTATGCCCTGCCATTTAAGCAAGATGTATCTTACAGGGGCTCAGATGGCAAGGAGGGAGCCTTGAGGGAGGATGTCTCGCCCACAGAGAGATAGCTAGCTAGCGTCTCTTTTATAGGGGGCATCCTCTCATAGCCGTTTTCACGCATCCCTCAATTTTAGCATAACTAGTATGCTGAAACCTATGGATGCGAGAGGAAAACGGCTTCTTCTATTCCTTCTCAATCTCCGTGAGGAGATCAGGAAGAAATGGAAGGCTCACTTGAGCTGGGGGGGCTATGGTCAGAGAGATAACGCTCATCAAGACGACCCCGCGGCGCCACCTTCTTAGCCCGCTTCCATGGCAAGTCAAGCCTCGCCGTGGTGCGTGGCATAACCTCCAACAACTCATCATACGCAGGGCAGGAGGATTGAGAGGGCTCAGTCTCAACTTCTTCGCCCTCAGACATCTCCTGCTCTTCCTGGCCCGAACCCAGCAGAGCACTAGCTGCTGGATCAGATAATTTCAGAAAAATTGCATCATCATCATCCAGCGGCTCGCCCTCGTTCGTGGCCGACGAGCGCGAGAGGGAGAGCCCCTTCTCTAACTCATCAGCCAAATCTGCCTGCAATCCCCACAAGCTCAATCTCCTCCGTGCCTCGGCAACAGCGGGTCCTGAACCTCGGGGCGCAGACGGCTACCCCTCCTTCCTCGAAAAGAGAGACAGACGAGAGCGGAGCTTTCTCATAGAAAAACGCTCGCAATGGACGCAAATTGCCCCCTCGAGGACATTGCGTGCATGGTCTTCACCCAAACAAAAGACACAAAGATCGTGTGTGTCATCGGGTGTGTCACACGGATCCACACACCTCTTAAACGCCTTGCTAGTGCTCACCATGATAAGAGTAGAAGATTGTTCTTACCATCAGAATGCACGCTTCAAACAAATCAGTCACTGAAGACGAAGAAGTGGATGACGTATTCTCCCGGTGCCCCTTTATACTGTGGTCGTGCTGGTAGTGACGTCATAGACTGTCACCGGCCAACATGTTGTGGTTTTTGTATGTATGCTTCAGACACAGGTCACGCTGACGGCGTTCCCCAAAGCGACCCCTAGAAGACGCAGTTCGAAGTTCCCTCGAAAGGGAACATTTATTTGTGATTTTATTTTTAAGTAATGCATTCAGGGTTGATTCTCAGTGTCTTCTCTATAGCCACACACTCATTTTAAAGTACTTGTCCAGACGATGTTGAAACCTGTTCTTTGGTTCCTGATTTTTACTGGTTGGGAATGGTGGTAGCCTGCGTTAGCCTGAAAGCCCCATTTTGGACTTTAGTGAGCATTCTTTTAAAACTAAAAGCAGGTTGGGAAGTAAGCCCATGCAGAGGGGAGAGGGCCGCATGTCACAAACCTGCTCAGGTACATTGGAATGGAGATCACTGAGCTGAATCCGCACCTGTTTCTGCAGGGAAAGGGTTGTTACAGTGAAGCGCTTCCACATACTGCATATCACCGTTGTTTAAATAGCTGGATTTCCTGTTAAATGATTTTGCGTAATATATTTCAGAGCATGTCAGCTACCTAAACCAGAGCTCATTATTCATTTGCAACATCTTAAGGATAATATTTAAATCCGACACCTCTGCTGACTGTCTTTTTAGGGTCTGTCACCGATTCTAGACTTTAGTCTTTAATGACATTCAAGTCAATAAAAATTGTGGATCCGCTGATAGCAGTGTTTATTTGCACATGCTATCTGCATTGATTTAGTGCCTGATTCTCTTAAGAAATTTTGCAAATCTGTTAACAGCACAACCTTGCAAAATTTGCATAGAGAAATTCTCCAACTTGCAGGATGGTTCTATGAGCTAGACACACCAGACTACCGCAATCTTGCATATTTTACTGGGACTGTACAACATCACTCCACCACTGTGATCCAGGCACCATAATCAGCACTATAAAAGCCAAAAGTGCACTCGACAACAACATGCATCTGAACACTTGCCCAATTACAACACTTCTCCTTTACTTCAGGAATAACAGCTGCCATGACCAACTATTCCATCATTTTTCTTAAGCAAAATGTATTTGAAATACTGTCAATCCATTTTCTGTGGGCTAAAGTAGTGAGTTTTTTGAATAAGGTGCAATATATAATAAGCCTAATTTACAACGAGCGAATGACTCTGTTTCAGATCCTTCATGGTCATATTAGATTGCAGGTACATTAGATGCAGGTTTTTGTGCTGCAACTGTTTAGTGAATTCACTCCCCTGTCTTCAGTCACAGTTTTACAGTTTGCTTAGATTTACCTTACTCTTCTCCTCCATACGCACTGCCTGTCTGCAAGGAGGATGCCACATGGAAGAACCTGTGAAAGAGAAAGCCAAAAATAACTTGTTAAAAAATACGCTGGCTCTAAGAAGTATTTGACACTCAAAATGGCTCAATTTCATTTTCTTGAGTCACTTATGCAATTAATTTTAACTAACTGGTGTCATTATTAGTGGATTTATGAGGTCAGTTGCCTTCAAGTTTAAGTATAGTACATCACATTTATTATAACATTAATTACATTCTTTTGCTCAAAAATTGTTTTGATATCAGGTAGATAAAAACTTAAAGTCAGTATGATTCATTTTTAAAAGAAATTAATACTTTTATTCAGTAAGGATGCTTTATATTGATCTAGTTTTTGTAATATTATAAATGTCTAAACTATTTCAGATGCAGTTCTTTTGGAATATTCTATTCATCAAAAAATCCAGAGAAAAATGTATCAGTTTCCACAAAAACACTAAACAGCACAACCATTTTGAACATTAATAATAACAAGAAATATTACTTTAGCACCAAATTAGCATATCAGAAAGATTTCTGAATGATCATGTGACACTGCAGGCTTCTGAAAATGGAGCTTTGCCATCACAGGAATACATTACAAAAAAATATTATTAAAATAGAAAACATTTTAAAATTGTTATATTTTCACAGGGTTTTTTTCTGTATTTTTCTTAAATAAATGCAACCTTGGTGGCACTTCAAAAACATTTTTAAAAAGTAGTGTACATTTTTAAGTGGGGCTTAAATACTTTTTGTGCCCACTGTATCTTTAAACTACCTCCGTTCTTAATTCAACAAACATTGACATAACTCATCTCTCTGAGGAGTTAGCATGTTCATATATACCACCATATCAACTTGCATTCATAAACTAAGTAACACAATCATTCACCCTTTGAATGAATCAGCAGTCTTTCATTTTATTTTAGCCAGATTGAAAAAAGGCTTCTAACTGATTCTGCTTTCTAAAAGCACATCTGACTATAAATCTCCTTTGACAAACTGCAGTGCAGTGAGTTTCTGTGGTAAATCATTGCACAGAGTTCAACGAGATACTGAAGTATTGCAACGTTTGAGGTGGGACACAAGAGAATAAATAAAACCATATTTATCTTATGATGTTAAATATGTGTTTTTTTCTTTATAATTTAAGACACATCAACTATGGAATGTATTCAGGCTTTGGATGCGACTGGTTTGAGCTGGTCTAGCTCTGTATGACTGTCTGTCGCTGTTTAAAATACAAAGCAAACTATCCATTCTTGTTTTTGTCAGTACAGATGTGTTTTCTTAAGCATAAAACTGCAAGTACACTAATACATATGATTCAAAAATCCTTGTCAGTAGTCATCAGTTTTGTCTGTGCCTTGTCTGGTATCATGCTCAAAATTTAGAGGACTTTGCAGAGGAAAATGTTTCCTGTAGCATTCTCACACAAATCATCAAATTAAATTTATCCTCTCAACCGTAACTGTTGCATCAAATAATTTTTTTTAATCAATTATTTTTATATTGTTATACTTTTGTTGAATATAATATGTAAATGGTTGACACATTAATTGTCACATTAAAATAATTTACTAATAAAATAGAAGCAATGTTCATTGTATTGAAGTATTTGTTTTAATAAAACATCAGCAAATTTATGTATCTGAATCAAATCGTGTAAAATTGATGATGTTGAAATTACCTTGCAGGTACATCTCCTCCCCCTCCCCAAACATCTGCTCACAACGTGCACATCTGGCACATGTGGGATGATAGTGTTTTTCTCCAGCCTGCAGATAAACACAAAGCAGGGCATATATCAGTCACTCACCTTCACTGCAGAAATCGCTAAATGAATACATTTTATATACTCATATTGGGGGATTATTAAGACTGCATTTGTCGTATTTCTCTACAATGTAATTAATTGATTTATTCCTCAAATAATTCACTTTATTTGCAGTTCAAATGCTAACTTTGGCTCGTTTCCACTGAGCGGTACAGTTCGGTACAGTACAGTATGGTACGCAATTATGTCCGTTTCCACTATCAGAAGTTGTGAATGGTACCAAAATAGCGAACCGTACCATACCACTTTTTTGTTACCCGCTCGTTGGGGTACCAAGCACAGCAAAGGGTACTAAAAGGGTGGAGCTAAACTCACTGCAGGATGTTGATTGGTTTACTAGAATCGTCACTTTTGCTTTATACAAGGGGATAAATCTTATCCTTCACTTGTTCCGCTCTGCTGTGTTCGGCTTATTACATTATTTTTTTTTGTGCACAAACACAAAAAAATATAACAGTGCATTTTATAATTTAATATTTTCACACAGACAATAGCCGTTTCTCAATATGCGTTCTTGTCTGTTCTTGTGGACTTGTGAAAAGTCATTGCCCAAAAAATAATTTTCAAAATTTTAGTTATTGTGTCATGAAATGTAGTTTTAAGAGTTTTTCAGGCGAGAATGTAGTTGTTTAAATTCAAATCTGTGGTTTATTTATAAATATATAGCGCCTATTTTAAAATTTGATATGCTGATTTCGGAGCTCGAGGCGATCACCGGGGGCTCAGTGCTCATGTATCTGCACAGAGCAGCCTTATGCACGGCTAGTCCTTCCGACATTTGCCGCTGGCTCTGATGTCTCTGTAGTGATTAAACATGAGATACAATTCGTTTTGTGTATATTTAACAGGCATTCGTGGTCTCATGAATCTATTATTTATTCCTGGTCATATCATTTTGACTGAGCACAAAGTTTAACTTTATATTTATTTTGAACTTTACCGTAGTAACTTACAGCGCTGACTTTGTAGCATACGTTTGACTGAATTGTTTGCTTTTGTCTTTATTTCCTCTTATATAAGCCTCTTATACTTTGTACTTATACTTTTATAATGGCTATTAATTATTGTTCATTAAAACTGATATAAAAGAGGCAGAGTTGTGCTTATTGTCGTGCTTTATTGTCGATCGCTACTTTCCGGCATACACCGCGCCTATCAAGTAAGGGGTACTGTTGGCAGTGGAAACGCAAGCTGGATCAGGGTGTTCAGTCCCGAACTGTACCGTACCGTACTGTACTGACCCGTACTGCTCGGTGGAAATGAGGCATTTGATAGCGGTAGGCAGGGGGACACCATCTGCAGTAACTGTGCCTGAACAGTAGAGGGACCACAGATGCAAAGCTGCCACACTTTTCTTCTGATAGCCACATTTCATTTTAAAACTTTTACCAAAAAAAAATCTGAGTTTGACATTCCCCTCTTTTTATCTTGGGGTGATATTTTACCCAAACAATTCATTGTAAGATTTACTCATCATAATAAATGGGCATTTGAGACAAATAAAATGCCATAAATAAATGGTATTGGTATATTTTAAATACACTACCATTCAAAGGTTTGGGAAGAATTTTTTTTTTTACCAACCCCAAGACTGCTTTTGAAAGTATCTCAGGCTCACCTTTAGTGTCATATGATCTTTTAAAAAATAAAAACCAAATTGTTGATTTGGTTCTCAGAAAACATTTCCTATTGAAAACAGCCGTGCTGTTTATTATTTTTGTGGAAACGTTTATATTTTTATGGATTTTTTTAATAGAAAAAGTCATGTTTTAATCAGATGTTTTTACTGTCAACTTTAGATCAATTTATTGTGTCCTTCCTTCCTGAGTAAAAGTATTAATTTCTTTAAAAAAAAAAATAAAATAAAAATTTACTTATCCCAAACTTTTGCATAGTAGTGTATTATCACCAAAAGAGAAAGAGATAAAGTCTTATCATTCTGTATCTTATTCTCTCTAACTCTATTAATTAATCTGGTTATCAATCATTTTATTGTTTCTTAAGAGTTGTCGGGCTGTAATTTTGCACTAGTCCTTTACATATTTGGTGTTCTTTCCAGGTTACATTTAGTTCACGAGGTAAATAGCTCCGTCCACCCTGAAAGATCACAGGTTAGTAAAAATTAATCTTTTATATTTCCTGTCATCCATTAGATTCCAGTCATCCATTTTTCACCAACCTTCATTAAGTGTCATAACTCAAAATGTCATGACATTTCAGGCTCAGATACAATTCAATAAATGCTACAGAGTAAATCAAAAAAAAAAAAATCCCCTCAAATACACAAACAAATCCTTTAACTTTGATTACCTCAGTACCCCGATGCTGTCTAGGCTTGTGACCTGGCATTACTCCTGAAAGGTGGGCTAATTATTCTTGCTAACATTAGGATACTTGTATCAACTAGCCTTCAGTTCATGTAAAAAATGTTGCCGAGGGTAAAAAATAAATATGCCAAGATATTGTTTTGCATGACTTCATTTATTTTACATCTGCTCAAAGCACTTGGCATAGAAATTGTGTAGTTAAAACTACCATCCTAAACCATGACATCACACAGTGACTCGAACAAATTTTGGGTTACTGAGAGCAAGTGGCAGTGCCAATGGGACAGTCACTATAGCAACAGTGTACCACTCCTAACACACACAGATACACTTATTTATAGAGCTTTAAAGTACACAAAGCTGTAGATCTTTATGTATATGTGACTGATATGAAATGCACACCTAACTTAACAAGTATTTTTATAAGCAACATTTACTCGTATGAGACCGCTAATGGGAAACTTATACAAAGAACAAACCAGTCACTGAAGACGAAGAAGAGGATGACGTACACATCAATAGGGTGCTTTTTAGGGTGTAACAAAATAGCTGTTTTTATGCTAGTGCACTCTTAAAAGTTGACAATTTTTTATTAGCATAAATGCTAATTTCTCTTCAAGGAAAATGGATCAAAATAATGATGACTCTGATCCTGCATTGCAGATTTTTGTCCAATCAAATGTTCTCTAGCGTGAGAATGTCCCTCTTCCTCACTCATGGCTGTCATGTAACTAAACCCTTGGCTATTAAAAAAAAAAAAAAAAATCAATACGTCCTGCACAAACCAGTGTTGTTACTATTAATGAAAAACATTTTCATTAATTTTGTGTTAATATTATGCCTAAAATGTGTTTAATGTCAATATTGATGAAATTTGTATGGTCTTTGAATAATATCGGTCTTTAAATGCAAGATATTTAAAGTGTACCTGAAGTATACTTGCAACACTTCCAATTTAGTACAATGAAATATAATTCAGTATATCTTTAGTTGGACTTTAGCACTACTTCTGCACAATTAAAGTGCACTTGGTACAAAATTAGTTTTTCCAATTTAGCAGACTTTAAGTATTTTATAACTGTAATATTTCTATTAAGTACATAAATATGTAAATGTATTTGTAGTATACTAAGCATGAAATAAATGCATTTAAAATACATTTTAGT
Organism: Spinibarbus caldwelli; assembly: GCA_039654775.1. Lineage (NCBI taxonomy): Eukaryota > Metazoa > Chordata > Actinopteri > Cypriniformes > Cyprinidae > Spinibarbus > Spinibarbus caldwelli. The sequence continues at coordinate 15,669,346 of CM077257.1, forward strand.
ATATTTATTTTTCACAAGGGCTGCCTTGTCAACTACCTGAAATAAATAAGTTTAGGTTGAAGTACTAAAATCTTAAAAACTAAAATTGAAATAAAAATAAAATATAGCTATTAAACTAACAAAAATGACAAAAACACATAACAAAATTACCAAAACCTAAATGAAAATTAAAAACTAAAACATCTAACAAAATCTAATAATAAAAGCTACTTTAAAATATTAATGAATACTAAAATAGTATATAAATAACACTGGCCCAAGCTTTCAATTTCAATCTTGAACTTTTTTTTTTTTTTTTTTTGGTCTTTAAAAAAGACAAGAGGGTTCATTTTGATTTCATGTGGTCTTTAAGCAATGTTAACAATATTATTAAGCCATCCATTCATCTACTTCCATCTATTAATGAATCCATTCATTAAAGGACCCCCGACAAATAGAAAAGATTTCTTCAAACCTCAAGTACTTTTCCAGTGATGTATTTCTTGCAGGTTTCACACTGGATGCCAAACATGGCGTGGTAGTCTGCCTCACAGTAGGGGATCCCGTCCCTGCAGAACATCAACACACATTACAGAAGATGTATTTCACTTGAACTCAAGGATGGTGACAGATCTCTGTTTGCTCTCTGGCCTTGAGAATCCCCTGATCTTTCATTTTACAGCACATCAATAACGTTGACTCCTTCCAGAGGGTTCAGCAGGCTTGCGGATCACCGTATCACATTACTGCGATCGATAAAGCACACACAAGCACCCATCTACACATTCACACACAGAGAAGAGTAAGAGTGGGACTAACTTGCTGATATATTCTGCATTAAGCACTTTATTGCACACTTTGCACTTGAAGCAGCCAAGGTGCCAGTGCTTGTCCAACGCCACCAGAGACTGCTCATTTTTAAACTCCTTTCCACAGCCACAGCAATCTGCAGAGAGAGTGAGACAAAAGTGTAGTGTATTACTAATGAAATGGCAGGGAAAGCTGTCATTGCAGACATTTAGGAAATGAATGAGTGAGTGGGTGTGTAAGAGAAAGACACTAACATAGAATGGAATAGATTGCAATGCAGAAACACAGAGTACTCACTGTGCACAGCCTGTGGGGATGCCGTGCTGTTGACTGGCACATGCTGAGTGCATTTCTCACAAACGCACTCCTTCCCATTAAACGTCACACGGCCCCCAGCTGGAAACGGCTGCCTGCCAGAAATACACACAGTCACCTCATCATTCACCAAAGTTATAAAGTCACTTTCACATGAGGATGAACTTTAAACTAGTTTCTTAAACTATTTTCAATTAGGATCAGATGCAGGGACACTGCATTATGAAAAACTCACAAAAGGGTGACAAAACGAAACATTTTAGCGCATTCGCAGTTGGCAAACATTGTAAAATAATTACTGCCTTGTTAATCTTTTAAATTAAATCTCAGCATAACATCAGCATATGGCAGATGCATTCTAAAGATTCACCCAAAATTTAATTTACATATACTAAAAAAGGGAAACTTTCTATTATTTAAAAAAAGGTGACATTTAGCATAAATTTAAAAGCAATGAGAACGTATGCTGTCAGTCAAAAAATTTTAGTCTGACCTTCACACACACACAAAAAAACAAACAAAAAAAAAACAAATCAATCAAAATACTTGCAGCATCAAATATAGCATTGCATACCTTTGAACTACTTTTTTGATGCTTTTTTTTTTTTTGGTATTGACTCCAAGATGCTTTAAGAAGCCTACCTGCAAAGCTACAGTACTTTTAAAAGTTTTAGCCATTTGTGTAAAAATGCTGTAAAATGAGGAATCTGTCAAAAATAATGTCATAAACAGCTTTTTTTTTATCAATTAACTTCAATTAACAAAATTAAATCAACATCTGGTGAGACCTTCCTTTGCGTTTAAAGCAGCTTTTGCTCTAGGTGCACTTGCGCATAGTTTTTCAGGTAGCTTTGCAGGTAGGTTTCTTGAAGCATCTTGGAGACGTTGCCACAGTTCTTCTGGATTTAGTCTGTCTCAGTTTGTTCTGTTTCTTCACGTCATTCCAGACAGACTGGATGAAGATGAGATCAGATCTCTGTGTGGAGCACTGGCTGTTGTCAGACTCCATGTGCAAACAAAACTCTCACTGGATTATTACAGTTAATGACTAAATGAATGTTTGGAAATGTAAAGTGATATTTCCTACTGACACACTACAGCAAAAGATAGAAATAACTGCCTTAAAACCATTTTAAACTGGTGAAAATACTAGTGTTCTAATAATGTTGGCCACCACTGTATATTTTTGAGTACTGTAACTTATCAATATTTTCTTGATATTAAATAAATATAAAATCTAAATACATGTAGTTTATGTAGTTTAAACTTAACCAAATTAAATAAAAAAAAAAAAAATTAAAATCCAAAAGTCAAATTAACTGACATTTTATTGCTTTTCAAATAAAGCAGCATCCAACATATATAGTCTTAGTATTAGTAAATTACTGGTTTTACAGTGTATGAAAATAAACATCTTGAATAGTCTGCCTCACGTCACCTTTTGCATTCCACAGAAGTTTAATGCAAATTAAACTTATATTATTACATTAAATCATATTCTGGTGCTACAGCACAATGAACATGGAAGGCATAAGACCTCTTAGTTGAAGCAAGCCATTATAAGACAGGCTTATGATGGCACATGTCCAATCATCTCTTTGGCTGATAGCTCAGTACGAGAGCTGATGATATAACAGTATGTTGATCATCATCTCATGCTCTCATCACCCAATGGAAGAGTGGAAGTCCAATTAACACACCATCGCCTGACAGTGAATTTAAAACTAATGAGCTAGTGTATGTTATCCAAAACTCTGTGATGGATACTGGTTGTCTGTTTTTCTTGGTATAGCAACAAATACTCTGTTCCTGTGGTTGTTGGCCCAGTTTAGTTTGTAAAAATGTCATCATTTAGTTCTGTAGACCTCTGTTCACACCTACTAGCCTGCCATTAAAGTTATAATAATAGCAGTAACAATAATTTCTTACTGGCAAATGTAGAAATGTTGGAATAGGTTGGATAAAGTCATCCAGAGTAACTACAAATGAGATATTTATGAGGTGATTTAAGATCCAGTCACACACAAGATACCAATTGGGTACACCATATCCACAGAAACATGGGTATCGCTATGGAAATGTAGGAGGGCCACGTTCTGAGCAACATACATGCACATACACAACATCCATTCAGAGACTGAGGGACATCCTATACCACTCTGGAAATAAGTGGCCTGGAAGCAGAACATACACTTAACATTCTTACTGAAAGCTGACGGGTCCCCTTTCCTTCCCCTCCCTGAGTAACAAGATTGCCTTCCCATAAAATTCACTCACACACACACAGTCAGCGGCAGAACATTTTGAAATAAAACACCACAAATGGCAGCTACACGAGTTAGCATGAATGCACACACGGAAGCACAATAAGTACATTTAGTTTGAATTTCCATGAGATACAAATGGAATTTGTGCATCCAGGGCAAAACCCTGCATGCAGGAAGTGCTGAATCTAAAAAAGATGCATTTCACACAGCATTTGTCTTTATTTTTTTATGTTTTTCACTTGCCAATACAACAGCAGTTTTTGACATTACACTGACACCTACTAAGCTTTTTTTTTTCATGTGTAAAGGTATGAAAAAAATCATACCTTGCATTTATCAAACCATATTAGAGTTTTGTATTTATAATAATAAATATAAACTTTTATACTATTATATTATAACTTGTGTTACAATAATTGTGTTTGGTCTGTCGGATTCTCATAGTACACCGTAAGTAAATCTTGACGATTTAACCTCTTCCGTGAAGCCTTGGGTAAAAAATCTGGGTGTTATTTTTGATGATGGTTTAAAATTTGACAAACAGATAAATACGGTGGTCAAGTCCTGCGTTTTTCAGCTTCGACTTCTAGCGAAAGTAAAACCTATTTTGTCTAGTAAAAATTTTGAAAAAGTAAATCATGCTTTTATTACATCTAGATTAGACTACTGCGACTCGCTGTATTTTGGGATTGGTCAGTTAGCCCCATCCCTCTTGCAGATAGTTAAAAATGTAGCTGCAAGGCTTTTAACAAGTACCAAAAAACGTGATCATATTACACCAGTTTTACGTTCTCTGCACTGGTTGCCTGTGTGCTATTGAGTTAATTTTAAAATTCTTCTCTTAGTGTTTAAATCATTAAACGGTTTAGCACCTGCTTATTTATCAGATTTATTGACTGAACATCGGCCCCTCTTGTCCCTCCGGTCATCCAACCAGAGATTATTATGCATCCCAAAGTAGAAGCTGAAATGCAGGGGTGACCGCGCTTTCTCAGTTGCTGGCCCTAGATTGTGGAACGCTCTGTCCCTCTGCATTAGATCTGCACCTTCACTATCTGTTTTTAAACCCATGTTGAAAACCTACCTTTTTGATTTGGCGTTTTATAATTGAGAACTTGCTACTGTACTGTTTCTTTTAGTAATTATTTTGTACGGTCTTATTGAAATGTTTTTATTGTGCAGCACATTGGTCAACCCATGGTTGTGTTTAATAGTGCTATATAAATAAAATTGACATTGACAATAATAATTATTTCATAATAAAAATAAAATTAATTAAATAATAATATAAATATGTATTTGTACATTTCTACATGCAGTGTGCAAGTAATTTTTTTGTCCACATTAATTACATAATATAATATAACTGAAATAAATTAATAGAAAGCAAACACTTAATGTCTTAAGAAGGAGAAGATTAAAAATTAATTATAAAAAAATATTATTAAGACATTAAGTGTGTAAATTATTATTACTGATAAAACTGCTATTGAATGTAATATGTGACCATGGGCCACAAAACCAGTCATAAGGGTCATTTTTTTTATGTATGGTTTGTTAGGATAGGACAATATTTGGCCGAGATACAACTATTTGAAAATCTTGAATCTGAGGGTGCAAAAAAATCTAAATATTGAGAAAATGGCCTTTAAAGTTGTCCAAATGAAGTTATTAGCAATGGATATTATTAATCAAAAATTAAGTTTTGATATATGTACGATAGGAAATTTACAAAATATCTTCATGGAACATGATCTTTACTTAATATCCTAATGATTTTTGGCATAAAAGAAAAATCAATAATTTTCACCCATACAATGTATTGTTGCCTATTGCTACAAATATACCTGTGCTACTTATGACTGGTTTTGTGGTCCAGGGTCACATATGTGATTAACATTTTGGTTACTGCTGCTGTACCTTAATTTGGTTACTGCTGCTGTACCTTATCCAAATGAAAATGTTCAACTGAAAACGTAAAGCTAAAACTGTTAAAGTACCAAAGTGAATGTATGTTAGTGTGTTTGAATGTGTGTCTTACTTGCAGATGGCACAGGCAAAGCAGCGCGGATGGTATGTCTTGCCCAGGGCGGACACAACTTCCCCTTCAATGAACTCTTCGCAACTGAAGCAGCGGGTGCCATAGAGTCGCTGATAATCCAGAGTGCAGATAAACTCGCCCTGACGCACAAAAAAGCCTCCCTGAGCCAAATCACATCCACAAACTGCAGGAAAAAAAGAGAGACAGTTAATGCTACAATGTGTTCATCTTTAAATGGTAACATAAAATTTCCAGAATGCAATCTGTCATTCAAAGTAGTCACTTGAATGTGTGCAAAACCGGAAAAGTTTATTTTGGTGAGGATATGTGGAGCAGAAACCTGTTGGTGCTTCCATTTACAATCCCTAATAGTCAGTGCTCTAATAAACAAATATCTAATATACAATATTATATATTATATATACAGTATTAATGGATATATAGGCCTAATCTAATATACAGACTTCATGGATTCACAGCTCAAAAAAGTCATGTATGGATCTGACTGTGACAAACATGGCCAATGAAATCTTTAGAATTGCAGACAGGGTGGAGTTTGGCGGTGTTAATTTCACTGATGAATCATTTTCATCGTAATTTTTAACAATATTTTTTCACCGACAAAAATGAAACAATAATGAAGTAAAAGCTCATTTTGAATGACGAAAATCTATTGACACTTTTGTCAACGAATAAAAATGAGACAAAACTGTTTGGGAGGGACAGTTTGGGAAGATATCCAGTCAAAAGTCTATGACTAAAACTGAATCAAAATTTGCTGTCAAAATTAACACTGGTTTGTGCTTAATGGGTCTGAGGAATAAATATGCTTATTACCCATAATGACATAATGACTACCCAAATCATGTGTTTGGGTGTGTGTCCATATGTTTATGTGAGCAGAGTAATTGTTGTGTTTCTAATCAGCACACCATGACATGATCCAGGCACATGAAGACTGGAGACCGAGTGGACAGGACAAAACAAAATGAAACACAACCTTCCTCTAATTTTCCCCTCTCCCTCATTGACTGCCTCCATCTCTCCTCTCTCTCTCTTTCCTTTTCTCACAGTCCTTTTTCCACTAAAACAGGAGCCAGATCAGGAACATAATACACACAGACACGCTCCAATGACATCATTCTCAGGGGCGATCCATTTTCCACCTCCTCTGAAGTAAATAACTGTGGAATTTCCTTCTCTCCCATGGCTTTTCTTTCTGTGTGTCCAGAGCTGAGAGATCTCATTCTGAATAATAGACAAAACAACTGCACCTCTTTCTTCAGTTCTTGAGAATATTTAGGACCATGTGATATTTCAGTTTTTCTTTTTTAATAAATCTGCAAAAATGTCAACAATTCTGTGTTTTTCTGTCAATATGGGGTGCTGTGTGTACATTAATGAGGAAAAAAAATGAACTTAAATGATTTTAGCAAATGGCTGCAATATAACAAAGAGTGAAAAATTTAAGGGGGTCTGAATACTTTCCGTACCCACTGTATATTAGTTTTATTTTTTGTTTTTTTTTTTGCAAATTTGCTACTGTAGTATTTAGAGTAAAATTCTGGCAACCACAACTGAAGGTTTTTAACATGTTTAACAAACAAATACAAAAGAAAATTTGCCCTGTAAAATCCAAATATAAACATCATTTTTTGTCAGTACAGAAAGAACTTATTCTTACCGCGTCAACAACTGCCATATTTTGTCTGTTTATTTTTAGTGAATAACAGAAGAAACATTTGAGAATAAGTTGAAACAGAAAAAACATTTTGCTCTAAAAGAGCAATGCCTGAGCAGTATAATTGTTACAATCCCAGTATATTATAGTATGCAACCTATTCTCTCCAAGTGCCTGATAGTTATCCACCTGCCTCTGTAAGATCCGATATTGAATGACCTCACTTTGCTGTTACATAATAAGCTTTAGCACTCAGAAAACAGGCTCTCTCTCTCTTGCTCTCTTTCACACACACCCAAATGCACACTTATACTAATACGTGTACTAATTCCTGTGCTAGCACAACACAATACATTTTAGTAATGTTCCTCTCGTAGTAAAAGTCCAAACAATAACACAGGAATGTTGCTCAGGAAATGGCAGACATATTTTCCACAGCTGCTGAAGAATGATTGGTTGGCGACTGTGATGTGGAAGGTTAGCTAGGTTATAGGCATATGCTGTGACAATGTGTGAATTCTGTTCCAAATGAATTAAAACTTCCTCCTAAAAGCACAAACTGTCTTAAAGAGAACATGTAAGGTCACACACCCAGAGCAAGACTGAAAACAACATTGAACTTCTTATTTCATCAAGCAACACAGATTTTTAATAGAAGCCATGGATGCTTTATTTACATGAATTTGACCAATGATAGACATGCATCTTATTTTGGCAATTTTATATTATCCTAGTCAATTTCATAAGATACTTCTAAAAAAAAATTTAGAATTTTTTTTTTTTTTTTTGTGCAGTGAAATTTGAACCTAATATATAAAATGTTCATATACAAAGATATATTTGTACTTCGTGAAAAAAAACAATAAATGTAATATATAAGGACACCATGTTTCAAAATTAAATAACTACTGTATAAACAATTAAATTAAGTTAAAGTAATATAAGCCAAATATAATCAATTATAAAAAGGAAGAATTATTATCTATTAAAATATTATAAATTCTCTAGAATATTTTCTTCATATTAAGATGACAGTTGACATCTTTTACTCTCGCTTGCATAAAAATTCCTAAAAAAAGATTTTTTTCAGTTATTAATTGGGCTGTCAATAGAGTAAAATAGTTGTGATTGATCTCATGATTTATTACCAATGTTTAGAAAAGAGAATGAAGTTATAATATCAAATGCCTGCTAAATTATTACATTAAACATTTATTATCTTAATTCATTGACTTTGACCAATACTTTTCAGTAAAAGTTTTTGTGGACCCCTCAGCATTGCAGCCCTGCACCTGGACCCCAGTTTGAAAACCACTGCTCTAAGCATACTTTTCTACCCATCAAGTACTGAAGAATGTAACTCAAACCCTGCAATGATAAAAAGTCCTCAACACTGGGCACCACAGGGTATGTTTTTCACCGTCTGGTATATTTAGCTCAGTTGCAGACAGAAAACAACACCTGAATAAGAGCAGCATGGAATGTCTGTGAGCAACGCTGCTCTCATGATCACACACGAGCAGTCTTCACTCAGCTGAAAGTGTGCAAGTTATAATGTTAGTTATCATTTTGAAATCTAGAGGATGTTTTCATCCAAAACTGCAAATACCAGAACAATTCCAGGAACAGCCTTCCCTGGAGTTAAGTGCTCCAGATGGACACCCCATCAGCACCTTGGGAATGAACACTTTGGGTGCTTAAGTTCCCAAGAATGTCACACCTGCCATATGATGACTGAAGGTTATAGATACAGAAAAGAGCAGATAAATTAGAAAACATGGAGAGAAAAGAAAAAAAAAACCCAGCACAGCTAAGGAGGTTATACAAGCAGCATTAAAAAGAGGATGGGTTGGGCTAGGAGAAATGGAACATGGAAAAATGATGGTGGAGAAAGATAAGCAGACTATAGAATAGAGAAGGAGTGCAAACAAGAAAAAATTGGGAAGGTGAACTGAGTAAGTCAACATGGAAACTTGAGGATCTTAATATTGGACTCGAAATAAAATCTCTGGATCGCCATTCTCGACATGTCTGACTCTCTGAAACCTAAACTTTGCAATACAACAAGAGCAAGTAAACAAGATTATAAAAAACGTGTTGGCGGGTGAAAGCAATTCCTTTACACATTAATCACCTGAGGCACTCTAAATATAAGGGATACCTTTTAGAACAATCTCGGAAGCTATTGGTGAAAGCTCAATGAAGCTGCAGGGTTAAATCGCTTTCTTCAGGGCCAAAGAATTGCGAAAGCTAGCACCAGTGACATGTAATTGGCAGGACTCACATCAACAGAGGGAAGTGTTTTATTCCTGTAGGGTAATATAACCCCTCTACGCACTGTCTAAGCCAACACTAGCTAGCTCTAGAGTTCCAACTGAATTCTCTGGCAATCTAAAATGGCGCTAGAGTGCATGTTTCAGGGAGTTGGCTGCCTGGAGAGGGTCTGCTGTTCCTCTACATGAGAGGGGTTGCAATTTCACATCATGAGATCAAACTTTAAGCAACAATCCAGCAGACAGGCTACTGATGTCACATCTACCTTAGAATAAACTAGAACAAATGTTGAACATGTCATATTGAGGTTTCTGTAGAGACATTCCATGAGATCACATAGATAGCAGCAGCTTCAACAAAGCAAAAACTCACATTGCCTCACATCTATAATATAAGATGACCACCAACAGGGGTGGAGGGGAAGACCACTCAGGATCAGGAGACCACCAAAGCCAAAAGCTGACTGAGATGGCAACCACAGCAGAGCAGAAGACCACCATGACTGAGCCGGAGAACACCAGGGGTTACGGGAGGAGGAAGAGACCTAGGCTGTGCCAACTGAGCAGGGGACCTCCAGGGTTGAACAGAAGACCTCTGGGGATCTGGAGTCCATGGCAGAGCAGATGACCAGCATGGCAGAGTATGGCACCATGGCAGAGTGTAAGACCACCACGGAGCAGAGACAAGGAACCAAACAACCCCAGGTTTAGCCTCCATGGCTGTAACAGACCAGGTATATATGGCCTCTGTGGTCATAATAGAATGGGAAGGTAACACAATGAGTTCAGCGATGGCACTCCTAGCTGTGATAGAGTGAGCAGGTAACTCAAGAAGTTCAGGAACAGTCCACTTGGCAGTAAAGGGGTAGTTGGAGGAGTCAGAGACACCCCTTCTGGCCATGAGGGTAAACTCTGAGGAGTCAGGAATGGCCCTCCTGGCTGTGAAGGGGAACTCTAAGGAATCAGGGATGGTCCTCCTGGCCATAATGGGGAACTCTGAGGAGTCAGGGGCAGCCCTCTGGAGGAGCCACAGCAGACGCCACTGGCTCTGAGGGTTGTCGCCAGCGGACGTCACCACCTCTGGGGCAGTCAGGGAAATGTGTGTGGTCCAGATAATGGCAGACACAAAATGTCAGTAGCTTTTACTGGAAGTGTTGATGACAAGGAAAGGACCTCCAGGACCACTTGGAACCACTGGGCTAGGGAGCTCTGAGACTACCGGGCATGTGACCAATGAGCTAGGGAGAACTGAAACCACTTGACTTCAGAGAGCTGAGACCACCGGACTTCGGACCGCCAGGCTAGAGAGCACTGGGACCACAGGATCAGGGAGTTTAGTGACCACCAGACCAGGAAGGACTAAGGGGTCACCGAATTTGGCACCACCAGTCTGAAGAGTGCTGAGACCACCAGACTTGGGACCACTAGACTTTGGACCAAATCGTAGCCTACAGTGTAGGGGGAGGAAATCAGCAGTAATGCATAATCAAAGTACTGTTAATGTTGCATATACCTCCAGGCAAATATGATTTTATGGGCTAATTTTGGCCGGGTGCAGATGATTAATTAGAAAATAAGATAAAATGCAAAGCAATACAAAATACAAAGTACTTAGAAAGCATGAGAGTGTACTCTCTTTAAGGTCAATAAAGGCATTAAGTACAGCTACTGCCATTGGATTAGACAGTCTGCTAATGGACTGTGGGCGGTAATTTTGAGGTTGAGACTACCTCATCATAAACACAGTATCACAATATTGCATCCAGCAGATGATGCAGAAAACAACACTATTAGGTATCAACACACCTTTGGCAATGAACCTTGCATCAATGACCTGATGAACAGAAGAACTCCTGCATCATCACCTTCATTTGGCAGAGGATCACAAGCTCCAGCTGTGACATTCACCTTGAGAGTCATGAGCATTCACTGCACTACAGCACAGAGTGTTCTGTTCTACATGATGCTGAGTGTCGCTAATTACCTGCAATTAATCGATAACTAACACATGAGAGCAAATTAGTGTGCTAGTGTGCACTAGTATAATGAAAAAGGCATGGACATGTAACTACATGAAGCTGACTGTCTACACAGCAGAGAAAATGGAATGTGATAAGAAAACACATCTCTGAACAAGCACATGCTGAAGACACTGCACATAAAAGGCCTGGGCTACTAGCCAGACAGAGCTAGTGTACTGAATAGATACATAGCCTACACAACAGCAAAAAAATATATACACATACATACAGTGGAGAAAAAAATTATTTGATCTCCCGCTGATTTTGTACGTTTGCCCACTGACAAAGAAATGATCAGTCTATAATTTTAATGGTAGGTTTATTTGAACAGTGGGAGACAATAACAACAAAAGAGAAAAATGCATTTCAAAAAATTTTTAAAATGATTTGCATTTTAATGAGTTAAATAAGTATTTGGTCCCCTATATCAGCAAGATTTCTGGTTCCCAGGTATCTTTTATACAGGTAAGGAGCTGAGATTAGGAGCACTCTCTTAAAGTGAGTGCTCCTAATCTCAGCTTGTTACCTGTATAAAAGACAACCTGTCCACAGAAGCAATCAATCAATCAGATCCCAAACTCTCCACCATGACCAAGACAAAGAGCTGTCCAAGAATGTCAGGGACAAGATTGTAGACCTACACAAGGCTGGAATGGGCTACAAGACCATCGCCAAGCAGCTTGGTGAGAAGGTGACAACAGTTGGTGCGATTATTCGCAAATGGAAGAAACAAAATAACTGTCAATCTCCCTCGGACTGGGGCTCCATGAAAGATCTCACCTCGTGGAGTTTCAGTGATCATGAGAACAGTGAGGAATCAGCCCAGAACTACACGGGAGGATCTTGTCAATGATCTCAAGGCAGCTGGGAACATAGTCACCAAGTCACCAAGTCTCCTTCACGGCGTAGTTGATAACACACTACGCCATGAAGGACTGAAATCCTGCAGCGCCCACAAGGTCCCCCTGCTCAAGAAAACACACGTACAGGCCCGTCTGAAGTTTGCCAATGATTCAGAGGAGAACTGGGAGAAAGTGTTGTGGTCAGATGAGACCAAAATCGAGCTCTTTGTCATCAACTCAACTCGCCGTGTTTGGAGGAGGAGGAATCCTGCCTATGACCCCAAGAACACCATCCCCACCGTCAAACATGGAGGTGGAAACATTATGCTTTGGGGGTGTTTTTCTGCTAAGGGGACAGGACAGCTGCACCGCATCAAAGGGACGATGGACGGGGCCATGTACCGTCAGGACCAGGGCGCTGAAAATGGGTCGTGGATGGGTATTCCTCCATGACAATGACCTAAAACACACAGTCAAGGCAACAAAGTAATGGCCCAAGAAGAAGCACATTAAGGTCCTGGAGTGCCCTAGCCAGTCTCCAGACCTTAATCCCATAGAAAATCTGTGGAGGGAGCTGAAGGTTCGAGTTGCCAAACGTCAGCCTCGAAACCTTAATGACTTGGAGAGGATCTGCAAAGAGGAGTGGGACAAAATCCCTCCTGAGATGTGTGCAAACCTGGTGGCCAACTACAAGAAATGTCTGACCTCTGTGATTGCCAACAAGGGTTTTGCCACCAAGTACTAAGTCATATTTTGTGAAGGGGTCAAATATTATTTGACTCATTAAAATGCAAATCAATTTATAAATTTTTTGAAATGCGTTTTTTCTGGATTTTTTTTTTTTTGTTATTCTGTCTCTCACTGTTAAAATAAACCTACCATTAAAATTATAGACTGATCATTTCTTTGTCAGTGGACAAACATACAAAATCAGCAGGGGATCAAATAATTTTTTTCCCCACTGTACATATATACAAAATAGATTAGGCTGACCACTCATCCAATAGAGCAAAGCGAAATGTGTTTAATTATGATCAATTATGGTTCATTATCCATTTTTAGCTATTATGACAATTAAACACCAATTAAGTATCAAGATTTTTTTTTAACACCGATCCAAAACTAAACACTTCATTTGACTTTTGTCAAACGAAGAAAGGGATTATATAGTATTTGTTGTTGTATTGTTGTGATGTTGTTTGCAATATGGCACCTTTTCCATATTGCACATTACTATAAATACAGTTGTATCACTTTAAACTTCATATTACCTTTTCATCTGAGGTCTAGTAAGTGTATAACGACTATATAAGTGGGCTAGTGGTATTAGTGTTATTGTGATACGTAGAATGTGCACTCCTGCAAGCCTTGAAAAGAGATCGCAAAAAAAGAAACAAAATACCCACACCACTTTTACCATATTGTCTGATGTGAAATGACATAACATATACTGTAATACCAGTATTTTTTTAAATGTTTTTGAAAAACGTCTCAGTATAAACAGTAATATCATGAAATATTATTACAATTTAAAATGAAATATTTTTCTATTTTAATATATTTTAAAGTGTAATTGACACAGCTGAATTTTCAGCAATTACTGCAGTCTTTAGTGTCAGATGGTCCTTCAATACAAAAATTATTCTTATATGCTGGTTTGGGGCTTTCTAATTATTAACTTTTGAACTGTAGTGTGTGTGTGTGTGTGTGTGTGTGTGTGTGTGTATATATATATATATATTACATTAAAATAAAAAAAACAGGTTTACACATTACAAAGTTTTTAACTAAACACATTTACTTGACTAAATCATTTATATGTTTTATATAAAGCTATAGTGTATATAAATACTAGGCAACACTTTAGTACAGGGACCAATTCTCACTATTAACTAGTTTCTTATTAGCACGAATATTGTTAACATATTGGCTGTTTATTAGATCATACAAAGCACATATTCTGCATGACCATATTATAAGCAGCAAATTAGAAGTTTGAGGCAAAACTTGTAGTTAATGGTTTGTGAATAGCAAGAATAGGACCTTAAAATAAAGTGTGACCATATAATATACACTAAACCAAATCCAGTATTAACCATCAAGAGAATTATTTTTGTTTTATTTGATTTATGAATAAATATGGTTTTGTCAGATTGAGCTAATTTCTGTGGACAACTCTGACCTCCAAACTATGGTACAACCATGTAAACTCCCAAACAGACACACACATAATCACACAACCAGAGCACAATATACTTAATTAAATGTGTGCTACTGTATACAGCATGCAGTTTTATTTACAGATGAGCCAGCATCTGTAAATGAGCAGCAAAAAAGTTGTTGCATCCTGCCTATTTGCTAGAGATATTCAATGATATTTGAGTGAATCTCGGCTGATCATAATCCAATGTGACAGATAGGATTACAGAATAATGGGTTCCTAAATCCAATGAAAATGTCAGAGAATGGGGGAAATCCATATTTGTCATTTCACAGCATCCATGGTTTCAATGCTCCATTGTTGAGTTATTAGTGCTAAATTATGAATAGAAAGCCTCTGCGGCTAAATGTCCCTGATGAGCGCTGCTAAAAGAGGAACTAAATAAGATGTCATTTATTAATTCTGCTGAATCCTTCTGGATCTGTGGAGCTGTTATATAAGGTCAGTGGCGGCTCATTGCAGTTGGAAACCATTTGAAATGAGAAACTTGACATAGCCTTGAGCACACAAACATTGTGCTCTGTCCTTAAGAGGGAAACAATTTAATTTTGTGTGTTAAATCAAACTGACATGATTGAATTTAACTGGGAAATATGTACTTGGAGGTTTCAATGAAAAACTACTGAAACAACACTGAAATAAAAACTAAACAAATCAAAAATTCAAGATAAAACAGAGCCATATTATAGACCATATTATGACACAGCCCATCTGTAAATATGAATTCTACATTACTGTATTAAAAACACATCCCTATAGAACACAGAAAATTACATTAATCAACATATTTCTGAATTACATAGCCAGTACCATGTAAATCTCCACGCATACAAGTGTGCATACGTACAGGCCTACAGAAAGCACATCACTTGCCAAACACACACTTATAAATATTATGGCTGCAACAAACGATTAGTTTGATAATCGATTAATCTAACGATTATTAGAACGATTAATCGACTAATCGTCGATTATTTCACTGGTTAATCAGTAGACTATGATTATTCAGCTTTTGCAATTAGTTAAAATATTAAGTTATACATATTCTAACATAAATAAAGGTAATTTCAGCTTTAGAAAAGCATATTATGTAATTACAATTATTATACAATTAATTGGTAACACTTTACAATAAGGTTCATTAGTTAACATTAGTTAACATGAACAATACTTCTACAGCATTTATTAATCTTAGTTAATGTTAATTTCAGCATTTACTAATGCATTTATAAAAATCACAAGTTGTGTTTTTTAACATTGGTAAATGCACTGTGAACTAACATGAACAAACAATGAACAACTGTATTTTTATTAACCAACATTAACAAAGATTAATACATAAATGTAATAAATGCATTGTTCATTGTTCATTCATGTTAATTAATACATTAACTAATGTTAACAAATGATACATTATTGTAAAATGTTACCAATTCCTTATACAAATAGATGTATTTGGCACACAAAATCTCACCATTTAATTATCTACATAAAAAAGTAACTGAATGACACATCATTCTGCCTAACATCTCCTTTTGTAAGTCATATAGATAAGAAACAAAATAAAGGTAAGTGATAAGACGCTTTGGATAAACTATATTATTCACGTCTTAAAATACCTTATAGGGTTATGATAACCAAAACAGTCCTGACCTAGATCAAGCTTTGATCTCTGTAAACCAAACTGTCACTTTAATGAAATAATTTTTTTTTCCCACTAATAAAAATATTTTATCATTAGCTAGCTCCACTGGAGAGCTGCTTTATAACAGAAAATCAAGTTGTAATTCTAACTGAAAGCGACACTGACTCTGGTTTTTCATGTTTAATACCGTAAAGCTGCTTGAATTAAGGCCATCTATTGCATAAAGTACTATATAAATAAACATGATTTGACCACACTTTACTGGACTACATTACTGAACTGCACAGCTCACGCAAACATCCACATCGATGTAATCAGATGCATTTTTAACTGCTGCTTTCACACTGCTGTCAGTTTTTTTTGTGTTTATTTCGTTACTGAGAGGAAAGCACACAAAATATATTTACATATTCAACCAAACGCCGCTCAGGTTCAGATGCATTTGCTTTGAAGCGCTGTGTGTCTCTTCTTCTCTTGAATTGCATCCAGGAAAGCTGAATTACATGCTTGTGCTACAGCGCCACACTGGTCAAACCGCATTACTGCAGGCTCTTACATTAGGTCACATGAGATCAAATGACTACTCGACAACAAAAATATTTGTTGACAATTTTTTTTTTTGTCGATAATGTCGATTAATCATTGCAGCCCTAAAAAATATATGAGGCTCTTCATGTTTCAGATGTTGAACTCTGGTGCTGTCAGGACAGAGAAGAGAGAAGTGACACAGGCTGCCTCGAAAAGAAGGAAAGAAGAAAAAAGGAATTTTTTAGGTTTGGGAAATCAGACTTTCTAAGAATTCGAATCAAATCATTTCAACATTTTCTCAAGATGAGGTATCAAGATTCAAGACTTTACTCTGGGGTGTGTGTGTGTGTGTGTATGTGTGGATAGTGTGTATCTGTGTGTTGATAAAAAATTCACTAGGGGATTCAGGCAAACAAAAGGCAGCTGTATTAGGGTGTTTTCAGTAGGGTGTAGGTCACACATTTTAGCAGGAGTAAACACACACAGAACATGTATATTTTAGAAGATCTTTGAATGGTTGATATTTGATAATGCTTTATTAATATTGAGTTAGAGCATGTTTTGAACAGATATCCCTCTCCAGTTACATTACAGTTACAATTACTCCAATTTACATAACACTATACACTAAGGGTATGTTTATGTCCATAATGCTATACATTAAAAATATGTTCCTTTCTAATTAAACCTGCTGAGAAAAGCTGCATGTATATATATTTTTATGCATATGCGTATTTTGATTGAATAATATATTTGAGCTCACAAGTTTGGAACGAGCATTGGGCGTGCTCAGTCCAGCCTTTATGGAGCAATGAAATCCCCACTGTGCAGAATAGCATTGCCATGTTGTCATGGTGTGCATGAAACAAATACAGGCAGTTTTACGATAAGTGAATTCCCCCACGTGTCTCTGTCCTTCTCCAGACCTCCATACAAAGGCTCCAAAACATCTTAGAATGAAGCAATATCATATGGTTTGTTTGATGTTTTACATAACAAATGAGTTGAAGGTGGTGTGACAGCACACTGAGTGCTGGAAAGACACACTCTCAAACACACTTCCTGTAAAAACAACACCCGCCCACATAACCAGTGTTCCTAGAATGACTCCTATAAAAGGAAAAACAATGAGGTACTGTATTTGTAATTGTTGAAGTTGAAGAAATCATGTATGATTAAGAATGTAAGTGCAAATTTTAAACAATTAAAGGCTTAGCAATTAAAATACTGATATTCCTTGCTTATCCGATTTTTCACTGATACACCTATTATATAATTTTTGTTAAGCATTTTGGATGAATAAAAATAAAAATCACCGTCTCACCACTGCTGACGCTAATGGGGTGAAAGGCGAAAGTCATGAAAGTCTTCTTTAATTTAGAAATAATTTTATGCAGATTCCTTATTTAATTCTGTAATTACTAATAATGAAACTCAAATACATTACAAAATTTTAAAAAATGCACTATAAGTATTTAACTCAACAGTATTAGTTACAATTAAAAATGGAAAATTCAACTGTATACACTACTGTTTAAAAGTTGAGGGTTAGTGAAGTCTATTAATTTGATCAGAAATACAGAACAAGGAATATTGTGAAATATTATTACAGTTTAAAATAACTGTTTTCTATTTGAATATACTGTAAAATGTAATTTATTATGGAAAAGCTGAATTTTTAGCAGCGATCATATGTTTTCAGTGTAACATGATCCTTCAGAAATCACTCTAATAGACTGATTTGGTGCTCAAGAAGCATTTCTTACGCTCTCAGAAAAAAAGGTACAAAAGCTGTCACTGGGATGCTACCTTTTCAGAAGGTACACTTTTGTACCTTTTTAAGTAAAAGGTGCATATTAGTACCTTAGAGGTACATATTAGCACTTAAAAAGTACGCAACATATCAGTACCTAAATTTTTAAAAGGGTATTGTATTATTATCAATGTTGAAAACAGCGGTACAATATTTTTGTGGAAACTGATACTTTTTTCCCCAAGATTCTTTAAAAGCACAGCAATAGAAATAGAATAGAAATCCTTTGTAACATCAAAATCTCTTTACTGTCACTTTTGATCAATTTAATACATCCTTGTTAAATAAAATGGTTGTGTATATCTGTGGATATCGTAAGAAAGATGTTGTCTTCACTCTCAACCCCAGTTCACTGTGTGTGATAAGACACATATAAAATAGCATGACACATTGACTATTCAGAGAATACAAACTTTTCTAAATACACACCCATTCACAAAATAATGGTGAATTGCATATGACTATCTATTCTATTTTACAAAACTAGCCTTAACAACTCTGTATTAAATCCATAATTATTTGTGCATAGCTTAAAGTGTGACAGTTACTTAAAACAATAAGAGTTAAGGGTGGGAGGTTATCAAAAAGAAATAAGAGCAGCAACTGCAATTTGACTAATGGCATGCAGTAACCGCACTGACTGATGCTGTGAGGTAAGAATAAACATGCTAAACTTTATTAAGAAGATCACATTGTCTCAACCCTGAGGTCACCTAGCAACCCGTCTGTATTCACAACATCATCAAGCTGAAAACAGCCGGTGCTGGGAGAAATGATCTTGCTTATGCATAACCAGACACACATACACAGATAGACAAAACAAGAATCCACAGTGACCCATGTGTTTGGCTTAATTGCAGCTATTCTTGATGAAATCAGATCGCAAACAGATGAAACATCGCCACCTTAATAAACTTCCTCTCTACTCGATGGTTGTGGCAGACCGCTGTCACAACAATATGCATCCCACCCTCCCCGTTCATGGAGAACGATAGAGTTTGTTAATGTAAAAACAGTGTAATGCTGCACAACAAAATACCTTGAGGTTTTCATTACATTTGTTTTGTGTTCAGGTTCTAGAAGCTGTACATTCAAAGCGCCTTTCAAGATTCCTTTAGGGTAAAAGCCATTATATAACTGTCTGAAAACTGCCACACAATAATAGTATATAGATGGATTGAGTGGTGTTGTGAATGACATGTTACCTTTGCAGACAAAGCACTTGATGTGGAAGTGTTTGTTCTGCACCCGGAGCACCTCGCCTTTGCAGGGCTTGCCACAGTTTTGACACGGGACGGGGCCGCTCTGCCGCTGTCCCTTCTGCTGCTCCAGGGGACTGTGAACAGCCTGCTGGTGAAATGCTGTGGAGACACAGTGAGAAAAAAAATTTTGGCTGAAAAATATATACATCCCCAAATACAGCATCAACTGACAGGTATAGAAACGTTTAGGAATCAGTCAACCTATACTATTCTAACCTGACCACATTTACTCTGAATATTGGGGGGAATGTATGCTAGTATGCTATTGCAAATTTAGACATTGAATAGTCAATATTAAAAACATGTAATTATTTTGAATACATTAAATATATAATAATTTTTCATTATTATTCTTTAAAATATGTCTATTAATTATTTTTATTAATCTAAATTTTAATTATTTTTATTAATTTATTTTTTTTAGGTGTAACAATAATATAATATGTTACTTTGAAAAGTAAATCCTGGAGTTGTCTACATTATCTCGTTGTCATAAATATTTTGACATCTGAGAATGTCATCAAAGCCTACAGTTTACTTTAAAATAATAATAATAATAATAATAATAATAATAATAATAATAATAATTTCCCATGAATCTTTAAACTCTGCGTAGAACCAGTGTAGCTTTAGTAACTAAAGCGAATAAAAATAAAATAAAATCTGGTGGAAAGCTTTGAAAGAAATTAAATAAAAATTAACAAATAACTGAAATAAATAAGTTGAAGTACTACAATTACTAAAAATAAAAAAACCTAAATAGAAATATTAAAAAACTAATAAAAGTGACAAAATGACAAACGTTACTAAAACCTATACTAATATTAAAATTAAAACTAAAAAACAAAAGCTAACATTTTAGTATATTCTTTAAAATATTTTTATTTATTTATTTATTTATTATTTTTATTATTTTTTAACAATAATGTAGCGTGTAAATGTGTTACTTTTAAATGTAAATCCTGAAGTTGTCTACATCATATTCTTGTTGTGATTTTTTTGACATTTGGTAATATCATCTAAGTTTACAGTTTACTTAAAAAAAAATAAAATAAATAAAAAAATACAAAAAAACCTTGGCCACAAAAAAAAGAGAATGGATTAATGTCATGGGAATGCATTCTTTTTTTCCCCCCCTGCAGATCATGAGCGGGGATCCATACTAAAATATTACATGACCTTGTACCCTCTCACACCATTGTTCACGTATAATCACCGGAACAGTAAAGATGAGTTTGCAGTAGACATGGCTGACGTCAGGGCTCTGCTCTCCTTTGTAAATTTTTAAGCTGTCGTTTGCGCCTGTCTGGCACCCAATATTCACACCTACTCCATTACAAAGGCGCGTAAACTCAAACAAACAGTTTAATACAGTCCAACACACAGCTAGAGAAAGACCTTCAACCTCTTGTTTTAAAAGGGCGTGTAGCAAAACTGGTTCTGTTGGATGTCCTGTTCCATTCTGTAGTGGGATTTTCACAACAGGTGTTCACTTTATGAAGTCTAAGGGATAAATGGCTACAGAGAAATGTGTTTTTGCTTGTTCTCAGAGGTGAAAACCAGTATTTGTCCCTCAATCGTTAAGAAGTTTGTAAGAGCTGCTGGTTTCAACTCGATCACACAGACTTACTGAGCCTTTGACTCTAATTAGATAGAAGTGCTTTGGGAGGAAACTACAGAAATCATTGAATGTGTGTTTGTTTGTGTGTGTTTGACAGCATTTGTCATGTCACGGGGAAAGACAACCTATCTGCCCAGTCATAATAGTGGTCACACAGTATGAAGACACCTCTTTAAAGTCCGCATGAACCGGAAGTTGCTGCCGACTTTATTTCAGTGTAGTGACGTATTTCCAGCTGAAACGGAATATTGAATAGAGGGCGGGGTTTTATTTTAGCGCTCCGCCTCTCCGTCTCTCAATAACGGCTGGAGGGGCATGGTTCACCCAAGCCGTCAAGCTGACGTCATCAAAGAAGGAACGCCATTCCACAGCGGAAGCTGATGATCAGATTTTGATTAAAGATTACCAAGACAAACTATTTTTTTCAGAGGATTAACTTGCACGGATTAATTGTTCACTAACAATGTGGACTAACAAAATAAATATTGTAACTTTTGATTTCATGTGGACTTTAAAGTCAATCTGAATTTCGATTTGCAACCAATTTTAACTTGTAATGTGACATACTTCAGAGAAAAACATGTAGGCACTACATACCAAAATGTGAGTTTGCTAAAACAGTGCCTAAAAACAATTTGGCGGTTGGTTAGGGTGACCATACGAGCCATTTTTACGGGACGCGTCCTTGTCAGGATTTCTATATTGCCTAAAATATCTAGGTTTTGGCTGTTTGCACTGTGCAGGTAGATCGTTGTGTGACATTCATGAGAGCTATAGAGAGCAGAGCAGACGGCTTCTTATGCTTTCGAATCGCTTTCGCGCCTACCTTGGTGTCTTTTTTAATCGGTGCACAGCGATGCTTCAAGTCAAACGAACGAACAAACACGTGCATATATTTGCATCGCTTTGATCGTTCTCTGTAGATCTCATCTTCTCACGCGCAGCGCCACGATGGGTCGATTATGTAAAATTCCTGCATGTTATTGGTCAAACTACTTTGGATGATTTAGGCAATATTAAAATCCTGGCCAGGACGTGTCCCGTATGAATGGCACATATGGCCACCCTACTGTTGGTTTACATTATCCAATACAGCCTGAATGGACTAAGCAGAAAAGTTGTTTCAAATTAGGAGCATTTTCATGAGAGAGATATTCCTCGAAACTCTCTAAATAAATCATATGAAGTCCTCTGAACCAGAAAGGTAGTTAAAGAATTAGTATTGTCATTCAGATGGGCTGATGAGAGAAAACAGAAATAGGCTGGCTAATATGTCAATTCCTTTTACCTGTACCATTAATCCACCAATTGGCTCAACATCTCATTTATACTTGACACAAAAACGCTCTGTGAACCTCCACTACATCAACTTGTTTTTATAGGTCCTAAGAGAGATTCTTGTGCTGCTGAATCCCAGAAACAGCATGCTGGGAATGTTTTAAAGCACAAGCTATTTCCTGCTTTCACAGATCAAGTAGAGTTGTTAAACAACAGTAGACATGTACGATAATCCATAAAAGTGCAATAAAAGCTATGGACGACTCACTTTTAGCATGCTGACTGCATATGGTAATGCTTTATACCTTGAATTAATCTTGTGAGGTTACAGTCAAATGACAGAAGACAGATAGTATTTTCATAAACAGCTCTACAGGTTCTTTTTTTCCCATAATGTATGCTTCCAATAAAGAAAAGCAAGCTTTCCATTGATCCCATCAACCCTCATAAAGAGGTCAATGCATTTAACGAATGGCAGGTACATTTCAGCTACCACCACAAAGAAAGACCTATGGGAACAGGAAGGACAAACATTTTCATTCTAGACTAGCATGCAATTGTTTAGCGTGTTGTCTACCATAAATTTAGACTCATCTACATCTTTAAACCTTGGGTGAACCCAGTGTAGTTATTGTTAACTAAATTTAAAACTATTAAAATCATTTTCGGTTACTAAAAAATAGAGATGAAATAAACCAGTTTAAAAAAAATAAACCAAAAACAAACTTTAGAAATGTTGCCTTTTCAAATAATGGGAATAAATTAGGGATGCACCGAATGTTCAGCAACCGAAATTATTCGGCCAAAAATAGCAAAAAAAAAAAAAAAGAAGCTCTTTTGGTGTTCGGCCGAAAAGGCCAAATAGCTAAATTATACCAAACAATGACATTTTTGGTGACGCAATCAAACAGCAACCAGTGTAGAGTGAGAGGCGCGCACTCTTTATAATGCAGCCAAAAATGTCGGCAGTGTGAAAGCATTTAAAAATGTCTGAGAAAGACGCAAAAATCATTACAAGCACCGACAGCGAGAGACTGTTTACTACTGCATCGCAATGTCTTCCATGAGAAGAGGAAGGGGTGGTTGCTGCTGGTTACTGTATGATGATTGAAATGACGAAATAGCCTTAAACAATTAGTAAATAAACTGCAAAACGTTATGTTTTCTCGCACGAATTGCATGTATTCTGACAGCGATGCATGAGCTGGCTCACCAGGGTTCAAAGTCCAAAAGAAAAACTGTGCTGAAACAGTGTTATTCGTCAGTTGCTCAGTAATATTTTTATGAATTACATGTGACAATGCGATACGTGTGACAAACATCTTCCTAAATTCGTAATGAGAATCAATTTATATCTGCTGTTGTCAACAAAAAGAAGCACTGAGGTCTTCCTGTGAGTTTCCGCTAAAATAAGCTGAGAAAAGCAATTACTATTACTCCATCACTATTCATAAATGTTAGTATTATAATTTTACTGTTGTTCTGTAAAATAAAGTAAAAATGAAGGCAACAATAATGACAATTATAATTACAACTGCTCTGTACATTTATTATAATATTAACAGTGTTCAAATTGGTTATCTGTAATATTTTCTTATGTTTTAAAAGAATTCTCTTCTGCTCAACAAAGCTGCATTTATTTGTACAGTAAAAAATACATGCCTGATTCAAGAAGAGGATCTCAAAAATGGACAAAAAAATATTATTTTACTAACTTATTAATGTTAAGTTAAATTGTGCTTTGTTGGTATAATGTCTGCTAGAATGTTAAAATGTTCAGTGTTAAATAAATATTTTTAAAATGTTGTTTTGTAATTGTTTATTTTTTTCTTTAAACAGTAAAAAACACATTTTGGCTTTTTAATTTATTCAGTGGTGAAAAAAAATGGCAAAATACATGGGGAAAAACGCGACTGTGTTTGGTATTTGTGTTTCATTTTGTTCGGTTTTGGCTTCTTCGGCCAAGAATTCTCATTTTGGTGCATCCCAGAATAAATAAGTTTACATGCATTTTTATTCCAATTATTTCAATTTTATTTCAATTTCATTTCAGTTGAAATACATTTTATTTCAATTACTTGTATGCACAAAAAAATAAATGTAAAGTTTAAACAAATATTTGAAAAAATAATAAAAATGACAAAAGCACATAAAATTACTAAAACTTAAACTGAATTTACAACTACAAATGCAGAAACAGAAGCTGATTCAAAATATTAATAAACACTAATATTATATAAGTTCACTTCACAGTTCTTGAGAAGGGGTTAAATGTTACGGCAAAAAAATAGCCAATCATAAACCGCCTAAAAGGTTACCTCATTAAACATTCATACACTTTGTACCTCTCAGCATCTGAGACTGTTAACTCAAATGATGAAGACATTGTCATCCAGAATTAATTTACGTTGATTATTTTTTGTTCTTCTGCAGAACAAAAAAAAGTATGTTGAGGATCATTTTATGTACAAAAAAACGAGACATTTTGCAAAACACCTTCTGTGCAGAAGAAACAAAGGGCGAACTATTACTATAGCTTTCAAGTCACAATGTTGGTCAAGTGTAAAAGCCCATATACTATAGGGTGTATAAAGTGATTGTGGTTCCAACCAGCACAAAGCTGACAAAGAAAACAGTGATTGAATCTTATAAGCCTGACCACATCTCCTCTGATAAGAACTTGTAAGTGAGGGTGGATCATCATCAAGTTCTCATGAAGTACAAAACAAACCAGCATTTTCCCAAATCCCTGATTCCTTTCAACCTGAGCCAAAGATCTGCGATTAAAGTAATAAAGGCATGAAGCCGTACTGCAGTAGTAAGATCCCTATCACTGCCGCACCAGCTCTCTTCATACACTCATCTCCATGCTTCAGATGTCCACATCATATATCATCAAAACCTCTGTAAGCACGACCAACTAAAGGTCAGCGTAAGGGAGGAGTTTGTTCCACATGTCGCTAAACACACACACACACACACACACACACACCTTTTCACCAACTTGCTCGTTCATACAGCGAGTCATCCATCTTTAAGCAGGTTCTCCATAAATAGAGCATCTAGTCAACCCGTAGGGATTCCATCATGCCCTACTACATTCTGCTTGAGGTCCATGCGCATGGCTGACATGACTGTCTATTTGAAAGGCTCAGATTTCCACCGCAGGATCTCTCTGCCATTCAACTAGCCAAAAATCACTCGTCATTACTATTTGCCTTATTTTGCAAATGCAATTGTGGGTTTTGGGGTATGATTGAATAATAGAAAGCCTTTGAATACTAGAACATTCATCTTATTATTCTTGTGCTGCAGCATAATTCAATACTGCAGCTTACTTCTATAGTTATGAGTTATATAAGAGCCCCATTCCTTAAATATCACACTGTGCATGTCAAAACTGTTTGATGTTCCCTATAAGCAATGAGGAGAGGTTTATATTTTCATCTCCTGCGTTCACCATCTCTTTATTCACTTCCACTGAAGTGTACAACTTCATGAAACGTATTAAGTCACGTCTTGACCTCAAAGTGACCTAGTCAGTCACATTTTGATGATTTTTCTGTAGTAAATGTCACTCATCAGGTTATCAGCTGTGCAAGACAAATAAATATGGAAAGAAAAAATAAAAAGAAATGAAGAGAAAATATATTGTGATCATTGCGAGGGATCATTAGGAATTAATCTGATTATTGTGTTTATTTTATGGCAGTCACCTAATAAAAACAGATAGTATAAAATTATAGTTATACTACTTGGTAAATGATACTATTTTTGTAAATAAGAGACTACAAAATAAAATTGTAGTAAAGTAGTAAGATTGCAAAAGTAAATTTAGGCATCAAAATATTATAATGTACAGTATAAAAAATGATGTTCGTTTTAAGATTTGCTAAAGATTACATTAAAGTAAGCGTTATTAAATTATAATTGTTTTGTATAACTTGGAAATCCACAAGCTAGTGCATACATCAATGTGCAGCCGTACATACTCCTTTTCATTTAGATCTAGAGTTAAATAAATGTTTAACAATTTTCAGATGACTGACGAAAAACAAGTAGCTTACTGTGCACTAGTGAGGAAAATCCTGCAAAATTAAAAGATTTTGGTGGTAAAGTCACAGCAAATACTCCACGAGATGCTTACATCCCTCTATAAGAAACTTAAAGCACTAATTTGTCCACAAGGCTTGCAGCTGTGTGTGTGAGGATGATCCTCGGACATGGCAGGATGATTAAAGGATTTTAAAGCAAATTACACGCTCATGAGCATAGAGTGCCCATTTTGAGGCAACCAGAGGTAACTCCATTTCAGCAGCTTTCTGCTTTGGAGGACAACAACAGGAACCACAGTAATGGATTTAAAGCACTTAATCTAAGTCTCACTCATTGTGGTAGTGAAAAAGCAAGATAAATATCCAAGACTCAATGCCACAGATTATATTTGTGCACTTATGTTCATTGATATACCAATTTCGTACTCCCAAGGACAAATGAAACAAAAAAATACCTCGGATGCACCATTATGTTTTGCAGAGCAAGAATCAGATTGTAGAAATTCAGTTCAGATTTGCAAAGATTACAACTACCTTTTATATTTAATTTCTTAATATTTCTTTCAGATCTGTTTTCCTGCATTAGAGAAGAGGCAGAGCACAGAAAGAGTTTGTTTACTGTCACCAAGGTCAGCACTAAGGTATTTCTGCAGCTGCTGAGACTCTTCCAACAGTTATATCATGACTTGGATGTGTTTGCCCTTGTGAAAGTGTGACAGTAAGGCCCTCCAAGCAATTTAGAGTAGCCTATTGCTTGTGATCTCAAAGTGTTGGGTGCCAAAACTGCCTGATTATTGATTATCTACTGTTTTGCTGTCAGAATGAGATTTCAAACAGCTGATAAATATATCACACTATTACTTTAGAGCTGTTTTTGCTTGTAAGCAGTGCTTCAGATGAGACGACTTTTTAGTGCAAAAAGCAATACTTTGGATAAAGGAGGAAACGGTTTAATGTTAAAACACCTTAATGATAGATTTGTTTATTACAAACACAGCTTTTCGCTCCAGTCAATCAATGGAATATTGTGATGTTTTTATCAGCTGTTTGAACTCTCATTCTGACGGCACCCATTCACTGCAGAGGATCCATTGGTGAGCAAGTGATGTAATGCTGAAATTTCTGCAAATCGGTTCAAATGATAAATCAAACTCATTGATATCTTGGATGAGTACATTTTCAGCAGATTTTAAATTTGGGGTGAACTATTCCTTTTAAAAAACGATTCCTATTCTCAGTTACAAAATCAGCACTGTCACTGGATAATGCACAATTTCTGTTTTCAAAGTGTTTTGAATATTTAAAAGCAGCAAATGTTTTTAAAAACTAATTGCAGAGTAAAGGATCACATTGTATTCACTGGCAACCAACCAAGCTTATCCATCTACATCAACCACCAGTCTTAACACCAATTCACATGAAATTTTCAATTTTTGCAACCTTAATGCACACTGAACACATTTAAAAAGCAATTATCTGTCTTTCTTATTTAGACATCATTGCATTGCATAGACAAACCTTATTTAGACTCACACAGTACTAGACATGCAAACCTCTAATAATAATCAATTTCTCTTTAATTGGCACTCAAAAAATAACTACATGTCAGTATCTGTTCCCCCTCCCCTTCATGTTTTCACTGTCTCCTATCACACACACACACACACACACACACACACACACACACACACACAAGCAAACATCTCTAGACTGCTGTCCAACCAGACCAGATTGCATCTGAGCTCCTGGAGTGCAACAGCGTGTCCTTCTGCCAAAACCATGCATATTCTCTAGGTGGACTGTTATTGTTGTTGTTTTAATAGACAACCATCATAATAATGTTCTGCAGAGCCTCAATGTAACAAAAATACTACTCACATTGTATGATTGTATATTTGCTATACCATACCAACATGCATCATGAATAAAAATGCCATAATATTAAACCCCCAAATTCAATGATGATAAACAGGCTGAACATCATAACCCTCGACATTCCTAAACTGAAATCAACATGTAAATAACAGGATCCCATTTACAAAGCGTCAAAGCGCAACATTACCTTTTTCTTCAGGCATCGTCTCCCGTAATCACGTCTATTCTGTAAATAAAAGAATGAGCCTCCTGATTAAAATATATATATATATACACACATATATCCGACAGTATTTCAGTGGAGCACAGCGGTCTGGTACATGTTAATGCTGAGCTCCTCTCACGAGCGACGGAGAAATGCGCTTCACGCAGCGCGTGTCACAGCGATACTACAGGAATGAACGCAGGTCATATGACTCCCGCCTCACACTCGAGCTATTGCAGCAGTCCATTATAAATAGAAGCTTCTCGATCAAAAACATGACACCTCTTCCCAAATATCTGAGGGCGTTTACCGTATTTTCTCTGTGTGAGGTACGCAGCTGGACAATCATTTAGCCCTGTTGGGGAATAAAAAAAAAAAAAGCAATGTATCAACCTGTTATCAACGTGAGAAACATGCATGCGTTTTAGGCTATAAACTTATATCAGGTATATAGGACACTGGAATTTTACATTTCATAATATTTTACGTTATATTTCATCTTAAAAAGACATCTACAAAAGTATTGTTCCACTTTTCTGGCACTTTAATTACTAATAATGTTTTGAAACTATGAAAAATATAAATATTAAGTTTATTTAATATAAAATGGATATATACAAGGATATACTGTAGCTAACAAAATAATGATGAAAACAATTTTTACAATGTAGGATGTCCCGAATAAACATGAAACAGGCAAACATGACTGCATACAAAACCAAGAGTGACCAACTGCATCCGTTGCTATCCCATAATGCCAGCCCTATCTGATTCAGTCAGAACCCTTTATTTTATTATGACATAGCTTTGCACATGAGATTATGTCTTATGTTGACTTGTTTGTGTTTTCTTTGTCATTTTGAATCCACCTTTCCTTGGAAAGGGACTGGATTGTGATGGATTGGACGCCTGTAACAACAGTTGCAAGCTGAGATTTTATCATCAGTGCTCTATTAGCAAGACCACACTTGAATGCAGTCGCTCTAATGAAAGTTCTAAAGTATGAACTAGAGTAAAATATGAGTCATGGCAGGCATTTATGAACCGCAGAACTTTTCACACACCCGGTCAATTTAATTAATGCATTCATGCGGTCAGAGGGGCTCAAATCTTTTCCAGTTCTGAAGACCCCTCAATCCAGCTCCATCTCTGTACACTGTTCACTCTTTGATGTCTAATCGCGGAGCATGAGTCATAGTGCTCTCTCACTCTCTCACATGTCCTCTATAAGTCCTGAATAATGATCAGGCTTGTGAATGGGCAGCTAGCACCTGTCAGGGGCTTTTGCAATAAAGGCAGGAGCCATTTCAAATTCCAACACTTACTTACGTCAGTACAAACTTCACTAGAACTGACTGCAAAATGTTTTTCTCCTCTACATAGAGATTTACTTTAACAAAGTTAAAGATCCATGTTAAATGGAAAACCAAACAAGTAATTAATTAGGGATTTTTTTTTTTTTTTTTTTTTACTGTGCTAAATTTGCTGCCATAAGCATTTGGCTTCAGTATCTGTCAGGACCATTAAAAATGATTGTTTAGACACTGCCGAAAATCTGTGCTGGCAATCCATGGATAAAAATAATGAAAGAGGCATTGTTCTAAAGCGAGAGATGGTAAAACAAAAAAAAAAGGAGCGATAGAGTGAGCAAGCCAAGCTCGGCCTTCAGAGAAAACACATTACATAATTCCCTTTGTATGATTTGCAAAGATAGAGAACATGTGCCTGACTAATCTGTGCTCATTTTTCTGTCCGTCGAGATGATTTATTTTAAAAGTTTGACACCCTGTGGGCGTTTTCTTCTCTGTATGTAGTCATCATCTTAAACAAATTTGCTTACAAATATTATAGGATATTTTCAGGCTATTTATCATCTGGACATCGTGATCAATAGAGACGGTAGGATAGCCAGAAGCAGATAAGTTGGCAAACACCAAAATCACTTAAGTTGTTTAGGATACCCAACCAAATCTACAAAGATAAGTATTACACATAATGACCTCTTCTGGATATATTCAGGTAAACAGAATCTTTTAAAAAGTATTTTTAGTAATAAAAAAATAAAACAAACATAAAATGTGTGAAATTAATGAAAAAATAATAAAACAAAAACTAAATCATGTAAAATTGTGTGTGTGTGTGTGTGTGTGTGTACACAGTTCATTCATATGTGTAAGAGAGAATGTAGAGTATAAGCGGTGTTTGAACATTGGTTTGAATTGAATATGTTGACCTCAGCAGGATCCAAAAAAAAAAAGAAAACAATGTATACACTCACAGAGACACATTCTGTTCACGAACACTGTCGGTGTCAAAATAGCTCAACTTCACTTCCTACACTTTGATCTACATTTAAAAGTCCTTCAACACTTTTACTTTAACTTCATCCTATATCCTCTTTGCCTGAGCTAATGGAGAGAGTAATAGGGGCCACAGAAGGATAGAGATAACAGAGAGAGAGAGAGAGAGAGAAACAGGGATGGGGATGTACTCTCCTTGCTCCAACTCAGACACCCTTAAGATTCAAGTCATGAATAATTTACAGAGGTCCTTTACTCTCTCCACGTAACCTGAGACTCTAAAGCACAGCAGCGGTGCTCAGGTGTCAGATCTCAACAACACATGCAGCTGAGGGTGAGAACTACAGTACATTAGATTATGGAAATTCATGGAAAACCATGAAGACAACTGTAATTAAACCATTTAAAGATTTTTTTTTTTGAAGTTGTAAACCAAAGATTACTGGAATTAATTTTTACAAGAAGTTTTACAAGAAACTACTGGAAGTTTTACGAGAAAATACTGTTTCAGTCTTTCTACAACCCAAATTCCAGAAATGTTGGGACGTTTTTTCAATTTGAATAAAATGAAAATTAAAAGAATTTCAAATCACATGAGCCAATATTTTATTCACAATAGAACATAGATATAACAAATGTTTAAACTGAGAAATTGTACAATTTTATGCATAAAATGAGCTCATTTCAAATTTGATGCCTGCTACAGGTCTCAAAATAGTTGGGATGGGGGCGTGTTTAGCATGGTGTAGCATCTCCTCTTCTTTTCAAAACAGTTTGAAGACATCTGGGCATCGAGGTTATGAGTTTCTTGAGTTTTGGTGTTGGAATTTGGTCCCATTCTTGCCTGATATAGGTTTCCAGCTGCTGAAGAGTTCGTGGTCGTCTTTGACATATTTTTCGTTTAATGATGTGCCAAATGTTCTCTATAGGTGAAAGATCTGGACTGCAGTCAGGCCAATTCAGCACCCGGACTCTTCTACTACAAAGCCATGCTGTTGTAATAGCTGCAGTATGTGGATTTGCATTGTCCTGCTGAAATACATGTTGTCTAGAGGGGAGCATATGTTGCTCTAAAACCTTTATTTACCTTTCAGCATTCATAGTGCCTTCCAAAACATGCAAGCTGCTCATACCGTATGCACTTAAGCACCCCCATACCATCAGAGATGCTGGCTTTTGAACTGAACGCTGATAACACGCTGGAAGGTCTCCCTCCTCTTTAGCCTGGAGGACACGCTGTCCGTGATTTCCAACAAGAATGTCAAATTTGGACTCATCTAACCATAGAACACTTTTCCACTTTGAAACTGTCCATTTTAAATGAGCCTTGGCCCACAGGACACAATGGCGCTTCTGGACCATGTTCACATTTGGCTTCCTTTTGCATGATAGAGCTTTAGTTTGCATCTGCAGATGGCACAGCGGATTGTCTTTACCGACAGCTTCTGGAAGTATTCCTGGGCCCATTTAGTAATGTCAATGACAAAATCATGCCAATGAGTGATGCAGTGTCGTCTGAGGGCCTGAAGACCACGGGCATCCAACAAAGGTCTTCGGCCTTGTCCCTTACGCACAGAGATTTCTCCAGTTTCTCTGAATCTTCTGATGATGTTATGTACTGAAGATGATGAGATTTGCAAAGCCTTTGCACTTTGACATTGAGGAACGTTGTTTTTAAAGTATTCCACAATCTTTTTTACCCACTCTTTCACAGATTGGAGAGCCTCTGCCTCTCTAAGACATCCCTTTTTATAGCCAATCATGTTACAGACCTGATGTCAATTAACTTAATTAGTTGCTAGATGTTCTCCCAGCTGAATCTTTTCAAAATTTCTTGCTTTTTCAGCCCTTTGTTGCCTCCGTGCCAACTTTTTTGAGACCTGTAGTAGGCATCAAATTTGAAATGAGCTCATTTAGTGGATAAGTGTAAAATTTCTCCATTTAAATATTTGTTATGTTCTCTATGTTCTATTGTGAATAAAATATTGGCTCATGTGATTTGAAAGTCTTTTAGTTTTCACTTTATTCAAATTTCAAAAACGTCCCAACATTTCCGGAATTTGGGTTGTACTTAGAACGTCATGTTCAATTCAATGCGTCACTTGCTTTTTCTTTTCTTTTCTTTTTTTGGTAATAATCATCTTAATCGTTCTACATTTTTAGTTTGTCAAGAGTACAATAAGCAACATTTTATGATGTGAGAGGAAAGCCGCGATTGAATCAAGCATCTAGAAAATAAAGCAAAACAGGAGAGAACAAAAATATTGGAGTCATTTTCTTTATTTACAGCTAAATCTGACGTTAATTCAAGCTCAAACTGATTAATTAGCTGAAGTTATTACACAAACACCTGCGTCATTAACACCAGTTCTTCGTGGTTGGAATAACGGATTTGTGAAGTTACTGCGATTTCGTGAGTAGTTATTTCTTCAAAAACGCACTGCGCTATTTTAGCAAAAACAGCGAGTTGTATGGAAAACGCATCCCTGCCTGACACAGCAACACTGGTTCAACCAATGGCGTATATGGCAGGACTATCTGTTTGCGCAACTAATGGCAGACAGGGGTGTGTTCTGAAACCTGTCTGGAAACGGTCATTATTTTAGTCAAAATTGATAAAGTTATTCAAAAAAATATTCTATTACAAAAACATTACTGTAGTTTGAGTTCCAAACTTTCACTGCAATTTTCCTTCAATTTTTAACCAAAAGATACCAAAAAAAAAAAAAAAAAATCTGCTGATTTAAACAGTCATGGCCAAAAATATCGGCACCCTTGGTAAATATGATCAAAGGCGGCTGTGAAAATTAATCTGCATTGTTAATCTTTTTGATCTTTTATTTAAAAAAAAATTCACAAAAATCTAACCTTTCATTGGATAATAAGAATTTAAAATGGGGGGGAAATATCATTATGAAATAAATGTTTTTCTCTAATACACGTTGGACACAATTATTGGTACCCCTAGAAATTCTTATGAGTAAAATATCTTTGAAGTATATTCCCATTCATATTCACAATTTTGAGCACTCCAGGGTGATTATGATAATGAAATTATCCAACCATGGCTTCCTGTTTCACAGAAATATAAATAGGAGGGAAAACAAAGGCCAAATTCCCTTAATCATCCATCACAATGAGAAAAACCGAAGAATATATTTCTGATGTGCAGCAAAAGATAATTGAGCTTCACAAATTAGTGAAGTGGCTTTAAGAAAAGAGCTAGAGCAGTGAAAATTCCCATTTCCACCATCAGGGCAAAAATTAATCATTTCTAATCAACGTAAAATGTTACGAAACTGCCTGGAAGAGGACGTGTGTCTATATCGTCCTAATGCATGGTGAGAAGGAGAGTTTGAGTGGCTAAAGACTCTCCAAGGACCACAGCTGAAGAATTGCAGAAAATAGTTGTCTCGAGGTCAGAAAACCTTAAAAAAAAAAAAAAAAAAAAAAAAATTGTCAAACAGCACTTACATCACCACATGTTATTTGGGAGGGTTTCAAGAAAAATTCTCCTAGCTCATCCAAAAACAAACTCCAGCATATTCAGTTATCAGACACGACTGGAACTTCAAATGGGACTGGCTTCTATGGTCAGATGAAACTAAAAAAAATGAGCTTTTTAGCAGCAAACACTCAAGATGGGTTTGGTGAACAAAGGGATAAAAAGTACCCCATGTGTACAATGAAATATGCTGCTGCATTTTTGATGTTGTGGGCCTATATTTCTGCTGGAGGTCCTGGACATCTTGTTTAGACACATGGCATCATGGATTCTATCAAATACCAACAGATAAAAAAAATCTATAAGTGACTGACTCTGTTAGAAATCTTATAATGGGCCATGTTTGGATCTTCCAACCGTATAATAATCCAAACACAAACCTCAAAAACAACACAAAAATGGGTCACTGAGGACAAAACCAAGCTTCTGCTATGACCATTCCAGTCCTCTGACCTGAACCCTATAGAAAATGAGTGGGGTGAACTGAAGAGAAGCAGCACCAACATGGAGCTGGGAATCTAAAGTGTCTGGAGTGATTCTGGATGAAGGAATGGTCTCTGATCTCTTGCCAGGTGTTCTCTAACCTCATCAGGCATTATAGGAGAAAATTTAGAGCTGTTAAACTGGCAAATGGAGGTTTCAAAAAGTATTGAATAAAAGGGTGCCGTTAATTGTGGCCAATGTGTATAAGAGAAAAACATTTCATAAAGATATTTCCCCCCATTTTAAATTCTTATCCAATGAAAGGTTAGATTTTTGTGAATTTTTTAAATAAAAGATCAAAAGGATTAACAATGCAGATTAATTTTCACAGACTGATCATATTTACCAAGGGTGCCGATATTTTTGGCCATGACTGTAGCTCCTAAGCTGAGAACACTGACCACCAGTAAATTCAGACCTGACCTATCAGTTTAGCACGAGGATGCTACATTCTGGATTTGTCCCCATAACCTCAGCACTCTTCTGGTTACCGTGGCGGGATGAGAGGGGTGATGGGTAGAGAATCATCACACTCTGCTGTAACATTCCATTCCATGCCAAAGATACACCAACAATATACACACACACACACACACACACACCAAGCTCAGAAATCACCAAGGGCTTTGGGTAAAAAAGCCACCAAAATTAACAAAAAAAATTCCCCCCAAATTTAAGATAAGTTGACAAAAAAAAAAAAAAATTAAATAAAAACACAACTGAACTAAATATAATGATGGTCACGATGGCCAATAGATACATTTAATGACAATCCTAAAAAAATGCCCTTAGAAAGCAGTTCAACAAGAGGTTTTTTGCTGAACCAAAGGAGCTGCCTTGACTTTTGGGATTAGAGACATGCTTAATCAGGCAAAAATGACAGTCTGAAGATATATTTAGACATATTCAAAGAAGTGTACAAATTAAGGAAAGTGTATACATGCATGCAAACTGCTTACAAAATGGTTGACATTGTTTCTATATCTCATGAATAAGCTGGCAACAAAATTTGGTCAAACCAGATGAGCCTCCATCTGGGGTGACATGCAAACTGTTCATGAGCATTGACTCAGCAGTACTATATTCAGCAGAGCTACATTCCAATAAAATAACGAAAATGTTCAAAGGAAAATGCATCTTATGAGTTTTATTACTGTTGTGCAGAGGCATGGTACAATCATAAAAACATGTGACAGGGCAAAAAGTTATTTTGAGCATTTGAAGAAAGTTATCAATGCAGAATATGCACACAGACACCCATACAAACACACACACACAGTCACAAGTATAGCAGCAGGTCATCTCTTCACAGCTTGCCTTTAGGGTTTGACGGGTAAACAGAAGCCTATTTTGCATAAGTGCGCAAATAACTGGTCATATTAACAAATGACTTTTGCCTTTGAGTAAAAACTCAGCTCAAAGCAAACACCAATATCACATTTCAAGTCATTAGCGCACACATGTAAGCAAACAAATGCTTAATGGTGTGACTGTATAGCATCTTTCAATA
This sequence comes from Spinibarbus caldwelli, assembly GCA_039654775.1. Classification (NCBI taxonomy): domain Eukaryota; kingdom Metazoa; phylum Chordata; class Actinopteri; order Cypriniformes; family Cyprinidae; genus Spinibarbus; species Spinibarbus caldwelli. The sequence continues at coordinate 15,705,876 of CM077257.1, forward strand.
ACTCAAATACACGCACATCTGTGTAAATTGAGTGATGTTTTATAACCGAAAATACATAAGAACGCATTAAAAAAAATGTGTATTATGCCCATGATAGTTGCAGAAAGTGATGTCCAAATAAAATAAAAAATAAATGTGTATTTTTGATATGTAGTTTGAATATCTCTGCTCCCAACCACTATAATATATAAATAACCACACTACAAAAAATGTGATGTTCTTCCTCAGTATTTTTGTCGAGTTTTACCTTGTTTTCCATTGCAAAGTCTAAAGATTCTTAAATCAAGATTCTTACTTCAGAAGCAAAATAAGAAAATGTCTCGTTTTCTGTGAATCTTGAATCGAAAAATCAACAACTCAAAAGCAAGTTTTCATACGCCATTGACAGATTTGTTTTTGTTTAAAGTAGAAACATTTAATTTTGATTTTCTTAATATATGAAAAATACGAATGTTTAGATATTTGTATTGGTAACCAATATATTGATATAAATTTTTTTGCAATGCATGCAACATTTAATGGCATGGCTTTATTAATTTAAGACTTTTGCTCTGATTTAAAAGGATAGTTCACCCAAAAATGAAAATTTGATGTTTATCTGCTTACCCCCAGGGCATCCAAGATGTAGGTGACTTTGTTTCTTCAGTAGAACACAAACGAAGATTTTTAACTCAAACAGTTGCAGTCTGTCAGTCATATAATGCCAGTGCGCAGAGAATTTTTGAGAGCAAAAAAAACATGCACACACACATCCAAATTAAACCTTGTGGCTCGTGACGATACATTGACACGAAACGATCGGTTTGTGCGAGAAACTGAACAGCATTTATATAATTTTTTTTACCTCTGATACAGGCAATGTCCAACTCTCCTGAGCTCATCCACAACATCCGGCGCGTGACGCATCAGCGGCTCTGGACTGGAACATAGATAGATAGATAGATAGATAGATAGATAGAGATATATATATATATATATATATATATACACACACACACACACACATACATACATACATACACATAGATATATAATCAGATCCTTAAGTATCGCAGCCCATAGAAACAGTCGCTAATGAGGCATCTATGTATATATATATATATATATATCTATGTGCCAGAGCAGGTTGACGCGTCACGCGCCGGATGTTGTGACAGTCAGACATTGAGGTTTATCAGAGGTAAAAAATGATATAAATACTGTTCAGTTTCTCGCACAAACCGATCGTTTCGTGTCTTAGGACATCAATGTATCGTCACGAGCTGCAAGGTTTCATTTGAATTTGTCTGTGCATGTTTTTTTTTCTCTCAAAGATTCTGTGCCCATTGACTGCCATTATATGACTGACAGACTACAACAGTTTGAGTTAAAAATCTTTGTGTTCTACTGAAGAAACAAAGTCACCTACATCTTGGATGCCCTGGGGGTAAGCAGATAAGCATCAAATTTTCATTTTTGGGTGAACTATCCCTTTAAGGCCTTTAGAAGGCCTCAATTTGTAGAGGGGCCGTTTTAAGAATCACACAAACCATTTGTGTGATAATGCAATCTAAAAACATGCAATATTAACCAAGCATTCAGAGCAGACCCATTGATGCACATCAAAAGACCAACAGACCTTAGTCAGGGGGCTGTTTCATAAAACAAGTTTACCAAACAAGCCAGGCTTATTTCAGTTATTCTGACTTATTTTGAACCAAATCAACTGACAATAAATCAGACTAACTGAAATAAGCGTGGCGTATTTGGTAAACTTGTTTTATGAAACAGGCCCCAGGTTAGACATCATACTGGATACTACATACTTTCCTGTAGCTCAAATAGTAGAGCATGGCGCTAGCAACGCCAAGGTCATGGGTTCGATTCCCAGGGAAAGCAAGAGCTGATTAAAAAAAAATGTAGAAACTGTAACTTGAATGCAATGTAAGTCGCTTTGGATAAAAGCGTCTGCTAAATGCATAAATGTACTGTGTTTAGCTGTATTTAACAAGGCTGTGAGAGAATAGACTTAGTCTTTTCAATGGCATACACTATATAAGACAGATGATGTAATAATTTCCACCAAATCACAACTTTCAAAACTGTTTTATGGAGCTTTTGTATACTAAATGTCTTTTTTCATGAACAGGTTTCTTCAGTTAATCGGTATATTGTTAGTAAACAACAGTAGAATCCACTGAATGCGCTGCACTTCTATCATCACAGCCTTGATTTCACTCCTGTCAAGAGTTAAATATGGCGCTACTCTAAGGTCTATATGACAGCCAATGTGATGGGGAGGAGGGTATGTTATATGTGTATCGAATACACCGATACGGTTCTTAAAATGTCCCTCCAAACACACCTGCTGATGATGAAATGGCATTCTCCCAGCATGCATCCAACCAAGGCTCAATTAACAAAACCAGCAGGGTTCATGCAGAAGGCAAGGGTGTATATTTCAAACACTTTTTCATGTGATATCCAATTTGTGTCTCCTTTCTGATTTCTGCAGGTCAGAACAGAACCTTAAATAGCTGAAAACAACTTCCACGCTATTCTTCAACATTACGTGAAAAATGAGCCTTCTGATTTTCTCCCTACAGTAGCTAGTGTTTGATGAATAAGCTGGAGGCCATTTCTCTCAGTCAGTACCAATAAAACCAGGACAAGGAAAATGTCACAGGCCCACTCTAGATTTCAGGGCTAATTGCTAGTGCCTGTTTCTCAGGGACTTACTGTTGCAGGAGTGATATCACCAGCTATTTCTCCATTTGCTTCCAACAGCTGTAAAAATTTTACATTCAGCCTGCCCAGTTTCTGCAAAGAGCCAAAATGCACAATTCTCTTCATTGTAACCAAACACCTTCTCAAAGAAAGTCTTAACTTGCATAATGTAACAGCAGTTCTCATCTGGTGGGTCACAAATAACCATACAATCAACATCAAAATAAAGAGACTCATCAACTTTTAAAAAGGAGATATTGACATCTTTTGTTGTAGATGTCAAAGGGCTTATATCCAATCAAACTCAGTATTTTGGTGCCAATTTATGTCATTAATGCCAAATTTACACATACACTGTGAAATGGCATTTATATGTACATCTTTACAGACTGTTTAATGCTGCTCAGAGGTAGCATAAATGCATAATAAATATATAACCCAAACTAATAGTAAATAGTTCACCAGCAATGGGGAAAAAAATGGGGAAAAGTGTTTTGTGCAGTAAATACCCAATTAAATTTTAATTTCACTTTAAGAACAAAAATTAAAATACATGCCACAGTGTTGGGACAGCACTTGACGCCTTATATAAAAATAATTTGTGTCCTCAACTAAACCCAGTTAAGAACTGCCCTAATGTACTAGCCTCACTCCAAAGTCACTCCCATGATGATTTAGCTAGTACTCTGATATTACATCAGTCAAATTCACATGAGTTCAAATTCTGGCACAAATTACGCCGACCTGAAAATAAGGTTATACAGAATGTAAATTATCCAAATTATGCATCAGTTTGGTTCACATACCGTTCCAGAAGATCATTTTTTAAAGATAAATAACAGATTAGTTTCAAACTAAATTGATCATTCTTCATATTAAAATTAAGCAACCACTTTATGAACCTTACAGAATATGCATGTAGAAAAAAGAAACCACTGGCACCAACAGTCTCATTAGTCTACTTATGATTGTGATGCTTTTAGGAAATGTAACCCTGGATAGAGGTTACAGAACATCAAGCACAAAAAAGGCAACTTGCAACTACAGACAATATTGATTAAGGTTAGAGATTGACCACCTTGACAGCAAAATTAACTAATACCTGAAATTGTGCAGACTATCCTTCTAACACCCTCAGTGTTAACTTAAGCTACCACATAGTGAATGACAGTTATAGACCTAATCCTTTAAATAAAATCAACAAAAATACGGGTTGTACAAGTACAACTTTCTGCTTTTTATAGGACTTCCAAATGCACCTACACGGTCAGAAAAAAAGGGTGCAAAATTCTTCCTTTAGGGGTACAAGGGCTCAAAATGGCACCAAAAGATTACTAATCTAAGGTACTACGCAACGCTAAATCATGACTATGCACAGGATTTGTTTTGTTAATAAATATAGGGAAAAAAGCATTCAGACTTAAGATTTAAGACTTTACAAAAAAGATTTATAGATAAATGGTGCCAGTTCTCAAAATAAAATTAACCCAACAAAATATTTCCCTTAATAAAACCCTTAGTAATCACCGTATTCAAGTTTTACAACTTAAAGGGTTTGTTGTCACCAGCTGCAGAACACTGAGGGAGTCTTGTGACACTATTGAACCCGCTACACATCACACGAAAAACAAGAGACAGCCTGTACACATCTTTGACAGCACTATATTACGCATTTGCGCTGCATGAGCGCTGGTGGATAGGTGGGTGGAACCAGACTACCGTGTACAGACAGACAAATCTCCGGGTTTAGGTAATGAGATTAGTATACGAGACGCACTCACCGGTGCTCATCGTTATCCGCAGACCTTTCCAGACTCCAGTGTCATGTATGTGTCTAGACCGTCATTCACGCCGAGCCATCAACGCGCTCCGCAACCGCCCGGTGCACAAGTGCACGAGCAAACGTGATAAAATTAACAAAATAAAATAAAAAATAAAACCCCCCAAAAAAAGATCGCGAAATAAGCCCTCGCACCTCTGACTGAAGAAAAGTCGTTGTTATTATTATTATTATTATATGCTGTAGAATCGCTAATAAACGTAGTGCGCAGCGTTGCGGGCGCATGCAGGAGCGGGGTGTTGCCGTATGGCTGCGATGCGCGTGTGCGTATTTGCCTCAGCACCATTCCTGCACGAGACGCACTGTGACCGCGGGCGGCTGGGAAGTGGAGTTCATGGGCGCGAATCAAACTCAAGATCAGCCACAGCAATAATCATAAAAACGAAAGAACAATTATTAATCATTATACGCCACTTTAAAGCAAAACTCAACACCCAAAGTGAGGATTTCCATTTGTATAGTCCCAAGAAAAGAGCCCACTCATATATCTGTGACAGGATATAACTGGGGCCCCCAGGGGCCTCAGGTGGCCCACAACAAGCCTCCACTCGACACTTAAAGTAATAACCACCATTAGTCAAAGCACAAACAGTGCGGGACAAGTTATGCACACCGTGACGCCACGCTAAAAAGCAAGACTAATAATCTACAGATATTCATATTTGAAAGGCAAGTAAATTTATGGCTCAAAATATAATAAAAAGGCAAACAATTACATTTAAATGGCTGTACTGAGCAGTGTTGTGATACTATTATAGCTTACATTTTCCATTTTTATTTTAAAGTTGTTGTTTTTTGTTTTTTTTTTAAAGTAACTTGTCATTTAAGATTTTTTTTTTTTTAAATACAGTTTAATTATCAAGTGAAATTAAATAATTTTTCTTCAAATAAGCTTTACTTCAAGTAACAAATTTATGGTTTTAGTTCACTGTATCAACTGATAGAGCAACTGCACAATAGGAAAATGTGCATAAGCAAGTTAACGCCATCTAGTGTTGAAGTATGACAGCTTGTAAATCTTTTCAATTTATGCAAAACCCTACATGAGATTGACAACCACTAATACCACAACTGAAAAAGACTGATTTGTTAGGCTCTAACAGTTAAAGCAAACAATCAGCAGTGTTAAATGAAGTTGCTTTAGGACATCTTACTTGGAAAGGGGAGGGGTTAATACAAATTGGATGACAGACCAGATTAAATAAATCACTATTTAAATCTCTTTACAATAGTTTATTTACATTTAAAAATAAAAATTAAAACACCAGCTGTAGTTGATAAAATTAAAAAGCATCAGCAAGTGTTATTTGGCCCCACTTTGTTACACAGATAGTCCATTAGATCCTGCAACAAAAAAAAATAAATAAATAAAAAAATAAAAATAAAAATAAATTCACAAATGTCTGGTTATGCTACATTTCAGAATCTCTTTAAGCAACCACATGAAATTATGCAGGTTTTAAACTGCTCACTTTAATTTTTCGCATCTGATGTACAGCCGCATCATCCAACAACTCAACATTGATGTCATCTTTATTGTCTTCAGAAAGAAACAGTGTCTTCAAAGGTGGAAAATAACCATTATTGAATGTTATACTGAGCAAAATAAATTACACGATAAAATATTATAACACTCACTTCTCCATGGGAAGTTACAATTGTGGCTGTCGCCATCATTTCATCACCAACCGAGCGACTCATTTGTCTGTTCATCAGTTTTATATACACATAAAAAAAAAAAAAAAAAATTAATTGTGAAAAGCTGCACCACATAAGAAACTCGCTGGTAAAACCACATAAGTGAGGAAACATTACCTGAATTTACCCAACCCAAATGCCCGATCACCGTTTTTTACAACCCGCCCTTGGGTTCTTTTTGCACTGACAGTTGAAGCACGCCTGTCAAAGAGATCAAAACTTTAGGAAACAGCCTAACATGTAAAAGCAATTATTTAACCCTCTGGAACCCATCACTTAGGCAACCAATCACAATCCTCTTCAGTCAGAACAGACCAAAGAAAACACAAATGGAAAATGTACTATTTTGTTTTAATTTCTATTCTTTAACATTTTGTATTTTGAGGATATTTTGTAGTAAAGTATGCACATTTAAAAAAAAAAAAAAAAAAAAAAAAAAAAAAAAAAAAAGGAGTAAAGGTACTTAAAATCCAATGCATTAGAGGCATATTGGTGCCATCTGGTGGAGGAAAAAGAAAAGATCGTGCAATACCATGGTGTAACCACTAGATTCTTGTATAGCCCTATTTATAACAGTATACAGCGCTGTGAAATTCATATTTTCAGAAAAATGTTTTGGGTATTGCATTTGTATACACATTATCAAAGACTACTTCATTGTGACTATACCGTTCCAATGAAGGTATAAATTCAAAACAAACAGCTGTCTAAAATGACCAGATTAAAATTTAAAGCTAACCTCAAACTTCCAGTGCTCTTACTGTTGTGCAGCGTCTTCTTAGTGGGTTTCTGTGATGACAAGACAAGTAAAATATTAAATTAGGCACCCACAAAGATGAAATTAATGGAGAGCCAGTACCTTCGGGCCTTCAACTGGAGCAGTCTTGTTTTGACCTGATGACCTTTGTTGGCCTACTGTGGCACTCAAACCTAAAAGAAATTAAAGCTAACCTTAAAGGAATGAAAGAAAAAAAAAAACTACTTTAAATTGACAAACCTTTTTTGCTTGGCTTTCGAGATAAAGGCTTCTGAATTTCTGGAGACGCACACTAGAAGAAGAATAAGAAAGAAACAACCAGCAGTACTGATGTTAGTGGTGCGGTTACCTCAAGCAGACACCAGAGAGCAGAAAAATCATAATTTTACCGTGAGTGCCATAGTGACCTCCCCCACAGACGTGTCATCATCTGAAAAACACTAGATTATAAATCATAATAAAACCAAGACAGGCAAACAGGCTCTGTGCTTGTACCATTCATTAGATCTTTTATCAGCGTGGTGTGGAGCGACTGCGGCATTTTCATCAGCTCTATCTTGAAGACTCGGTCCACAGTGGCCAGCAATTTGTTCAGATTAGCCTCCATTTCATTTATCCGGTCCTGGGCTGCTCCGGTGAAAGAATAGGCTCGTTTATACATGCATAACCAGGAAAGAGCATGTATTGATTGTAACACATGACTGACCTTCCTTCTCAAACTGCTGTATAAACAGCTCTTTTCTCTTAGTAATTCTGGTTTTCTGGTCGTAGTTGTGCTGCCCGTCGGGCTGACCGTCAGAATCCTGACTGCCTTTTCTAGTTCTTCGTAAAGCCATGCTAATAATTACACAAGGCAAAACCGCAGACCTTTTTTATAAACAATACAAAACTCAGAGCAGGTGTTCACCAATTACCTTCTTCTGTTTTAATAGCGAATTTAAAAGGTCACTAGCGCCACTTACTGGTCTGGATGCGCTTAATTCAGGTTTTTCCAAAACTGGTCCTGCGTCCCAATATTCATACTAACCATCCTAAATAGTATGTGAGATTACAATAAGTGTGTCCCAAAGCATAGTGTTGAAAAGAGTATGCCAAAAGTACCTGGATGGTCTACTATTTCAAGTCGATTTTTGTGGATCCATGCACACTTAATTGTCCACAATCCATTGCGCTTTGGCGAAGGATTCGGTCCAGAACTACAAACGCGAATAAAACGCGTTAGAAAAACTACAAACGTGGCGGATGCGCGCGAAAAAAATATCATTGTGTACTTAATATAAGATGCTTGCGGGCATATACAAATCACAACAAAGAAGTGGATGAAATAGTAAAAGAAAAACGAAGAAAAAACAAAACTGACTTATTTAGGCGACGATCCGAGACGTCATATATGTGCGACACATTTAGATGTTTACAATGGCGGCCTCCTGTCGAGCATGCGATTGCTGTTTTGATTCTCACATGTAAGGTTTCTGGCAAATATGAGTAAAACACTGGATGATGCCGTGGATAGTGGCGGAATAGAAGTGATTATTCAGAATGAAAGGGACAAAACGGTACCACGGTGTCCACATGGTATGAGATCAACTGTACATTCACTGGTGTCGTGTCAGTTTTCTTATTTTAAAATGTAATTAATACCATATGTAATCATAGATACGTGCTTTTCACAGGACCAGCTCTGTTGTTCGAGAAAACTGGCAATGGAGAGGAGAAAGGAAGGAGATTTTACGCGTGTTCTGCTTGTCGGGACAGAAAAGACTGCAACTTTTTTCAGTGGGCAGACGAAAAGGTTAACTAGGACTAACATAGTTTTTTATTGTTGTACCAATTTTAATGTAGCAGGTTTACTTTTCAAAGGTTCTTTCATGAAATGCTAAGAATTGTACAATAAACTTAAGTTTGAATAAAATAAGACGAATATATATTAAATCCTGTAAAGCCTGATAGTTATTGGGTCAAAGACGAAAGAGGGTTTTCAAGCATCAAAACAATGTGTAATACAGCTTTGAATTGTTGTTTTTCAATACATTAGAAAGTGTCCTGTTTAATTAAATGTTTGTGTTCCTGTGCAAAAAAAAAAAAAAAATCATATGCTACATTTTTACCATGATTTACAAAAAACAGCCACTAAAATATCATTCAGTGTAACAATCTTGTCAGGCATATTTACCACAAGAATCAGTTCATGACATATTAAAAGACTAATTAGCTTTACCTCAAATACTACTTGTAATTTTGCACTTTTAATCTATGCCACTATCACATTTTGGCCATTTGTCACCAAGAATTTTTTACTCATTTACAATGCAATAAATTATTTTATATACTTTAATACGTACAGGTCAGAATAAGTATGTTGTTTTAATTTTTACACTGAATAACAATGGAACATTTGTTCATTGTGAAAGTATTAAAGTTATAAAAGTCTATTTTTTTGAAATGGAAAAATGGAAATATCAGTCAGGAAACGGAACTCACCATACATTGTGTACATCAGGTTTTTCAGCAATGTTTAGAAACCTATGTACCAAATATGATACAGTAAGCTTTATAGGGTTAATATAATAAGCTAAAACGTGACAGCTGAACACAAGCATGTAAGACATAATACAACAAAAATGAAAACACAATCAAAGAAGACAAAAAAACATATGAATACTAGTTTTTCATTCACTTGATGCATTTGATTTATGCTTCAGATATCTGAGGCAAGGATGCTTGCCAGAAAAGAACAGAACCGCTCCAAGATGCCTCTTTTCAGTCATCAGGAATGCAGCTCTAGGTAAATAACTTTTATTTTAAAAACTACACTCATCAAATAAAATACTGGCATGTCAGTTTATGGAAAGAGGAAATGACTGAAAACAGATTGAAACTGAAAAATAGTACCAGAGATACTACGACTCACCAAAATCTTTCATATGTGTTGTTTCTTTTACAGATTTAGAGAGTTTGTTTCTCTCCCGCTGGAGCAGAGAAGGTTCTGTGTGGACTGTCAGCTGCTGATTCTTTCTGGGGAATGGGCGAATCATGCGAAACACAAGGCACTTTCTGAGGACATCACAGTGCAGCGATTGAAAAGGCCCAGTCTAATTCTGTGTCCTCTAGATAACAAGAAGAGTAATGCACAATATCTGTTTGCGGATCGGAGCTGTCATTTCCTCCTGGATATGCTCTTGGGGTTAGGCTTCCAGAAAATTCTCTGTGTTGGGACACCACGGTAAGCATAAGCAGTTACTGCTATGCAAATTTCTATATTTTAAAAATCTTAAAGTGTGTGCAATTGTTTTCCTGTCAGTAAAATTGGCAAAATATCCAATGTAATGTACAATCGATAACATATCTCCACATTTTACACAGATTACACGAGGTGATTAAGTTACGGAATATGGAGGGCAAGAGTCCTACAATGAAGAGTTTATTGCTGGATATTGATTACAGGTAAACAATACAACGTAATTCAGTTACACTTTATTTTAAGGTGTCCTTGTTACAGTGTAATTATACATAAGTACTGTGTAATATTAATTAACTACATGTACTTACTATATGGTTAGGATTAGGGTTTGGTTTAGGGTTACTTGAATGTAATTATGCATCATTTATTGTTATTATTATAATGTAACAAGGACACCTTAAAATAGTGTTACCCATAATTCTTTGCAAATACGAGGCTAAATAGCCACATAGAATTAAATTCTGTTAAGAGGGTGCACCAGACTTTGAGTATTTAATGCTATGTGGAATTTATATTTATTTTTATTTATCAGTATATATTTTTATTATATACTACACTCTATTTTTACATTGTTTTGCATAAGGTAGAAGAATAGACTGTTCCTCCAGTTTACCTTGATAACCTTTGCTTTTTTGGTACAAGACATAGGCTTATATATTATATGCCTGCACTATTAATAACTGTTAATGCTCATAAAGGTTGTCCTGTATCTAAGAAATATAATATACATTACCGTTCAAAAATTGAGTCTTTTTAAAGAAGTTAACACTGTTATTCAGTAAAGACTTATTAAATAGATCAAAAGTGTCAGTTATGTTCTAAAACAGTTACAAAAGATTTCTGCTTGAAATAAATACTGTTTATTAACTTTATTTTTTATCAGAGACCAAAAATTACGAAGCACAACTGTTTTTTATTATTGCTAATAATAATTAAAGACTGAGATCGCATATTTCCATATGATGATGGGCTTTGTCTTTGGGTGAAAAAAAGCGGAAGGCTGGGTAGAGAGGCTCAGTAAACTGATGATGTGCTCTTTCAAACACAGCCGTTTGCACTGCTGAAAACTCCTGTAGCGTTCTCATAGTCTCAGCATCATAAAACACCAGACGGCCCTTCTGATATTTTACAAACACCCCTACTCTGTTTGGTGCTGCCCGAGCCGCTGTGACGGGTAGTGCCACATGTCGATCGTTGTGCCAGGCCATGAGATGCCCATTCTGAAACTCAAGACTCCACGAGCACCTGTTCCGTCCAAGTTTGGCACCTTTGTCCCGTCCTCTCCTCTGGAGGCTGCCATAAGCCACGCCCACAGCCCATGACGGACAGCAGTGCACATCTACCTCCCAGTAGTGCTGCCCAGATTTAATAGCAACAGAGCCCAAGGCGCAGTATAACTGATCAAACCTTAGAGGCTCGTTGGGAACGCAGTGGTCCTCTGAGGAAAGGCACAGGCCGCGTCCTTCTGAAGTCACCTTGATCTGTTTGTGACAGGTCTGTTTGTCAATCACCACATTAAAGGAGTCTGTCAAGATGAAATGCAAGAATATTCAGAAACATCTGATTTACATAAAGCACATTCTGAACATTTCTTGTTGTCCATTAGCTAATCCTTTTAATACAGTATAATATATGCAATATATAATAGTCTAAAAAATTATGCAAACACATAAATTATAATTTCTTTAAGTTTATAGTATGCAGGATAAACACTACCGTTCAACAGTTTGAGATCAGTATGATTACTTTTATTTTTTTATTTTTTTTTGAAAGAACTTATGAAATATTACAATTTAAAAGAACAATTTTAATATATTTGAAAATGTATTTTATTCCTGTGATGGAAAGCTGAATTTTCTTAATTATATTAAAATATTTCTTAATTATTAACAATTCTGGGGGGGGGGGGGGGGTAATAATAATATATATATATATACACTAATGTGTACTGTGTATGTTTATTATGTAAATATAAATGCATGCATATTTAAGAAAAATGTTAAGTTTATTCATTTAAAATATTTATATATAATATCAATTATATGAATATAAATATATACATAGAAATATTTTCAAAATATATACTGTATGTGTATGTATTTATGCATGCATATATACAATATACATAATATACACAGTATACACACATGTAAACAAAAACTTTTATTTTGGATGCGATTAATCGTTTAATAGCACTAATATATATATATATATATATATATATATGTGTGTGTGTGTGTGTGTGTGTGTGTATACATTTTTTTCAACATTCTTGAATAAATTGAAAGAACATAATTTATCATTTATTTGAAATAGAAATCTTGTAAAATTATAAATGCCCCTACTGTCACTTTTGGTCAGTTTAATGTGTCCTTGCTGAATAAAATATAATTTTCTTTTTTTTTCCTTTTCTTTTTTCATAAATCTTACTGACCGCAAACTTTTGAACAGTATATATACACACGCACATGATATGTATAATATATTTTAAAAATATATATTTCTAGAATATATTTTGCATTAACTTGATTTATACAAATCATAATGATGGGTTTTAGGGACTGATAGTGTTTTGTACCCAGCAACAGGCTCTTTCGTTGGAGCTGGGCTTTCAGATCTTTTGAAATGTTCCTAAGAGCCTTCATGAGCTTATGGATCCTTTCTTCATTCATTTTTATCTGCTCTTCAGCTGGGTCCAGTTTCTTACGACAGCTAGTCAATCTAGTTGAAGATACATTGGAATTAAACATACAGCATGTTTGCTATCGAAAAGAACATGGAAAGGCATGATGTTTTTAAAATAATTAAGTTATCTATAAGTATCTGTATTAATCATAAAATCCACTATTCATGAAATAGAAAAATATGGCCTTACGTAAAATCCTCAGGAAACGACTGAAAGCAGAGAACACGCAGAAGAGAATATATGTGATCCATACATTTCGTCAAAAGGATTATTACAACGACATGAAATGCAAGTTTCATTCTTGATGGTTACCTGCTTCATGGATTCTGCTGGGCTCTGTTGAGATGACTGAATAGCGCTGATGTGTTTCTGCAGGAGCCCGAGGTGTTGATTCCAGTCTTGAAGAATTCGGTTTAGTTTACTGCTGGTCTCCCGGCGGTCTTGCTCTATCATGTCCAGAACAGCCTTCTCATCCTCCTGCAGAGCCATATGTAGCTCCTCAAAGCACTCCTGTACCTGCTGCTTCATCGCCTCTGAACTCGTCTTCAGCAGAGATGTATGATTCATTAGTTATTTAACATTTATAATAGTTAGCTGTTCAGGCAGACATTCAGTATACTTTCCTGGTCTTATTATGAATGATTCATCAGAGACTCTTATTCAAAAGATAAGAATTTTTCCTGCTTCTGATCAAGCCCACCATGCCAACCACCAGGGTTTCACTTACATTTAGGTTTGCTTGCCGCTTTTTAATAGATTCCAGATGGGACTCTGTTCTTTTCCTCTCCTTCTTCAAGTCATCCAACCAGACTGGCAGCTGTTTACACAATATTTTTGAATCATTTATATATTACTACACGCTACCACTCAAAGATTTGGGGTCAGTAAGATTTTTTTTATATAAATTAATAAATTAGTATGTTTATTCATCAAGGGTGCATTTAATTGATCAAAAATAAATGCTGTTATTTTGAACTTTCTATTCACCAAAGAACCCAAAAGATGTGATCACTTTTATATTTGTATATTTGCCCACAAAAATATTAAGCAGCACAGCTTTTATTAACACTGATAATAAGAAGAAATGTTTCTTGAGCACCAAATCAGCATATTAGAGTGATTTCTAAAGGATCATGTGACACTGAAGACTGAAGTAATGGCTGCTGAATATTCAGCTTTGGCATCACAGAAATAACATAAAATATCAAACTAAATTAAAATGGAAAACAGTTCAAATTGTAATAACATTTCACAATATAATTGTTTTCACTGATACTTGTATACAGTGATACATGGTGAGCATAAGACTTAAAAAATATTCTTAAACATTTAAAAAAAATAAAAAATAAAAAAATAAAAATTTTTACCAACCCCAAATTTTTGAACATTGATGAAAGTCTTAAACTTGTTTTTCATTGAGCACGTTCAACCTTAACAACAACTATAACAATATTCATATAGTATATTTCTGGCATGACCACATTCTTATGTTTTATTTGTCTGGCAGGTTAGAAAATCTGTCTTTACCTCTGAGGGTTTTGGAGAGTTGGCTCCAGTTCTCCTGATCAGTTTTGGAGAGCGTGGGAAGGGCTGGGTAACTTGTGTCCCTGAACGAGCCTCGGTAACCAGACAGAAGGAACTTATTTCCTCTGATAAAGGACAAAAGTCTTCCTCTGCCATCTCTCCAAGTCTCCTCTGAGCTAATGGGAGTTGTGCAGAAACATCATAAACATCACTTTAGTAGTGTTTAGTGATCATAATTGTGTCATTATGTACAGCTGCAGAATCTAATGCATGGAATGGAAAAAGTACAAAATGTTCTAAATTAGCTGGTTTTCTCAGAGGATATGTAAACGAGTTCCTTGCTAATGCATAAAATGTCACAGCAAGCCTTTACTAGAACACACTGAATGCCAAAAGCTGCATTTATATCTGCATAGCCCAAAGCAAGGAACTGAAAATTTTAATCGTAATCGTACTTTTGAGCTGCCTACACATATAGCTTATATATGAACATTAGCACCTTATCAAGTTACACAGTTCTTGAAGTGCTTTAAAAAGTTTGATACTTCTTTTATTGTAATGAGAATGTAAATTTAAAAAATGTAAAAGTTGTTCTTTGAAATAATATGCAGTAAAATATGTAATAAAATGACTCACCTAAGAGACTGATAAAGTAGTGAAAGCGTTTGGTTTTTGTCCTCCTGCAAGCACTTCTGTGTTTGTCTGTGGAATGTGTTAAAAAATGTGTGTAGCCCCTTTTAACAAGCCAAAGCCTGCTGCATATGCATATGTGTGTGTGCACACTTTTGCAATGTTTTATAACTGACAGGATTATGTCTGCTCAATTCCAGACTTGTTGACCTGCTGCAGGGTTTGGAAATAGCAGCAGATTGTGCTTTTTATTTAGCTGTTCTGAAATGCATGTTGACACTTGCATTGCATGCATCTTGCAACTATCAACCTCTTTGTTTTTCTGCCCTCTTAGGTACTGCCAGTTTTACGGGCACGATGAGTTCTGCCGCTATAATATGTTCAACCATCACTTTTTTGATGATGAGGTAAAAAAAACAAACCTCCTTTGACGTCAAATGTGGTCAACTGTAGTACATTCTGATAAGTCATGATACGCTGTTTTGCAGGAAGCGGTCATGTTTTTTCAAGACTTTCTGCGTGAGGAGGGAGGAGCCAAGGTAGTCATGGTAACAGATGCCCCCATTCGGAGGCCTAGTGAAGCCACTGGCCAGCAGTTTCTCTCAGATGTCAATCACCTGGAAAAATCAGAATAAAGGTATGAGGAACGGCATGCTTTCCTAAGCCATGCATGACTTATTTTGATTTCACTTTTTTTTTTTTGCAACAACTTGTACTTGTGCATGTTTTACTTTCAAAACAAAATGCATTAATGAATGCTCAGTTTTCAACAGTTTACCAAAATTCTGCCATTATCTGCTCAACTTCGATTTGGCTTTTTTTCTTCAGTGGAAGACGAAAGTAAAATTGTGTTTGCTGATCTCACACGAAGCTATCATATGGCTTCAAATTACTTTTATGGTATTTGCATACTTGAGACCCTCAGTTTCCCCCTATTTATTGTAATTACATTGAAAGGAAAGACCAGGACAATTTCACAGAATTTCTCCTTTTATTTTACATGAAAAAAAATAAAGTCATTCAGGTTTGGAATGGCATGAGGGTGAACGTGTTAAAAAAAAAATCGACTCAGACACTAATCAGACACTAATCTGTTATCATTCTTGATGGTTGATTTTTAGTAAACGATGCAGGTCAGATGCCAATGATCTGGATTTTCCCGTACTTCTTTGAGTCCCGTATCCTGGAGTGTTTTCCCTCCTTCTCTATGCTGGATTACCAGGTATTATAGGAATATTGTGTTATAAACATTATAAATATATATATATATATATATATATATATATATACATTTACAGGGTATTATAGTCCTGTGTTATTCTTCATTGTCAGGTTGATTATGATAACCACCCTCTATATAAACACGGAAGGACAGGCCGTAAGCAGTCACCTGTTCGACTTTTCACCAATCTGAGCCCCAAAGATATCATTCTACCAGAGGATGAAGGTTACAGGTGCACAAAAATAATGCATTCTGAGTTTGTTTTGATTTGGAAGAGATGCATAAAGTCTAAAAAAATGCATTGTTTTTAAAATAGTCACCAAACATTACAAATAAGCAATGACTATCAAAATACATGTCATTATTTTATTTTTGTAAAAAAAAATTGAGAACAATTTTTAAAAAAAAAATGCTGATTTTGATTACATAGGATCAAACATGCACTTAATCATTTTTTTTTTTTTTTTTTTTTTTAATATAATTAGCTATAAATGTTGTTATAAACTGCTTTAAGGTGGTTTAACATTTACAACTTTTTTTTTTTTTTTTTTTTTCAATCTTTCTCAGATTTTGCAGTGTTTGTGAGAGGTATGTTTCAGCAGGAAACAAACACTGCCCAAAGTGTGACACATGCCCATCTAAGGTGAATGCTTATGTCTAAGTCAGTGTATGGAATAGGAGTAGATTAACTGACATTTCCCTATTCATCTTACAGGATGGGCGAGAATGGAGGCACTGTGATGAATGTGGACAGTGTGTGAAGCCTTGTAAGCAAATTTGAATTCATTTAAACTGATGTTTCCTAATGTGTTTATTTCTCATTCTCTTACCACTTTCTTTCTGCTCTTATTCTCTCTCCAGCATGGCGTCATTGTTCCTCATGTGGTCACTGTGCTCTCCCTGATCACCCTTGTGGTCAGAGCCAAACTGGCTGTTTTAACTGTGGCAGCCAAAAACACAAACTTAGAGCTTGCTCTAAGAAACACAATAAAAAGTGAGTATAAACTATGGTTATTATAGTTAACTTTAAAAAAAATAAATAAATAAATTGTTACTTGAATTAAAATAAACATTTACTGAATTTTTTTTTTTTTTTAAATAACTTATTTCCATTAGTTCCCAAGGCAGCATTTCTTACTTCATTTGGTCTAAATTAATGTACTAAAATAACTAAAACTGAAATAAAAATAAATACAAATGACCAAAGCACAAAATTATAAAAAGTATAAACTAATTGTTTAAAAAAAAAAAAAAAAAAAAAAGTTTTTCAGAATAATCAGTCAATATGCTATACCAACAAAAACTGTAGTAACATGTCTCTATAAGAATAACACTTAATATGATGATTTCTGCACTCATACAAACTGGATTTTCAAGTCTATTTAATATAATTCTCTAAGACGTTTTGCCAACAGAATGATTGTGCCAGGTAGCCGTGGTGCTCCAGGCGTGTTAAAACACATTGCTGGCAAATCTACAACTAAGAACAAGAGGAGAAGAAGAGTTACATGATCTCACTCTCAGTGCATTACAGGATGGGTTTGTGGCTGCTGAAAATTGCATCATGACCACAAACAGCGAGATCACAAAGTGAGAAACTGCTAACTGGTGTTAAACCTACATCTATATAAGGTTGTTGTGTATGTACAGCCAAAGTTGTCATCCTGTTTTTGTCACAAGCTCATCCTACACTACAACTTTCTCAGTACGATTGACACGTTGTGAACAAACCTCATTCTTGGTCTGGAGTAACGTTTCAAAGAAGCTTTGTTACAGCTTATGTGACTCAAACAGTGATCTGTGGGCAAAATCTTTGAATACAACTATTACTGGAATGCATGTCACTTTTTAAATTTACAAAAATGACAGATTTCTTCTTAAATGTATCATTTTTAAAGAAACCGGAACAAAAAAACAAAAACAAGCTGGAAAGCATGTCATACTTCACCTTTTTAAAAACATTAAAGGAACAATTTATTGCCCGTTCTCAAGAAATTGTGCTTTAGCATTTATGTGCTTAAAACAAAAGCATTTGGCTTAAATTTAGAACACCGTAGTCTTGAAGTTGATAAATCACCAGTGATTATGGATGCAGCCAAAGTCAAGTGATGCTCAGCACCTAGTGTACGTTTTAAGCTTAGTGTTATTAAAAAGAAACTTCAACATCCGTTTCAAGCCTGTCCCATCAGTGCAGATTTAAATAAATCACCTGACACATTTGTTAATGCTTTACAACCCCAGAAATTCAAGTTATTAAAATAGATTATTGAAACCGAAACAATCATAATCCATTACGCACAGTACTTAGGCCTCATAAATCTGTGATGCTTCATAACCCATTGAGCTGCCAATCATTAATACTGCGGTTCACATGGGACATTTTAGATTATGCCACTGTTCAATTTTATATAGTATCAATCCATGTCATGCTGCTACAATAGTGGTCAAATTCACAGTTTAGTTAAGGGAAATTGTAGTTCAACATTTATAGAAAATATAAAGCCATTTACATTTACAACTACTTAAGCCACTTCAGAATCATGATTATGCTTGAAAAGCTCCACAATTTATACAGTTATCTACAAAAAAAAAAAAAAAAAAAAAAAAAAAAACCCCCCCCCCCATTCATAAAGTTTTCCATCTTTTAAGTCAGGCCCACTTCTCTGAACCGTCCTTTAGTAGTTGGAGGCACCTGTCAGTCACGACATTCGTCTTCTATCCTTCTGTGGCGTATGGAGCAGGCGTTAAGTCGTTTGTACATAGCACTGAGTAGAACGATTGCAGCTAGTACTACGCCACATATGACACTGAAGGCCCATCGGGGTCCCAGGATGGTGTAGATGTGACAGACAAACACAGGCCCGAGGGTCCGCGCACCACTTCCTGATGCTGCCAGCCAGCCCATGTAAACCCTCTGAGTTCACACATTTGGAGAAGAGAATAAATAGCATTAACTTTAATCATATTACTTTAATTTGAGATTTGGAATTTCAAAAGAAGTGTTTTACCTGTGGTTTGGGGCCCAGTATCTTTGAGTATAAAATGTAGGACATTACGTTGCATGTTGGATAGCCCACTCCAATCAGGATGTCAGAGGTAATGTACTGTGCGAGATGAATTACAGGGGTAAACAAGCACCAGGTCTGCTCAGACGGGCATCCAGTGGGCTCCAGAGAAGCGTTTGAGGGTGGAGGGGGTGCCAGTGGTATTGCTGGCATAGTGTTATTCTGAATGTCTGTTTATGGAGATAATATTTGTTTAATATACACATTTCAACTAATATACTGTACATTAGCATTCAAAAGTGTGGGTTTTTTTTTTTTTTTTTTTTTTTTTTTTGAGTTTGCTCACCAAGGATGCATTTATTTCATTAAAAATACAGTAATAGTTCTCATTTAAAATAACTATTGGAATATTTAAAATGTCATTTATAAAATGGATAGTTCCGGTCCTTGATTCCGATTGGTTGAGCCGCGTTCGAAGCTGTTGTAAATTACACTACAAACATGCACCTACAAACATTTTTTTTTGGCAACCACTTTGTTGGAACCACAACTGTTTCTGAAGAACTACATTGTTTGGTGGAAGAATAATGTTTTTATTAATATCATTACACTTTATTTGCAATGTTTTATTTTGTGAAACCTTACTGCCCGTAAAAGCATTAAGCATTTAATTGAAATAGAAATCTTGGTTACACTTTATTTTAAGGTGCCCTAGTTAGTGTTACTATACACTGAAGTACGGAGCAATATTTAAAAAAAAATAAAAAAAAAATAAAAACAACAACAACAACAACAACAACAACAACAACAACAACAACACACACACACACAACCCTATATACTTACCATGTAGTTAGGTTTAGGAATAGGGTTTGGTTTAGTTGCATGTTATCATGCATAATTTACCGTTATTACTGCAGTAAGTAAATATAACATGTAACAAGGACACTACAATAAAAGTATCATTTTACTGTCACTTTTGATTTTTTTAATGCATCCTTGAAGAATAATTTTCTCTTTAAAACCCTTTTAACAATATTGCGATTTTAAAAATAAAATAACTTTGAAACCAGCTTTACGGAGTTATTCAGATACCTTACCTGCCCACTGTATTTTAGGATATTGATTTCCCCATGGCAACAAGATAAAGAAACCCGCAAATATGAGAATCAAGCCTCCAAGCAGCAGTGGCTGATCTCCTACCCTGAAAGAAGAGAAAAAGAAAAGAAAAGAAAAAAAAAAAAAAAAAAACAGATTTTATCTGAGATCTGATCAGTCAGCCTGTAAGAGCAATGAAGTCGTCATGTTTTCAAAAACTGCTAACATCCATTATACATGTTGGGTACAGAAGAAAGAAAATGCAACCAACACCAAGATTTCCTAAAATGACTTCTTGTAAGAGGTTTTATGGCACCATTAACTTGAGATGCATCAAATTGAAGTAAAGCAGGTCTAAATGTTCAAGGTTCTTCAAAACATTTAAAATACATGAGATATTGTAATAGAGAAACAGCAAATATTGTAAAAAATAAAAATAACCAAAATCAAAAATCTTAAACATTTTTTACCGTGCTGAGACCACTTTTACCACCAGGAAGACGAAGATGGAATGAAAGCCAATGACAGCCAATATGATACCATTGTACAAAACGGCTTCTCTCCTTGTCCATGCAAACATGTCCAATGATAGAGGAGTAGATATACTGAAGGGAAAATTTATACATGAATATGCACTAATTAGCCTTTAGAAATGAGTCTAGATTAAAGTATCACCACTTACGTTTCAAACACAGCAAAGATGAAGTGAATGACGAAGAAAAGGACATTAGATGTGAACACTGCGATCTGGTCAATACCACCTCCTACCTCAGGAGCCACATCTACTTGCTCTAAAGGCAGAAAGACAAAACACTGTAAAACGTTTTGAATTATTACATGAAGTAGACTATACAGTGACACCACTAATGCAACAGCACACTGCTTAAGTATTTAAAATTATAAAATAAATCTTACCTTCTGAGGCGGTGTAGTTAATTGCATGGATAGGATTTCCATGGTCATCCACACAGTGCTCCCTAAATAAATTTAAAACATTTTCAATTCTATGCATTGCTTAATTCAAGTGCAGTCAAATAATGTAACCATTAGGTCAAACCTGAAAAAAAAAAAAAAAAAAATTTTTTTTTTTAAATAAAATATATATATATATATATATATGTGTGTGTGTGTGTGTGTGTGTGTGTGTGTGTGTGTGTGTGTGTGTGTGTGTGTGTGTGTGTGTGTGTGTGTGTGTGTGTGTGTGTGTGTGTGTGTGTGTGTGTGTGTGTGTGTGTGTGTGTGTGTGTGTGTGTGTGTGTGTGTGTGTGTGTGTGTGTGTGTGTGTGTGTGTGTGTGTGTTCATTCATAACTATTGCCAAATGCTATAAACTACTGAGGCCAAATCATTACCTCAAGACTAATATAACCAGCAGAATGTTAATGATCCCGAAGCAGGCTGCCAACAGCGCTGGAGCGGTGTACATATTAACCTGAAGCTGGATGACTTTCACACTGACGCCAGTCTCTCCAATGAATGACAAAGCAGCCTGCAGGGCTGAGAAGTTAACGCAATCATCTTTTAGTTAATGAGTCCAATTAAGTAATTAAAAAGACACTATCAAACAAAGTTGGGAACAACTACTGTTCTTACAGAGCATTTTCACTTCAAATGTGTTCTGCAACTAACTTGTTTTTATTGCCTTCACACAAACCTGGGCCAAGTATGAGGCCGAGAGCTTGACTGGTGCTCATGTAAGCCATTGCACTGATTCTTTCCTTCAGGGAAGTGGCACCAGTCACATAGGACCTCACAACTGCTACATTACCTGCGGGACAGGATAATGGACCTTAATGCATATAAATAAAATATTTTACCTTGTGCTTGATAATAACTGTTAGAATAATAATTAAATGAATAAGTAAAAAAATAATTGCATCAGCATTTAAGTTTTGTAAAATAAACATTTTTGCATTTTAAATTACAGTCTAAAGAGGGGTGAGGCCACCATCTGACCCAAACTATATGCAGCAACCACCCATCCCAAGAAACTGGCATCTGCACTTTTATCAATCTAAAAAAAGAAATAGAGCATGACAGATGGATTTACAAGACTGTCACAGAGTAACAAGGCTTGAAAAGTTACTGTGCAACTGCCTTTAGTCAACCAAGCAAGCACAAAAAAAAATAAAAAATGTTAAAAAAAATAAATAAAAATAGTATGTGTAGTGCCCTGAATAACCCTAACTGCACACACTTCGGCATAGTCTACATTTAAAAAGCAAATCTCAGGTCTTACATACAGTGCTGTGAAAGACTTTGCCCCCCTCCTGTTTTTTTTTTTTTATTTTGCATATTTTTCACACTTGAATAATTCAGATCAAACTAATTTTAATATTACACAAAGATAACCTGAGTAAATACAAAATGCAGTTTTTAAATTTCATTTAAGGGAAAAAGCTGTCCAAACCTGCCTGGCACTACGTGAAAAAAGTAATTGCCCCCTAAATAACTGGTTGCTGCAAAGGGTGGTACAACAACTGCAATCAAGCGTTTGCGATAACTGGCAAGGAGTCTTTCACGTCGCTGTGGAGGAATTTTGGCCCACTCTTCTTTGCGAAATTGTTTTAATTCAGCCACATTTGAGGGTTTGAGCATGAATGGACTGTTTAAGGTCATGCCACAGCATCTCAATTGGATTTAAGTCCGGACTTTGACTTGACCACTCCAAAACCTTAATTTTGTTTTTACTGAGCCATTCAGAGGTAGACTTGCTGGTGTGTTTGGGATCATTGTCCTGCTGCAGAACCCAAGTGCGCTTGAGGTCACAAACTGACAGCCGGACATTCTCCTTCAGGATTTTCTGATAGAGTGCAGAATTCATGGTTCCATCAATTATGGCAAGTCATCCAGGTCCTGAAGCTGCAAAGCAGCCCCAGACCATCACACTACCTCCACCACGTTTGACTGTTGGTATGATGTTCTTTTTATGAAATGCTGTGTTGGTTTTATGCCAGATGTAACGGGACACGCACTTTCCAAAAAGATCAACTTTTGTCTCATCAGTCCACAGAATATTTGCCCAAAATTCTTGGGGATAATCAAGATATTTTTTGGCAAATGTGAGATGAGCCTTTATGTTCTGTTTGGTCAGCAGTGGCTTTTGTCTTGGAACTCTCCCATGGATGCCATTTTTGCCCAGTCTCGTTCTTATTGTTGAATCATGAACACTGGCCTTAATTGAGGCAAATGAGGCCTGCAGTACTTTAGATGTTGTTCTGGGTTCTTTTATGACCTCCTGGATGAGTCGTCGTTGCACTCTTGGAGTAATTTTCAGAAGGTTCACCACTGTTCCAAGTTTTCTCCATTTGTGGGTAATGGCTCTGACCCTGGTTCGCTGGGGTCCCAAAGCCTTAGAAATGGCTTTATAACCCTTTCCAGACTGAGAAAGGTCAAATATTTTGTTTCTCATGTGTTCTTGAATTTCTTTAGATTGCAGCATGATGTGTTGCTCTTTAAGCATGCTTTACTTTGTCGGACAGGTTTTAAGTGATTTCTTGAATCAGCAGGGCTGGCAGTAATCAGGCCTGGGTTTGGCAAGTGAAATTTAACCCCACTTTCTAAAATAATGTGGTTAATCACAGTTCTTTAATGACTTAACAGGAGGGAGCAATTAATTTTTCCACGCAGGGCCAGGTAGGTTTGGACAGCTTTTATCCCTTAATAAATGAAATCATCATTTAAAGACTGCATTCACTTGCATTACCTTTGTGTAATATTAAAATTTGTTTGATGATCTGAATCTTTTAAGTGGGGAAAATAAGCAAAAAATTAAAGGGAGAAAAATAAAAATTCACAGCAGTGTGTGTGTGTATTATATATATATATATATATATATATATATATATATATATAAAAAAGAGTGTGTAAATGCAAACACACTTACTTTCTTCAGATAGGGCCATATGGAAGTGATGACACTCGAAAAACCTAAGAAAAAAAAAAATGCAATCAGTGATGCATATTACACGCATGTATTTTGTTATACAAACAACGCAACTAACATCATCTATCTATTATAATTGCAACAGCTGTACAGAGAGATTCCTTGTATTATTATTTTTTTATGAGGTTTAAAAGGCATAAAATGTTGGATTACACTGACTGCACAGTGTACAATTAAACACAGCGTGTCCTGATATTACACAAACATCTTGCCGGTTACAGCAGGTTTTCAGTTTTAAAATGAATGGATGCATGTTTGTTCACTGAACCGGACAGCACAATACATCTGCACATCAGTGTTTAGTGTGATCTGATCAGTAACAGTCAAAGCAGGAATATGGGTGAGAGAGTAAAAACATGTTTCTTACCAAAGCTGCTAAGGAACGTGGTGAAGTACGTGACCCTGATGGACCTCCAGCGGCTTCTGTCTGCATCCCCACCACTTACAGAGGAAAACACACAGTTTATTAACATTCATGGATATATAAATAATCATAGCTACTGATTGTTTACACTTAATAGGTATACACTTAAGCCTATTTAATAACAATGATTCCATGCATTATGCATGTATTATGACAGGAGCTCTTAAAAGATATAACATTCATATCTTTACTGTTTCACACTGGCATGACAATCTATTTTGAACTTATGTTGTGCATTAGTGACAGAAATGTCCTTGTGACATAACACACAGGCAACATTGTTATATTGCTCGAGCTAAACATTTTCAATTCAGACATCATTTCAGAGCAGAAAACAAGATCTGCCCTGCCAGACTGCTTCATTACAAAAACAATTATCAAAACTTACCTTGTAATAACGCTTCTGAGAAGCGGAGTGTTTTCGTTAGACTCAACAAGTGACATTATTAGTGATTAAGCAGCTTGTGAAAATGAAACGACGGCACGACTCAGTTCATTGAAGGTCAGCTCTTTACATTGACATGCTCTTTAATCAAATTAACTTGACTGACAACTGTCTAGATTTGCACAACACATATCTCGAAAACGCATTCAGGTCTTTGTATAATATTCTCATTTTAGCTGTTACAGGCACATTAGTGTTAAGAGTGATTCGGGTTATTTCACGCGCAGTTTAAAGCCCATTGGTGTTCATTCAGCGCAAATTTGAATCATCTGAACGGTGTCACACGTGAGTAATGAGAAACAGAAAACAACCGCGACATCCAGATTTCAAAATAAAAGTCCCAAAAGTATTTATTTTCCTTTGTATAGATCAGGGGTGGCGAACGTGGTTCCTGGAGAGCCGCAGCCCTGCAGAGTTTTGCTTCAACCCTAATCAAACACACCTGATCAAGATAATCAAGGTCTGAAGAGCTACTAGAAAGATACAAGCAGGTGAGTTTTAATTAGGGCTGGAGCTGAACTCTGCAGGACTCCGGCTCTCCGGGACCGGAGTTCACCACCCCTGGTATATATAGATAGAGTCAGATGATAGATAGATAGATAGATAGATAGATAGATAGATAGATAGATAGATAGATAGATAGATCGAGTCAGATGATAGATAGATAGATAGATAGATCGAGTCAGATGATAGATAGATAGATAGATATACAGACAGATAGATAGATAGATAGATAGATAGATAGATAGATAGATAGAGTCAGATGATAGATAGATAGATAGATAGATAGATATACAGACAGACAGATAGATAGATAGATAGATAGATAGATAGATAGATAGATAGATAGATAGAGTCAGATGATAGATAGATAGATAGATAGATAGATAGATAGACAGATAGATAGATAGATAGATAGATAGATAGATAGATAGATAGAGTCAGATGATAGATAGATAGATAGATAGATAGATAGATAGATAGATAGATAGACAGACAGATAGATAGATAGATAGATAGATAGATAGATAGATAGATAGATAGATAGATAGATAGACAGACAGACAGATAGATAGATAGATAGATAGATAGATAGATAGATAGAGTCAGATGATAGATAGATAGATAGATAGATAGATAGATAGATAGATAGATAGAGTCAGATGATAGATAGATAGATAGATAGATAGATAGATAGATAGATAGATAGATAGATAGATAGACAGACAGACAGACAGATAGATAGATAGATAGATAGATAGATAGATAGATAGATAGATAGATAGATAGAGTCAGATGATAGATAGATAGATAGATAGATAGATAGATAGAGTCAGATGATAGATAGATAGATAGATAGATAGATAGATAGATAGATAGATAGATAGATAGATAGAGTCAGATGATAGATAGATAGATAGATAGATAGATAGATAGATAGATAGATAGATAGAGTCAGATGATAGATAGATAGATAGATAGATAGATAGATAGATAGATAGATAGATAGATAGAATCAGATGATAGATAGATAGATAGATAGATAGATAGATAGATAGATAGATAGATAGATAGAGTCAGATGATAGATAGATAGATAGATAGATAGATAGATAGACAGACAGACAGACAGACAGATAGATAGATAGATAGATAGATAGATAGATAGATAGATAGATAGATAGATAGATAGATAGAGTCAGATGATAGATAGATAGATAGATAGATAGATAGATAGATAGATAGATAGATAGATAGATAGATAGATAGATAGAGTCAGATGATAGATAGATAGATAGATAGATAGATAGATAGATAGAGTCAGATGATAGATAGATAGATAGATAGATAGATAGATAGATAGATAGATAGATAGATAGAGTCAGATGATAGATAGATAGATAGATAGATAGATAGATAGATAGATAGATAGATAGATAGATAGATAGATAGAGTCAGATGATAGATAGATAGATAGATAGATAGATAGATAGATAGATAGATAGATAGATAGATAGATAGATAGATAGAGTCAGATGATAGATAGATAGATAGATAGATAGATAGATAGATAGATAGATAGATAGATAGATAGATAGATAGAGTCAGATGATAGATAGATAGATAGATAGATAGATAGATAGATAGATAGAAAGATAGATAGATAGATAGATAGATAGATAGATAGATAGAGTCAGATGATAGATAGATAGATAGATAGATAGATAGATAGATAGATAGATAGATAGAATATAATAAACACACACACACATACAATAAAGAAAAAAAAGAAAAGAAAAGCTATAATATTGTAAATAATAATAATAATAACTACTTTCTATTTTAATATATTTCAAATTTGTATTTATCCTGTGATGGCAAAGTTGAACTTTCAGCAGCCATTATTAGGCCTACTACTACAGTCTTCAGTGTCATATCATCCTTCAAAAATCATTTTAATATGCTGATTATTCCAGACAGCAGTGTTAAGTGAAGTCAAGTCGAGCTTTATTGTCATTCCACTACAGTGGAACGAAATATCGTGTCTCGCAGGACCACGGTGCTACATAAATAAACTTAAATATAAACAAACAGCACAAGAGTAAGAACAATTTTTTTTTTAAACCTTTAAATAGCTAACTTACTGAAAGCGGTAATCTAACTATACATATACTATAAATAGACTATACAAGTACTTTACATAATAGCTGTGCATGATATTGTGCAAAAGAGGTGTTTAAGGTTAAGAAGCAAATAGTGCAATTATGATTTGTGTTGCATTCACAAGTAAACATTTAAGTCCTTATTAAATTCTTGTAACATGGAGTGTTTGTAAGAAAGTGTCTGGTGCATTTAGAGAGAAAAAGAGTGTGTTTCTACAGGTGGTTTGTCCAGCCCACTCACCTGTGTGTAGCACACTCAGAATTGCGCAATGTTTTCCTTGAAACATGGAGTGTTTATAAGAAGTGTCTGGTGCGTATAGAGAGGGAAGAGTGTGTTTTTCTACAGGTGGTTTGTCCAGCCCACTCACCTGTGTGTAGCACACTCAGAATTGCACATTGTTTTTTAGGTTTTCAGCGATTTACACGTGGTGTATGTGGTGGTGTGGGGGTGTTGAGAGGATCGATTGTGGATGAGATTTCAGAGGGGGGGATGTGATTGGAATTGAGGGCTCTCACAGCCTGGGGGAAAAAGCTGTTGAGCAGTCTTGCGGAGCGGGCTCTGATGCTCCGGTACCGTTTTCCTGATGGCAAGAGCTGGAAGAGATAATGGGAGGGATGGGTGGGGTCCTTCACGATACTGTTGGCTTTGCTGGAGCATCGTGCAAGGAAGATATCCAGAATAGAGGGGAGAGGGGCACCGATGATCTTTGCTGTGTTCATTGTCCGCTGTAGGGTCTTGCGGTCAGCAGTACTGCAGTTCCCGCAACAGACAGTGATGCAGCTGGTCAGCACACTCTCAATGGTGCCCCTGTATAAAGTGGTGAGGATGGATGGTGGCTTGCTTTTTTAAGTCGGCGGAGAAAGTGTAGGCGCTGTTGCGCCTTCTTGGAGAGTGATGTAGTGTTGGTGGTCCAGGTGAGGTCTTCTGTTATGTGCACCCCCAGGAATTTAGTGCTGCTGACTCTCTCCACAGGCGAGCTGTCGATGGTCAGTGGGGGGTGGTCAACAGAGTTCCTCCTGAAGTCCATCACAACCTACTTTGTCTTACTCACATTGAGGGACAGGTTGTTTGCACCACACCATTCAGCCAGTTGTGCCACTTCCTCTCTGTAGGGTGTTCCATCATTCTTGCTGATGAGACCTACCACAGATGATGTGGTTGGAGCTGAACTTGGCAGTGCAGTCGTGGGTCAGCAGCGTGAAGAGCAGCGGGCTGAGCACACAGCCTTGTGGTGCACCTGTGCTCAGTGTGGTAGTGCTCGAGGTGTTGTGCCCAACACGGACTGACTGAGGTCTTCCGGTTAGAAAGTCCAGGATCCAATTACAGAGGGAGGTGTTAAGGCCCAGCAGGTTTAGTTTGTTGATGAGTTGTTTTGGGATTATTGTGTTGAATGCTGAGCTGAAGTCAATGAACAGCATTCTAACATAGGAGTTTTTATTTTCTAGGTGGGTAAGAGCCAGGTGGAGGGTGGAGGAAATTGCATCGTCCGTAGAGCGGTTTGGATGGTATGCAAACTGGAGTGGATCGAGTGTGTTGGGGAGGCTGGTTTTGATGTTGTGCATCAGTGCTATGGGATGGTAGTCATTTAGACAGGACACAGGTGATTTCTTTGGTACCGGTATAATTGTTGTGGATTTGAGACATGTGGGGACAACTGCCTGGCTCAGCGAGGTGGTGAAGATATCTGTAAGGACATCTGTCAGCTGTGCAGCACAGTCTCTTAGTACTCAGGAGCCATCATCACCCTCTCATTTTCCATCAAGAGACTGTAAATTATAAATGTAGGTACATACTTGTAAATTGATATGTCAATTTTGTCAATATTTAAATTAGAAGCACACTGTTGTACAACCTTCTAAAAATGTATGATATTTATTTGTCTTTTCCTGGGATGTAGTAATGGATTAGTAATAGTTTTCTCTGGTGAAGTGCTGTAGAACAGCTCCACAAAACCTGTGACCTTTAAGCACCAAACATCCCACCTATGATGGTAAAACTAATAATTTTCCAAGGAAAAGTCAGATTTGATTCAAGATCTGATTCCAGTACTCACCAATTTCCCAACCTGCTGTAGTGTTGGTGAAATATATGTTTGATAAGATATCAACCAATTCAATCAGTTCAGTTCTATAATTAAATATTACAATCTGCCACTGGATTAATGACAATAACATTTATATGTTGACCAAGTGGTGAATAAAATGTCAAGACCAGGATGAATAAACACAGAGCGGGATTTTTGTGATAGTGATAGTGATAGTGACAGTTGATAGACAAATATTTGACAACCATTTAGGAATAGAAATTGTGAACAAGCTGAACAGGACTAAATAGGTGCATCTGGAATCTTGAGAGCAGGGGTGTCAAAAACACAGCCCGAATACGGCCCACAAATCCAGCCCAAATTATGATTTGAACGATAATATTAAATAAATAAAACATTATTTTGAAAATTAGATAAAGTGTATTCACTACAATATTTTATTTTTAATTTAAAGCGGTACATAAGTGATGTTAAAGGCATTGAAACTAATGCTTGTGTGGCAAGTTAGGCTACTTGAGATTTTAAACGTCCAATAGAAGAAATTTAACCTGGAAATGCAGATACTGTACTTCAGAAGAAATGAAAAGAAAGGTATTTGTTCTGTGAGGTCAACGCCAACCAGCATGTTTAATCGGAACCCAATTTTGTGGTAAAAGTGTGCAATATTAAACGACAATATGAGATGCACCGCAGCTTAGGATGGAAAAAGTAAATAAGTTTACTGTAATATCATAATTGTTGTTTTCATGATGTGTGAGATGACATATAACTCACTTTGCAAAAAAACAAATAATAACACATCTTGAGATTCCATAATATAATATAATTATATATATATATATATATATATATATATATATATATATATATATATATATATATATAAAATGCAAGAAATGAAAAGTGAAAGTGAAAGTGAAGTGACGTGTGGCCAAGCATGGTGACCCATACTCGGAATTTGTGCTCTGCATTAAACCCATCCAAGTGCACACACAGTAGTGAATACACACACATTGTGAACACACACCCGCAGTGGGTAGCCATATTGCTGTTTTTGTCAATATTGCACACCTTTATAATAAGCTTGCATCATCTTTGGAGGAAAAACAGTTTTCCTAGTTTTCCTGTAAATTATGTTGTAGTTTGTAGGGTAAGGTTAATATTAATGCTATTGTGAGCAAACTAATGTTTAACAATTCGGCCCACACAAGGGGACATTTTATCCGATCCGACCATTAACCTAAAATGAGTTTGACACCCCCTGCTTTAGGGGAAGGTCACACTTCAGGGAACTGAAGACAAATGTGAAGATGGTGGTGATGTGAATAGATATGAGAGCAGCAGCAGCCTTTCTGTCAGTGAACTAAGGATGAACCATGCAGATGAAACAATGACACAGTTTGCTTTTTATCCCGTGGATCTACTTACTTGTGTGAAGTGGCTTTCTCAGCTGTGACCCAAGTCTAAACCAAGCAAAGGGACAACTCAAAGTGGTAAACAGTCTTGTTACAGCAACGGCATCACTGTCATGACAACTTTTCTTAAAATTCTCTTCAAAGAGAGAAGAATCATTATGAATGAAATCTTTTTTTAACCTACAATACTAATATTTGTTACTAATAGTTGAGTAATTATTTATTATTAGAATTATCATTATATAAGTATTATTATAATAATATCTATTTCTGTAATCATTTTAATAATGTAATATCAGTTTGCTAGCAGTTTAAATTAAAAAAATAAGATATTATAATTTAATCGTATTTAAAAATAAGATAAGCTTGAACTTGTGAGCTTGTATCTTGAACTTGAGAAAATGTATCATGGCAATCATAGGTTCCATCAGAACACCATATAAGTTTTTAAGAAGGTTTAATTGAGATTTCATATTAATTTACTATGGATTTACAGTAGTAATAATAATTGTAGTGGTTGTTGGCATTATGTATTTGTTGTGCACCATCAGCACCACCCAGCGTAACAAACCATGTCATGAACATCGGTGTTGTTTCTTTCCGTTCCCTGTGCTCCATTCTGGACACAATCGGTTTTATTAGCGTCTAGAAGCAAAATCGTTTGGTAAGATATGATAATTATAACAGCAAATATGCAATTAACATATTCACAAAGACGGATAATATAAGTTGTGTACAAAAACAATGAAGAACATACCGTTTTAGTGAGCATTAAAATTAATATGATATTCTATTTGACTTAAATTATAGGTGTGTTCTCAGTACAACAGTGCAGTGCAATAAGAAGACATATGGTGACCTGTATTTTATGTTTTATTAATACAAACTGTATGTATAATCAGCCAGAGCTACTATAAAAATAGAAAGATTAACATTTGAATAGACATTATTCACACATAAACAGTGATACAATAAATACAGTGTAGTTATCTTATTGATGGTTGCAGGATGAACAGAGATAACACACATTAAATAATTGTGTCAAAACACATACTGTTACTTGCATACATGAAAGTAGACAAGCATAGATACATTTTTATACTTATTATATAAATGAATAAAGAGATACATAAGTGTAGCAATCATTTTGATGAAATATTTGAAATCTTTACTTTGTAGTTTTAATAGCTCTCATTGAGCAGGTCCAGCCCACAACAGTGTTGATTGATCTAAATGGAAAAGTCGCTATTAGGAGTAGCTTTTTATTTAGTTCCAGTAAATCATTTGTTAATGTATGAATGTTCAAACAGAAGCGCAGAATGAAAGATGATCTTTTAAACATGCTCTGTTGTTAAAAGCGGCTATGCTCTTTAGGAGACCATATGGTTATAACTCCCCTGCCATCCAGCAAGGCAAAGAAAGGGTACAGCTTCTCACGAAATTGTCCCGTAAAGGTGTAGATGTGTGATTTGTTCTCTGCATTGTAGAACGAAATCTGCCCCTCCTCGTAATCAATGTATATTCCCATCCTTCGGGGCACCAGCAGCAGTGGCAGTGCTGTTTCGGGATTGGTGCATGCGAAAAACTGACGTGTGCTGCGCCACAGGACCCAATAACCAGTAGAGGGATTCATTGGAAAGCGGCCATGCCTCTTTGAGGAAGCAGTTGTCACTCCAACTTTCCAATAACCATTGTTTGCAAATTCCACTTCCCAGTAATGGCGGCCACTCATGTAGCCCTCCCAGCCTAGGACGCAGGGCAAGTTGTCAAATCGCTGAGGGCTATAAGGCAGATTGGCCTCTGTTAGGCCCTCCTGAACTTTCTTGTGGTCATCAGAGAGCTGCAGCCAAGCTTGGTTGGTCATGGGATCAAGAGTTACATCAGCTATTTGAGAGAAGGATGTGAAAGTATTAGGACTGATGCATTTAACACTTTTTTGTTAATGCTGGAGTGAAGGATTTTTTGGGGTGAAGGTCAAATTTAAATGACATAAACGTACCTCCTGCACTGACAATCCAGTTCCAGACTGAAAAATAAGAGAAAAATACTGAGTCTTGAAAGTTAGCTATGAAAGTTAATCATCATGACAGCTAGACCATCACACTCCCATGGCAAATTGTAACTGTAGACCCTTTTCACAGAGTGACAACACATTTCCACAATTATTAACGTCATAAATCTAGCAGTTTTTCCATATTTTAATTTTTTTAATGTACACTTATAACAGTATACTTTATTTTATTCATTAAATTTCAGACAACTATTTAACTCAAATCTTTCTTTCTTTTCAAATCAAATCAATCTCTCTCTCAATATTTTTTTTTTCCCTCTTTTGGAAAGTCATAGAAATGCTATTATATTTAATATCTCAAATGTACTCCATAAAAGTTGTAGTTACCTGAATTAGGGATGTATCTTGGCATGCCTGTTTGAAAACAAAAAAGAACGAAGAAAGTTACTAATATTCATTGGTATACTTTTCAGCTTTATTCATTTTGGGTTAGGTTAGGTTTTGGATCCCTCACCAGCTTTCCAGGTGCGTTGCTTAGCTGAAAGCCATAGATGAGGAACCATGCCCTAAAATAAATATTAAAAACATGAATTAACAGCAAGCAATTTCAATAAAGGGATCCAATGAGACACCCTGCATCGCTTAGACTGTACATTGCTGTACATTAAGATTAAAATGACATGATATATGATGTATTTACAGACTTTGTTGTTTGTAGTTGCAAATCAAATAAGTGGACCTGTCACCACACAGATAACACGCTGATCAAACCATGTTTCAAAGCAAAAAGTTATGATTTTTAAAATCATCATTTAATAAATTATTTTTCACCACTTTTAAACAAACACAATTTAATATAATGTTTTACAGTACATAATAAATGTCTCTCAAATGGAAATGCTCAAACATCACAGACTGCAATAACCTGTCACAGGCTATAAACCAATGCTGCTCTCTTGCACATTGCTTATTTAACTTTTTCCATCCATAAATTTATCAGCAATTTTATCTCTGAAGCAATTCAGACAATTTAATTATATAGCCTCACTCTTTGCGCCTGATAAGAAAACAAATATATATATATATATATATATATATATATATATATATACATTGTTACACAGGTATGGAACTATTGTTTATTTATAAAAAATAAATAAATAAAAAAAAGACATATCTTAGTTTTAATACTTTATTTAGTTTTATATAATTGCCATTTCCCCATAAAAATGGCACCACTTTCCAAAAAATTTACACTATACCATGTCCCAAACACAAACGGGGAAAAAATGCATTCATAGCCATCCCACCTTGCTGTCTTCTTTCAGCAAACTCCAAGTGATGAACTCCAGCAGTGGCATGAGGGAAACCAGCTTCTTCTTCTTCAGTCCCAGGAGACGCAACAGCCGTGCCAGTTCATCTCCCAGCACTCCAGAGCTCTGCATTTCGACAGAAAGAACAAATATTACATACTTTTCATCACTTCTGATTATCTTATCTATTAGGCTAGTTAAATGTACATGTACTGTATATTAAAGTGCCATTTTACAAGTGGAGACTTTGAAAGATGAACTATTTCCAAGAAAGCAGAAAACCATGACTGGACTTAGGACAACTTAATGTGCTTGTGACAACGGATAAGAGACCTGCGTTCTAGATAATATAGATATGCTTGCTGTCCCACCTCTGACACACTCTGTATCTCTTTGGCCCACTTCGTGATCTTCTTCTGCACCACCTCACTCTGATCTTTATCCTTCTTTGTGTCGTCTTCCTCCTCTTCATCAATCCTCTCCTTCATCCATGGATGCTTTTTAGACAGCTGGAGTTCACACAGGAACAGAGAAGGCTTAGTTTGGGCAAGCCATCATATATGATGAACAGAACAATATGATTGAGATGTTTGTCTTTTTTGTAGTACAGTCGATTTCACCTTGTCTACACTTTGAAGTTCACTGGCCCACTGCAGAATAAGCTTGCGACACTCTTCAACACTGCGCTCAGTTCTGGGGTCTATCTGCCGCTCTGCCTGACTGCTGCTCCCTTCACCGGGATCATCCTCATTCTGCAAATCACAGACACACATTTATGGATGCATGATGTATAGGAAGCATATTGGTTTTCAGATGATATTAGATGTTTGTTTAATTTATTATCAGTTGATTTTGGATATTTAATTGTGCATGCTCACTTCCCCTATTTTTTACATTTGCTGTCATCTAATCGTGACACAAAAATGAAAATTTTGAAAAAAATCTGAGAGCTTTCTGACCCTGCATAGACAGCAATAGAGCTACCACGTTCAAGGCCCAGAAAGGTAGTAAGGACATCATTAAAACAGTCTATGTGACATCAGTGGTTCAAGATGAATGAAGGTCTTACGGGTTTGAAATGACATGAGAGTGAGTAATTAATGACAGAATTTTCATTTTTGGGTGAACTATACCTTAAATCTTTTAAAACACTTATAATTTAATTACACTGTCAAAATACATTTTTAGCCAAATTTAAAATTTTCATATTGTACATTATAATGTTGTGATGAGTGATGAATTTTTCTTGTAGCATTTAAAATGATTTTAGTTCTTAGTGATTTATTATTTGTTTATTTAAACAATAATAAAGATATTGTTTTATATTGTCTGTTTATCAGTTATTGATCATAACATGACTATAAATATTGGCTTATCAGTGTCGGTCTAAAATTGGTGTATCCCTAAAATCATTCCTCCTTTGCCATCTCCTGATGCAATTTTGGTTCTTAATGTCAAAGGGAAATGCATAATATAAGCATATTACATTCAATATTAAATATATTTCTTTTAGATTGTTATATAAAGCCCAAATAAATAACTGATATATGATATGAACACTCTTCATCACATACATAGCGTGACAAGGCCCAGAATTTCACATAGTGTTGCTAGGTTATTGATATAGGTGTTATCAGTTACCCTGCATGGACAAACATAAACTAATCATCAAGCATCATACATTTCTCGCATGGCAACGCTTATCATATAAGGATAATAAAAGGCAATATTGCTGTTGAGTTTGCACGCGAAGAGGAGTTTGCCAAGAAATTATTACTCAGGCTGTTAATCACATCTGTCTGTTTATATACGTGTGTGTGTGTGTATGTGTGCTTGTATAGATAGATAGATAGATAGACACACAATTTCTTAATATTATTTTACAATTTTAAAGTTAATAATATTTTACATTATTATTTTAAAGTAATTATTTTAATACTGTTATTTGTTATCGTTATATTTAATTACTCTTATTCTTGTCATTACATGTTTTCTGTGCATGTGTGTGTGTGTGTGTATACATATATATATATATACACACACACACGCACAGAAAACATGTAATGACAAGAATAATTTTTTTTTTTTTACTGGTAAAATAGAAACATAATCCATGGCCTACCTTGCAAACTTGTGCCACCTGTTGCTTCCAGTGGTTTATGAATCTGATGCACTCATCCAAACTCCGGAGATCATTCAGGCCTTGCTGACGTTGCCTTTGCTGGAAATCAACACAAAATAATTACCAAGAGTGTGGTGTACAAGTTACTGTGATCATGGCCTAACATTGATCTACCATAACATCTGTGAGTTAGTTAGTATTACCTGTGAACGGGTAGAAAATCCGCTACTGTTCTTGAAAGGGCTGGTGGGTGCAGAACTGTGGACCTGAATATCTTTCTCTGATAGTGTCCAGCGCACAACCCCAACAGAGTTACTCTGCTTCTGGGGCACTGGGGTAGAGGAAAAGAAAGATGGAAGGATTCTTAAATTAGTTTCATCTGACTATGCTTCCAGTTTGAAATGAATGTAATGTGTTACAGTTAAGCAGAAACACAAGCATGTACATACTGTTAAGAGCCATACTGTTGTCCTTCAGGATGCTCTTCAGAGTGTTTACCTGTTCACCTATACAAGAGATATTTTTTGAGGGATGTTTTTATATTATTAATTTAAATGAATTTAAATATTAAATAACTTATTAATTAACTTAAATATTAAATATTATTAAAAATAACTAAAAAATCACTAGGCCTAAATAATAACAATAACAATAACAACAACAACAACAATAATAATAATTATAATAATAATTATTATTATTATTCCTGTTGATAACATCATGGGCTTGCCAAATGCATAAATGTAATAATAATCATAATACTTCTATCAAAGCAGTTAACAATAATATTAATTTCTTAGTAATGGCACCTTGTAATTGGCATCATGATAAAAGCTATGCATGAGACTCAAATGAGACTTACCCATGATGAAGCGTTGGGGAGGCAAGTGAGCGCTGAGGGCGTCTGGTGAAACTGAACGTTGGTGCTCTGTCAGCCCCTGTTTTAGCTCATCGCCTGCATAATCTGAACTTTGGACCTGAATTATTACAGTCATGATGGTATGAGGCGGAGGCCAAGAAAAGCTACGTGATGAGATATGGTCTTTCCCAGCAATGAATCAGAGAGTAGTCAATGTGGCATGATGCCAAAAAAGAAAGACAGTGAACATACTCACACATTGCATATCATGTGTGAACTGTCATGCCACAAGTGCATTTACTGATTCACTGAACACTCACTAAAAGACTGTATGTGGAGTTATTCCTCAGTTTCTAATATTTAGTAACCTTTTTTTTTTTAAAAAATACTACTCAAAAGACAACTGGTTTGTGCAAGCATCCTTCCTCTGCATGATTTTATTAGCCAGTAGATATAAAATGTGGATGGTTATATGACTGTGAATAGATTATGTAACTATCCAGAAATGAATGCTGTCCACATGTGAAAGAGTTCACTAGAAAATGATTATAGAAGTATTTTTTCTTACCTTCAATTTTCGAAAAGCCAATAAAAGAAGAGTCATTCTTGGGATTTGGTATCATTTCAATTTGGAATATATATTTTTTTCAACTACATATGATTAATTTTCTAAATACCCCACATCATTAGGCACATATCAAACATCTAAAAAAACATATTTTCCCACCTCAAGCATTAAAGACCTTTTATTATTTTCAGGGTTTTTCAGATTTATACACCATTTATTCTCAACCCCGTAATGGACAAAATGGGATTGGTTTAAAATGGATTTTACACAGAACTTGTTATAAAACAAACATCTACCTACTGCTTGTGTCCCTAATAAAAATTTAATGACAAAAAATGTCATTTTTCATCATTTTCAAATTTTTATAAGACTGAAGTTAAAAAATGGACAAATTTTGTGTGTTTATGTGTTTGTCATGTTTATTATTTGGTATATGTACTGAAACCATGACTATTTTTTTAAATTAAATATTTTAATAAATGAAGCAAACCTTGTCACAAGTTTACAACCCCGTAACAATGAAAAATACATATATTTGTGACAAGGTTGAGTTTGACAGTTTTGTGGTTTTTCACTCAAAATGGCCACTGCTCCTCATGTAGACAATATAGCAACAATAAAATAAGTACATTGTATATTTATGGATTCAAATAAAATGTTGAAAAAAAAATAGAAAGTATGATATTAATATAGTATAATTAAGAGACCCAAATTATTTCATTTCTGGTAAATGATGTCACATATGGGTGGAGTCTATTATGGGTGCAGAATGGACGGGATTGAATTCAGACTGGGGGACATAACTTTAAAATCTGTTTTTTATTAAATATCTTGCTTTTTTTTCACAAGAAAGGAACACAAATAAATGCATACATTATTGCCAAAAATTATAGACACTGTGCACATTTAATTAATAATTTTCTAAGTACAAACTCAGTGAACTGCCTCAGGGACATGACAAAATGCTTATAAGACATAATTTTAACCTAAAAATGATAAAAATGCAACAATTATTTTTAGTCATTATAAGGGGCATATCAAAGTATATTGAAATGCTTTTAACACTTCATTTTGGTGAACCATGACTTTAAAAAGTCTGAGGGACTGAAAAATTACTCAATCCCAGGAATGACCCAGAAGTTCACGCATTTCATGACAGTTTATTTTGTTGTTTGTTCACAAGCAAGTATCTAGGCTATATAATCACAGCCAAAAAAAGGCTAATGATAATGGCATGTTGTGTAAATCACATGTTTGACCTTTTCGGGGGAAATGTTAATTATTTGCTCAAGATACAGCTACAGCTGATGGCATGAACTTTATCCTATTTTAACATCCTCAAATGATATAAGGATGAGATGGTAAAGGACATTTTCCATTTTTTAATTCATGAATCTTTCAAAAAAAAAAAAAAAATTAAATTTTTTAGCATGTGGACATTTGTAAAAATAAATTTACGTGGCACCTCAGTGATAAAATGCGTGCATCCGAATTGCACTTTCGTCTCTTCATGCGCTTGAACGGTTTAAAATGCTTGAATGTTTAAATTGGCAAGACTAAAAAACGTGCAAATGATCAACTACAATCCGGTTTACCCCTAGAAGCGAGTGAACAATGTGAATCAAGGAAGGAATTTTATATCACTATTCAAGACAGTCGTCAAGGCGGTGATGCATTTTGATAGGCTGACTGGAAAACACAATAGCAACAGGACATCTATTTTGCAAGCCCTGTAATTTATTAAGGGGGAGTATTCTTAAATGATGAAATTTTCCCGCCCTGCTTATCACATTCTGAATAATATCACACCCTAACAGTATTACACACTAACATTGATTAATGAGAAAAGTAGGTAAACATTTTCGGAAGCCATGAGATAAATATTATTCCTCCATCTATCCAAAGTTCAGATTTATGAAGCAAGAATAAAAATAAAGCTTTATAGTTCAGCAAATAAAAACCATAATAAAAAAGACTTTATAATAGAGCAAGCTACACATGTATTTAAGTTTACAATGAAATAAACCTGAAGTTGGTAAGCTCAGAATTCTCATAACATGAGCTCATATGTAATCTATGGTAACATACCCTGATAGACTGCACATGACCCTTAACTGCAGTAACTTCCCTGTCATCTTATCTTACCTGTCTAAAGGGGAATTCCAGAGCATTAGCAGGACTGCACGTCTGAAAAATAATACCAGAACTCTCTGCAGTTTTTGCATCTGCATTTTTATTGCCATGCTCCAATTACATACACAAAATGAGTAAAAAAAAAAAAAGAAGAAAGCCGTCTGTGAAATTGCGCGTTGACTTGAAAAATTGTTAGTAGCATTATTCTGTTTTTAAGCAGAAGTGGTATCTACTCAGGGTTTTGTGGTTATCAAGGTTGCAATATAGTTTTAATTTCTAAATAAAGTTAGGGGGAAATAATTACAAGTACGTCAAAATTTGTATTTATCAATATAAACACCTTTTAAAATCATAAAAATATGGTAACAGACAAATAGTAAAGCCTCTCTCACTCATATGCATTATTACTGCAACCCTCCATGAATAAAAGCTGATCTTATTTAATAAAAATGTAACGTGTTTATAATGTAGCATCTCTGTGATCTTATTGAAGTCAGTTACAGTCTTTTGACTGTAACTTAGCTGGTAAACAGCTGGTTGAGTGCAGTTTATTCTCCGATCATGCAGTGAAATGCGGTTTAATTCCAGTTTTGGAAGAACTGTTTGAAGATAACAGTCTCTCTACCCTGTGGTAAAATCTCCACCTGTAAGACAAAAATCATTGATAGATTTCAGATTTATGGGTGAGGGGTCATGTTATAAAGTCAAGATTTTTAATTCTTTTGCATAATGCCTCAAAAGACAATGAATATAGAATAGCAAACCACAGAATACTATTGTAGACCACTGCAAGATTGCATGCTGCATGAAGTTAGAACATAGATCTTGTAAATTTCTCATTGTAAATCACTCACCCTCATTATAATCAGAATTTTATGTGCACAATACACAACTTGCATAACCAAACAGAACTAAAAATCTGTTTGTTTGAGTAGCCAAACTAAGCCAAACACAACAACATTAGCTGACCTGTGTTTTCATCTTGGGGTAATTCATTTGCTGAATGAAGTCATCTGCCATTTTCAGAGCAGTCCTCTTCTCTTCTGCATTGGCTCCACTTCCTGACAAGGAAAGGAAAAAAAAAAAAAACATTTTATGTTTTAGCAACAACTTATTTTCAATTAAATATTTCCATTAAATTGTGTGTATGAATACACTACATTCCAAAGTTTAGGACTCGTAAGTTTTTTGGTTTTTTTTGAAAGAAGGCTAATATGCTCACCGAAGCCGCATTTATTTGATCAAATACAGTAAAAGCATTAATATTGAAAAATATTACTACAATTTAAAATGCCTGTTTTCTATCGTAATATATTTTAAAATGCAATTTGCAAAGCTAAATTTTCA
The DNA here is from genome assembly GCA_039654775.1 of Spinibarbus caldwelli. NCBI lineage: Eukaryota > Metazoa > Chordata > Actinopteri > Cypriniformes > Cyprinidae > Spinibarbus > Spinibarbus caldwelli. Next base: position 15,747,571 of record CM077257.1, read on the forward strand.
ACAGCCATTACTTCAGTCTTCAGTGTCACATGATTCTTCAGAAATCATTCTAATATTCTGATTCGATGCTCAAGAAACAGTAATATTATTAGTAGTATTTATTTAGTTATTTATTTTTTTGAAAACTATGATACATTTGTGGGGGATTCTTTGATGAAGTTCAATAGAACAGCATTTATTTTGTAACAATGAACAGCATTGAGCAGTCTTTACTGTGTCACTTTTAATCATTTGAACCCATCCTTGCTGAATAAAAGGTATTAATATATTAAAAGATACACATGCAGGCCAAACGAAACTATTTTAGCTGCGTTCTAGTTATTATGACACACACACACAATTTTTCTTACCTTTCCAAACAAAGATTTTTCCATTGGCCCCATTGTCCAGGATAAAGCAGTCATCACGTACCAGCAAGTCCTTGGCAAATGGACTTTTCTCAGACACCTTGGTCAACTTCATCGACCCTGTTGCATCTGAAACCTATGAAGAATTGACCATTTTTGCATATTGGATACACATGAAATGGAATGACAAGGTATGTAAGAATTTTTAGGAATTTTGGATCAGTTAAATGTGCATAACAGGTATGGGTGAGATACCTAACATCAAAATACACATGTAATCCTCCACAATTTAGATTAATATATACATGGCTAGTTGTGGTACCTTGTAGAGGGAGGCAGAATTGGATGCATCTGCTTGGCTGTCCTCCTCTGGAGTGCTTTCTTTCAGCTCTGGCATTGGACCAAGTACCTTTTTATTGTAACAGAAGAAAGAGAGGATTTTTGCTTTAATTTGAGAGAAAAAAATAACTTTCTAATAACACTGCTTCTGGGTCTAAACATCTACTTCATTTCAACAGCCTTTATGAGCGTTATATATTTATAGCACACTTTTAAGCTGAGATTTTACAAACTCCACAGTCACCAGGCACCAATATTTTAGTGATTCAGAAAAGATGAACCACTGTCTGGCCTGAGATTTTGGTATGGATATAGAGGTTAGAAATGTCACTTTTCTGTTAGTGTACCAAATATAGTTTAATACTTTAGCAGCATTTGTTGTTTCCTTATAGGTACTAAGAGAATTTTTAGACAAGGAAACTGTGACAGGAGATGTCAGACTTATCAACCAGGGATTGAACTAGGATTCTAGAGAATTGTAAAGCTAAAGAATCAGTGAAGGGCAGAGTTCAACAATAGGTGTTTTGGCATGTTGTTACCTGTAGCATTTCCTGGGTCTCCTCTCCCTCATTGATGTTAGCGATCTGGGCTTTGCCGTGTCTCTCTGTGTCTCTGATCAGAGTGGCGATCTCTCTCACCTTCTGCTTCTCAAAGATGTTCGCCTGAGATCCTATCCACGAAACAATAGTCTGCAGAATAAAAACATTTAGATGTTCATTTCAAATAAATGCTACGTGGTTTGACATTTTGTTGTACAATGTAAAGCATTTTTGTGTGGTTCCAGCATTCAAATATGTTCTTATTTGATCCAAAATATAGTAAAAACATTAAGATTGTAAAATATCACTTCAGAAATCATTTTAATATGCTGATTTGGTGCTCAAGAAACATTATCATCAACTAATTATCATCATCAGTGTTGAAAAGACTACTTATTTTTTTTAGGACACTGATGAATAGAAAATTCAAAAGATCAGTATTTATTTAAAATAGAAACATTTCGTAGCATTATAAATGTCTTTACTGTCACTTTTGATCAGTTTAATGCATTCTTGCTGAATAAAAGTAATAATTTCTTTTAAAAAAATCTTACTGACCCCAAAATTTTTGAATCAAACTGTCCATACAGAGACATATAATCAATAGACAAAAGACACAAATACACACACCTCGCCCAGGTCAAGTATAAAGCAGTCTCCTTTGTTAAAGCTCTGCCAGCTCAAATCCACTTCTTTGGCTCTGATGTTACGCTTCCCTTTGATTTGGTATAACCTCTGAACGGGTCCAGATCCAGACTGTGATTTTCTGAAGCCAGACTCCACACCTCCCTCCTGCAGAAAAAAAAAAGAGCGTGACTATGCAAAGAAAAGCGCTCTTTGATTTAATTATGCATACAGTATAACTGTAACGATCAGTTTATTTTTATATCAAGTCTGTTTGTATACATGTGCACTTTTAGAGACTGTCATTGGGACGGTACGTATTATGTACACTTTAGGTTTACATTTAAGACAGTAATATGTACCTTTTAAGCATAAATAAGGTAAAAAAATTAGCTTTTTTACTTTAGGGTACCACCCCACTGGCAGCTTTATACAATTTTCCTGTGTGGTTGTGCGTGTTCACATGATCTCACATCTCACCTTATAGCTGACACCTCGAGGGAAGAGGTTCATGAACTCTGGGGACTCATAGCCTTGAACTTGCCTGTGCTGGACCGGATCTCCACCCAGGAAGTTATCCAGCTGTGTAGCCAACATGGCACAAGCTACCTGCTCATCACGAGATGATTTCTCTCCTAAAAAGGAGAAAGAAGAAGACTGAACATGAATATATTATTCAGTCTTTTCAACATAATATGGAATTCACATAATTCATTTTTCAAACTTCCTCTTTTACATGCCAATAAAAAGTTAGTGAAAACAGATAAGTGAAGGCAATTAGGCATAAGTAAGTAAGTAAGTAAAGTTTATTTATATAGCACATTTATCTCAGCAAAGCTGACCAAAGTGCTGAACAAAGTCAAAGATAAACACAAAATAAACAAGACAGATGAAACAATAAAACAAAACAGCATAGATAAAATCCAAATTAAAATTCCTGGGAATAAAGATATGTTTTCAACCTCATTTTAAAAGTTGTAATAGAAGGTGCAAGGCAGATGTCCAGTGGCAGTTGATTCCAAAGACGGGGGGCAGCAACTGAAAAAGCCCTATCACCTTTTGTTTAAGGGTCATAACAGCTAAATCATTCTGTCAGCATGCTTACCCCTGGAAATGCTGTGCATGTTAACATTAGCACAATTTTGCACAGTTCTGCCCTTTGTGAGATGCCACCAACGCAACCACTTCCTCTATCTGCACAATAGACTTTGAAACAGTTTTTTGGTCTGATAAATCAGATGCTGAGCCATTTGACTTAAATGAAAAGCACTTAGTGGTAGAACTGGGTGTTTAACCAAACTTTATTTTCATTCATGAATTTGGCTTTCAACGATTATGATGAAAATATAATCGATATAGAACGATTATTGTGCTGCATTCTGTTTCGCAGTGATGCTCTTGTTTTGTCTTGTGTTAAAAAGCACCGCCCTCTCCTTAAACCCTCTCCTTTACAGTGGTGAGATTTTGCCCCTTCCTAAATATTTAGTAGTTTTCAGTAAGTTATGGAAGTGCCTTACAAAATAAAAGATATTTTTATCTCATTTTTTATATTATCCATTTGAATGCACATATATAATTATTTTTAAGCTTTTTAAAAAAAATTCAGTTGAATTATAATTTCAAGTAGGCTTTTAAAAGACTTAAAACTGTTCAATAACCATGATGTGATGTACAATGGAAGTATGATTTAACTCGTCAGTTCCTTTGTTTGCCCAGACGTCTTCAAACAAACTGTTTTGAAAAGAAGAGGAGATGCTACACCATGGTAAACATGCCCCCGTCCCAACTATTTTGAGACGTGTAGCAGCCATCAAATTTGAAATGAGCTCATTTTGTTCATAAAATTGTAAAATTTAAACATTTGTTATGTTATCTATGTTCTATTGTGAATAAAATATTGGCTCATGTGTTTTGAAATTCTTTTCATTTTCATTTTATTCAAATTTAAAAAACGTTCCAACATTTCCGGAATTCGGGTTGTATATATATAATAAATCAATCATCTTTAAGTCACTGGCATGTGAAATAAATTATAAATGTTTAGGTGCTTATGTGTCCCTTTAAAACCATCATTATCATCATCAAAAAATAAAATCAGATTTAGTTACAGAACTCTACTAGATATTATTATTATTATAAGATATTATTATTAAAAGTATGAAATAACGTCACCCTACATACAGAAAGTGTCTATCCTGTGTCTTTCAGAGAGCACAGGAAGTGACAAAATGAACCAAAAGAGAAAATCAGCCGCTATCATCTCACCGATCCACATGTGGAGGTCTGCTCCCTGGTCACCCCGGTTATCCAGCACAAGGTAGGAGTCACCGTTGAAGAAAGCCCCCACCTCAGCTTGGGCCAGAGGAACAGCCTTCATCTTCTCCACTCGCCAACATCTCAGTCCCGGCTGTCTGACCTCATCCCCAAACTGTCCTGGAGCGGCTTGGAATGGGAGCATTCTGCAGAGAAACAGAAAAGAGGTGTGAAAGGGAGGATCAAAAAAGAATAACAGATAAATAAAGTCCCCCCCAAAAAAACTACAGTCAGCAAACTGTACATCTAATTTCAGTAAATTAATAAAAAGATTCATTGTTTCCCCATTGAAATATGTTTTGAAAGCTGTATACATTTGCCTGTGTTTCCCAGCTCTGCTCCTAGAGTACTCCAGTGAGTACCCTAATGAGTGGATAAGTTGATTCAGGAGTGTTAAAAAAGAAAGACTTGCAAAGTAAAAAGGTTAGGAAACACTGGTCACCTTGAAGGATGGACATAGCATAAAACTAGCATACTTCTGCCATATAATGATACATGTGAGTAGCTTTCAGGCCTCATCTTAGAAATAAAATGATCATTTGTTCTTTTTTAAACCAATTCTGTAAAACTAAATAAATAAATAAACTTAGTAAGAACTTATGAAGTCTCTTATGCGCACAACAGCTTCATTCATTTGATGAAAAATACAGTAAAACAGTAATATTGGTTGAAAATAGTATTATTATTTAAAATAGTTGTTTTATATTTATGCATTTAGCAGACGCTTTTATCCAAAGCGAGTCATAGTGCATTCAGGCTAAACATTTTTTATTATTATTTTTTTTTTATCAGTATGTGTTCCCTGGGAATTGAACCCACCACCTTTTGCGCTGCTAACGCAATGCTCTATCACTGAGCCACAGGAACATATTTTTTTATATTTTAATTTATTTTGAAAAGCCATTTATGCTGGCAAAGCTGAATTTTCAGCAGCCATTACTCAGTCACATGATCCTTCAGAAATTCAAATATGCTGATTTGTTGTTCAAGAAACATTATAATTATCTAATTATTAATGTTGAAAAAAGTCATGATGCTTAATGTTTTTTTATTTATTTTTTCATGATTTTTGATGACTCTAATGTTCAAAATAAATAACAGTATTTATTTTGTATAGTTTTTTTGTATCAATGTAGAAGTCTTTACTGAAACATTTGAGCATCATTGTTGAATAAAAGTATTAATTTGTATAATAAAAAAAAACAATTACTCAAAACTTAGATGGTAGTGTTTAAGAGTAAGGAAAGTACATCCATTGAAAAAAAAAACATACTGCATCTGTTTCTTTAACAGGAATTGTTTCTTTTCACACATTGATGTACACTGTCTTACAGTATTTTCAACAAGATTTTTTTTTTCACATGTTGATGTACAGTTTTTTTTCATCACTGTCTTACAGTATTACTATCTTATATTTTAAAAACCTACTAGTCATTTAGCTTCTGGGCCGATGGCTACTCCACTGTAGCTCTACTCTCACTAATTTGCCAACAAAGCTATCAGTTAAAGACTGTTGTTATCTGGTTCTTTGACCTGTCAGTAACTTGACTGCCAAAACACATGATCTGGATTCTGGAAATCTGTTTGTTTAGACACAGTGCCACAGTGTAATGGCAGCACGCATGAAAACATGTAGATTCCAGCATACTGCTGCCAAAAAACACTCAAGACAAAAAAAATGTACCAGCGGATGTACCTGAGGATGAAGGCCTCCGCAGTGGAGTTTTGGTTCCTCCTAAGATTTCTTCATTTCCTTCCTTGGCATTATTCCATTTTTTGTTGTTAAGCTGCTTAAGCCAATAAAAATGGCTTAATTCTGTGTTATTGCTCACTTATCAGTATTAATGGTCTGCTAAGCTTATTGTCTTATCAAATGTTTTAATTAGAATGGAAACCAAACTAAATCAATCATTGATGATATTAGACAGCATTTAATCTTTGACAGATGTGGATTTACAACATAAATATTGGCTTTGCAAATAAATTGGCATGGTACAAACAAATCAATCAGTCTAATTAGGCTCCTCTTGTGATGGTCTGACACTGAGAGGAGCTCTAGAACAGAGCTACATTACTTCACTCTCATGTAAAGAAGAGGCCTCAGAGGCCCATGTTTTCTTATGTCACTCCAAGACATGCCATAGAGAAAGCATAGTTTCACAATGCCAAAGAATATTCTCATATAGTCACTGTTGTGAACACAAAAAGCTATGACAGAATTAAAAGATGCAACTCCTCCCTCTTTATCTGTTCATTCGGTGCAACATTTTCTGTTTACTCACCATTCGGGCATGGCGTCTCATAGACTACAAGGAAGCAGAGAACTACCAGCTCATAAATGTTATGATTCAGCTTTGGCTTCTCCTAGTTCTTCACTTATGATACAAATTTTATGAACAGTTTCAAGAATTTACAAGATATGCTATATTTAAATCCACTAGTCAGTTAGCAAATGTCATTTCTAAAGATAGATGATGTAATAAGAAAAAAGAAGCGAGCCAGACAGTTTCAGTCATAAAACGTCATCAAAACCTTTTCAAAATGATCATATGATGAAGTGTGGAGCACATAGTAACTTGCTCATTTGAGAGAGCCATACATTAAGCTATTAATCTGATTAGACAGAAGTTATGTGCCCTCCATGTCATGAACAAACAATGACATGTTGTCTTGACCTCACTGATCAAACAGCTCCACCTCATTGAGCGCTTTAACACCCCACCCTCACAGTACAGCAAGGTGTAAAACAGGAATTAATTCTGGCTTCTCATGTATGCAGATGTGAAAGTGTCTCAAAGTGGCAAAAAAAGATGTGTTTGACACACACAGCTATAGCGAGTCATGCAAAACCACACGGCGAAGAGCATGCAAGTTGACACACACACACAAAATCTCCAAAAATAATAATTGGGAATGACTAGGGCCTGATCCGCTTTACTATCTGATTTGAAACAAGATGCAGCACCCATTCAGTTACAGACATGGACCTAATGATCCCTTTCTGTGGTTATTACCATTCAGAATCAATGTAATTAACTCAAATCATAACCTCTAGAAAAAATATAAAATAAAACACTGTGATATAAAACAGGAAATTAATTTCATTAACAGTGACGTGTGTAATTTCTGCACTAGCAGCACCAAGTGGAATTTCAAAAGTAATGTTCTGTGAAAAATCACATACTGTCTTCCTGTCTGAATATTTCCATTAATAAGTATGCGAAAAATGGCACATAACAAGATTAGTGTCTAAACTCATAGAATTCATAAAACAGCAGGTTTAAAGTACCACAATGATTTACTACTTCCGGCCAGACTTCTGAAGTGCACGGCTCTGTCCCATATCACACCCTAAACCCTCGTGGTTTCCTCTGAGTCCACACTTTCGTGACGTAATGCCGCTTTGACTGTCAGGTAGAAGTCTGCCGTGGAGCTCGCCTCAGTGCAGGCTCGCCATAAGTGCGCCAAAGCCACTAAAAGGCAAGACTGCAACCATTAGCCGAAAAAGCGTAACGGCTAAAGCTAATGCTTCCAGTCTGCCAGTACATGGGAAAGGAGACCAGAGGCCATTTTTTTTTAGTGGATGTCAATGGAGGAGAGGCTTCACTACGCTGAATAAACAGCTTTTTAGAGGAAACGGCTTATCATTTAATGAATCGACAGCCTATCTGCTAATCTTCAACATGTTTTACACTAAACGGTACTTTTGGATTGAACTATTTTTAGAGTTTACCACGAAAAAAATGCTGTTTTATTAGAGAAGTCACTGACTTTTTGCGACAGGTGGGATTCAGTTTACAGCACTTCTCATTCATTCCTATGCTATCTGTAAACGGCCAATGAGTGTCGCACATCTCTGACTGAAATTCAATGATGTCAAGGCTGTAATGTGATTGGTTATTAAGGGACACGTGATCCGAGTTTACGGTTACGCTTTCTCCAATAGTAAGTAATACAGACCCTCTCATCTCCCTATAGTAAGAAAATCTCTGAAGTACGCATGGAGGGCACATAGTGGCCGCAAATGGGGCGTTTGTGAGCGGCGCTTCTAAAAGCTAAAATAACGAATGGGACAACCTACGGTCTCATGGACTTAATGGACATGCACATGTGGTTGCCATTGTAAATCCGCAAGGCTGTAAGTGCACATGAAGTATGCCATTTGGGACAGGGCCATTCTTCAATACGGAAGTAAGCCTATGGGCGAGACTTCCGGTTCATTAGCCGCTATAGAGAAATAACGAGAAGTATAACAATGTGTAGTAAACAGTAAAATTGTTTGCACTACAAACCAGTGTGTTCATAATTAAGATAATACATTAAAATAACACGGTAAGACACACCAATTTGCTATATACAAGCAGCAAAATGAGCTGTTTTGTACAGCTAAAAATAGATGAATGTGAATGAGACCGGAAGCCAGAGCCATTTACAAATGGCCACACCCACTCTTACAGGAAAAATAAGATGGGTATCAAATGGAGACTTTACAATCCCATGAGGCCACAGTAGAAGATTTGTGAATAGCAGTGAAGCAACACAACTGACACCCATACGTATGGCAATGACAACATGATGGATATAGTACATCTGGATTTCATTCATACTACACACATTCATAGAACATACTTTTAACAATTGCGAAGTTCTTTACAAATGTAGCACCTATTCAGACAGTATGCAAATTCGGACGCAGCTTCAGAGTATGTACTACGATTTAGGTGTAACTACATTGTGACTTTTAAAAAATGTTATATAAAGTATGTGTAGTACGAATGCAATCCAGACGTACTACATCCACCATGTTGCCAGTGCAAAGTTGTCCATTAAATGCGCACTTTGGCCTAATTTGGGCATATTAATTTAACACTGCTTTTCATTTACTATAGTAGAGAGGTATGCGTGTTCAGACACTAGGATTGTTTTCAGACATGTTTTCTAAACACTCCTCCCGTTTTCCTATTGGTCAACAAACAAACAATGCTGCCCCCTCTGCCACGCCATTGGTTGACTGAGTGTCGCTATTGTGAGCTAGGCGTGATGCATCAAGCTTCAGTGTTACACTTCTAGTTTAATTCAGCCTATAAATGTTTCACTTGTAGTTTTCTCTAAGTATTAATTTGTGTATACATAGATTGAAAAAAATTCCATTTTAGATTTTTAACAGTGATCACCAATATTGGGACTGCACTGAAAACAGTAGTATGCTATCTGCTACAGAACAGCAATGAAATATGACAAACATACAGGTACAGCGCAGGATAGTTGAATGAGGGCCCATGCGCATAATGTGAAGACGGCGATGGCAACAGAAGCTCATAGTCTCCCTTGATAAGTAAAGAGCCCACTCGAAACTAAGAAACACACTTGTCCACTTAACTGTAAAACTCCTTCAGCCTGCTCCGGCATGCTTTCTGAGTCCGGCTCCATTCTGCCTGTTCCAGTGTGTGTGTGTTTGTGAGTTTACCTGGCCTGGTTAGCTTATATGTGTCCAGTAACTGGACACGGGGGAATTAATCCGAGCGGCCCTGCCGAGGACGCCCCACAGCGAGGAGAGTCGGGTTGCCTGACAAATGCTAAACACTAGCGTGATAATTACTTCAAGGCACCATCCATCTTTCCTCCACTCATCATAGGGAGTTGATGGAGGAAACACGGTAAAACATGACTTTTGTTTCCAAGACAAAATTTGGAAATTTCAGAAGCTCTGAACCAGTGGTAGAACCATACACAAAACTATTACCAAGTCAAGACAGTTATTCATTTAAAAGCTATTTTTAATTATGATTTATTAGTTTTGACACCATTTTTTTGTGGCTCATCATATTGATTAGCTGAAATTCTATACTTTTCTTTGAATTAAAATCTCTGCAATGATTTTTGATAAACTGTAGGCTAATAGGAGCTTGGCCTACTGACTCATAAATTACAAAACATATGCAAATGACCAGTTAATGTAAACCAAAAATGATGGTTTCCAGAAATTATGAATCAGTAAGTAGAACCAAATGCAAAACTATTCCCAAGTCAAGACAGTTATTAATTTATAATTTTATTTTTAGTTAGATTTATTTATTTTAACAACTTTTTTTTTGTGTGGCTCACCCAACTAATTAGCTGAAATTCTATACTTTTTTTTTTTTTTTTCCATTTTAACAATTCTTAATAAAATGTAGGCCTGGTGGCATTTAAGTTACAAAACAAATGCAAATGATCGGTCAGTGTAGCATATTTAAATTATCACAGCATTATTACATAACATAGAGAAAACTAGATAAGAAGAGTGAGATGAAAAACAGATAGAGAGGTTGATAAGGCAAAATGATAAATAATCTGTTATATAACCTATATCTTTCTTTACCCAAAGGCATGCAAGTAGATCGTGAACAGATGAATTGCAAGAGACAAAGGTGGAGCGATAAAAATCATGATCAAATCAAACTCAAATGATTTCTTAGAAAGAACTGCAAACAAAGTGTAATCAAATAACAATCACTCAATGGAGTATGTTTAGTGTACAAGAAAAGAAACTATTTCTATAAGTGTACTTCATTTTAGATGCTAAATTATTTTAAAAATTCAAGTCAAAAGTCAAGATCAAGATGCAAAATATTTGACAGTGTTAATGAGCAGCAAACGTTTTCAAATCTAACCCCTTGAGCGCACATTTACTTTTAGAAATAAGCTAGATGTGAGCCTAAGGACTAAGGTGTGGAGGTTTGGGAGTGTCTCTCTTGCTTAAAGTTCTCTCTGCTTTAAGTTCCTTTGCTCTAAAATGAATTTGGCAGAACAGTTTTGGCACAGCCTGGTTTTGAGGGTTATGCATGTACAATCTGTGAGTTTCTGAGCAGATTTACAGTGCTTACCTTGCTGCTGTTGAAGATGGAGAACCCTGTAGAATTTCGAGAAAGAAAGGAAGAGAATTTATAGAGAGAAAATGTACAAAATCACTTCCTGCATTACTTCTGGCCCAGCCCCCTTGAATACACCCCCGTCTAAACAAACTGATGCCAAAAACTGAGGAAAAAAGGCAAAGGCACAAAGAGTGACATTCTCGGATTTGTTAATAGTTCAACAAAAGCATGATCTGATTTGACTGAATTTGACTGCAGGAAGATCTGGACTGTGTGGATTGAAGGAGATGAAAATATCTAAAAATCACATTCAGCCAGAAGGGGTTCTCTTGTAACATATACAAGAGTTACACCCAGTCAGTCAAAAAGCATTCATGATAATGTCAGGGCTTGCCCATGAAAACAAAACAAATGTAATAGATAAACCAGTCATAGCTTAAAGTTGTCTCAAATTAAAAAATGCAGCTAGGCATGCACATTTAATGGTTGTGACTGACTACGTTCGCTCAGACATTCAAAAGAGCACAGGAAATCCAGGGGCTGGACTGTGGTTTCAGTGGTTTATTAAAAACAAGAATCTGTGAGGCATTAAATGTCTGTAACACTGGCTCAGATACCTTGGAACAAGAGGCACATCTATGTGAAGAAATACACAAACTGTACATCTTCATTTAGAAATTCAAACTGGGGACTAAACATACAAAATTAAGGGGCATACATATGGAAAACACTCTTTGACAGACCTGTAAAACAGAAGTTCATCCTAAACACACAGCCCGTTGAAATCACAAGTCATGTGTTACCAAATTGAAGTGAACAACAACATGGTTTACCAATTCATTTCAATACCACATTGTGTTACAAGACACTTCTGCAAAAGTGACATTTGAGAAAATTAAGTCTAAGCCTTAAAGGGATAGTTCACCCAAAAATGAAAATTCTCTAGTTACTCACCCTCATGTTGTTCCAAACCCTTAAGACCTTTGTTCATCTTCGAAACACAAAACAAGATATTTTTGATTTAAAAAAAAATAATAATAATAATAATACAATGCATGCACGTGCTGCTGCTGTTTTTCGAGCAGAAGTTTGCACATGCAGAAATGAAGCATTGTTGATTAAAATTAAAACTTTTTTTTTTTTTTTTTTTTTTAAAAAAAAGATGAAAATATTCTCGTAGCTTCATAAAATTATAGTTGAACCACTGATTTCACATGGATTTTAATGTTCTTGGTCTTGGAACATTTCTGTCACATTGCTGTCTATGAGGGTCAGAAAGCTCTTGGATTTCATTAAAAAAAAATAAATCTTAATATGTTCTTAAAGAGTCTTAAAGGTTTGTAACAACATGGTGCGTAATTAATGACAGAATTTTCATTTTTGGGTGAACTATCCCTTTAATGTAATTTACAAACTTTGTCACTTCAAACCATTGATTATAAACCATTATATACACAAAAAAACAGTTTGTTTCAAACGTGTATATCTTTCTTTTTCAGGTGAACTGTTGTTTTAAGGTTAATCAACATATACCCAACAGCCAAGTTTAAAAAATAAAACAAAAACAACAAATGAACAATAGTTTAGTCAAACTTTTTATTTTTCAAGTCAAAAAACAAACAAAACATAGATACAGAGAATGAAGTATCAGATTGATTTCTATACAGTGGCAATTTCTCTTAATTTAAATTCTCCTTTCCCCATAAACCCGACCCAGTTATTACTCAAACTCAAGAAAACCCTGTCTTTTCCATTTATGCTTTCATGCACACACACTTTCACACTCACACACACCCTTACTGGGAGCCTGGGTATAGAGTATTAACTGGACTTGTTTGAAACATCCATGAAACTGAAGGCAAACAAGGGCATTAAAGAGACTGTCAGAATTGCTCTCCCTAATGCAATCTAAGGCCTTAAATCTACAGCTGAAATATGCAAGAGCATCAAAGTCTTTTACAAGTCAACAAAACCTCCTGCAACTACCACTGTCCAGATGGAGCCACTTGTGTTCAGGTTTTAAAAATGTAACACTCAAAAAGATCTAAATGCCTCTAACGCCCGAGTCAAATCAGTCTCTGTCGCCCTCTACTGTTGACAAGATGATTCAGAATCAGCTGATGAAATTATGAAACAGTGCATATTCGAAAGGAAAGAAACCAAACTGCACCTTTCTCCCCTCCCCAAGCACTTAATCCAAAAAGCAAAGCTGACCCAACGACAATGAAGCCAGCGCAAGAAAAAGTGTAAAATAAATGCTTTTCCTCAGTAAAATCACACAACAGATTATCAATTGTAATGATGTATATATCAGAAAAACAATTATACGTTTCTTATATTAAAGGGTTGAGTGCTGAGAACAAGGAAGGACTCATTAGATTTGAACCTAGGTGGTTTAAAAAAAAAACAAACAAACAAAAAAAAAAAAAAGAAAAAAAAAAGAAAAGAAAAAAGACAAAAGTTAACATGGAACATCTTATGTAAAGTCGGGCTCCAATCTCACTCTCAGGATAAAACAAAAATAAAACCAAAAAGGTCACAATTTCACACTCTGTGCACTCAGAGGTACAAGACCGCTGGTTACCATTTTTTATTTTTTTTTTTTTTGCAGTTTTTTGAAATTGTAAATTACTGGGCAGATGCTGGTGAAGGATAAGGCTTGCATCTTTTGGGGACAATTGACTAGAAAATTGATGCCTCAAATAAAGCATCTGTTCCCTCTCTCTGATTCTTAAAGAGGGCAATCACTACATAACACTTTTACCCATGTCATGGGCCGGCATACATAGACTACAGTATCACAAGACATTTTTAATCTGCACAATGTGTGTCAGCTTCAACACGTTTCTAATGAACCACCATTTTGAACCTCCTGCTTCTTTAGAAATAACATTTTTCATAAGTGAACTCAAATTAGACAGAATATCAACATTAATATTTAAACAGTTCTCAGTTCGGATCTGGAATAAAGAATCAAAACTGGGAGCAAGCGCTTATTTACATTGGGGAAGAAACTAAAAGCTGTAAAAATGTGAGAAAGGTCAGTTTCTCCCCCTTTCTATTTACGTTATAGATATTTTTCAAGGTTTCATTTGAAACTTTTCAGATACAATCCACTGTTTTCTGTTTGAAGGCTTTTGGCAATACTTCTTAGATTTCCTTTACATCCAACACTGAATTTTTGAAGAAAAAAAAAAAAACAAAAGTAAGGGAGGCAGAAATGACTGGATGGAAAGAGGAGGACAATGCATGATCTTTCTCCTCCAAAAGCAGTGAGTCAATCTCCTGCATCTTTCCACCAACTTTGAGAAATGGTTCTCCCTCTAAACTTAGAGTGACCAAAGCGGTCTATACAAAGGCAGCCTTGTTTGGCTTGTAGTTCAAACCTCTAACCTAACAAATGCAACCACTGAAGCCTGTTTAGTGAGGCTATTTAAGAACAATTCATTAAGTCCAAAAGAGAAAAATCAAAAAGGAGGATGTCACATGTGGGATACCAGGTTCCTTAGCCTTCCCTGTACATCACAACAACCCCAGCTGAGTGGCTTTCCTTCAGTCTTTATCCCAGGGTCAGAGTGCCCGTAAGGGAAGTAGGACAAACCCCGGCACCAACCATCTTTAATTATTTTCTTCATCGCTGTCGTCAGGGCTGATGGCTGGGCTGTAGGTTGGAGAGGTGGGGCTGTAGCCAGGAGAAGTGGGGCTGTAGGTGGAGCCCTTGGGACTAGTTGGAGAGTAGGTAGGGGATGTGGGTGAGTATTTTGGAGATGTTGGAGAGTAAGTCGGAGACGTGGGGGAATATTTGGGGCTGGTTGGGGTGTAGGTAGGAGAGGTTGGAGAATAAGTAGGGGAAGTGGGGCTGTACTTGGGCGTAGTTGGGGAGTAGGTTGGAGAAGTGGGACTGTATTTGGGTGAAGTGGGAGAGTACTTCGGAGAAGTGGGGGAATATTTGGGGGATGTTGGGGTATATTCGGGAGAGCTGGGACTGTAGGAAGGGGAGGTGGGGGTGTATTTTGGAGAGGTGGGGGAGTAGGATGGGGAACTTGGGCTGTAAGAAGGCGAGCTTGGGGTGTAGGTGGGAGACTGCGGGGTGAAACGCGGACTGGATGGAGAGTAGGACGGCGAAGTTGGGGAGTAAGAAGGAGATGTGGGAGAGTAATTGGGACTGGTTGGGGTATAATTGGGAGAGGTGGGGGAGTAGGAAGGTGAGGTGGGGCTGTAAGATGGAGAGGTCGGAGAGTAACTTGGCGAGGTGGGCGTGTAGTTGGGCGAAGTGGGACTGTAGCTTGGGGATGTTGGGGAATAGGACGGGGAGGTTGGAGAGTAGCTTGGAGAGGTGGGAGAGTAAGACGGGGAGGTTGGGGAATAAGATGGAGAAGTTGGGGAATAAGACGGAGACGTGGGGCTGTAACTCGGTGAGGTTGGGCTGTAGCTTGGGGACGTTGGGCTATAGCTGGGGGATGTTGGCGAGTAGGATGGTGAAGTCGGGGAGTAAGACGGTGAAGTCGGAGAGTAAGAAGGTGAAGTCGGAGAGTAGCTTGGAGATGTTGGAGAATAAGACGGCGAAGTTGGAGAGTAGGAGGGTGATGTGGGCGAGTAGGACGGAGATGTGGGGCTGTAGTTTGGACTGGTGGGAGAATAAGATGGCGAAGTCGGAGAGTATGACGGAGAGGTCGGAGAGTAACCAGGGCTCTGTGGGGTGTATCCACCAGGAGAACGAGGCTCGTAGGCAGGAGAAGTTGGAGAGTAATTTGGAGATAAGGCTCCTGAAGAGAAAAACAGAGGAGGAAAAAAAAAATTAGTGGCTGTTTGGTTTGAAACCTACTCATTACAACCAAGTAAACTAAGACCATTATTCTTAAAACAGAACAAGACCAAAATAGACAGTAAAGAGACCTGGTGAGGGGATATAAGGGCTAGCTGGTCCAGGGGATCCAGGAGATCCAGGAGTTGGAGACCAGGCAGGAGAATAACCAGGAGAAAAGCCGCTGGCATCAGACGCAGCGCTGGGAGAGAAGCCTGCAGCACCTGGTGTCATTCCGCTTCCTGTATGGGGGGAAAAAAAAAAAAGAATAGGGCATGAAATTGAATATGTAAACACATACAAGAATGCACTGTAAATAATGGTGGCAGAAACAAAACTGTATGTAGCATTTCTTCACTCACCAACACTGGGAGACCAAGCACCATATGCAGGAGTGGCTCCTGTGTTCCAGGGAGTCATGGCAGGTGACATGCCACTCATGGGGCTGGGGGCAGAGCCAAAGAACATACCCGTGGCTGTGGTGGAAAAAGCAATGATTAACCACAGGTTTAAATTTGGGGACAGAGTATAAGGTTTAAGCCTTTAAGCATTCAAAAAACAAAAAAAAAAAAAAAAAAAAGTTCGACTTACGTCCTGCGACACTGATACCAGGGATGTTGGTGGGAATCTCCATACCATACTTGCACTTCTCAGCATCCAACAGCAGGTCAAAGCAACCAGTGCCTGCAGGAGCCAGCTGCCCCAGCATGATATTCTCAGACACTCCTTTCATTGGGTCACATTCACCATGAGATGAGGCTTCCATCAACACATCCACCTACAGAAGAGCGAGGGATAACATTTAAGATTTCTTTACAAGATCAATCACAATACCATTTTAAAACATTAAACAGAGCCTCACCGTCTCTTCAAAAGAGCACTTCATTAGCGGTCCAGTGTCCTGCCTGTTGATACCGTGACGAGTGATGGCCATCAAGTGACCCCTGCAGGTCATCGTGTCACAAAGCAAGGCAAGATGGCGGTAGTTAACATAAGAACCGTCGAAAGAGATGACATGGTACAACTCTCTTTCCAGAGCCTTACGCACAGCCTCAATACCAAGAACCTGCAGTTGAAGAGCAGACATTTCTGAATTTGATCTGAGAACCTAATAGGTTCTGATCTTTAGATAAGCTTTTAAACAATTCTTACAGTGAAAATCTCCACAATGTCGTTGGAGGTGGTTCTGACAGGGTCCACATCCTTCTCACTGAGGACCCTCATAAGACTGACTCCATCGGTTTCCAGGATCCACTCTTGCAAAGCTTTAAACTCTCCTTCTTCTGTGATGATGATTTTCTTCTTGTTGTCAGTCTGTGGTAGATGCATGTACACCTACAAAGGCAGAAGAAATTAAACTCCAATCTCATGGCCATCTGTGTCCACAAAACTTTAAGGTGTCCTGTTAGTCATTTTATATTTCAGGAGGAAGCCAATTAGCACTTCCCATTACTCAGGAGCATGTAAGTGTCATGTGCCTTTTTGGACAAACCTGCACTGTCACATGGGCTGTCAGGTTTACTGAAGTCAAGTTAAATATTGTCAAAAATGGTAGAAAAATACCTTGCTGATCTGCTCAATGCCTTGCAGTGTCATGTCTGTCAGCATGTTGGATTCAATGCAGCGAAGGAAGACATCGTCATCCATCTTATCCACTACCTCTTCATCCTGGACACAAGATTCAACATTCACGAATTCAACATTGAGAGAAAAGAGGCCAGTTACCTACTCACCAGCAAAAACTCAAATTACAAATGAATTACCTCTTGAAACTTGTTCTCGTCACTATTCATGATGCGGATTCGCAAAACCAGTTTCTCAGCATTGTCATCATTGAAGATGCAGTTAAGGTCATCACCAAATCCTAGGAGACAAAGATTAGTTAGAAAACTATATAACACCTCAGCATCCATTCCGTTTGCCATTTAAAGTGTTGTATCAACATGCATTTATTCAATAATAATCTCAAGCCCACCTGCATTGATCTTCTCTGCAATCTGCTCCATAGTCAGCTTACGGTCAGTCATGTGTTTGCGGTCAAGCTCGATACGCAGCAGCCAGGGTGAAATGCGGGTCACGTCGAAGTCAGGCATCTCGTAGTACACGTTGACCCACTCCTGATCCTCAGTCACTACAGTGTTCTGTGGGTTGGGGTCATAATAAATGGCTGTGTTGGCAGTGACCTTGCGCAGGGTTGTGTGCTCCAACCGACACAGGATATCTTTGGCCCTCTCTGCGTCACGGGCCGCTTGGCCCAAGAGAAAGACTGTCAAGGAGGGGGTCTTGGGTCGCTTGGAGATGTTGATAAGCTCTTTGAGTCGAGGCACACCGAGAGTGACATTTTTGGCGGACACACCGGCGTAGTGGAATGTGTTCAGGGTCATCTGAGTAGCAGGCTCTCCCAGAGACTGGGCAGCCAGAGCACCTACCATCTCACCAGGGTGAGCCTGAGGAAAACAAAGAAAGTTTCCAGCTTCAGACAATTTGATAAAACTATATGACTCCTTATTTTCTCATTTTTTAGGTGCAGTCAACACTAAGCAAGCATTACTTACAATGGACTGGTTAAATTTGGTCTCTATCTCTCCCAGCAGCCATTCAAAAGCCTCTGTGCTAAGACGGAACTCCTCAGTCATTCGTTTGGAGCACAGGGTGGAGCGCAGGTGGATGTTGAACAGCAGAGTGGCGTTCTCCTGGGCTTGCCTGCTTAACTGGTCTTCACCATTTACGATCACCAGCTTCTTACTCAACTCATGAACTCCTGCAAAAAAAAATAGAGTAGATATCCATGTGCTATCAACACAATGCAACACCTGAAGCTCACTCCAATAATAACACAATAAACGGGTGGTGCCACCACTATAATGACAAGGAAAAACAGCCATATTGGTTAGGACTAAATAAAATTGACACCTCTTAAAAGGTGCAGATTTGTCAAGCGCATGAGTTTGGCATCATGTCTTCAGTCAACATACACAAAGATGTAAAAGTGGCCTTTATAATCAGCTTGCACAGGTCTGCCACAAGACAGTGGTAAACTATAGGGATCAGTCGTCAGTAGGCTTTATATAGCTACCACAAGCAGGAGTCTTTATTTAGCTGGGAGACCCGCTCAAATGCGGACAGCCTTAAGTCGGCTAAAGCAGTGTATATAGCGTGCACGTCAAAATAAAAGTTAATAAAACCAGTTAGTTATAAGATACCTAAGTAAAATCCCTTTACAGGCTCAAAGTACAAAACCCACCTTCCACTACTCGTACTGGGTTGAGGTCAGTTGGTGTTCGAGGATTGATGCGGAAAATCTTCTGAGCATTCCAGATCATTCTGGCCAAATTGCACGGTAGTACCACCTATGGAAAACACGGTTTGGGTTTATGACATTCTACAGAAGTGTACAAATACAGTAATATTCATGCTTGATACAGTTGTAAAAAGAATGAGGACAATCTTAACCAAAGGACATATGGATACTGATGGCGCTTAAAGGGTACACTTAAGGGTCAGACCTTGCTGTCGCCTGTGGGGAAAATGGCCCTCAAGATCTCTCGGTCTTCCTTCATCTTCTCAAACTCTCTCTCTAGAGCACTCTGGACGTGGGCATTGGTCATCACATCTTTCACCACATCTTCCTGTAGAGTGCGGCGGAGAGCTCGGTCATTGGAGCAATCAAACTTGAACCTGTGCAATTAAAGAAAGAGGCAGAAAGTTAAATCAATGACGTTAGTCAGTTGAGCTCTGAGCTGATGATCAACAATGAACTGAGATGACTTGAAAACAGACTCCTAAATAGCTTACTATCCATGTCCTTGTTGATTTGAGTTAATACGGCTATATTGATTATATTACTTAGTTTAAATAATTGGCAATATATTACTTTACTGTAAATACTTGAACAAACACAACAGAACTCACTTCTTCTCAAAGGCTTTGTTGGATGGCTTAAGGGTAGCCATGTTTTGGAACTCCACAGCCTCTCCCGCCAGACCATCCTCTCCATACCTCAGCTGGACAACTTGGTTAATGGAGTTTCTGACTGTAGCATCATACTTTACCATAACAGACTCCATAGACTTGATCAGACGACGCTGAATATAACCTAAAGGAATAGGAGTTTCATTAAAACTCATAAAGACAATTTCAGCCTTTAACAAAGACTAATCTTATGACAATTGCGTATAACATCTCACTTAAAGACTAGAAATAAGAATTACGGTTTGAAGTTCAGATTACATTTAGTATTTGCCCTCAATACTGCTCAGTCCATTACCTGTCTCAGCAGTTTTGACAGCTGTGTCGATCAGACCCTCTCTGCCTCCCATGGCGTGAAAGAAAAACTCAGTTGGTGTGAGACCGGCCAGATACGAGTTTTCTACGAAGCCTCTACTCTCTGGACCATAGTCATCTTTAATGAAGTGAGGGAGAGTGCGGTGCTTAAAACCGAAGGGGATGCGCTTACCCTCAACGTTCTGCTGCCCCACCACAGCAATAACCTAAATGGGTGAAGAGGAAGAACAAATACAGAGATCGTGAAAAAATTCCAGTTAAGCCTTTAGCATGAAAGAGGCAGCAACATGCTTTTGAACTATTTTAAGATTTAGATTTAAACATCTACGGTCTTCTCTCACCTGAGAAATGTTAATTTTAGAGCCTTTTGAACCAGCCACCACCATGGATTTGAAATTGTTGTACTCAGACAATGACTTCTGGGCAGAGGATCCAGTCTTGTCTCGAGCATCGTTCAGAATGCGGTTGACCTGGTTCTCAAAGGTCTGTCTCAGAGTGTTACCTGGGGTGGGCTCCAACTCATTGTTGTGGGCTTTCTCAATGACCTGTGAGAAAGAAATCATGAAGCACAACTGCATTCATGTACAAAAGCAGCAACCCAGCAACAACGTCAACTCACCTCTATCACATCCTGTTTGGCTTTCTTAATCGTGTTCTGAATGTCCTGATATGTCGCCTTATCAGCAATGGAGTCTCCAATACCAATAGAGTGACCTGAAGCAGACAAGATAGTTGTAAATAAATGAATAAGGATTGAATCTGTTTTTGTGCAAATATCAAGTCAATTCAAATCAGTCTTTTTTTACCCTCAATGAGCAGCCAGTTGTTGACGACAGTCTGGATGTTAGAATAGAAGAGTCGTGTGATATCATGGCCCATCTCAAGGTATGAGATATGGACAAGAGAGCCAGCTGAGGTTCCCAATGACTTCTTACACAGGATCCCCATGATCAGCTCACCGTTCTCCACAATCACCTGCAAAATGAGATGAGAACAAAATTGCATAAACACTTTTTTGCACAAAAACTACATCCATATTTGGGCTGCACTACTGCACCTTAGTGTCTCCAGGGGAGATGTGTTTGTAAGGTCCGCTGTCCTCTTCATCAGGGTGAGTGCTGTGTGTGCGGATGGCATTAATGTGCCCAGGGATGATCAGGCTGAAGATCTGTTTGCCAGTCCAGAGAGGTCGAGGCTTCAAGATAGCCGGCTGGGGGACTTTGCCGTCCCATGTGGAGAGAAACATGAGGAGGTTCATCACCTCACCCTAAAACAAAGCACACAAAATGATTTATTAGTATCAATCTCATGTACCTGTACAACCTAACAGCTCATTATATTCATAATTTGGTACCACAGCTTTGTAAACTCACCCTCTCCAAGAAGACATCTCTCTTGGTGAACTTGCGCACAGCTGTCAGTGTGTCCTGCACAATACCCATGACAGGTCTGTTGGACTGTGGAGTGACAATCATACGAGGCACCATGGCCAGCTCTTGGATCTCAGCACGGGTCTCCAGAGACTGTGGCAAGTGCAGGTTCATCTCATCACCGTCAAAGTCAGCATTGTATGGGGTTGTCACACTAGAAGTAAAAGTGATTTTCTCTTTTAAAATGGAGTCAAAAACTTTTATATTAGAACAATGGTGCTAAATCTGACCATTTATTTTCTATACAGATTTGAAACAACTTCAGCAATTATAACTGATGATACAGCACACAAACTCAATATATTGCTTATCCACGTATCAATCTACAAAAAGTCTTAAAACCCAGTGTACCTGAGGTTGAGTCGAAATGTTGACCAAGGCAAGATTCGCACTCTGTGGCCCATCATAGACATTTTGTGCAGCGTAGGCTGTCTGTTGAACACAATAATGTCTCCATCACACATGTGTCGTTCAACCTAGAAAGAAAACAAACAGGTTCTAAATACTTTGCTCACTGTAAATGAAAATTACATTACATTCTTACATTAAACACGAAATAATGACTGACTTTGTATCCAATCTGAAGGTGAAGGTCACTTGGTTTAGGGTGGAATCGCAGGTCAATTCTGTCCCCATTGTCTCGGATGATATATTTGGCTCCAGGGTACTGACTGTTACCTCTCCTAACAAGCTCTTGGAGTCTGTAAAGTTGGGGGGGGGGGGTGAAGAAAAAGAATTTGAGAGCACTGGGTTACAGAGACCCCTCAGAGAAGACTAAAACATGTAGTACGTGAGATGTATTCAGAAAGAGATAAAAACAACTAATATTACCTGTCAATATTAAAGGGTGTGACAATCTCTGGGAAGGTCATGTTTGCGGCGATGGAACGGGGAACGCCCACCTGGTCGATCTGCAGGTTGGGGTCAGGCGTGATGACAGTTCGGGCGGAGAAGTCTACACGCTTCCCCATCAAATTACCTCTGACACGTCCTTCCTTACCCTTTAGCCTCTGCTTGATAGATTTCAGTGGACGACCAGACTTTTGCATTGCCTGAATCAAGAGCATATGGGAGCAAAATCTTCATTAATATTTTCCTGATTGTACCACTCTACATAACTGCAGATCAAATATCAAATGTTTTAACTGGCTGCACCAGGAGCCTGTACCATGAAGCCGGATTAGCTGGCTAGCCAGGTAAATTTCAGTTTAGTTTGCACCAATCCTGGGTTTTAGGTACCATGAAAGTGGCTTGGCTTTTAGTGGCGTTCATTGCCATGGTAACTTACACTGCACAGCTAACCTGCTCCAGGGCAGGTTATGTTCTGGGTAAGAGATCTCAAACTGAAATTGGACCAATCAGATGTGAGCAAAGTGACATGCCTGATGCAAAAAAAAAAGAAAAAGTCACTCCCCCAGTTTCTCTTCCTACAAATTAAAGGTCACTATAAAAGTACTTAAAATTACAAGAAAATTGTCTGGCTTTAATGATTATTACAATTTACACATGATTTATATAATTATAATATGAACATTTTTATTAATCCATTACACACAAGCACCTTTACTTTAACAATTATAATAAAGCATTTATTTTAAATGACAATTTATATATACAGATCATAAGTAATACAAATAAGTGGTAGAATCAATAGATAACGCTTTAAAAATGGCTACATGTGACCTTACATTTGTGACTGCACTAATAGAGCCAGATCATTTCTATTATCTCACCTATTTCATGGACAAGTACTTCAATGTAAATGCGTTTAAATTCCTTATATTCTTTAATCTCTTATCCTTTAACAAAAGAGTTTTGATTCTCGCTGGCTCTCTCGCGTGAAGTAAATCACACTTGCTTTGTATTGCAAGGCGATTGGTTGTTCGCTACTGATCTCACACATTCATGTGCACGTGCTCCACAAACTCAGGATCAAAGCCTGAGTTGACAAAGAAAGTTGATGATCACATCATGGTACCAATAAAGCTGGATTGGAGTGGTTTGGTTTTGTCAACTCGAAACTAATCCTGTAACTCTGAATTTGTTCATCTACCATTTCATTTTTATAATAAATGCATTAATACTAAAAATGCATTTTTTTTTTTTTAACAAAAGCATTTTATTTTTATTCAATACAAATTCTATGACAATAATATTTCTTAAATTCTATAAAAATAAGAACAACTAATTACTGATAAATAACTTAGATTAAATATTTGATTAAATATTGAATTATTAATAATATCACTGTTAATAAGAATAGTATTGTTGCTTCTCATAATAGCCTGGACTCAGATCTCCTTAGGTTTAGTGTAAATCTTACCCTAGGCAGACCTGGCAGTTCATTGTCTACCATAGTGGCCACGTGGAACTGAAGCAGCTTGACATCCTCTGCTATAACATGCGCTGCAGCTCCACTCTGCTCATTTCGCTTCAGCTGGTTATTGATCTTCACAATGTCAGCCAACTTGTGTGTTAAATCATCCTAGGGAGGAGAGGAAAAAAATAAAGTACAATTGATACAAATCTAACAGCTATCAGAACTATACAATACATCAAACTTCTTTCCTACTATTTAATAAGAAATGCTAACCTGGTTTCTAGCAGAGCCCTGCATGACCACAGCCGGTCTCACAGCAAGAGGAGGCACGGGCAACACAGTGACAATCATCCACTCAGGACGGGCGTATTTGGGGTCCATTCCCAAGATCATGTCCTCTTCATCTGAAATGCGTTTGAAGATCTCATGCACACGTTCAGGGCTGAGGAGAATCTTCTTCTCCTGTGAGTCTTCGTTCACGTGCTTCCACTCAGCATACAGCTCCAGGCCAGAGCGACGGATACGTGGCTGGTACCTGCCACAGCCTCCATGACCCTTGAGATATGAAAGTTAAAAATCAGTTTTAAAACTTCCAAAGCAAGCTGGAAATTTAAAAATTGGCCTGTGTGCTTAGAGAATTTTAGGTCTGCACCTTCTCTTTGGTGAGGTCTTCTTCAGTCTCCTGCTGCTCCACTCCAAACTTGTTGTCCATCTCCTCTCCACCCTCACAAATGTTTTTGCCTTTACAGAGGTCATAGACGTGGGTCAGACGCTTACGTGGCTGCCCCTTCGACTTGATCAAGATGTCTTTGATTTTTGGATTGTTCTGGGTAAAACAAAATTAGGAGGAGTTAAAATACACTACAAAACAATTTGACCAAAAGAACTAGATCAGAAGAACCAGAGAGAAAGAAATATTTTAGCAATGAAATAAATCACAGCAAAAGACAAACTGAAAATACGGCATACCGCATCCACAAGAAGTTTTGAACAGAAGAAGCAGACACATCGGAGGACCTTCATGATCTTTGTGATGAAGCCAACATGAAAGACTGGCTTAGCCAGCTCAATGTGACCGAAATGACCAGGGCACTCAGTCATGTTACCTAAATGACAACACGCAAATAAGCAGAGGTTCAGCTTTAAGTGTTTAGTTTAATACCAACTAAGACGGATAAAAATCAGTTCATGAACATACCTGCACACGTCTGGCATCTGCCTGACCTTTCAATTACCCCTTGCCGGGGGTCCATAAGTCCCCCCAGTTTAGGGCGTCCTCCTTCTGTGGTCTCGGGGTACTTGATGCCCCCTTCAGTAACGGACATCCGTTTCTGAAAATGATAACAAACAGCATTAAATTGTTGTACATTTTCATAACTGTACACTAAATATACCCTCAAATAAATTTTTTCGAATACATAGACCGCAAGAGCAACAGTAAGTTTGCAATAAGCAATAGTTCAGATGTCATCTGTCAAATTACGCATTTAGTATTCTTAATGTAACAAGGCTGTTTAATGGTTGTATTTATAATGGGTTTCTTCAGATTACTTGTTGCACCCATAAAATACACAATAACCACCAAATGAAGTGTCAGAGATTGCTCACCTCTGCATTAATTAAAAAAATAAATAAATAAAGGCATAAAACTCCTTAAAAATGACGACATTACTGAATAAAACCCAGTTACTTTGCATCACTGTCTAAAGAAAATGATTACAGCTCAACTCAGAAACATGCCATTTACTCGTCATTTATTTCAAAAGATAAGTGTACTTCAGGAACTAAATAAATGAAAGCATGCATATAAAAATTCACATTTTATTGCAGTAAGGGAGACATAGGGAACAATGTAGAAACTTGGGAGTAACTCTGGGTCTGCCATGTGACTCCAAAATGGTCAAATAAAGTAAACAAACATTAAATATTACAAGAAGTTAAAAATTTCTCTCTTCAAACAAGGCTTTCCTGTTCTTGTTGCTAATTGTTAAAGCTGGACTCTTGTGTAGTGTTTCTTCAACTTTCTAAACACATGCTCTTACTGAGGAAGAAGTGGCTAGCCGGCTAAGTTAGCAAAACACAAGTTCACAAAAGACACTGTATGTTAAAATCCGTATTTAATATGACTTTAACACGATGATGATTTGAGTAATACAATAATACTCAAAGAATTAAGAGAATACCCCCTCTTAACAGCAAAACCTACAAGTTCATCAGGGCTGAGGACGCCGAATTGCACTCTCTTGATGAGGCGCAATGGGCATGCGCTGTCGCTGGAAGGCGGTCCGTGCATCCTGTCTATTCAAAGAGACGCGTCCTCCCCCGGCACGCCGCTTTGTAAGAAGGAACACCTCTGAAACGCCACCAAGACTCTCCTGGCACCCAATGGTGACCGGAACTTGTCCGATGGCGGTTTCCCAGTGACCACCGTATCTTGCTACTCAATGTGCTTTTAAATTTGTGTTTATATACTAGCTATTGTAGATACCGGCTACCCCCTTCCCTTTCCCCGATCTACACTCCAGTGCGCTCTAAGCGCATCTGAGAGAAATCCGCTCTCACACGGCTTTATATAGACTGTACGCTTTGCTACAGGTTTACACAGCCTACTTGGCAGGGGCTGAACAGTCAGAGGGCGGGTTATGGATCGATCTCTCTGCGCGCTTATTGGCTGCGAGACTGCAGCTTATGAATAATTTATTAAAATTGACGCAGAACCAATGAAGTTGTGCGCTTTTGATTCCTGCGAATCCTGTGTAGGCGGAGGCGGGACAAAACGAATGAAGAGATTCCATTGGTCCGTTAAAACCAAGGGCGGATCCGTAGACACTTTATACATGAATATTCTTCAAAATGAAACATTATTCGTCAAAAGTGTTCGTAATATTCATGAGCAGAGAGCATTTGACCAATTGAAACCAACGCTTGGCGGCGGGAGAATAACTTTCTTACTGCCCGCCTTCTTTACGAGCATTGCCGATTTTACCCGACTGATATTTTTTCACCCTCTGAGCAACAATAAAAAAAACCAATGCAGTTCCGTCCGTCTCGCTCTGGATCAGCTAACAGTGCTGGAAAAGAAGCTCGTGTGAGAGGCCTACACCTACCGTCGAGGACTAACACCAGTATTTTTGTTTTAAATATTATTTTTATGTAATTCAAATTATTAATTTACTTTTATTTTGTAGGCTTATTCATATTTCTCGGAGTATTTATCACGATTTTCCTTAATTTATTTGAGTTCTACGGGAAACCGCAAGAATCCACGAGGTCGAGTAAAAACAATGGCTGGACGACACGCGCTTTTTTCGGTATGATCAGCTGGAAACTCCGCTGAAAGCCTGGCGTTTCAGACAATGCATTTTAAATTAAAAAACATTCGAGAAACATTGTTGTCTTAAACATTCGATGTTTTGTAAAACTATTTAGAGAATTAGAACGTTATTGTAGCTCACTGTAAAATAAAAAATAGAATTGTACATCCAGGCCATGTTGTTCTACAAAAAGGCGCTAGCTTACTTTTTCTGGCTACCAGTTTTCTTATAAATAATCGTAAATCCGTAGTTCGTAAGTGATTTCATTTGATAATCTAATATAGTTTATTGTTCTCGCGTGATCAAGAATTTGTAGTAATGTAACGTGATGTTACCTAGCGACTGTTGTGAGCTTTTGCTAGTTTGTTAGCCGCCATTCTTTGTGGAACGGAAACATTAAACAGCACCCTTTTGAAGTTTTGCCTGAAATGTTAGTTTACATCTATTGTTATTGAGTATATCGGTTTATATTAGGGTAAAGAACCAGCATTATTCGGCTACATAGTTATGGATTAAGTACATTATAGGTTAGTGTAGACAGATGGTTGTAAAAACAAAAACAAAAAACACCGTTTTTGTAATTGTTCATATAGGTTCAGTCACATTTTATACTTGAATTGGTCTCTTAGATGCATATTAAAATAGACACCAGAAATAAATCAGACAGGAACATTCATGACTTTTAGCAATTTGGGCTTTTAAAAAAGCTATTTGTGTTGTTCTTGGCTTTGTATGGTTTCAGACTTAACTTAAGATAGGTGTCTTTTTAACCGGTTATGTGTTAGTTATATCACATTTATGTTAGCCTGTTAGCATTGAGCTTGGATGGCTGTGAATGTATTTACACTAAAAATAGGAGGTTCTCTAATGTGTTCAGATTATATAAGAAACATATATAATAAACACCGATTTCTTAAAACAGAAAGATGATTTATAGCTGAAAAGAGTTAGTTCATAATGGTCATATCTACAAAGATAATTGGATAATGGAACAAGAGCTTGGTTGTAACTCGTGTATCAAACCTAAACCGACTTCTTTGAAATCACATGTATCGGGAAAATTGGCTTAACAGTCGGGTTTTGTGGATAAATGAGTTATTGGCTCTGTAAAGTGCTGGTTTAGTCCCAGTACGTTTACAGTCAAAATCTCATTGTTCTTTAATGTGGATATATGTTGTCTCAAAGTCTATCTCAATCGGTCTCCTCACTTGAATCAGATACTAGCTTAGAAATAACCCCAAATGAACAGGGATTTTGAGGGATCTTGTCGTGTATGGCGGTGAGATGAACAAACATGGAGTCTGGTGCTTGTGTACTTGGGCGGGTTTACAGGGCAGAAGGGAAGCGGAGTTGCGTAACTCCAGACTGAAGTGAAACGAGCCTGAGCTAGCTAACATTAGCATTATGTCAACGACAAAACCTTCTTCCACAGAAACGAAATCATTGTGACGCAGTTATCAAATTTAAGGCGGTATCTGGGGGGAAAAAAGCTATGTATTTATCACAACCTGTTTAAAATAAATAGGAGGGCTGATGGTCGGTGCAACATGGAGGCTGTTTTCTGCAAATATGTTTTTCAGTGCGAATGTTGAAAATCTCATTTACATTTGTCTCTAACCAAGTTAAGCGTAATGACTTGAAATCTTAATTGTTTAAGGGATGGTTCACTCAAAAATAAAACTTCTATCATGTTGTTTAAGCCTGTATGGCTTTCTTCTATGGAGCACAAAAGATTAAAAAAAAAAGTTAGGGATTGATATGAATGAAAATCACAACAACATTGATTCTTCTTTACACCTGTCTTTGTATTCCACAGGTAAATCATAGTTTTGAAATCACGTGCGAGTAAATGTGTGCTGTCCCTTTAAATTTGACGTTGACGTGAGATTTTGCTTTAAGTGGCTTACTAATGTATTTTAATGAAAGAAAGTAGGTTTTCATCAACGGACTGTAATTTGGACAAATTTGTGTTAACTCTGAATGGTTTGAAATCTTCTCGTATGACATTCATGTAAGTATTTTGCGTGTAAATAAAATATTTGCATTGCATTTAAATTCTTGGGTTCACTTTTTTTTTTTTTTAAAGCCTACCTACCTGAAAAGATCTGTGTGCTTAAATTAGATTTATGTGCCTGTATTAAGTGAATCAAACACTGAAATAACAGGGATATATTACGTTACCTTTTCAAGTACACACTGCTTAATATTTTGTCTGTTTATGTGAGCAGAGGTCTTCTACGCGTTTCAAACCGAGCTGCAGCACCACCTTGTGGCAGGCACAAAAAATAAAAATATTAATAATAAATAAAAAAAAATAAAATCTTTGGTCTGTGCGTTTTAACATAAGACATAAAACTAAATCCTAATCACTATATAAACCTTTATAAAGGTTCTGTGGAATTTAACACGATGGACAAAAATATAATCTTTGTCAAAGCTGGTCTCTAAGAGACAAGCCATTAACAAATAACTTTTTATTCAAAGGACGTTTTGCCATTTTTACACGTTGCAAAGCGATTTAGAAATATGGTTCCTTCAGGAAAACACATTTCACAAAGCATAATATTTACAAACAATAAGTTTGTATTAAACAACAGTGGGTGCATATACACACATAATACATACTGCAGTGCTATTCCAGAAATTAGAGCAAAACTATAATCTCACTTTGACACCAAACAAGAAATTAGTAATGACACAGGCTTTCCTGATATTACCCAAAATTTCATGACACCTTTAACACCACATGTGGTGCTATTAGATTATCTCCTGCACAGTTTTTCATGATGTAGCCATTAAAGTTATATGCTTAAATGTTACATTATGATCGTGTTACAGTCGTGTAAATGCAAGAGATGCTAAAAAACTCCTCAAACTACAAATCAGAGGAGAGACATGACCACTAGATGGAAGCTTTGAGCGCAAAACAGACAGCTGAATGCTCGTCTTCCCTCAGTCTGCCTGGATCTTCCTCTTCCAAGCGGAAACCACAATCCAGCAGAAAATGAGCCGTGCTTTGATCATGAGTTCTCAGGGAAGCCCTGTTGTTCCAGTTTAGTAATCACAAGGCTCCATATGTAAGCTTGTTTGGTTAAAAAAGAAGAAGAAAAGCACATTGACCAAGGCAATGTAATGATACGTTTTTAAGATGGTAATGACCGTGAATGGTAAAGTAAGTTTTACAAAATTAAGCTCACCAAGTAGAAATGTTTCTAAGCCTATATTTTAATCATCAAAATGTTCTATTATTTAAGACCAGTGAGAATTAACACAACATATCATTACGATGACTATGAAAGAGAAAATGCTAAATGTCAAATATTGAGACACAAAAAATGTAAATAAAATGGAGTGCTAAAGTAATTACACTAAATAGCACTTCTCACTTAAATTATAGTTTGTCGCTGATTATCCCAAACACTGATGATCATCAGCTTGGATCGCAGAAATTTCATCGACATTCCGGCAGACCAGGAATGGTTGTAACATTAGGTGAGCTGTAACACTGTGAGTTATAAATTCACCACTTAGAAACGAAAATTACTATCATACATGACCACAGTGGAGGATACACTCTTAAAGGTTCCATACGGAAGTGTTTTTGCAGTGATGCCATAGAAGAACCATTTTTGATTTCCCAAAGAACCAAAAAACTGATTAATATTTTTGATTTCCACAAAAATATTAAGTATAGCTGTTTTTACAGCATTAATAATAAGAAATGTTACCTGAGCACCAGCTCAGCATATTAGAATGATTTCTGAAGGATCGTTTGACACTAAAGATTGGAGTAATGGCTGCTAAAAATTAAACTTTGCCATCACAGAAATAAATTAAATTTTAAAATATATTCAAATAGAAAACAGTTGTAATAAACAGTTGAAAATGTAATTATTACACAACATTTTGTGTTTTTACTTTTTTTTTTTTTTTAATGCAGGCTTGGTGACCACAAGAGACACAAAAAACAAATAAATAAGAATAAACAAACAAATAAATTAAAAAAAGTTTTTTTTTCATGTTCTAAATCTGTATGACTTGGTATGACAGGAAACAATTGTACACAAAAGTAGATATTTTGAAAAATATTTCATTGGTTTACTTGTCCATTCAATAAAAGGCAATGGGGTTTATTGTTTTTTTTTATACCTCTATAACATTGATTGTATGTACAATAACCAGTTGAAACACATTTTAAAATATTTTGCGTTCTATAGGAGGGTGGTGAACTGTCCCTTTAAGTACCTCCAAAAAAGGCACAGTTCACCAAAAAAAGAAAAAAAGAAAAAATAATTCTGTGATCATTTACTCACCCTCAAGTTGTCCAGTTTCTGCTCCCCATTGATTTCCAAGATACATTTTTCATATTATGGAATTGAATGGGGACCAAAAACTGTTTGTTTACTGAAGTTACTCCAAAAAGTTTTTATTTTCTTTTGTGTTCACTAGTGAAAG
Source organism: Spinibarbus caldwelli (assembly GCA_039654775.1). NCBI lineage: Eukaryota > Metazoa > Chordata > Actinopteri > Cypriniformes > Cyprinidae > Spinibarbus > Spinibarbus caldwelli. Next base: position 15,779,194 of record CM077257.1, read on the forward strand.
CTATTCACACAGGTTTGGAACAACTTGAGTGAACTTGTGTGAGAGGGTGAGTGAAAAAAAAGCACTTAAAAAGTTGTTACGGCCCTTTATTTTTGAAATGTGCGAGTTCTTTGAATTTCAACAAAAGTTTATTACATTGATTAAAGGGATGTATAAACAACCTAAAGTAAGAGTGATGGCTAATGGAAATATTTTTGAAGCATTTTAAATATTGAGAGAAACAAGACAAGGGGATCCATTATCTGCTTTATCTATAGAATTTTAATACAAATAAAATGTCTTAAAGTCGAGGAAGACATACATAAAATAAAAAATGCAACTGTGATATTATTAAGTTTTAGCTTATGGCATAAAAGCTTATCCATATATAAATACATTTAAATAAGACAGGAGGAATGCAAATAGGAGGCTATTTAGGAAAAGAATGAATTCAAGAGGGTGTCCCAGTCACGCCAGGCTCTCGCTCCTCACTGACTCAGACCTCACCTTTTCCAGAGTTCTAATCACACACACATGTCCCTTGTCAGCACTCATCAACACCCCTACAAAGCACACATGCACACTGTCATTCACTGTCTGGCCTTGTCAAGAGAACACAGACTCTCTTATCTTGGGAAACTGTCCATAACTCCTTGGATTCTCTCTGATGCTGCCTCCTTTTTCCAAGTCGAATCTCATGGCCTTCACGTCGTGACTGCTTCTCTGTTTGTTTGTTCCTGGAAACACATTCAACTGTTACATTCAAATCAATATTTATCCTATCATTTTAACAGTCATTCCTCACATGCATCGTGTTGATTTTATCTGCCTTCAGTGAACTTAACATTGGTTGTTCCTAATTCTGTGTATTGTGACAGAGGGACTGACCGAAAAAAAAGAAAAGATTTTAGTTACAGTAAAAGTTTCAAAACAAAATACAGAAATGGATGGTTGGGCAATTCCCAATATTTAAGAAATGTGAGAAACAAATAGACAAAGAATGAGAAGAGTGTTTTAAAGAAGCATTCAGCACTTCACAATCTCCATTCTGGCAGGAATATGCCTGGAAGATGAATATATGAGAATAACAACAGATATCATACAAGTGTACAAAGTTACTCCATGGTGTTCGGACAGTGTGTGTTAAGACGAAGGGCTGCCAATCATACTTTTATTTATTTTTTTAAATTCATGTACTGTAAGCTGTTACAAATATAGAGCTATACAAATAGAGCAAATCATTTATTACAATATAAGAACATTTTTTGTATATGTCATGTAATTTAAAACAGGGATGAACTGACAATCAGAGCATTTTAAGCAACAGGAAGTATATAATTAATATAATATGTGAACAATATGGAAAAACTAAGTAAAAAATAAATATATAGTTTAAAATAATGAAAGGAAATTACAACAAAAAAATGGGTAATAAAGGAAAAATATTGCAATAAAAATTGAAAATTAAAACAATTGCAGAGCAACAGTCAAAACAGCATTGTGCAGTTTTTTGGTTTAACACTTCCTTACTGTCTGAGTCAAACACAAAATGCAATTATGAATGCCAGCACCAAGAACAATATATATAAAAAAAATTAAAACAGGATTAAAAAAATAACATGGCAACACAAATAAGTAAATAAAACAACACAAGTAAATAAAATATATACATAAAATGCAGCAGTAGTTTAATAAAAGTTTCATAAAATGCAGCAGTAGTATAATTTATATTTTATATATATATATATATATATAAATTATGCTCTCCATTTATTAGTAATTGAGGGGCAAGGGAAAGAAACTGTAAAGGCCAGGCATAGAGAAAGGGGTTTTCTTATTTTCTTACCTTTTCCTTCAATATGTATTTATTTTTTAAAATGTGACAAGAAGGGTTGCCAAGTAGTGTGAAATTTTTCTGTATTACCAAGTTTTGTAAATCTGATACACAACGCAGTTTTTGATAAATATCAAACGATTCTCTGTACTCTGGGTAGTCATGCTAATCTCGTGTAAACACTGATTATTTTTCCTCAGACTGATAACAAAACTATGAAATGTCAGAGGGTTAACTTGACATTTTATTCATCTGCCCACTGCCATATTTGTTATCCAGTCCTCCCATTACAGGCGGACGTTCGACAGCCCCCTCTTCCCCAAAACTCACCAGGAGTCTGTGTGTGGCTGACTCCAGATGTCCCAGCCTCTTTTGTTACTGTGGAGATTCAGCTGGCCACTGCCCTCTCATTAGTGTCTGCTGATCCATATGTCATGTTAAAGACGGCCTTTGATCAGCAGTGAGCAGGGAAACATTTCAGCCACCTATTTTCACAGCGGACAAAGATTAGAGGCAATCAAACGACAAATACAATAATTTGGAATATGACAAAGCTTGTTTAAAGAGTTGAATGGCTGATTCAAGAGGATGGTTTGTAAAGACCACCTCTGTCTGGCCTACTTCTGTTTTTTTTTCGTTGTTAAAATACTATTTAAATAATACAAAATATATTAATTTACTTTTGCTTAATGCATAATCCTTGAACATTTGCTATCAAACTGATCTTATCCCAAAGGTACCTTAAATCAACTACTTCATACGAACTTCCTTATCAACAACTCGATAAAACATCTATTGTCTACATATCTTGACATGTTTTATGGCAGCATGCTCTTAATATTGACTGTGGTGAAATATCTTGCATTTTTGAGTTTCTTATATCCTTGTTCCACTTCCCAAACAGCTCACAAAAAAGTAGAATCACTTTTTGGTAAACCTTACTGAATAGGTTGCCTGAACTATTATAAACTCCAAAAAGAAACAAACAGTTTAAAACAAGCATGTGAACCGAAAGTTCTGTAATCAAGCTCACAATAAGAACCACGTAGAAGTGTGAGAAAAGTGACAAAGTTCCAACAAGTCGGAGAGATCATAAGAACAACACCCCTTCCAGACGGAGTTCCCATGGAGACAAGTGGGCTGGCATACAATAGAAAAGAAAAAGAAGTAGTGCGAAAGAGAAAGGAAAAATAGAGAGAAGGACCGAAGGGCACAGGGGAAAGGAACGTAGGATGGGGGGTATAATGAACCGTTCGGCAGAAATTTGGGCATGAAAAAGCAGACAGAAGAGGAAGAATGAAGCGAGAAAAAATTTCAGTATGAACTCTCATTTTCCTTATCCTGTTGCCCTGCTCTCTGCAGGTCAGTTTGGGCTGGAAAAATTTTTCTGAATGTCAAGACAGACCATTTTAAAGAGTTCTCCACACAAAATTCCGTTTTAAAACAGGTGGTTCCTGAACTTTTCAGTAGCTATAGATGGAGAGTAAGCAGGATCGATCGATCCGGCAAAAGCCAGACGGATTGATTCAGCCAACGAGGGCAGGACAAAAAGTACGTGGAGGTGCTATTTCTCTGCTCCGCGTAATGGCGAGAAGGCCAAATCTGTCATAGAAGGCCGTCACGGCCAAAAACTTCAATGTTTACTCCTCTATTCCACCGCTTCTTGCCATAAACGTCCTGCTCTTTAGTCAGGGAAGTGGAGAGAGGAGAAAATGGAAACCAAAGTGCATGTCCATGCCCTTCTCTTTGATCTCTCTTTTGGCTACCTCACTTATTTAAAGAGTTTTACCCAAGTATTGTCTGGCGTCTCTCTCTTTCTCCCCGCTCCTACTCTTTATCTCTTTCCCTTCGTGTCTCTATGGCCAAGCTTTTTTTCTGTTGGCATGGCTCCTGTTTGTTTTCAGCCATTTTGGGGACTGGCAGTGCTCGTAACAAACTGCTTAAATGGCGTCCTCTCACTCGCTCATTCTCTCCCTCGCTCCGGCTCTCCCTCCCTTCCTTGCTATCATCAGGCTTGGTGTATGTAGAGTAGAGAGTGTGCATGCTGAAAGTGTGTGTCTAATGAACAAAAAAATTTTGGAATAAAAAGAGAATTGGAATTAAAATGAGGCTAGGGGGTGGGTGCGGGTGAGTAAGGGGTACGAGGCTGGGGGAGATAAAAAATGCAAAAACAGCCCAGAATCATGTGTCAGTGGCAAACTGAAGTGTGAGAGAGCGGGCGAGGGAAGGAGAGACAGAGCGACAGAAGGAGGGGGAGAGTCAGAGTGCGAGAGAGTCGTTTCTGCCCTCTACATAGCGCTGGCTGTGTGCACGCGCTCGTCTTTCCCTGTGTTCTCTCTCTCTCTCTCACTCATACACGCACACGGGAACACGCAGACCAGGACACACAGACCGAGGGAGGGAGAGTGAGAGAGTGAGAGAGAGAACACATCGCAGCCGAGATGCAGCAGAAGGTTTTTCGAGGTACGTTGTCTTGTGTGCTTGCCTAGCGGAGAATGGGAGTGAGAAGGAGAGACTTTTTCCTCTGATCTATCTCTCTGTCTTCACCTCTTCCTGCTTCTTGTGTTTCTATGCCACTGTCATATCATATCGATGTTGTTTTGGTTCTGTGTAGACACCAGAAATGAGTGTGCGTGTGGGTTTGTGTGTGCGCTAATCAAGGCCTGTCTCCCTTATCCTCGGCTGTTGTGGCTGAACCACGCAGTTCTTTTTCAGGGCTGGTGAGTCGCTCCACGATTAAAGTATAATCGGAATAAAGCTTCAGACTTTTTTGCGTTCTTATAATTTCTGGTCTGCTGGATATGGATACTTTATGTTGTGGCAAGTTCACATCTGACGAAATCATCTCGATAGCAAAGGACATGTTTTTAGAATTAACGATCAAGAGGCATCTTGGAGTACAGAGCCAGTCGTTTTTTACGTCGTTTACGTAAGGTGGATGTTATAAGATGCACATGCACTTTTTTTTTTTTTAAAGAGTTCAGATTTGCACTGTCCTTTCCTGTGTAGCATAGTACACTATTAACATCCCCTACAAGGCCATAGGGTCAGAGGTTGTTAGAAGCCAAGCAGCCAAGTTGTATGGTCTTGTAGAAGTGAGTTGCATATACGCCAGGATCAAACTGAATTTCCTGTTGCTGCTTAAGGGTTCAAGTCAGCTAGCATGGGATATTTGCTATTCAAACTCTGGCACATGTTAGCATAAAGTTTCTGGAATACTGTAGCGACAGAGGCATCAAGTTAGAATGGAAACATGGCAGTGCTGCTGGCCTTCCTAACCAAACTGAAGCGTTATGAAGCAGGTTCAGGCATGATCTAAAGGAAGTAGCTTTTGCCAGGTCACTAATGGAGTATCTCGTTCTGTCTGTGATGGCAATTTTCTTCCAGTTTTGCTCTACTTAGAATATTGTCCTTGATCATATTACAGCAACAGATTTATGGGAATCACTTGTCGAGTTTAAACTCAGCGGACCATGTCGAACACAGCGTGTAACATGGGCAGACTCGCTAGAGCATGGCCCGTCATGCCAAATCACCATGATACCATAAATTGCTCAGAAGGGAAAGCAAGGAGCGAGGAAATCTTACCATGAACCCAACCTCGGACCATCCGGCTCCATCTCCCAACTGCTTCCAAAACAGCCCACTCCTCCTTTTCGCTCTTTTCCCTACCCCTCATCTCTCCTCTGGCTGGCTCCACCATGTTTTTGGCAGGGGGTTGTGCAGAGTTCAGTATCTAGCGACAGCCCCATTTTCACAGTCCGCCTCACCCTGGTGGGCCCCGTCACGGCCACACGGAAACAGGCGGCCTTCACTCATTACCCTTTTCCACTGCCATTCAGTGCATGGTCTGTTTCAGTGACACAGTTAAACGCAAGACCTTTAGCCCATTACCCAGCTTCTTCCGAGACTCTTCTCAGTTCCTAATCCGCCGGTGACTGCATTATAAAATAAGTTATTTCATGTGCTTAAATTGAAAATCTTCATCTGCATGACTAGCATGCACTTCACGTTCTGGTTGATGATGCGGTTCTGACGTTCGTTTTCAATTTCCTACATTTAGGATAAAGTCGATTAGTTAACCTTTATTTAAATAGACTTGACATAATGTTTTATTGTGCGAGATGCAACACCTTAATACTTCAGCTCTAACCCTTTCAGTCGGCCGCATGTTTAAGTAGAGGGGCAGTCAGAGGGGGGAGGCAAAGGCCCTGTCACGCTTGGCCAGCCTCTTGCGCCAGGGACTGTTTGTTGAGAGGCAGTGTGTGCGTCATATGCGAAGAGAAAAGGAGGGTGAGAGGGAGAGATAAATAGGGACAGACGTACAGAGAAAATGAGGGGGTGGCAGATGTGTTTGTCCATTACAATGCGAACGCCATGTAAAACTGTGTCATTCTTAGGCCTTGTCATTCTTAGGCCTTGTTTGATGCCTTAGCAGCCACAGCCACAACAAGTGCTGGACAGGTTTAAATAATATTCAACTCTTCCTGTCTAAATGTACTCTTATGTAACATCTATTATTATACAGGTCTTCTGGTATACATCCTTTGCACACTCTCAGCAGCTGCATTTGTGGTATGCTGGGTAACGCTAGCTGTCAAGCCACTTGTTTACAGACAGACCGGTTCATATGTGCCTGCATGCCTGCAAATGTGTTTGTGTGTTGAGAGGAGAGTGTGTGTGCATGTGCATGCAGCTTGTTGACTGCCTGTGTGTGTGTGTCAGTGTGTGTGTGTGTGTGTGTGTGTTTCTGTGCATGTGTAAGTGTGTGTTTGTGGCTGTTCCTGTCTCCAGGCCTGGATCTTGCTTTCTTCCCCACCTCTCTCTGTCTCTCTCTCTCTCCATTGCTCTCCCTCCTCCTCTCTTTCTCTCTCTGCAATAACAGTGCTGACCTAGATTCAGTGCGTTCAGGGCTGCTTGTGGAATTTTACAGAGGCCTGCCTGCCTGCCTGGCTAAAACGCAGGCAGAAAACCATGACTGGGGATTTTCTCTGGTGTCGCATTATTAGCGATAACTAAAAATGCTCACCAAAATCTACAGTAGATTTTGGTAAAATAGGTTAAGCAAACAAGATGATCATTAAATAAGCAACTAAAGAGGGTTTATGATCACAGCAAGACTATTCATTCCCCTGACTGCTAAAGTAAACTCCATGACAGTACTCGTCACATGGTCTTTTGCTTTAAGTGATATAAAGTGTAGTAAACAAAATATTTATACACATATTTAAAAAATCAGCATTAGGAATACATGATGCTTCGGTTCAAAAGGCCATCTATATTTTGGTACCTTTTCAGTCTAGGCATATTTGGAGCACTTTGACTATAAATAACACTCTGTTGGGGAAATCTTAATTAAATTTTAGCAGTGTTCAATTAGGTGAAGGGAATGCTGTGACTCAGTGGGGTTGATTGCTGAGATTCTTTCCACATTTACAGATTTTGTCATGCCAAATTCAGAAAATAAGATGACTGCAACCAACCTTGTCTGACTAAGTTGCCTGTGTATAATTACCATAATGGATTGCTGATTTCGTGCAAGCTTGTATTTCATAGGTATTCTAGCATGCTGATTTGCCACCACACAATGCACACTTTTTGTCATGTGCCTTTCTTGTCACTATAATACTACTACATTCTCTGGTTTGTGGTTGTCTAAAATCTACAATGTTTCTTGTGATTAAAACAGAATATTTGAACTATCTTTTGTTTTTGTTTTTTGCAGGATTAAGAGCGGGGTCATGGTGTCGGGAGAGGATTGCTGGGACCCTCTCCACGCCTGCACTGCATTCTTGGAGCTGAATGTGCAATGCATGGCAATCCTCATCTTGTTTTATACGAAGATAATCAAAGATGCACAATGTTACCTACATCTAGGAGTCGTTGTCTCTGGGCTTGACCTCCAGGAACTGCCGTCTTCTTGATTTGACACTTCTGTTTTATACCATCCTTCAACTGTCAACTTTTGCACTGAAGATATAGCTAGAACAGACCCTCTGTAAAGCATTTTCCTGGACCTTGTTGGACTACAGACACATCCTTTGACTGTCTAGTGTTCTCTGTTTTAGGCCAACTATAGCCTTGGAGAGCATCTCAGAGGACTTGTACAAGGATCCAATGAAACACAGAAATAAACACATGAGAGGAGACAGGATGGGAGAGGGCACGGAGGAGGCAGATGGTGCCAAAACTACGAGGATATCGCTCAGTTTTCCCCTCAGTGCTGGATTGCCTAGCTTTTCTGCACAGAAGCACTGCTCCTCATCCCACCCCACTTCCTCCACTGACGTCCACGACAGAGATGGTTCAGATGGCACAGCATGGATGGGGGAAGCATTCAGAGACAAACAGTTATCGAAAACGTCATCAAAAACTGACCGCCTGCCATGCACTTCCTCTTCCTTCCCTGTCGATCTAACTGCTCCAGTCAGTAAGAACTGCAAGTCATCTCTGTCCTTTTCTGTTGATGGTAGTGGCTCCAAATACCCAACATCTCCCTTACAACACACTAACAAAATTGACTATTCAAAAGAGACAGCTGGGGTTAGTCTCAATAATGGATACAAAGAGCATTCGACAACAGAAACAGCACACATCCTTTTCAACCTCAGCGCGAGAGCCTACCAGGACCAAGGTGTGAAGGATCCCGAGAGTTCAAAAGGCAAAAAACGCAAGGCAAACAGCCTCCATGTTGAACTGAGCCTTCCTCTCCCTAGCATAAACCCTCACTCGTCCTCATCAACCCCTCCTCCTCCTCCTTCGCCCTCGTCTGTCTCTCTAACTTCCTCCCCCTTGACTATCCCCACGCCATCTTTCCATGACTCCTTTAGGGCAGTGCCGAAGCCAGAACTACTGTGTGGGGTGTGCCACCGTCTGTTCAGCACTGCCTCGTCCCTCACTGTCCACATGCGTCTCCATCGGGGGGGACGAGTACTCAGCTGCCGCCACTGTGGCAAAGCCTTCATCCATAATAAAAGACTGCAATCCCATGAGGCCACCTGCAGGCAAGGGCTGCCAGCTTTTCCAGTGCCACCCAAAGAAGAGCCCCTGGAGGAGGGTGAAGTGGAGGGGGAGAGAGCAGATGAGGCTGCGGAGCCAGAACAGCTTGGACAAGGAACAAGGCCTGGCCGACCCATAAAGAAAGTGCGAGACCTTCACGCCCGTCATGCTGGAACACTGACTTGCAGGGATTCCCTGGGGGAAGAGGATCACTTTGTAAAAGTGGTGGATGGACATATCATTTACTTTTGCTCTGTGTGCGAACGCTCTTACATGACATTGTCCAGCCTGAAGCGACACTCCAATGTGCATTCATGGCGCCGGAAGTACCCCTGTCACTACTGTGACAAGGTTTTTGCTCTGGCTGAGTACCGTACCAAACATGAGGTGTGGCACACAGGTGAAAGGCGCTACCAGTGCATCTTTTGCTGGGAGGCATTTCCTACTTACTACAACCTTAAAACACACCAAAAGGCGTTCCATGGTATCAATCCTGGCTTGATCTCAAGTGAAAAAACAGCCAATGGTGGCTACAAGCAGAAGGTCAATGGCCTTAAACTGTACCGCCTGCTGCCCATGCGATCTTTAAAGCGACCTTACAAAACATACAGTCAGCCAATGGCTGATGGACTACTCACTTCTGATTCATCAGTTACCTTGCCTTTATCTATAGACAGCAGCCTCCCACAACCTCTGGACACTAAGAAATTGGAGTCTTTCCTGAAAGATCTTCAAACCACAGACATCAAGACTGAGCCTGAGCGATTCCCCATCAGGGTGGGTGTTGAGCAGGGTAAAAAACTAGCTTCTCCTCAAACAGGCATGGCAGTAGAAGCAAGAGAGACAGAGGGGTCAGATTTATGGCAGTCAGGTAGTAAAAGTGGCAAAAGCAAAACTCCAAAGTGCCCAGAAGGAGCTGTCTCTTCAGTCATTGCATTTGCACACAGCAAACCCTCGGTCATCATGCACAGTGCTGCAGTTTCTTCCTCTGTCATTGTTCACAGAAACAAGATGGATTCTGAGGAGAGAAAAAGAATTCCAGAAAATCATCTAATGGCAAAAACAGGTCAAAAACAGATTAAAAAACATAGCCAGAGAGAGCACACAGAGGCATACAGGCACTGGGATGCTGTAAGTGGAGACGCAGAGGCCTCGAAAATCAGACAGCCAACAGAGAAACTTCACAAGGGACGAAAAGTTCACAATAAAACAGAGTCAAGTAAGACAATACCTTTAGCGGTGGGATCAGAAGTCAAAGGCAGTGGCCCACTTTGTCAGATTACTGTGCGCATAGGGGAGGAGGCGATAGTCAAACGGAGCATCTCTGAAACAGATCTAAGGAGAGACAAAAGCCCTACACGCAGCAAACCCAAAAAGAGTAACCTCTCACAGGAGGACCAGAGAGTGCAGCGGCACACCAATCACCACCAACGTAAACACCGTAACTCCAGTCAGGAAGGAAAGGAGGGGGAGTCCAAATGGAAAAACCCTAAACTAAAAGGCAAGGTGAGGAAATACTTCTTCCGGCAGGAGGTCAGGGAGGACAGAAATGACCATGATGTGGAGGACAACCTATGGAGGCCTTATTATTCTTACAAACCCAAGCGAAAGGCCCTTCCTATGCAAGGGGCTAAAGCCTGGAAGCGCAAATTGCACTACAAACAATCTCTGAGGCCTATGAGGAGAGCTGAGAGACTCATGAAAAATCTGAATAATGAAATTGACGGTGAAGAGGCAGACGAGGGAGAAGAGAGGAGACAGAAAGTAAAGAAAGAGCGGAAAGAAGTTAGTGATCCACAGAAAACTGAAGTCAAAGAAATGTCACACACCTGTCCTGTCTCTTCAAAAACAGAACAGAAGGAAAAAGAAAAGGGAACACATGGAAAGCCTGATCTTCCTCTCCCTTTGTCTGTTTCGCAGGCTACAATCAATTCTCAAAACACAGCATCCTCTATCATCAAACAACGATGGTCAGAAGATCAGGCTTCTGAGTGTGGAACATGTGGGCGCTGGTTCTCCAGCCCAAGGAAACGAGACAAACATGAGTTGACACATCTATTTGAGTTTGTGTGCATGCTTTGCAGAGCTCCATTCCCCTCACAGTCCAAACTAGAGGAACATCAGAGGACTCAGCATCCCAAAACCAAGCCCCTGTCTGCCCCTACTTTCTTCACTTCCCAGTCATCAAGAAATGAGGTGGAAATGAAAGTGGGTGAGAATGGAGTGGATGGACGTTCCATAGAGAAAGGCAGCCCAGTTCGGTTGGGCAGGAGGCCTTTAATCAGATATACATGCTCCCAATGTGATAAAGTCTGCAAAACCTCTGCGGCACTTAACTGCCACCTCAAGCGACACGAGTTAGGTAGTTCAACCGAGGTTGAAGACACACAGGAAAAGCACGATTTGCCTAGTTGCGCAACTGCTGCAGCGGAGACTGCATCAAGCAAAGGTTTAGACACCAACTGTGAGCAAGTACAGCCCGTGTCTGTCATATATTACTCCAAACCAGACTGTCAAATCACTGACAACCAACTGGGTGACAAGATGGAAGAACACCAAAGAGTCAGAAATTGTGAAAGCCCCAAAGTGGCAGCCAATGACAAAGTCCACAGTCCACTGTGTGCACAGTTTTCCCAAGTTATGCACAGCCCCACTTTAGAAAGGTTTAACGTCATCTCTCCTAACCTCCCTAGTGTATTAGTAATGAATGGTACAGAGTGCCTAGACTACAGGACACCAGAGAAACGGAATTTAGACACACTAGATCAGCAGAAAAGAAGCCCAATGCCAAGCGACAGGCAAATCCAAGTTTCTCAAATGCTGACAGAGCCTCAAATTAGAAGAGAAACAACTCCATCTGGACCCATATCACTAAAAACAGGCAGAGGTTATGTGTTTAGAGAAGGTGACAATAGTCCAAATGAAGATTTCAGTGATTTACAAGATGCTCAGGATTTAAGAATCTTTCCTCAATCCAGCAGCCAAGCCCAAGACTTATCCATGCCAACAATACTGGCAAAAAAGAAGGAGCTTGATCAACAGAATAAACATCCATCCAACATCTCAAAGGAACAGTCTTGTAATGAGGATGTGTTGTTGCTAGTACCCAAAGAGGAACCACTCAGTCCTATACCATCTCCTACATGCTCTGTCATTCAAACCACTCCAAAAGGATCTTCTCAAAGGTATTCAAAGTCACCTTGTCACTCTCCAGGACCCTTGGACCTACAGTTGCGGCCACAGGTGGAGCAAAGCCAAACACACAGAGGAAGGCACAATACAGAAAAACAGGGTCTTATGTTGCCAGCAAATTCAGCTGGGATGAGTGATACTCCATCGTCCCACAACCTGTTACATCCTCAAGTGCCCACAGCAGAGCCTGAATCAAAGGACCACACCTCTGTCACTCCTACAGAACACCACAGAGGCTCAGGCTACCCTGTCCAGGAGCTTACTCTTCCCTTGGTCATACCTGGAGGGTACTGCTCGAGTAAGAAACAGGAGGAGCAAATCCTGATGTCTTACCCTGCTGGACCCCTACCCTTTCCGCCACTTGGAAAGATGGTACCCCACTCTGACTCCACCAAACTGCCCTTTTACCCTGACCCCTATCACCTACTGTATGGCCCACAGCTACTGCCATACCCCTATAACCTTGCTGCCCTTCCAATGGCTCTAAATATGATGGCATCAGGGGACAAAGAGCCCTTACCCTTCTTGCCTTTTTTCAATTACGCTGCCGCTGCTGCCCCTTTAACAGGCACAGTGCCCCATCCTTTAGTAGTGAACCCCAGCCTATACAACAGTGGTGGCAGCAGTAGCACAAAGCAGGACAACCCATAAGTGAGTACACAATGGCAGCAAGGGAATATCTGTAAAAGAGCAGAGGAGGCCATTAAGGGTGGAAGTTATGGTTTTCTGTTTGTTAACTGAACACTCTTGCACAGCTATTACTTCTCTTTTGTAAAGCAGTAAATGCATAGGCATACCTAGAAATCAAACGTGGTGGAAAGATGGAGAGGTGTCTTGATGACAGGAGGAAAGGATATAAGGGGGTGAAGAACAATAGATATAACGCCCCCTTCAGGCACTGCCAAGATGCACCTCCAACACACCACTTCTTTGGCTCTTCTGTAGTGTTGTTAGAGCTTGGATATCCGTCCTCTCAAAATCAATATGACATTAGGGATAACACATGAACAATAACAGCTAACAGGATATGTGTTTCGCTAAATGAATTCTGTCTGCTTCCCATAATAAGGACAGTATAACAACAATAATGTTAATAATAGTTGTGTTAATTACACTGCTTATAGTAATACAAGGGTGGCTTATCATTGAAAGCAAAATGGTATGCCTGAAGAGGCTCAACATACTCAACGCACAGGGAAGATGCAGCAGCAGTTTTGTGTGTGTGCGTGCGTGTGTGTGTGCATGCATGAGTGTGTACAGTGTGCGATTTTGTATAGCGGTAATGCATGGAGACTTTGGGGTAGCTCATAGTGTCATATCTTACAACATCGGTACTCCAGTCATGTGTTTTTCAGTATTTCGGCTTTATGTGTGCCTGCAGGTTTGTGTAAGTGTATTTGTGGGGTGTGTTGGGGGTGTAGGCATGCACACTTAAAATCATTTGTGCTGCATCAGCCTTGGTCAGTTCCATGGAAGTTCACATAAAAACACCATTCCTGGAAAGCTGTTATAATCTTAATAGGTCAGTAAATAGAAAACATAGATGAAGTTCTTCTTTCGTAAATCATAGCATAGCAACTTGATGGTGTAGCTACATGTCATATGGATTAAACATATTATTATGTGATGCCTTCACTAACCAGGATCATCATGACAAGATCAAATGTATGGTGATGTAGAATCCACTCTACATTTGAGCGTGTTATGTCTAGAGACAGATTGTGTTTCGCATAGTTTGGTTTGTAGGACGTTGGTATTAATCCTTGATCATTTATGAAATAAGTCTGTGTACTTCCAGTACTCCTGCCAACCGTTTCATCTCTTCCAACAACATACGTTCCAGTCGACTTCATGTTTGTGGCCTTCTCCTCCCCACTGCCCCCTGGTGTCCACCAAAGACACTCCATTCACTTGACTGAATTTAAGACACAACAGAGAGGGAGAAACCAAGTGAGACTAACAGACAACGATACAGAGTGAGAGCGTGAGCAAAAATGGGAGGAAAGTGGAGAAAAGCGCAGCTGGGCAGTGCGTTAGCATAAATGGAGCTTCCTTTATAAAGACAGAGAGAATCGTACACTTGTCAGAGGCAGTAGTCGGTGAATGTTAGTTTTAGAAAAACATAATCTACTACAAGCAAGCCACCATTTCTTTTGGTTAGCAGATTCTCTCTCCGCAGCAGAGAAAAGAGAGGGACAGGACGTCAGTCAGTCCTGACGCCCCTGCAGGGCCTGCACTATGGGACTTATAGCACTGGAGTGGCTTAAGCTCTCCCTTGTACTTTCTTGTTTTTTTTTTTTTTCTTTTCTTTTGTTTTTCACTATATTATTTGTTTGATTTACATATTTTTCCCTTTTTGGTAGTGAGAAAAGGCTTGTACTTGAAGCTCATTCAAGTACACAAAAATATGAATGTAATTTAGTCATGAGGTTAAAAATAAAGACAGTATGGTAGATCATTTCTGTACGCTGACTTGAAAAATAACATGTAATATTGAACCGCTATGAGGTATTCATATATAAATATATATATACACAGTAGTCTTAGGGACATGTCAAGGAAGTTGGATTCAATATAACCACAACGCATGAGCAACAACTGCTTCTTCAGTATCTTCTGGTGTTGTCACAAAACTCCATTTTCCTCCATATGTAGTTCTTCATTTTCTCCTGCTTTTTTCTCTTGAGGCATGTCCTCACAAAACCCTTTGGGCTTCTTTTTTTAACCCTTCAGTATCAAAATTTCAAATCTAAAACCAAAAAGACAAACTCCTATGTTGCCTTATTTCTTTTCCCCAAGCATTACGAAAGCTTTTCAAACACCACCCTTCCATCTCCAACTCTTTCTCATTCCAACACCCTCTCCCTGTCTATTCTCAATATTTTACCTTCTCCCTTTGAAGTAAGTGTGAAACTGTGCAATGTAGCCGCAGCACTGTTCATTTCCTGAGGGTAAAACACAATGCAATGAACGGTTGTGGATAATGTAGCTTCACTCGGGTATGAGTACAAGCCTTTTGTTTGCATTGTAAAAGTGTGCGTGTGTGAGAGAGAGAGAGAGAGAGAGAGAGAGAGGGTGTGTGGTGGTAAAGGAAAAGGAAACCAAAACAAGGTCTATCTCCCTTGATAGCTACCAACAAACTTGTGTTTGATTTTGGACCTCTTATTTTTGCTGTATTTTCTCCACCATGACAACATTTTTACATGAATTCTAGAAATGTATAAATGAATTAATTGCGTCAACCACTTGTACCAGTGATTGGTTAAAAAATAAAAAAAAAAGTAAATGTTAAATTTGTGTAAACGAATGTAAAAACAGTAACCAACATGCTGTTGAGAGGTTCACGTAAAAATCAGACAATTATTTTTAGAGAGCTAATAACATTGGCTTTGTATTTTTTTTTTTTTTTTGTCTCCATTGAATATTTAAGCCTGATTAGGTTTAAATATTGGCCCGAATATCAATTGTTCAATTCTGAATCGGTAACTGGTTTAAAATGACTACATCTAAAATTTTGATGTTTACATACAAGATGCCTTTGCATTTTTATTTAAATAAGCTAATAAGAATATGCACATAATCTGAGCGCACCTTACAAAGAAAAAATTGTCATACCATTTTCTATAAAACATTCTATTTAAGTACTGCTTTGAGGAACAACATAATGTGTTATGACTTATGTTCTCATGTTTTCTGTTTCATCCATCAGCAGACATTCAATGAAATTCAGTGGATAGTATGCTTGAAAGAGGTCACTTGTGACTGTGTGGGCTACTACTACAACTACTAGTCCTACTTAAAAAAAATATATATTTGTCAGTCAGCATCTGGATAGACTACTGAATATTTGCACAAACCTATAAAAAAGAAATATTTTAGAAATTGAGCTTTTTGGGGACATATGTAGAGAAATAATCACAGATCTGTCTAGTACATTTGGTTTTGAACAGTACCAGAACTACAAAAAAAATTTGCATTGTTTTGGTCCACCCAGAACAAGAACCCTTTGGAGGCTTCAATTGTTAATCAAAGTGACAAAACTCTACCAGCTGCATATGTTCTGCACTTGGTCATAGTTGTAGGCATGTGACTAAATTGTCTGGTATTTTGTGACAATGTTATATTGTGCCATTGTTTTAGAGGTCCACATTATATTTGGGCAGTTTCAAAGAAGTGAAATGTTTGAAACTTTATTTGTGTCTTGTTGACTTTGTGACCATTTAATACAAAGGTTTGTTGGCACACATTGCTGATTCAAGTCTACAATCAACAGTTAATTTCTTTGCTCCTGTTCTCTTTACTCCCTCTGTCCACGCTACAACCATACAAATAAAGTATTAACCTGATGACGTGCAAAATATCTTTGAATTCATCCTTAATATATCCAAAAAGACTTAGTAAATTAAAGTGTTTTTTTTTGTTCTCAAATGTGAATTTGGGAAATTACGGGATAACTTAATACAGAATGTGTTTAAATCTTTAAAGCAAAATAACTAGACTGTTTAGACTGTTAGAAAAAAATGCTACAAAAATGATACCCTTTGTATCTTGTAGCTACTAATATGTGCCTTTTATGAGTAGGCACTGTCCCATTGACAAGCTAAAGGTATTTTACTATATTATTTCTGACAGTGGGATCATATACAGATTGTGGGATGTAGGCTATGGCCAGGTTTTCCTGCTCTTTGGCACTGGGCATGGAATTTGGAAAGTCAACCAAGGGTCACACAAACAATGATGTGCACTTTTCAAATAATGGGCTAGTTGCGTATCTCCGCCATCTTGGATTTCCGGTCTAGCGAGTGTGTGCATAGATACTTCCGGTTGTGCTAAACGCCAGTGCAGAGAACCGGAGAAATATCCAAATATTACCTTCTATATATGTTTACAGGATTTATAATATCACTTAAAATGCAAATAAGATCTACACTGCTACTATTAGTATACTATAAATGTTAACTGAGCCAGTGGCATTTGAAACTTGGGTCCGGTGAATGAATGAAATACACTAATCCATAGGCCTACTGTTCACGAAATGAAAGTTGAACTCATGGTGTGTACACACAGCTACACAATGTCTTTTTCCCTTACCAATCATGTAAATGTACAAATTACGTATTTCTCAAAAATTTTTGTATTACATTGATTTTTTTTTTTCAATGAAATATTTACCTTGTGAGACATGGGCTGCGATTTATCTTCATAAATATCCATTTCTCAATTGTGCACATACATCCGTTTGTTCCATCATCATTTTCACAACATATTTTAATATTTTACACATGGTTAACTTTTGCATCATCAACAACATATTTTTTAAAAGAAAAAAAAAAAAAACTCACCGACGCCATCTTGTGCACCGAGCCCATTAACAAAATGGTGGAACTTTTCAGAAACTAATTTGACCGCTGCTCATAGTAATTGTTAGTTTTAGTCTGAAATACACCAAACTAGACTGGTACTTCTACTTTAGCATTCCAAGTACAAAACAAAAAAACCACCTATGCCTCACTAGTCATACATCAAGGTTTCACTGTACTGGACGAACAAACATGAGTTACCTTTCAAAGTTCAATTGTTATGTAATCAGACTAACTGCCAGGTCGAGGATGGGGACAGGTATATAAAAAAAAAAAATTGAATATAAATTATATTAAAAATTATATAGAAATAGTACTTTTTCTATGATTTTTCTTAATTATACACTGAAAAAGAGTCACATGGGTTACTCTAAAACTCTGAGAAACTGATGTTTCCTCATAAGCCACTCAAAATCATTTTTACTAACCTAAGAATTTACAATATCCATTTAATTAAGACAATGCATTTACAGAAGGTAGTTTATGCCAACAAATTATAATGTTCAGCTTTTGATTGTTGACAATTTTGATGCATATTATCAGCACTTGATAAAATGCTTGACACAAATCTCGCTCTACTATTTTTTTAATGTTCTGTACTTTTTTAGGAGTAAACTGTCAGAAAACAATATGCAAAATTGTACCTTTAACATAAGTCAGAAATGTATTTTTATCTTATATATCCCTAAAGGCTATATATTAGTATTTTGTTGTACTAAAGGTACACATGTCCCTAAAAGTAATTCTTCTAAAAGTAGCACAAACATGTAATTGAATGCAAATATGCAACAGTGATAGTACACTGGTAAAATTAATCACCAAGTTATCAGCACACAAAATACCTGTACGCTCAAACAAACAAGCCCAAAATCAATACTTTCCATTGCTGTGATGTCGACATCCTTAGTCACTGGTCTTATGGGGAAGCTGTGTGCTAAACTGGAGTTTACTCACTTCTCAGAGTAAGAGAGAGAGGTATTCTGATGGCAGTAGGCTAAACAAAAGTCCTTATATTCTGATTCCATTCCCTCTTGTTTCTACTCATATTCTAACCTCTGGAGTTAAAAAGGGAAGAATGAACTATCTAAAGGAAGTGGTCATACTGCTGTTAGGTCCGTACCTGATTCTGCTGTGCAGGAGAGTGTCAGGTGAACAGGTGAGTATAAGATCTCTAAATGACAGGTCTGAAGATATAAAAGATATAATCAAAAAGGCCTTTTCTTTGTTACTAGGCAATTATGTTGAGAAACTAGTGCTCTTTACGATGTTAAATATAATTTGCAATCGTAAAACTGCAGAGGCAATTGCTACCATGCAACTGAATCAACAGAAATTAAAAGGTAAAGGCTAAAGTTGACAGCACAGATATGAATGAAGATTCTATGTGTGCTGAGGCTTGCTTGCTTGCTTGATCCACTTCTCCCACTTTACACTCAAAAATGACTTCTGGTAATATCAGAAAAAATAGATTATTAATAGATTTAATTATTATAGTTATTAATAGATAGATAGATTATTATAGAAATTATTAACTAAGCTTAAATTTGACATTAAATGAGTTCATGTAAAAGAAAATTCACTTGCTTTGCCTTTTAAAAGATTATTGTATTGTAAGAGTATTGCCCCCTCTTTTTAATATCTTGTGAAACTCCAGTTACAAAAAAAGACTTTTCTTTAAATTAAATTCCACATTTGTAAGTGAACTTGGATAAAATGTAAAGTAATATATTATGTAATGGAAATATTAAAGATAAAATTATTCAAGCCAACTTCATTGATTAGTTAACAGACATGTTGTACAATGTCTAAGTTTTAGTGTGCTATCACACAAACTAAAAATGGGATTTACATGTAATTTCTATAAAACAGTAGTTTTTATTATTCCTTTAATTTTCTTTATGCCAAATTTGTATGACATTTAAAGGATTACACAATTCAGTTTGATGGATTTTTCTTATGTAATTCGTTTTTTAAATTTTAAGTAATGTATAAACAGAAAATAGGCTTACACACACACACACACACACATAATATATAGTGAATGTATACAGTTTATGAAAAACTTCTAAGCTCTTTCTTTAATTATATTTTTCCTATTTAAAAAAAAAAAACATAACCAGTATTGCCATGTTAAATGAAATCATTTTGGACTAACAGTGCATGCATCTGCTAACATGTTCAAATTCTACATTTCAAAACCTATTACAGAAGACAGACCACAGCACACACTGTATATTTTGAGTTAAATGGCTGGCCTGGAAGCAACTTAAGCTGACAAAGTCATTGCACGGTTAGCGTATTTGACACTGAATTCGCTGAACCCTGGTTCCACGCTTGCCCGGGGCAGCAGTATTTACACTGGCGGCTTGTCTGGGATATCGCAGATGCTTGTGTTTACCTAGCCTTTAGCAAGAGTGCGAGAGATATGTCTCAATGTAATCTGAGCATGCTTGGCTGCTGTATGATGTTTGTTGTATGATGTCAAAACAGTTCTCTGATTTTTGGGATGACTGAGACAGATATCCGGCAAGGGAATCATCAATCTTGCACACAGACAGTCCAAATGGACTCCCTTAATGCAGACGAGCGCAAATCTCTCTGACATCACAAGGTGAGTTGACTTTGTAAATCGCAATTTCTTGGCGCTCAACTGTAGCTGCTTATCGTGTATCTAATTCAAACATACAGAACATCATAGTGGCAGATCTGACTGTGAGATGTCTTACCTCGCACTTACAGCATTAGATCTTTCTTTGAGTTTCGGACCCTTGACCCGGAGGGGGCCATCTTTTATGGAGACACCAAAGATGGACGGGACTGGTTTGTGCTTTCACTGCGTGATGGCATACCTGAAATGCAGATTGGGAAAGCAGACATCTTAGTGAGCGTAAAAGGAGGTCAAAAACTCAATGATGGGGTCTGGCACTTGGTAAATACCGTTTATCTTTTCTAAATCTCTACTGATTTCTCTGAAGCAATTTAAAACAACATCCCTTTGTATATGATACTATATACACTAGAGTTAGGGTTAGGGTCTTTAAAATTTTTTAATGTGATAGAAAAGCTGCATTTTCAGCAGACAGTCTTCAGTGTCACATGAAACCTCACAAATCATTCTAATATGCTGATTTGGTGCTCAAGAAACATTTCTTTATTTTATCAATGTTTAAAACAGTTGTATTGCTTATTATTTTTGTGGAAACCATAATACATTTTTTTTCACAGGATTTATTGATGAAATGTGATTTGGGATTTATTGATAAATCTTCTAAGGATTCTTTGTTGGTTTTGGACAGCTGGAGTTGCGCAGTGAGGGCAAATTTGTGGTGCTAGAGGTAAACAACAATGTAGAGCTTATAGTCGGTCTTCATTCTAAACTGGCAGAAGATAAACTAACAGGAAAGATACGTCTTGCTCTTGGTGGCATGCTGGTGGACAAACAAAAGCTCTTCCATCCAGTATGTTTACTTGTATTTTCCATTAATAATTAATAATTAATAATTATCACTGACAGCATTGACTGACCAAATGTTCTTTTCTTTATTTTATTTCTCAGTTTGAGCCAGAAATGGATGCTTGTATAAGAGGAGGGCATTGGCTAAATCTCAGCACCCCCTGGGATGCAGACTCAACATGGGAACCCCGGCCCTGCTTCTCTGAGATCAAGAAAGGGAGCTATTTTCCAGGAACTGGAGTGGCTATGTTTAATACATCTGGTGAGCGAAGAATCGTGTATGTTTAAACTTGTATTGAAGATTAGATAACGTTATTCTTCCATGCACATATCACGACAGATCTTCCTGGACTTAAGACGGAAGAGGCCGGTATCACAGTCGAGATCTTCGGATCCTGGACTGGGACAACGTTGAGTCTCCAAAGCACAGGATTTGAGTATGTTTTGAGAGAGTTAGATGGGAATAAAGATGTCAAGGTATGCACACAGTAAAAAAAAATCCTATCATTAATGAAATTAATTATTGTCATTTAAATGATGCCCCCACTAATGATTATTACAAAGAAAACTAGAGATAATTTCTTTAAAAGTACACAGGTCTATTACGAGCAATCTTTTTGGTAACACTTTACAATAACGTTCCATTTGTTAACATTAACATGAACTTATAATGAAAAAAATAAAACATTTATTAATCTTAGTTAAATGTTAATTTAAACATTTACTAACACTTTATTAAAAATCAAAAAGAGTACCTGTTAATGGTCCTGAGGTGACATGAACTAACAATGAACGGATGTATTTTTATTAACTAATTTATACAACTAATTTTATCATCATTTACTTAACCCTCATGTTGTTCCAAACCTGTATGAGTTTCTTTCTTACGTCAAACATAAAATAAGATATTTTGAAGAATGTTGGTAATTAAACAATTGACTTCAATAGCATTTCTTTCCCTACTATGGAAGTCGATGAGGACCACCAACTGTTTGGTTCTTCAAAATTCTTCAAAATATCTTCTTTTGTGTTCAATGTAAAAAGGAAACTTATACAAATTTGGAATGACATGAGGGTGAGTAAATGATGACAAAATTTTCATTTTTGGGTGAACTATTCCTTTAATAAATACTGTAACAAATACTTTGCTCAACATAAGTAAATTTTAGTTAATGCATTAACTAATGGGACCCTATTGTAAAGTGTTACCCATTTATCTGCACTGTAACAGGAGGTGCAGTTGGGCCTGAAAGAGGGATCGGAAAGTGTTGCCCCTCCCCATGAACCTGCAACACTTACTTTCACCATACTGAAACATTCACTTGTGGTAAACAGCAAACCAGAGCTTGAAACGGAAAGTCTGGACTTTTTCTCCATGTGGAAAAATGGGATGCTACTGACTTTTGGGGGACTGCCAGGTAAATTTGCGAGGTGGAAGTAAGCAAGAATTTCCGTGCTCAAGTACTCCTCCTTTTTCCAATATCCTCTATGTTCTGTGTTAAATTCTCAATGTTTCGCTTGTATCTGTCAAGTAGACAAAATTTTTTGTATTAAACAAATCCTTCTACTTCACATTGAACCCTTTTTTTTTCAGGTGACAGTGAGGCGGCAAAAAATACACATTACCTGTGTGGGTGTCTGGAGAAAATCCTTGTCCAAGGCCAGGTCATTGATCTTGATCGGGCATTGTACAAACACACAGCGGTATCATCTCACAGCTGTCCTACAGAAGCAATGAATGAACTCACTTAATAGCGATACAAGGCATTCATCCTAGCAGGCTAAACTCTAAGATTCCCTTCATGTATCTTACACACATCTTATATCTGTCATAGGCAGGCCTATTTAAAGATGCTCAATGTTCAGTTGACCCAAAACCTCCAAAAATGTACTGATGGGCTGTTATGTTACATTGAGCAATAAAATACATTTGAAATTAAATGGCAGATCTTTTCAGGACATTTATGATTGAAAAAGGTAAATCCCTTTGAACTTTGTTTACAAACGCATCTAAAAGGGAATGTTTTTCAATGAACATCTTTTAATCAACAAAATAAATCAAGATCAATAAAACATTCATTGTTTCATTCATTAATGTATACTACATGAAGCCAATACAAAAAATGTGCAGGTTATGTAAAATAAATAAACAAATTAATTAATTAATTATGGGTTAGTCTGATAATGCATCATATATATATGGAAGTTCATATTTTAAGACTTAAGTTTATGACAGCAATAACACACACACACATATATATATATATATATATATATATATACACACACACACACATATACATATTATATATATATATATATATATATATATATATATATATACATACATACATACATGATCTTTACAGCTGAGGTCAAAAGTTTACATCCCTCTCTCAGAATCTGCAAAATGTTCATTATTTTACCAAAATAAGAGAGATCATACAAAATGCATGTTATTGTTTATTTAGTACTGACCTGAATAAGATATTTCACATAAAATATGTTTACATATAGGCTACGCAGGGGTCGGCCCATAATATAACTGCATATTTAGCAAGAATTCATGAGCGGGACATGGACATGAGCAGGTAGTTATAGTTCTCAAGGAATTTGTTTGTTCCTTCTAGATACTGAATATTTTCAGCTGAAAGCATGATTTAAACAAGTACTACAACACTTATTGACTCGCACTCGCTCTCTCAATAATGCATTTAAACAAATGTAATCTTACTTCATCTGTATCCGATTTCGAATGAGCAGAAATCTGTAAGAAATGCAGGTTTCTTACAGATTTGTTTTCATCACAAACAAAATTTGCACAGCAAAAAGCAGCAATTATACCTTTTAATGCTAACAACCATGTTATTATCTTGTCATGTGGTGGGAAAAAGTTTGCACTTTAGTGTTCCAATAAGCCACTTTGAAACTTTCCTGTTATCTTATTTTTTAATATACGTTATGAACAGAAGTGTGATATTTCAAACCTACTGAAACACTTCAGATGCGGAGGAGCGATTATTAAATACTCGGAGCACGGAGGGACACGCTCCACTCCGCTGGACACCGCCACACAAATGTGGCTGTCCTCCTAAATTACAGGATTTAACACAGAGTAACAGCTCACTACCAGTTACAAAAGACACTGTAACAGTCTGTCACAGGCAATTCTAGCTGCGTTTTTCATCAATTAATTTCTTAAATTATCCTTTGACTATATTCTGGCTCACCATCTAGTGGCAAGATTTTTTACTTGCCGACACCTGACATATAGTCTACAAGAGAAAATAATAGTTGCATTTATAAAAACGACCCTGTTCAAAAGTTTACATCCTCTTGATTCACTGTGTTGTTACCTGAATGATCCACAGCTGTGTATTTTTGTTTAGTGATAGTTGTTCATGAGTCCCTCGTTTGTCCTGAACAGTTAAACTCTTTAGAAAAATTCTTCAGGTCCCACAAATCCTTTGGTTTTCGAGCATTTTTGTGTATTTGAACTCTTTCCAACAATAACTATGATTTTGAGATCCATCTTTTCACACTGAGGGACTCATATGCAACTATTACAGACGGTTCAAACGCTCAGTGATGCTCCAGAAGAAAAACCATGCTGGGAAACATGAAATTATCTTCTGTAGCCTCTGAAGGGCAGTATTAACCCTCTGGCCCTCTTCGGTCATTTTTGACTGAAAAATTTTATATTTTGAAATTTAAAAAATCTTAGCTTCATCAGAATGAGATGACACTTGGTGACTTTTGTCACATTAGCAATATGAACACACAAAAAAATCATGGACATGATTCGGATATGTTAAAGAGTCCAAAAAAAAAAATAGTCATAATTGCCTTCTTCGCGGTCAAAAATGACCGACATAGGAAATGAATGGGAAATACGAAAAAATGTGAAAACTCAGTGAATATTTTGGTGGTACTAACTACAAATCAGCCACTGGTCAGAAAAAAAAGTGTGCAGCAATCAAGGGGTGACTGTCTAGAATATCAGGAGTGCAAAATAGACACCCACACACGTGCACACACGCGCACACACATACACATATAGCCTGCATATATACACAGAAATGAACTGGTAAAACTGCAACAGAGCAAATTTTGAAAATATGTTAACATTAATTGAATTGCATTGAATAAAATATCAATTAATTACAAAATGTTTATATAAAGTGTTTTGAATTATCACTATCTATTCCTTATTTTGTTGTTAATTATCAAATACTGAGTAACAAAAATGCTTTCTATGTGTTCCCTTTCTAACAAGATTTTAATGTTTGACTGTAATCATAATGTAAAACCTGATACTTATCTAACCAAAAATATCTAAACCTTGACAAAAAGTAGTCTTTTAGAATATCTAAATATATATCTAACAGCAAAACCTAAAAAAATTAAGAAATTATGTCTAAAAAACAACGGGAATCCAAAAGCCTCTGTATATATCTATATAGGTTGCTAATACAAGAGGTTACGCAACATTACACAAGTTGTTATTTTTAATGCCTCCAGATGGACCAATTCTCACTTCAAAAAAATGGATTTTAAATGCCTTCACTCTATTTTAATGTGAAATATTGCATTTATTAAAAAATATTAAATGAATAAAGAAATAAAAAATATTAATTCTAATGGAGAAAATAGCTCATTAAAATTGTATAAATATTACATAGTATCATAAAATTCCCTAAAAATCATAAATAATAATCAAAAAATATTATTGAACAAAAATATATTACATTGATTTTCCTGAGGAAAAAAAAAGTTACATTTCAAGGCTTCGGTCACTTTTGACCGCGAAGGAGGCAAGTGTGACTCCTAAACGAAGAGGGCCAGAGGGTTAAATGAAAAATATGATATTTATGTACACATCTCCATTCTGTTCAAAAGTTTTCACCTTTGTAAACTTTTGACCTCAACTGTATATAACAATAAATCAACCCTGGAACTATTTTATTTATTGATTTATTTAAAAAAGACATTTTAAACGTAATCTTTATGCTAAATAAATAAACTCCTAGAACACAAAAAGTTTAATAAACACCCACCTAATGTTTTTGGCTACATGAGCTTGTTATGCAGGTTTATCTGTAATACACTGCCATCTAGAGGACCTTCTCAACAAACATAGTACAGTTACCACAAATTTAAAATTGGGTTATTTTTTTTTAATATCAGTAATACATTAATCAGTTTTCTGCTTAAAGTTCCTCGGTTTTAAGCAGTTCCCAAGTACAGGTCTTGATAGAGTTGTTAAAGTCGTTATATAATTGAGTTCTTCGTATGAGAGGGTTGTTTAATTCATCACTAACTTCATTTGCGATGTTATGAACTGTGGCGTTTGAGTATTTATTTCTGTATACTCACATATTACCTACCTCCAGCACATTTATCCAGTTTTATCGGCTCGTGCGCGTTTGCTGTATTATATTTACACACTCAAGCATCATGCGCTGATATTTATTTATGCCGACAAATATACCCAGAGCCAATGGCGAGTTGCCCACAAGCGACTCTCCACTGTCGCAAAACGACGCACGGTGTCGTGCACCGTGCCGCCCGTGCGAAGATGGCGGCTGAGCTGCATCCGCGCAGCGGAAAACTGATCGGTTTGTCGAACTCCAACCGAACCGCTCAACGGAATCAACCGGTACAAGAATTCAACCACGGCCTGGTCCTCAGTCGGGAGCCGCTGCGGGACCGCGATGTCTTCACTGTCCGCATCGACAAGAAGGTAAACAAGCATGTCCCACCATAGAGAGAGAGAGAGGGAGAGAGAGAGAGAGAGAGGGAGAGAGAGAGAGAAATCGAGAAAAGGGTGGGAGTGTGTGTCAGGTCGTCTGCAGTGCTTCACTGTCAGAGCTTATTCATAGGTCATGCGTGGTGTTTAGGTGTGTGGATGTCCCAGGACGTGCGTGTGCGGCGGGTTTTGCAGTCATCTGTCATGGCTTGTCAGTGCTGCTGTTGATGTTTGGATGCTGGTCTGCTTGGCTATTCCTGGACTGTCATTATCACTATCAGATGAATCTCATCTGATCACAACAGTCTGCATATACACAGAATATTTTTAGGAAATACAACTATAGATGCTCAATTGGAAGCCCATGTAAACATGTGTCCTTAGCTGCTGGTTTTGATTCATTCCAGTGAATCGATTCTTTTGAATTCACTGATTAGTTCATTGACCCTGTTATATCAAGTGACTGTCTTTTCGCGTGTCGTGAGTCATTAAACCATTTAGTCAGGTGATTCGTTCAAAAACAAGATGACCAAAGCAAGCATAGCATGGTCCGAGAGGATAACTGGGAAGGTTTTTTCCTGTGACCAGAGGCAGGCCTGCTCATTTGAGACTGTGGGAGAAGGGAGCCACACAAAAATTTTGTCTCAGGCTTCATGAATTGTAGCAGAGGTCTTGAAATTAAGATGTTTACAAATCTATGAATAGAAGGATTGCATAAGCATCAAACACATCTTCCATAGAAATGATGATAAAATTAATATTTTCATTTTTCTTCTCCTTTTTGACAGTTCACAATATCAAAGACAACAGTCAGCTGCCTAGATACATAGTATTTATTACTTACATAATGCCTTTTTCAGCTTGTGCGTGATCAACTGGTATCTCAGTTTTCTTAACAGCATGTGTTTTTCAAAAAAACCGGCTTCAAAATTCACATTTGAGGGGTGTGTAATGTAGAATAATAAGTTGTTGCCTGTATGCAGATGCTTATTGTCATAACCCGCTGCTTGTTAGCCTCACATCAACCTTGAAGCCATTAAAGAGTTTAAATCAAACTGTAATATCTTACAAGTCAGACATAATGATGAAAAGTTTATTCTTTGACATTCTCAGATTCTACTCAGTTTCTTTTCATGCATTTGAAGGGTGATAGACAGTCAGCTGATTCACGTAAACATGTTTGACCTTTCTTACCTACGAAATTCTACTTTTATCTCTGTTAATGCGTTTCAGTAGATATCCGAGCAGCATTTAGTTCATATCGGTAGTCTGTACTGTTGTCTATGGATTTTTAATTAAGAGTGACCTTGCTGTCTGCTTACGTACCATATCTCTCACACTGCCGCTGCCACTTCCATTTGCTTTTTGCAGTGCACTTTTAAAAAACAGAGTTTTAATATATAACAACATTATCCTGCTTTGGAGGTCAAAACCATTCCCAGTGGTTCATCTTACTTCTTATGCCCTTGAATAATCATTAAAACACCCATGGCATTATTATATTCACTATTAATAATCACAGCTTGTCAGTGTATGATCATTGAATTTATCGTGTTACTGTGAACAGACAAGAGTGCATTTCAGAAAGATTTCTGGAAAAAGAAGTTCTAGCTAATAATAATAAACAAAGCAACACAATGGGCCTCTTTCACTAAAGCGTCTTTAGACTCAAATTTGTGCGTGAAAATGCGCATACAAGCAAATGATGATTCACAGAAAAAATATAGGAACAACCGAAACCACACTTGTACACATTGTAAATCACACTCTTTAGTAGGTAATCAGTTTGTGACTATAAAATAGTTTGTTCTGTATGGTATGAATTTAATACGGATGTTGTCATTGTCATGTGACAGTTGCATTGCTTCATTGCTGTTCACAAATCCTCTCCCATGGCTTCATGGGATAGTAAAGTGTCCATGGAGTGCGCACTTCAGAATCTCACTCAAACTAGTAGGCCATCTGGGAACTTTTCGCCTACTGCTTTATGAAAACTGTAAATTTGGACATACTACTCTTTTCACGTACTGTTTTTCACTTCCTACTATATTGTTTGGAAGTATGCAATTTCGGATGCAGCCATATTCAGGGGATTTTAGAATCATGTTAGGATGAAATTTTATACGTGGGTATTTCATCTTAATATATTTAATCATTTACAGTGAAAAAGTAAGGAAAGCTTGCATTGTCGTTTGAGCTGTGAAAATGAAAGGTCTGTAATCTGGGTCTGTCTTAAAATGTTTATTGTGTTAGAACTGCTTTTGAGGATGGCACACTTGGCATTGCTTGAGGATCTTGCTGCGCATGCTGTCAGGCAAGAGCATTTTTAGAGAGTGTCATATGTTTGCTGAGAGTGAATAAAGGGAACATCATAACTCATGTGGAATACTCCAAAAACGTATTCAAATTCAAGGTTAAGAACAAATTCATGTGCTTATGCACATGTTGTGAATGAAGTGTTGTAATTTTAGTGAGACATGTGCATACAAATGCAAAATAATCCATGCAATTACTAGTAATTGTGACACACTAATCTAACGTTTATTCAAATCATGATACTGCCATAGTACATAATTTATAAGTTATAATTTACATTTATAATTTGATTCTGTATATTTTTGTTATGTTTTTGACATCATCTTGCATCCAGTGAGCTCCTACACTAAATGTTTTCAGGAGAGAATATGTTTTAGCCAGATTTGGTCAAATAAAATGCAGCCTAAACAATTTTATGATAGTCTGCGCCTAATTTTTAAAAGAAATGACTTTCAGTTTTTGAAGCTTGAGAAAGGAAGCGCACAGCAAAACAATATTATTCCTATTGTTCCCTGATATTATTCCAGTCTTACTGTTTCCTCACTTCTAAACAGTGGGGAAAAAGACAATGGACAGATTACTGGTCACTTATGTAACCAGATTAGAGAAATAACTTTATCACATTCAGTGCCGCCTGTCCCTCTCCTCAGCTTGCCTTAACCCAGATACACACAGTCCTGCCGCACTGACAGCCTACATAACATCCACATAAAGACATTTGAGGAATGCAGTGATGATACAAAAGCTAGAAACAGCATTTTAGTGTGTGAGATCTGTTTAACTGAATGTTCTGGGTTTAGCTCAATTAATGGCACCTGTGGCGTGATTTTAATTACCAATGAAAATAATTTCAATTCGGCCCTCGAGGAATGGTCGTATGAATGGCTTGCACTTGCAATGGAAGTCTGTTGGACAAAGCTAAGTCCATGAGTAAACATTAAAATATTGTTTTGAATGTATAGCAAGTAGCTAAAAGACTCTCCTGTGTTGACTCTGAAGTGCTCATATGTGCGAGAGTATACCAGAAAGGGAAGTACCTATCTACAAATTACTGTTTACATTGGAGCTAACTACACATGGAAGTTCATTGGTGGATGGATAACAAAGTTTGTCCAACTTGTACAGTCTACACACACAACTAAAAGGATGATTTAGACAGCTTTTACATCTCCTGTAATACAATTTTGAAGAAAATTAATATGATTAATATATAACTGATATCATGTTTTCTCTGTAGACTTCAATTGTGGATTACTGTAAATGTGATTTTACTTTGTTTTTACACATCCCCTCCCCATTTTTTCTCTTTGGTAATAGTCTTTGAACCCGGAAAATTGTTATATATACATACACACTTCCAATCAAAATTTTTTGAAAGAAATCTCTTTAAATGCTCACCAAGGCTGCATTAATTTGATTAAAGATGCAGTAATAAGAGTAATATTATAAAATTATATTACAGTAAAAAGGCATTATGTTTTCAAATGCAATTTATTCCAGTGATGGAAAAGCTGAATTTTCAGCAGCCATTACTCCAGTCTTCAGTGTCACATAATCATTCAGAAATCATTCTAATAATCTTTTGTAACATTATACATGTATTTGCTGTCACTTTTGATCAATGAATCCTTGCTAAATATAAATAGACATTATAAAAAAATTACTGAATCCAAACGTTGAGTGAATATATATACACATATACATACATATACATACATATATATACATATATATATATATAGAGATATATAGATATATATATATATATATATATATATATATATATATATATATATATATATATATATATATATATATATATATATATATATATATATATATATATAGGTATTAAAGATCATAGGCCTAATACTTAAATAAGTTATCTTTAAAATTCCTTTTATTAGACACAGAAAGTTATTGAGAAAGACTATAATATGTTGCAGGCCTGGCTTGAACTTGTGGCACTCATTTGAGCACCATGGTTCACTCACCATGTACCATGGTTCTGAGACTTCTGAGATTATTTATAAAGAGTCATAAAGGGATTGACTAACTGACTAATGTTTCTATTCCCTTTGGTCCAGGTGAACTCGTGGAGCGGTTCTATAGAGATCGGAGTGACTGCGCTGGACCCAGCCAGTCTGGAATTTCCCAGCAGTGCCACAGGGCTGAAGGGGGGCTCGTGGATTGTGTCCGGCTGCTCTGTGCTAAAGGACGGCCGCTCAGTGCTGGAGGAGTATGGTCGCGACCTGGACCAGCTAGGGGAAGGGGACCGTGTGGGGATCCAGCGGAATGGGAAAGGAGAGCTGCATCTGTGGGTGAACGGGCAGGACTGTGGCACGGCGGCAAGTGGACTTCCTTCCCGTTTATGGGCCGTGGTGGACCTCTATGGGAAGTGTACCCAAGTGACTGTGGTAAGCTGTGAACCCCCACCTGAAATGGATGGGGAAGAGGATGAAGAGGTGGAGGATGAGATTGTGTCGACGCAAGCGGTGTCCATAATGGCAGATGCTTGCCGTAGCCATGATGATAGGGCTGGAGCTATCGTGCTGTCTGCAGCTGGCGCTACAACAGCCATGATGAATGGATCAGCAGAGGAAGGTAAAACTAGACCACATAGTATAGAGTGATGGAAAGGATTTCAAGTAGTTGGGTCAATAACATGCTGCTCGTATCTGTTATTTAACGAAAACTTTAAAAGAAGACCTTATTAAGTAGTTATAATTGTATATAATTGTCCATTATTAATTCTTATGTATGTTAATAAACTGCTTATTGATATTTGAAAAACTTTTGTCCCCAAAAATGTAAGTCATTTGGTGCTTTGAACCAAGCAGAAATATGCATTCCGATTCCCGAAAAGTTTAATAATATTTATTAATTGTGACCATGGACCACAAAACCAGTCATAAGGGTCAATTATTTGAAATTTATACATCATCTTAAAGCTGAATAAATAAGCTTTTCATTGATTTGTTAGGATTGGAAAATATTTGGCTGAGATACAACCATTTGAAAATCTGGAATCTGTGGGTGCAAAAAAAAAATCAAAATATTGAGAAAATGGCCTTTAAAGTTGTCCAAATTAAGTTCTTAGCAATGCGTATTACTAATCAAAAATTAAGTTTTGATATTTACGGTGGGAAATTTACAAAATATCTTCATGGAACATGATCTTTACTTAATATCCTAATGATTTTTGGCATAAACGAAAAATCGATAATTTTGACCCTTACAATGTATTGTTAGCTATTGCTACAAATATAACCATGCTACTGGTTTTGTGGTCCAGGGTTACAATTAATAATTCATGACCCTTTTTTAAAAATATATTTAAAAAAATCTATTTAATTATATTTAATATTTAAAAGCTTTTTGAAAATAATAATTAAGATTACATTTGCATTTAAGTGTACATTTGCATGTATTCAAGGTGTAAGGAAAATGTTATTACAGTTTATTGATGGTTATACCACATGATATTTTTATCATTCATTCGATTAAAAATTTCTCAAAAATGCTTAGAAAACCATGAATACAAACAGTAAATTTCTAAGAATTTTGTTGGGATTTACTTTTTAACTAGATTTTAAAAAGATTTATTCTTTGCTTTATCATGGACACTCTTAATATATCCTTTGGCCCTGTTGTAATGAACGAATGTTTACTGTTTGTTTTCTCATCAGTGCCTGAGGTGTCAAGTGCGCACAGTCGGCCCGACAAATTTCCAAACAACTTTGAGCCTGATAGTGGTACGTCACTTTTAAAATAAGCCTTGGTTATTTATCGTTGTAAATCTGGAATGTCATTGTTGTTTTCTTTATATTTTGCTCTTTATCTTCTTTTTTTTTTCCTCACAGTTTTGACTGAGCACCAGTTATTCGATGTGTTCAACAATGCCATTGTCTCTCTGTATCGTTCGGAGGATGAGGGTGGAGAGGACTTGGGGGTGGGAGGGGGAGGCTCTGACTCCTCGAGGGGTGGCACAGGAAGTAGCGGTGGAGGCCGAGGAATAGGAAGTGACAGTGGCATTGGTGGCGGAGGGACAGGTGGAGGCAGTAGCAGCAATAGCAGCCCAGCAGGGAACTCTGGTGGCAGCATGACAACCAATGATGCTCTGCTGTTTCATGAGAAGTGTGGCACACTGATCAAACTAAGCAACAACAATAAGACAGCAGAAAGGAGGAGACCGCTGGATGAGTTCAATAACGGAGTTGTCATGACCAATCGACCACTCAGACACAACGAAATGTTTGAGGTATATAGTTTAAGAAATTAATACTCTTATTTAGCAGGGATACATTAAATTGATCAAAAGAGACAGTAGAGACATTTATAATCTCACAAAATATTTGTTTGAAACAAATGCTGTTCTTTGTAACTTTATATTCATCGAAGAATTCTGAAAAAAAAAAATAAAATAGCATCATGTTGGCGCCACCGTTGTGCTTCGGGCGTCCCGAGTTTGAGTTTTGGCTTGCAGACCTTTTCCGATCCCATCCCCCCTCTCTCTCCCACTTCGCTTCCTGTCTAAATACTGTCCTATCACAATAAAGGCAAAAACGACAAAAATAAATCTAAAAAAAGTACCACATTTTCCACAAAAATACAGCACAACTGTTTTCAACATTGATAATAATAAGAAATGTTTCTTAAGCGCCAAATCAGCATATTATAGAATAATATTACATTTGTTATTACCTTTAATTTAATTTATTAATAGAAAACTGATTTTTTTTAAAGTTGTAGTAATATTTCACTATATTGTATATTTTAATCAAATAAATGCAGCCATGGTGAGCATAAGAGACTTCTTTCAAAAACATTAAAAATATTAACTTTATATTATTTAAATATTCAAAGTAATTTTTCTTTGTTTTTCTTTTTTTAAAATTTTTTTTTGCTTTTTAAATTCCCTGAAGAGATTTACTAATTAAAATAATATTGAGCAAAAATTTTATTCATATAATAATCCTTTTAATTCCAATTTTCTGCCAAAAAATTGTTTGGCTGTAAGCAGTATTTTTTAAAAATGATTTCTTTAAAGTACAAACATAATACAACTAACTGATAATATTATTATGCTCAAAATAATTATACAGCATTTATACAAAACAAATTAAAAAATATAGTAAAAGTAAAATTTTTCATGTACTTTACACCTCTGATTATATTGATGCACTTGTCTGTTTCAGATTCGCATTGACAAACTGGTGGATAAATGGTCTGGTTCCATTGAGATTGGAGTGACAACCCACAACCCAAATAATCTTGACTACCCTGCAACAATGACCAATTTACGTTCAGGTACCATCTTTATTATTCTGTTATATAATAGATAATAAATCCTCATTTCTCATAGATTCATTACAAGATACATAACAGGCACATGTGTATTTGATATAACTAAATCATAGTGTTCATTACATTCTTCTTGTTCTTAAGGCACAATCATGATGAGTGGCTGTGGGATTTTAACCAATGGGAAGGGGACTCGTCGGGAATACTGTGAATTCAGCCTGGATGAACTCCAGGTAAGTTGGCAGCATCTGTGAGTCTTATGATTATCTCATGTAGTCGAATACTCAAGGTGATTTCCTTTGTTTATTTATACACAACATGCCCATTAAACTCTTTTATGCTTTTGTTATTTATAGGAGGGAGATCACATAGGGCTGATGAGGAAAGCCAGTGGAGCTCTGCACTTCTACATTAATGGCATTGACCAGGGTGAAAGTAATTTCTGATCTCAGTGATAAGAAATTCACACACAATTCAGATTATTCTAAAATACTTTTTCGAAATGATGTCATAGGGGTTGCAGCCAATCAGACACCTGGCGTAGTGTATGGAGTGGTGGATCTCTATGGCATGGCAGTAAAGGTCACCATCATCCACAACCATAACCACAGTGACCGTTTACGCCGCAACAATGCCATCATGAGGGCGCTGTCACCTGACGTGGGCCGGCCTCGGCCTGCTCTCTCATTGACCCCTGAGCCCGATGTCCCAGACCGCTTGCTCTTCCATTCAAACTGTGGGCAGAAGGCTGCAATCATCAGCGATGGCCGCACTGCTTTACGGCCTCAGTGAGTTCATTTAATCCAAAATTAACTAACTGATCTCTACTAACTGCATTAATAGAGCTATTGCATCATGGGACAGTTCAATGAAATCTTATTCTTTGGCACAGTGCAACGGATGACTTCAACCATGGCGTTGTGCTTAGCAATCGTCCGCTGCACTCCAATGAGGTTTTCCAGGTGCGCATTGACAAAATGGTGGACAAATGGGCGGGCTCTATAGAGATTGGTGTGACGACTCATAACCCCGCCTATCTTCAGCTACCATCAACCATGACCAACCTGCGCTCAGGTAAAGTGCTGCCACACAGTTACACCCAAAGGTCACAACTGAACGCTTAGCTGACTGATTAAAGTGTCCATGAGTCTAGGCAATGTTACTTGTGGCATCAAATGTAAAATGCATGAGTGTTGGTAGATGGCTAATCTAATGCACCGATATCTCCACAGGAACCTGGATGATGACAGGAAATGGTGTCATGCACAACGGAACTACAATTCTTGATGAATACGGGCACAACTTGGACCGTCTAAAAGTGAGTTTTGCAGCCTGGGTTAAACATTTTACGTCAGTTTTCAAGTGGCATTCCAAATTGGTATTGTCAACAGAAAAGGAGAATTTTGGAAAAACCTTCACACAGCTTTTTATACAACATATTCATAGTGACTACTAGTGATGCACTGAAATTTTGGGAACTGAAGACATTTGGCTGAAACAGAAGAAAGTTAATTTTTGGTTTTGGCCCAAATAGTTTTGAAGCGGTAAAATCATTGACCAAAACAGTTGTCTTAGTCAAAGTGCATTTCACATACACAACATGGGTAAGTAACAGCCAGTAAACATGCCAGCAGTGGGAATGCACAGTAATCAAAAAAGAATCCCGGATTACCAAAATGTAAAATTTGTACAGCTAAAATACAGAGAGGCAGCTCATTGACAAAGAACTTTACTATTTATCACCTTTGAACACTACACCCTAAATAGCATACCAAAGTCAGTTACCCAGTTACTCAAATTGAATTACTGTTTTCAAATAAATGAAAAGTTTCAATAAAAAATTCTTCAGTAGTGACCACATCTGTCAAGCCCCAAAAATGAAAAAGCAAGAAAAGTCAACTGTAGCCATGTTTGTAAAACTAAACCAAATATTGTCTTAAAGGTATAGTACACTCAAAAATGAAAATTCTGTCATTAATTACTCACCCTCATGTCGTTCAAAACTTTTAAGACCTTCGCTCATCTTTGGAACACAAATTAAGATATTTTTGATGAAATCCAAGAGCTTTCTCATCCTCCATAGACAGCAATGCAACTACCACATTCAAGCCCCAGAAAGGTAGTAAAGACATCGTAAGGGACATCAAAATAATCCATATGACATCAGTGGATCTAACGTAATTTTATGAAGCAACTGGAATACTTTGTGCACAAAGAAAACAAAAGTAATGGCTTTTATTCAACAATTTCATCTCTTCCGTGTCAGATTTGACGATCGTTCAAGACGGTATCAAGAAGCATGCATGTACATTCCTCTGCTTGTAAACAAACTCTGCGTGTTCTACGTCAGAACGTAGTGGGTTGTGGTACTCTCGTGAACACGCATCGAAGACTGACACGGAAGAGAAGAATTGTTGAATAAAGTCTTTATTTTTGTTTCCTTTGCACACAAATATTCTCAAAAGAGTATTTCTCAAAAATTACAATTGAACCACTGATGTCACAAGGACTATTTTAATGATGTCCTTACTACCTTTCTGGGCCTTGAATGTGTCAGTTGCGTTGCTGTCTATGCAGGGTCAGAAAGCTCTCGGATTTCATCAAATATATCTTAATTTGTGTTCCAAAGATGAGCGAAGGTCTTAGGGGTTTGGAACGACATGAGGGTGAGTAATTAGTGACAGAATTTTCATTTTTGGGTGAACTAACCCTTTAAATTTTCCTTTTTTTCTAAAGAACTTATCCTGGTTTAGCTGGTTTTATATTCATGTGCCTCGTGTGAATGTCTACAGGCTGGAGATACAGTGGGAGTTGTCCGAAAGGAGGATGGGAGTTTACATTTCTTTGTGAACGGAGTGCCTCAAGGCCCTGCGGCCTGGAATGTTCCGCCCAGCGTGTATGCAGTGGTGGACCTGTATGGACAGGCTGCCCAGGCCACCATCATGGATGATATGGGTGAGAGCAGTAAGGAGACAGTAGAAATGGGTGGATGTATGGTACACATCCTGAAGTACTCAGGAGACTTTTAAAAATCTCTTTCTCTCTCTTATAGCTGATCTCCCTCCCTTGCCTGATGACAACTCTGAGGCCCCTACTGCCATGTCTCCTGGTAGCCCATGTTCAGTTTTGGGAGCTACAGCTGCCAATGACTTGCGCTTTCATCAGCTGCACGGCACAAACGCTGTCATCACCAACGGTGGCCGAACGGCGCTCAGGCAGAACTGCCGCAGCGAGTTTAACGATGCCATTGTTATTTCAAACAGGTTACTTTTGTTTTAGCATGAACTCTAAAGTGCTTAGATCATGTTGGTTGATCTTAATGGATCAGTCATCGATTAAATGAATATTTTATGCTTGTGTGTCTCACTGAACAGGTGCCTTCGGGATGGAGAGCTCTTTGAAATTGTAATTCAGAAAATGGTGGATCGCTGGTCAGGCTCAATAGAAGCAGGTCAGCTTATACAAATCACTGATTCACTAAAGAAATACCACTGATTTATTAAAGAAATACCAGATTTACTTAAGAAACACCACAGAGTCACTAATGAAATATTGCTAATTCACTAAAGAAGTGGCCCTGATTAGCTTAAGAAATACCACAGGGTCACTAAAGAAATACCCGATTTACTTAAGAAACACCACAGAGTCACTAATGAAATATTGCTAATTCACTAATGAAATACCACTAATTCAATAAAGAAGTGGCCCTGATTCACTTAAAAATTACCACAGAGCCACTAAAGAAATACCGCTAATTCACTAAAGAAATTGCCTTGATTCACTTAAGAAATACCACTGATTTACCAAAAAAAATGCATGTCTTTGATTTACTAAATATTATTGGTTCATAAGAGTCATGTTTCGAAAAATTTGACTACAGCTGTTGCTGCTGTAGTGCAGGAAACATGGTTGTTTTGTTTGGTGTTCTAAAGCAGTAGAAAAATACTGGTTCCAGAAATATTAAAGGAACCGGATATTATTATTTCCAATAATCACTTGGTTCTATGTGTTTTTGTTTTTTTATGTATATAATCTGAATAAGAACCAGTTGTTGGTTTGTATTTTTCACAGGAGTAACCGCAATCAGACCAGAAGAACTGGAGTTCCCTAATACAATGACTGACATTGACTATGACACCTGGATGTTGAGGTGAGCTGTTGGTTAATGGATCAAAACTCCTTGCTTTGCCAGACCTGATACCTTATATCTCTCTTTGCTCTTTCTCTTCTGTAGTGGCACAGCGATCATGCAGGATGGGAATACCATGAGGAATAACTACGGCTGTGACTTGGACTCTCTGACCACAGGCTCCAGGATTGGGATGATGCGTACAGCTACTGGAGACCTGCATTACTTCATCAACGGCCTTGACCAGGGTGTAGCTTGTACCGGGCTGCCATCAGGTAATTTTCAAGAAAACTATTTCACCTTATGCAACACTGATATTTCAGAACTTAGTAATGTCTAACGTCCTCCTCCTTTTTCTTTTCTTCTGTCTTTTTTTAGAAGTATATGCTGTGATCGATCTTTATGGTCAGTGTGTGCAAGTGTCCATTACAAGTTCATCGGGGCCACTGGATAACAGTCTGTGTACCAGTAACATCACAGAGAAGAGCTTCCCCATACACTCTCCAGGTATTATATATTTTTTTTTTTGCATTTGAGGCATTATTCATTTATTAAGATTGATGATGATTTTAACATTCATGTCAACAACACCAGTTGGAAACAGGATCATATATTTTGGTCTACTTTTGTGTCTTTGTCACTCTCTAGTGGCAGGGGTTGCCCATCGCCTGCACAGCAAACATGGTAAGAATGTGGTGTTATTAGGAGACGGTTGTCAAGCGCTGAGGGTCGATGGATATGCCCATGGAATTGTGTTTAGCGCGAAGGAGCTCAAGACAGATGAGGTGTTTGAGGTGAGATGTGGGACGTGTTTTAATTTTCAACTGAAAAAAAAAAAAAGAAATTCAAAATGTGGTAGCACTTTACAGTAAGGTCCCATTCGTGATATCTTAACTAACAATGGGAATATGTTTGTTACAGTATTTTGTTAACATTGGTTCATAAAAATACAACATTGTTTAGTTCCTTCTTAAATAATATTAACAGATACAAGTTTTGATTTGAATAATGTATTAGTAAAGGGTGAAATTAACATTAACTAAGATTAAGAAATACTTTAGAAGTATTTGTCATTGTTAGTTCACGTTAAAGTAGTTAACTAATGGGATTGGTCACCCAAAAATGAAAATTCTGTCATCATTTACTCGCCCTCAAGTTTTTCCAAACCTGTATGAGTTCTTCTGTTGAACACAAAAGAAGATATTTTGAAGAATGTTTGTTGGTAACCAAACAACCATTGACTTCCATAATATTTTTTTATACTGTGGAGGTCAATGGCTACTGTTTCCAACATTCTTTAAAATATCTTTTATTGTGTTTAACAGAGGAAAGGAACTTATTAAAGGGTGAGTAAATGATGAGCGAATTTTAAATTTTGGGGTGAAAAAATGGAGCCTTGTTGTAAAGTGTTACCAGAAATTTTAGTGTCTTATTTACATATGGTCTTGTTGTTGTTTCTTTTAGGTGAAAATTAACAAGGTAGATGACAGATGGTCCGGTTCCCTTCATGTGGGTTTGACCACCCTGCAGCCCCCTGACCTACCATCCTGCCCTCTCAGCGGCCTCTCTCCTTCGCTTACCCAGCTCAGGTCAAAGGTCACCTGGGTCCTCGCCGGCTCCGAGGTCAGACGGAACGGAGTTCTACAGAGACAGAACTACGGCTGCTCTCTGGATCGGCTCACGGTAAGAGATCACAGGCGCATTCATTCCAATGACAAGAACTGTAACAGTAAAGTTTTAATATTTGTTCTAATTCTATGCGAAGAGAGAAGTCTACATCACATCTGTAACAATGACAGAGAAACGATAACCCTGGAATCCAGTTTAGAATGATTTTTTTTTTTTTTTCAACAAATGAACAATAAATCAGAATTCAACTGATTTTAAAGAGCTTAAGCATTCAAAAATACAGTAAAACAGTAATTACAATTTAAAATAAACCTTTCTATTTTAATACATATTAAAATGTAATATACTCATGTGATGGCAAAGTAAGAAACTTACACAGGTTTGGAACGACATGAGGGTGAGTAAATGATGACAACATTTTCATTTTTGGGTGAACTATTCCTTTAAGGTCCCAATATACTTCATTTGAAATCAAACAACCAACTGTTCTGACATTCAAAAATTTAAAAAAGTTTGCTCCAGCTGGAAAACACTTTTGAACTGGAACCTGACATTGACATGGAAATCTTCTCCAGTTAATTTCCTCTGTTCAGTCCATTGAGCCAGACACAAATACAAACATGAACACACTGAAGAGTGGTATATATAAGACTTCTCATTACTCCTAAGTGAAGAACGAGTATATCACAGCCTCAACACCTCCATTCTACTGTAGGTGGGAAATCGCGTCGGGGTGAAAAGATGCAGTGATGATACCATGCACATCCTCATTGATGGAGAGGACATGGGACCAGCAGCCACTGCAGTGGCGAAGGTACGAGTATACTGCTATATCTCTTAATATATCTAATTTTTCAGTTGTACAGTCTGCTCATCCACTTTTGTTTCAGAACGTGTATGCTGTTTTGGACCTGTACGGAAAGGTGACGGCCGCGTCCATCGTCAGCTCCACGCTAGTTGAGGATTCGGAATGTGTGAAAGCTCCCTCGCTCTCACCTGACAGCTGCAGCGAGGGAGAGGAGGACAGCACTCCTGTCAGAGAGGTGTGCCATCATATTTTAAAACTTGATTGGTTGTATTTTAATGTCAAGCTTTATTGGTATTTGTTTGTTTTTCAACTCTCAGTGTGAGAATGAGCCTGCCCTGGTGCCCACTGTCATGACTTTTTTGGAGAATCATGGAAAAAATATCCAGCTGTCCAATCAGAACCTGACTGCTGCCCGGGTGTCCAGCTACAACCAGGGTCTTTTGGTCACAGCTCAAGCTTTGCCGCGCCAGCAGCTCTTCCAGGTGTGTGTGAGTGTA
The DNA here is from genome assembly GCA_039654775.1 of Spinibarbus caldwelli. Taxonomy (NCBI): domain Eukaryota; kingdom Metazoa; phylum Chordata; class Actinopteri; order Cypriniformes; family Cyprinidae; genus Spinibarbus; species Spinibarbus caldwelli. The sequence continues at coordinate 15,820,444 of CM077257.1, forward strand.
TTTGGAAGTGAGAGACACAGTCTGTGTGATGCTAAGAGTTGTTCTTCCTCAGTTTCAGATAGACCGTCTGAATCCATCATGGACGTCCTCCCTGTCGCTGGGTGTGATTGGTCATTCGCCAGACCGCCTCAACTTCCCTTCCACAGCTTGCTGCCTTAAACGCTCAGTCTGGCTACTGCAACGAGACTCTGTTTTTCACAACTCGTTGAAGGTGATGTCACTTCCTTTGTTTGGTTCTTTCATCCTTCTTTCCCTTATCTTCACATCCTAGTTTTCTCATTTCACTTCATTGCATTCATGTTTGTTTTACATTCGTTTTGAACTTTTCTTTCCATCTTTCCTGATTTTTAAAATCCTATTTCCTTCTCATTTCTCTATTCCCTGACTTCATTCTCTCTCGTTTCCTCAGATTTGTGAGAACTATGGTCCTAACCTGGACACCTGTCCTGAAGGGACCATTTTGGGGCTGTTGGTGGACAGCAGTGGTTGCCTCCATCTGTTTGTTAACGGCATGGATCAGGGCGTAGCAGCCCAGGACATCCCAAGCCCTTGTTACCCCCTTATTGACCTTTATGGCCAGTGTGAACAGGTCAGTGCTTATGACTGTATAATCAGGCTTCAGCAAAAGTATTTTTTAACTTCTCCTGTTAACATTTTCATAGAATGCACCACAAAAAAGACAGAGTAAGTTAACACTTTAGTGTAGTGACCAATTCTCACTATTAACTAGTTGCTTATTAGCATGCCTGTTATTAACATATTGGCTGTTTATTAGTACTTATAAAGCAAATATTCTGCATGACCATATTCTACATCTCTAATCCTACCCATTATCCAAACTTAACAACTACTTTACTAACTTTTAATAAGCAGCAAATTAGGAGTTTATTGAGGCAAAAGTCATAGTTAATGGTGAGAATTGGACCTTGAAATAAAGTGTGACCGAGAGGAATCGTGAGAAAGAGAGTAAATGTGAGAAAATATTTACTTTCATTAAATATTGTGTTATTATATTTTATATTTTTACTTAACATGCCAACATTTTTACAGGCCCCATTACAAACAAATTAGGGGTTTGAGACAAACATCTTTTTGTACTTGACAGAAAATATTTATATTTTTAAATTTATTACTATTGAATAATGTATAAATAATTATTTTTACTTGCCCTGCCAACATTATCACAGACGCTACCACAAAAATTAGTCATTTGAATATTTTTTTTGCCAATGTCACAAAATATATTTAATTTAATTAAACATTTTTTTACTGTTATTATTTATATAATATTCAATATCGTTGTTTTCCCTGCCCATCCATTAAAAAAAAAAAAAAAAAAAAAATTATTTTACCAACATCTTTAAGGCCCTATGTTAATATATTGATGACAGTAATTGCTTTTTCAAATTAGTAAATAAATAAATTCATAACTTCTTTATATAAAACCTTTGTATGGATGCACAGGAAATGATTGTCTCTTGTTGGTGTTGTATTCTTAGGTCACTATAGTGACAAATCATGTGTCTGTGGTTGGCGGGGAGAGAGGAGACATGCGTTGTCAAGGGGACATGGAGAAGGCTGATATGGTGGATGGTGCGTGAGATTTTGACCCCATGTCTTACATTGCCTGTAGTGTGACTCAGCTTTAAACATGTGTGCTGTCTGTCTGTTTGTGACAGGTATAAAGGAGAGTGTCTGCTGGACGCCTCCTCCAGAGGTCAACCCCAATAAGACGTGCGAGTACCAGGCGCTATGTTCCAGGTTCAAAGAACTGCTCACACTGCCTGGTACACCTGCATTACACCTCACACACATAATAATAATCCTTTGTGGCCACAGATGCAATGTGGACTTATTAGTAGCAGTTTTTGGAGCACTTTTCTGATTATGGCGGTGTATTGACTGAACATTTTGCTTTCTTCATCTCCCGCTCTTGTCTTCTTTTTCAGATGGTTATTTTAATGAGGATGCTAAGTACAACCTGTGTTACTGTGAGTCCTGTCACAAACTAAGGGGTGATGAGGCCTATTACAAGCGAGGGGAGCCTCCTAGAGACTACGCTCTGCCATTCGGCTGGTGCCGCTTTGCACTCCAGTCAGTTATTATTAATTTAACTCCGTAATCAGGCTCTGAAAAAGTGCAAATTATTTAGTATTAGCAGTATTAATTACTTAAAAAGAGCTTTTGTCTGTATTTTAACAGGATCAAGACCCACTGTGAAGTCTCCAATGCCTTCAAGAAGTGGCATATTGCGTACCATGGCACTAGTGTCGGCTCACTTAGACGCATACTGGACCACAACCAACTCTTGTCAGGTTGGTAACCAGAAAAAATATTTTTATTTTAGCATTTAAAATAGTTCATAATTTAGTCCTTTAGAAATATAATATGATAATACATAACCGTTCAAAGATTGTTTTTTTTTTTTAATTCACTGAATTAATTCAGCAAAGATGTATGAAGTTGAATTAAATTGAATTGAACATGATGGTAAATACATTATTTAAAATAGAATTGGTTTTGTTACAAATGCTGAAACCTGATTAAAAAAATCTATCGTTTCCACAAAAATATTACATTTCTACAGTGATAATAATGTTTCTTGAGCACCAAATCAGTAAATTAGAATGATTTCTGAAGGATCATGTGACACTGAAAACTGGAGTAATGGCTGCTGAATATTCAGTTTTGCCATCACAGAAATAAATGACATTTTAAAATCTATTATCATAGAAAACAGTTATTTTAAATTGTAATAATATTTCACAATATTGCTGTTTGTACAGTATTTCTGATTAAATAAATGCAGCCTGGGTGAACATAAGACACTTTCAAAAACAAAAAAATAATCTTGCCAAAAAAAAAAAAAAACTGTGATATTTTTATAATATAATTTTTTAATTATAATTTTTATACAATTTTTTTTATAATAAGCAAAAATTTTATTTGATAGTTTATTAAATATTAAAATAGATGTTACAGATTTATTTTAGAAAACTGTATAGAAAAAATATATAATTATCTATCATCTGTACGTTAAATAGCATTATTTGCTATAGTCTCTGGTATTCAAAACAGCAGGTTTAGTTCAGGTTTTCAGCCCATGTTCTCAAAAGATTTGAATTATCTTTTTGTTTACTTATGGCAAAAAAGAAAACAGCAAATGATCTGATAATGAAATGCATGAATGTGTGAATTAGAATAAATCTGCACCCCTGAGCTTATCTGTTTTCCCATGAGCAGAATCGTCCTCCATTTTCTCCTTGTCCCCGGTGAAGACAGAGGGTCACGGCAGCTACGGGGAGCCCGAGGAGAACAGCGCCCCAGAGCGAGAGATTCCCCGTGTGCAGCTTTCTCCAACCATGCGCTACTCGGGCCTGGAGGTCTTTGCCCCCAAAGTGCAGTAAGTCAGCAGCAGTGCTTCTAGAGAAAAAGACCAGAGAGAATATAACATGATTGCCTAGAAATTGAATTTGAAAATGATGAGTTACTCTTTCCTGCACAGATTCCGAGACCCACGTTCCCTCCGCTGTCACCAGGCCCAGGTGGGCTTCCAGGTGTGTGTGCGGCCAGGCTCCTACAAAGTGGGCCCGACTTCGCTGGGAATCACCGAGCCTCTTGATCCTCGATTCAGCAATGCAGAAATCGAATGGATCACCAAGGAAAAGGGAGGCACGCTTCTGTATGGCCTGCTCATACGGGTAGAGTAAAAACAGACTCGAGCGAGGATATCGGCATCATCTTCCTCGCTATGAACCAAATTTCAGCGCAGCCCCCTCAGGCGTTGAGGATTAAGCATTGTTTCGCTGCCCAAACTCATTCATCTCTGCATGTTTCAGACATACTTTTGTGTTTGTTTTGTTTTGAAGGAGGGTGATGATAATCCCCAGAGACAAAGACACTGCCTGCACTTTATGTTTCGGACACTGGTGGGCGATTTTTAGTCTTTCTCATTAAATTCACTAACTCGGCAGGCTCTCCATTATTTTTTCGGTCTCTTCAGGCATCTAAAGCTATATATCACCCCGTCAGTTTTTGCTTTGAGAGCCTGTTGTTCTCACAGAAATAAAACTGGACTGAAGCAACACAAAACCACCAATTCATAGCACAACCCTGGATTTATACTCAAGTTTTTCTTAAGACTTGCAACGGACAAATCAACCTGGAAATAACCAAGACCTGTTTCAACGACAGTGTCAACAAGATAAAGGATGCCGCAAAATCACCTTATCAGGAAGAAACTGTTATTTCATCGCTTTCCTTGTTTACTTATTTTCCAGATTCTGCTCTATATTTGGTTCTTATAGCAGTGTATTTATTCACAAATTACAGCAAACAGCGTTTAGTCAAATGCAAAGTGGATAAAAATGGCTACATAAAGACAGGAAGGCAAGAAATGTATGTTTTTTGTTTTGTTTTTTGTGAATATACATATAACCGTAACCATCTGTGAAGTGGAACTCACATTTCTTCATACCACTAAAATCACTTCATGTGACCCAAATTGTGACAAACATACATAGTTTAACTGGATGGATACATACAAACAGAATTTCGCCCCCCAAAGCACTCTAAAATATCTGAAGAAGAGAGTTTAAGAAGCTATATGTGTATTTGTGTGTCCCTTTTTGGCCAAATGTGCATCCTAATAGTCTTTACGTCATTCGCTGCCCATTATTCAAGGTCAGTCACCTGTGGAAGTTCTTGTCTTATGTTTAAAATGCTTCACTGCTTTAGATGTTGTTTACACAAGGGTTAAGTTTGAGTTTATCTTCTGTTCTGAAGTAACGTGTGCTGTTGAGACCATTTGTTTACTCACAAACTTTTAGTGTAAGAACCAGGATGTAAGTGTTTCTGAAATTAATGCTGGCAGGTACAAAAACTGAATGGAAAGGTCTGTTTATGTTCTGCGTTCAACATCTTATTCAACAAGAAGGACTGTTTATTCAGCTATCAGGTAGATGTGCCTAGACTCATGAGGAATTGTGGGAATTAAAGTCGTCTACTGGAATACCTGACCCCAGAATTGGTGTTTACACTGGGAATGTGATTTGTTTTTAATAGATTGTTTACTCCATGCTAGGTATATTGCCATTTTTTTGTATTCTCTTATGGCTAAGATTGCACAAATGTAAGCACTTGCTGGAAAAACGATGACAAAAAAAAAAAAAAAAAAAAAAAATCAACTCTTTTGATTGTATCTAGACTTACAGTACCCTCTGTGAAGGCATATCTCTATCCATTTGTTTGGGTTTCTTTTTTTAATTTTGTTGCCAATATGATATACTTGAGTGTACATTTTGCATTAGCAATCCCGCTTTATTGCCAAGGGCGATGTCTGAATGAATGCTTGCTATGTAAATCGGAAAATGTGAAAACACAGGGTTCATGTTGGCCCATTGCTGCTTTTCAGTTGTTTGTATTATTTGTTTATGTTTATGTTATTTTATGTCTTTACGTTGTGTTGTACAGCCTGTTACATAACACTAACATTACCTTCCTGGTTTGTAAGAAAATAAAAATCCAAAAAAGAGACAGTTATGCACAACATGGAAAAAGTGTCCGTGTCTTCCATTAATTCAATCATGAAATTTTATTACGATTAAAAACATCTCAAAAATATATATATATCTCTCTCTCTCACACACACACACACACACACACACACACATATATGTAGATAGATAAAGATAAACCTCACTAATTGACTAGTTTGTTTTTGGACCACAATTTTTATATACTATTTAAAAGTTTAGGGTCTGTAATTTTTTTTTTGTTTGTTTTAGAAATCTCTAGTGCTCACCAAGGCTGCATTTATTTTATCAAAGATACAGTAAAAATACTAATGTTGTAAAATATGATTGCAATATAAAATAACAGTTATCTATTTCAATATATTTAATAAAAATCCAGGCTTTAGTGTCTCATACTCTTTCACAAATAATTTTAACATGCTGATTTAGTGCTCAAGAAACATTTCTTATCAGTGCTGCTTCTTAAAATGTTTTGTGGAAACTGACATTTTTTTCCAGGATTCTCAAAAGAACTAAGAATTTGTTGTAACATTGTCTTTATTGTCACTTTTGCTCAAATTAATGGGCTCTCCATTTGTATGTTTGAACTGATGAATCTATATTTTGTCTTTATTTAGTCATAAACATATTCTTGATCTTAAGTGTACATCTTGACATTTTGGTTAAACTTGAGAAATAATGAACGGCAAAAATACACTTCCTTTTATTTGAATGGGTTTTTTATTTGGAATAGGAAAGTTCTGTCACTGACATGTTTTTGCAGTGTTGCATATCAATGTCATCAAATCTTGGTAAAAATATCCTATGGCATTAACTTCTTAAGGCCGATAGTGTTTCTTTCTTCGGTTGGTTGTAGATGGTTCTTCACTCAACCGTGTACACTAGCATACCTTCACACAAACCACATACAACAGTGACTCACAAGACTCAACTAGCAGGACAGGGAATGACCTTCACAGTCAAATCACATCAAAATTTAAAGGTGAAGTGTATAGTTTCTGCGCCACTAGTGTTGCCATATGGAATTGCAAAAAATAATAGGTTTCATGCAATACTTCCCTTCTATTATTAGGCATCCAAACAAACTCATGTCATTGGTTAAGCAAATGTTACTGTAACAGGCTGGTTGTGATGCTCAAACAAACAGAGCAATATTTGGAAATGTATTGATAGCGCCACAGAGCCACATATAAACGGCTGTTTACAGCTCTCTCTGTATATTAAGAAATTCTTTTAATTATTTTAACATTAAAAAATTACACATCACCTTTAAGTAAACATATGCAAATTGAGAACCAGCAATCTGCATGTTCGTGTTAAAGCAACTAAGTATTTTTTTTATCTTGAAAAACCATTGTGCTGCTACACTGACTTCTAATAAGGCCAATGTCTTCTGTTTCTGTCTCACGCTTCCCCCAAACTTGTTTTCTGATGTAAGTTTAAAGTTTATCGAACGAGTATGAAATTTCGCGAAAAGAACGGACTGCTTTACAGTATCATCGCATAGCAATCCACTGTAATTACGACAGTGATATATTTACAATGAATTCCACTTGACTCCAATGTCTCAAAAATACACAAAACTACATACAGTTGCTTTAATTATAGTCTTTTACTTTGAAATTTTCTGTTAATAAACAACTTTTCAAGACACTTTTAATTTGAAATCTTGAGTTTGTATGCTCTGGTTGAAAAATGGAAATCTTATGAAATTAAATCACAAATCTCTTCATTTCCTGCACATTTGAGGAGTTAAAGACAAAGGTGAGGTGAAAAATACTTCAAATATAAACAGCAAATTGAACATTTTGAGATTCAAAGTATATCACACAACACACGCTTCTTTTGAAAATGAGCTACGTCTCACACACACACACACACACACACAAAATAATACCCAGAAGCAAAAGAAACCAAACATACTGCAAAATAATACCTAATGCTTTTTATGCTTCAAAACCATCCACACCCATCAGTTTGAATATTCAGTCACTGAAGAAAATCAATAAATAACAGACATATATATACACTAATAAATAGAGAAAAATATTTGAAAAAAGTTCAGTATTGATCAGCCTTCATCTCTCTTACAGTATAGAGTGAAAACTCAGCAAACCGAGTGCATTTAGATGGATCACACACGCACACATACTCTCTCTCTCACACACACACACACACACACACAGAGAGAGAGCAATAAAAATAACAGTAAAAACCATCAAGGACTTAAAAAAAGAACTCATACACAGTGAACTAGGGGTTCTCTTGCAATAAATAGTCCAAGAAATAAAAACATCTGCCTCGATCTTCAATGCCTAGCCATTTGTCACCCAACTCAAGAAAATAACAGGATAATGACGGTAACTGCTACTTGAGGTTCCGTTTCTGTGATTTCAGACTGGCACAACAGGAACTGGCGTGTGACCACCTGCGGGCAGTTGAAGAGTGTTGAAGAACATTTATCCACCAATGATAAGGAACTATTCAGGCAAAGGAAGGAGAGGGCAGAAGTAACTCCTCCAAGGGCACTAAACGCACCAGGAGAAAGACAAGAGCAAAAATATGGAATGTTCTTGTTCTCAAGTGCCAGAGTTGTGAGATCTGGAGTCAGAACAAATCTGTTTCATTCAGCACTTTTTGGGTCCCCATGCAGATGTCTGTTTCGGTGCTATTCCAGATCCGAACGTGGGGAACTCTTCAGCACTGCTCATGTCTGGTGCCTGAATGTTGCAAAAAGAAGAAAAAGGAAATCATTAATATAACAATGATAGTGAGAACAGGAAATCAAGCTTTTACCGTGGTAAACATATTCTTTTAAACCTTGTTGCCGTGTGCATTCCAAGGGGCGTCCCGCACAACAAAGCCTTTAGCTAGAGCTTTGTTGTCCTCGTCATTTCCTCCTGTCCCCATTGTCTTTGAAGGAGGCTTCATATAAGCTGCCATAGTCTCCGTGTCTGTGACACTCAACATCTAAGAGGGAAGATGAGTGAGCGAGGATCCAAAAGAAAGGAAAACACAAGTGATGGAATATATTTGTTTAGAAAGAAGCATTTGCAATGGATTCCCGACTCACATATTCTTCTTCCAGGTTAAGCAGATGGTCAATGGCGTTATCAACATTCTCCGGCAGTCCAGTCACAGTAACCTTGCTCGGGTCCTCAGAACCTGGCTGAGGAAACCGTATATCAACCTAAAATAAAGAAGAAAATTAAGGATCCCATGAACCAGTTATGAGATATAGCTATTATTTGGCTGAATTATTAATTTTCAATATGTATTTTTTATTATTAAATACTTATATTACTAAATGTTTTAATAACTAAATGTTTTTTCTGAAGAATTACTATTATCAAGTTAATTAATACTAACAACAGTAGTCAAAATAATAGTTATTATTATGATAAATATTACTAATATTATTATAAATATTGTTGTTGTTATACTTTTTAATATTATAATGATAAATATTATGACTACAAATTTTAGATGTTATATAGTTATGCCACTATTGGCAAATAAAACAGTTTGTTTTAAATTAATTTTTTCTAAATTATTAATTATAACCGATGATGGTAATTGTTTTTAATATAACAGTAATAATACAAATTGTTATTATTATTGATAATTATGAGACTTAAACAATAGTAAAAGTAAACAATTGTTAAAGTAAACAATAACAATAGTAGTTAATAATTTTATTGGTGATTGTAATTATTTTTAATAATAATAGTTAATAATAAATATTACAATGATGTTATGGATCATTATTATCATTTTTAATATTATTATTGATTATGATATGATGTTAAATATTAGTGATGGTAATCATTTTAAATAATAATAGTTAATAATACTTATCATAATAATGATTGTTATTGATGATCATCATCATCATCATCATCATTAATATTATCATTATGATTCTGATGTTAAATATTGGTGATGGCAATTATTTTTTAATGATAATAATAATAGTTATTAATAAATATAATAATGATGGTTATTGATCATCATTATCATTATTAATATTATTATTGTTTATGATATTAAATATTGGTGATGTAAATTATTTTTTAATAATAATAACAGTTAATAATAATTATCATAATGATTGTTATTGATCATATTCATCATTATTAATTACTATTATGATTATTCATTTAGTCATTTAGCAGACGCTTTTATCCAAAGCAACTTACAAATTACTGAATGTCATTTCTGACATAATTAGAAATAAATAAATAAATGTACAAAGTAATGTAAAAAAGCAAATATAAATAAATAAATATATAAATAAATACACAAAGAAAAGTAAAAAAGCAAAAATAAATAATTATTTATAATTTTATTTCCTTATTTATGTTTTTTTTATATTTTTTTACACATTTATTTTTTTTTCTTTTATTAATTTATACATTTATTTATTTCCACTTTTATTTATTTTTACATTTATGTATTTATTTACGTATTTATTTCTTTATTTCCACATTTCTTTATTTCTACATTTATTTATTTCTACATTTCTTTGCCCGTAGGGTAATGAGGAGGGCGTGTTTTACCTCAAGAATAGCAATTGAGCCAGAGTAGGCTTTTATGACTTGCGTATATTTATGACTTATGACTTTAAGTTGCATTTTGTTCTTGCATTGATGTTACGTTAGTAGCAATTTTGCACTTTGACAGTCAGTTAAAGATAATATAACTATATAGTATTTTATTATTGTGTGTATCAGATAGTTTACAAAATCAAATGATTGGGACACTTTTTGTCATTGAAATGGCTTGGAAAAGTGTCCCAATCAACCTGAATTCACCCTACTCTTTGAAATCATGATTGCATTACAGTATGTTGTTAGCATGTTGTTAACCCTAACCCCAAATATTTTACTTATAACTTCATTAGGTCTATATTTTACTTATTAATAATTATTTAGTTATTTGTAATGTTAATTGTAAATAATAATAATAATAATAATAATAATACAACTTTTTTTTAAAGTAGTTTCAATGTAGCTAGCTACTTTTTGATAGTAACTTGTAGTGTAGCTAGCTACTTTTTCAGAAGGGTAGCTTGAATGTAGATTAACTACTTTAATTTACGAGTATCTTGTAGCTGATCAAGCTACAGTTTCAGAGTAGCTTCCCCAACACTGGTTAAATATTGGTGACGGTGATTATTTTTTAAAAATAATAATAACAATTAATAATTATCATAATGATTGTTGTTGATCATTATTATTATTATTGTTAAATACTGTACTCCAAAGTTTCTAATAATAAATGTAATAATTATAATAAATCATCATCAAATATTATGATTAATTTAGATGTTCTACAGTTTTGTCACTATTGGCAAATATGCAAAGCGTTCTTACTTTGAACTCCTCCATGAGTTTCCGAATGGCTTTGCCGCGTGCTCCGATGATGCGTGCGTGGACCCGCCGGTCCAGCCGGATGTCCTCACTCACCATATCCTGCAGCGCTGTCACCAGCTGCTCTATAGCCGCCCTGGCCTCGTTAGCATTCCTTTCATAACCCGAGATCACGATTACATCCTAGAGGGAGACAGAGTCGCATGAAGAAAGACTGACAGGTAAACACACAGAAACGGGTGACAGGTATTAAAGGTATGAATGCTATGAGCTGCTTTAAATCAGTCTGGGTTAAAGAATGAGGAAATGCTCTTTCGAAAACAATCTGCTTTTATACCTGCTGCTCATCACCCTTGTCAGGGAACTGCACGTTGACATCGTAGTCTTTGCGTATTTGAGAGATGACAGCTCCTTTGCGGCCTATAATTTTGGGGTGATATTTGGGGTCTACTGAGAGCGTCACCTTATAGCTCCGTAAAGCCTACAAACAGACAAGAAAAAAGAATATATCCTATTTCAAGAAGTAAATCTCAGGTTGTACATAGCATGTTGTCTAATGTCAGCAGAGTGGTTTTGAGAGGAGGTTGTACCCGATCTTCCTGCTCCGCCTGCAGCTCCTTGACTCTCTCCAGCAGTCCCTGTTTGGCCCGCTCCACACTGGCCACCTGTCCTGTGATCTTTATGATATCTGACTGGTGCTCAGGCTGAGGAACCCAAATGTTGACCTATACAGCACAGTACAACCAGACACATTAACATTCACTCATCAGTTGGACTTTCTTCCATTAAACACAAAGGCAGATGCAATTTGTTTGACATACTGTGTTCAACTGCTGCTGTATGGAAAACAGCAGCTTGGACATTATTCTAAACATATTCTTTTTTGTTCTACAGAAGAAAATAAAATGAGGGTGATGTAATTCATGACAGGATTTTCATTTTTGGCTGTACTGTCCCATTAAGAGGATTCTGTTCAATTCAGTTCATTAAAGTTGGGTTGTTTATGCCTACACGTTCAAAACTTTTGGGTCAAGAAGATTTTTTGTTTTTAAAGAAATTACTACTTTTATTCAGCAAGGATGCATTAAATTGATCAAAAGTGAAAGTAGAAACATTTATAATATTACAAAAGATTTCTATTCAAATAAATGCTGTCTAGTCATCAAAGAATCTTGAAAAATGGTATCATGGTTTACACAAGAATATTAAGCAGCACAATTGTTTTCAACTTTGATAATAATATAAAATGTTTCTTGAGCACCAATCAGCATATTAGAATGATTTCTGAAGGATCTTGTGACACTGAAGACTGAAGTAAAATAGAATTTCTATCAAAATAGAAAACAGTTGTAATAGCATTTGATAATATTGCTGTTTACTTTATTTTTGATTAAATAAATGCAGCCTTGACGAGCAGTTCTTTCAAAAACACAATCTTATTAACCCCAAATTTTGAACGGTAGTACAAAGTACAATTCAACGTCTCTACCTCATAGTCCTCCATCATTTTCCTTATTCCAGCTCCTTTCTGTCCTATGATGTAACGATGAAGGTCATAGGAAACCTCAACATCAATCGTCACAGGAACTAAGGCCTAGAATGCAAAAAGGAAGGAAAAATGGGATAAAGAGAATGAAAACCAATCCTCTACAGGACAAAAGAGACAGCTAGAATTTCCAGAACTGCTTACAAGTAAAGCTGCACGAGCCAGCTCGCACTTTTCAGCTCGACCCGTCACAGTGATGATATCACACTTCTGAGGGATGAGGTCCGTATCCCCGTTCTCTTGAGATGCAGCTTCCTGAGCTGCCAGCCACAAATACATACAAGAAATAATATAGCTTGTAAATATTCTAGTCGAATCATTTAATAGAAAGAAAAAAAATGTCAAAACTAAATTGAGAGTGTAAGGAAGCGACCTGCAGACTCATCTCTGTCTGGAAATTTGATCTGAACTTCATTTTCCCGTGTAATTTGTTGTATTTTGCAGCCTTTGGGTCCCATGATGGCTCTGTGGTACCGCTGAGGAATTAACACCTCCACATTCACCTGTGACTCCTGATGACACATTAACAGGTAATGACAATCAATCAATCTATCTAGTATATATAGTATATACATACATACATACATGCACACATACAGTGGTGGCCAAAATTTTTAGAACACCTGACAGATCTGAAAATATTGACCCTTTTTTACCTCCAAAAACATTATTTCATTTCATAATGTTCATGAAACATGCAGATGGTTGCTCTGAGCACAACAAAATTTGTTTGATGTGGTTGAGGTCCGGACTTTGAGGGGGCCAGTTCATCATTTTCAATGTTCCAGCAGATTCCTTCTGTCACAGATAGTTATGGCAATAGTTCGTTTCATGGGTATTGTAATGGCCAATTCAACAAAAACAGCTGAAACCTCTTAAATATGCCAAGTGTTCTAACAATTTTGGCCACCACTGTGTGTGTGTGTGTGTGTGTGTGTGTGTACACACACACACACACACACACGTGTATATATACTGTATATACACACACACACACATATATATATATATACACACACATACACATATACATATTATATACATATATATATATATATATATATATATATATACACACACACACACACACACACACACACGTATGTATGTATGTATGTAATTGTTAAGGATAATATGAGGATAAGGATAATATGAATATGTGAACATGTTATTAGTGTTTCTTCTCTGAGATTCCTTTTATAAGCAGACTTCTTTGTTTGTGAAAGAAGTCTCTTATTCTCACTAACGCTGCATTCACTTGATGAAAAATACTGTAAAAAAAAAAAGTAATATTCTGAAATATTGTTGCAAATTAAAATAACTCTTTTCTATTTTAATATATTTAAAAAATTTAATATATTCCTGTGATGGTAAAGCTTAATTTTCAGTAGCCATTACTCCAGTCTTCAGTGTCACATGATCCTTTAAAAATCATTCTAATATGCTTTCTAATATTTTGTGGAAACCATGATACTTTTTTTTTCAGGAATCTTTGATGAATAAAAAGTACAAAAGAACAGTTTTTTTTAAAATATATTTTTTCTTTTAAAAACTGCTGAACAGCAGTGTATATACAGTTCTTGGTAGAAAAGTCACTGCATTTACATGCAATATGTATGCATGAATTAAATATGAAACTCACAAGATCTCGAACGATTTCCTGAATGCGTTTCTTAGCAGCGTCAACACACTCTCTGGGTCCTTTGAGAGTGATATTGTCACTGTGTGTGCCCGCGCGAGGGAAGCTAACAGCTACACCGCCATACTCCTCCGCCAACTCTCTCAACACCTGCCCTCTCCGACAGACGAAGTGACGGTGATGCCGGGGGTCCACGACCATACTGTCCTCTATCACGTCATTCTGAAAAGAAAGGACAGATGAACTGCAGGAAGTGCATTCAAAGAAACACTAACACAAATATTTTACTTTCTCTTCTGGCATACCAGATTTTTAATGAGGGTCTCCAGCTCTTTCTGAGCAAGCCATACAGCCTCCTCTTTACCCATGATGGTAATGTGCTCCTGTTCTGGCTCATCTGGTGATGGGAAGATGATTCGTGCTCCGGTTCGGTCCCGTACCCGTCGGATATTAGCTCCTCCTCTGCCTATCAGGAACTTGTGGTATTCTGGCTTGGCTTGAAGCTCCACTGAGAAGTTGTTGACTTGCTGATGGGACAAAAAAAATAAATGTCTCACATAGACTGAATGACTCAAAACTTCGCATTAGTCATGCGATTATGAAAATTCTAACAGCATTTTCTGCACTGCTGTCTTTTTTGCTTTTCTGCTTTAAATCTGCATTACTCACCTTCTCCTCCGCCAACTGCAGCAGTTGTCTCCTGGCTCTCTCCACCTCCTCTGCAGGACCTCGGATAGTGACCTTGTCCAACCCTGAGCCCTCTGCTGGGAAGTGGATGTGAACACCCCCACACTCTTCCATCACAGAGCGCACCAGACTGCCCTTGGATCCAATCAGAGAGTTGTGCAGTTTGGCTGGGATGGAAACCTCAGCCTCCTTCAGGTTGGCCTGGGAGAATTGAAAGATCAAGTGAGAATGTGTGAGAGAAGAAAAACTAAGAGCACTGGGAATTACACCTATTATACATTTTCTAGCTTCCTGTTTCTCTCACCAGCTCTTTCTGAATGGCGAGAATCCGATCTCGTGCGGCTTCACAGCTGCTCTTCTTGCCAGTTATTACAATCGTCTCAGAGTTGCTGTTTTCCGTTGGGAGATCAATCTTGGTGTTGGTCTCCTCACGTATCTATATAGATTTACACAGCAAAAACAATAACATTAACACAATATTTAAATAGCAGTTAATCCCCCCAAAATGGAAATGCGTATGGTCCTTTTTTTGTCACATTAAGTAAAAATTATTTGAAATAAAGGTAAAATAATAAACGAGCAAAGCAAAAAAAGAGACATACTGATTTTGGGAACCAAACGTTTTTGTTGCAGTATTAAAAATAAGTCATTTTTACAAATCTAAATAAAATGGCAGACTTTGTGTCCTCACCTTTTTGATGTTGGCACCTCCTTTGCCAATGATGTTTTTGTGGAACTGCTTGTGGATGGGTACAGAAATTGAGAAGCTGCTCTCAACCTAATAACATGAACATATAATTAAAAATATAATATAAAAAACTCTAAACCTCAATGTCATTCAAAGAGTTAACAACTTCTCAGATGTTTTACTTTAAAACAGAAAAAGTGCCTTAGCTACAATAGCATTGCAAGAAATTGTCATCGGTAGGCTGAGTATGATAATTTCATAGCTGTCTGAGCACATAGCAGCTGCTCTTTCTTTGACCTTGTATTAGTCAAAAAAGCAAATATTATCTGAGAGCAGGAACGAAGCTAGAGGAAATTACTCTTGTACCAGCTCAGCGATGAGTTTCTGCAGAAACTTCGCACATTTCTCCACTTCGTTTTTAGGCCCTCTGAGCTGTACTATGTCACTTTTCTGTTGCTGGTCTGGAAAGATGATAATGACCTGCGAAAATGAAACCATCTGTGTGAAATCATCTCTCACGTAATGCTATAAAAAATGTGCAGCAGAATATATATGTTGCTGCATTTTACAAAATGAAGCTGTGAGCACCTCAGGGAACTTGTCCCGTACTTCTTTGATCTTCTCTCCTTTCTGCCCAATGATAGTGCGGTGAAACTTCTGCTCTATTATCAGGTCTTTCGTGCGTTCATTTTCCTAAAGATGCCAGAAAATGACAAATCTTAAACCATGCAAGCAAATGTGCCAGATAGGTTCCTAATCTCATATGAAGAGTGCTCTTGTGATTTCCATATAGAACGTCTCACCATGCGCTGGGCCATGTCCATCAGTTCCTTGCGAGCGAGCTGAACTCCCTGAGGATCGCCCTCGATACGAACCAGCCCACAGCGCTCCGAGTCCTGAGGAATCCTCACTGATACCTTATACTGCTCCTTTATCCGATTTACTGGGAAAAGCACCAATAATTCATTTATCTGCTCTTTCATTCATCTGCACTGTTCATTGATCAAATCAACTTTACTATAACAAATATATTATGGATAACTCAAACAGAATTAGATTCAGTGTGCAACAAAGTCATTCATTTTTCTCAGGTTCTGTGGTAATGACAACACATGAAATATTATATTTAAATAGAGAGGGAAATGTACATTTGCAACTGTTGCATACTGACATTGTGCACTGCTTGTAATCAAATAATGTGTAAAACCACAATTATTTGACTATTCAAACATCACTTTTCTATCTGTGCTATGAGCTCTGTTTCTATCCAGACATCCCTCACTGACTAAAGTTTCAGATTCAACACGTCAGGAAGGGTTTAAACTTACTGTTGGCCCCGTTTTTGCCAATGAGATGTCTGTGGAAACGCTGGTCAATGTTAATCTCTGCATAATCCATTCTTGCCATCTGGAGGGAGGAAAATAAAATACTTGAGGACTATACCCAAACTGTTTATATTCCACAAATGCAGAAACCTGAAGAACAAACCATAATTGAAAGATATGAAGCAACCTTTTTTAGCAACCAAATTTCCCATATTTTTATTCCTTTATATCTTCATTTTAAAAACAACAGCAAAAAGACATTTGAGGGTTCTCTTACTAGGTCTTTGATGATCTCCTGTATCTGAGCCTGAGCTTGTTCTACCTCCTCCGTTGGTCCCTCCAGACTGATACGTTCCTCTCCATCAGTAAACTCTATATGCACCTGATGATGACAAACAGCCTGTTAAATGGCTAAAATGTGGTTAACACAAGTTATTTTCACTTTTTATTCTATGAAATAAAACATAATATTACCCCACTGATGATTTTTTTAAGCTTTTATGTATCTTGAAAAAGGTGGTTGTTAACAAGCGGCTTAATCGAACTATAGAGGTTGACTGGGACATCAAAAAACATCACACTACACAGGTAAACTCATCTACTCACTAGTCTGCTTTTACAGTCTCGTTGTGTTTATACTTGCACTCTTGAAAACTATTCTAACTCAAACTTTCAAACTTGAAGATTTTAAATAAAGTTTGAAAGGGTTCACAGAAGCTTGGTGGTGATGACGTTTATAGCCTGTACATTAGCTTTGTACTTCTGGTGATTGTATTTAGGCTTTAAAGGGATAGTTCACCCAAAAAATGAAAATTCTGTCATTAATTATTCACCCTTGTGTCATTCCAAACCCGTAAGACCTTTGTTCATCTTGAGAACACATATTAAGATATTTTTGATGAAATCCGAGAGCTTTCTGGCCCTGCATAGACCGTAACGCAACTACCACGTTCAAAGCCCAGAAAGGTAGTAAGGAAATCGATAAAATAGTCCATGTGACATCAGTGGTTCAACCTTAATTATATGAAGCTACAAGAATATGTTTTGTGTGCAAAGAAAACAAAAGTAATGACTTTATTCAATGATTTCTTCTTTTATGGCTCACCTTTCTGGGCCTTGAACGTGGTAGGACCCTTGCTGTCTATGGAGGGTCAGAAAGCTCTCAGATTTCATTTAAATATCTTAAATTTCATTAAATATCTTAATTGTGTTCCGAAGATGAATGAAGGTCTTACGGGTTTGGAACGACATGAGGGTGACTTCTCATTTAAATGTTCTATACCTTAGGCAGCTGCTGAGTAATGCGACCGATGTTTTGTCCTTTTTTGCCAATGATGAAACGATGGAGCCAAGCCGGAGCAATCACCTCCACCACTATCACACTTTTAGCCTGCAAAACACACAAGTGGCTTGTGAAAAGCTGCCTTTTGCATGCATTCTGTTGAAAATAAGGCCAAAAAATGCCAAAACAACTGACCTTGGCGTACACCTGCGTAAGAGCCGGACCCAGTTTATCTGGTTCTCCTCTGAGGATGATGGTTTCAGATGCGGAGTCCAGAGGGGGCATCTCCACAGACACACCCGTGTTCTCCAGGATCTCCTGCAGGGTGTTGCCCTTGGGGCCTACTATGTACTTATGTTGTGACTTTTTCACCTCCACTGAGATTGTGGTCGTTTTTCGTTTCTGCTTGTGAATATTAAGAAGTAGGTCAGGAAATTTCACCAAGTTTTAAATGTGAAATTTCACATTTTTCTGTGTGTGTACACAAAGTGTCTTATGCTCACTAAGGCTGCATTTATTTGATCAAAAATACAGTAAAAACAGTAATACTGTGAAATATTATTATCATTTTTAAACAACAGCTTCCTTTTTGCATATATTTTAAAATGTAATTTATTCCCGTGATGGCAAAGCTGAATTTTCAGCAGCCATTACTCCAGTCTTTAATCTCAAATGATCCTTCAGAAATCATTCTTCTTCAATTCTCTGATTTGGTACTCAAAAAACATTCCTTAATTTTATAAATGTTAAAAAGTTGTGCTGCTTAATGGTGACACATCATGAAAATCTGACATTTTCAGTGCTATATACGGGTCCCCAGTGCATCTACCAACCCAGAAAAATGTGAAAAAGAACAACCAAGTTCTTCTTCAACTAAGCTCTTCTCTGCAAGCTTGTGAAAAAACAAGCTACTCAGATTTTGTGATGTATCTTATTATAATATTACCGCGCTTTAATCTGCAAGTTTCCACCCACGGCGCCGCCAATGTGTTTTTCGCAAGCGACAACAGTGTACCAGTTCTAATGCCATGGCAAAAGTTCGAGCAAAGCATGCTTTGTTATGCTTCTGTCTTTGGCTGTACTGACAAGCACAGAACATTATTTAGAGTCCCAGCCTCGGAAGAGACAAGAGAGCAGTGGATTTATTGATTTATTTACTGTATATTTCACTGCCGCCACACAGATCTAATATAAACATGCAATTTCTTTCCCATATGTTTGCCTAAACAGACATAACTGACTGTGTTTTTGTAGCTTGTGTATGTTTTTAACATAAAATTGTGTATTTGACAGTTTAATCGCAATAAGACATGAAAGAGAACTTAGTTACGTACTCACATGCTGAGTGACAGCCGCTTTCTGTGCGCGTGCTTCGGATGTGTGCGCTCAGAAAACCAAAGTAAACTAATATGGTTTAAAACGCATTATTTCAGCGCGATAGACATTATAATAAAAACCAAACAGATGAAAAAAGGGGGCGGGGAGCAGCAGCTCATTTGCATTTAAAGAGACATTCAAGGAAACAGCATGTTTCTGCTTGTACTCAAATTAGCCATTTTCAAAATGATATAACAAATGATCTGTGGGTATTTTGAGCTGAAATTTCACAGACACATTCTGGGCACACCTGAAACTTATATTACATCTTGTAAAAAGGGGCATAACAGGTCTCCTTTATTATTTTTGTAGACACCGTGTTAATTTATTTAGGTTTCTGAATAATAAAAAGTTCAAAAGAGCAGCATTTTTTTAAAACAGATTTTTTGTTACATTATAAATAGTGGTCGACCGATATATCGCCAAGGCGATATTTGGCATTTTTCAAATATCGGCATTAGCCGATAAGTTTTCTGTTTGGCTGATGCGTTCGAGGTGGGACTTTTATTTTGACGGCACTGATAACGGCAGCGCCTGAGCACACACTGCTCACCATAGATATGTATGGTGCTCAGATTCTCTCTCTTGTTCGCCGTTGTCGTTAAAAACTATTCTGTCTAATACGGATAGAAGAAGTCTGTCTAATAATCAGATAGAACTGTTAAACAAAGGGATTAAAATGTATACAAAAAAGTATGAAATAATCTACAAAGTCATGATAGATAAACTGAAGAAAAATATAGAGACTTGGCGAGTAATCCTTTTAACAATGATTGGTCGTATTAACGCAATCAAAATGGTTACTTTACCTAGATTTCTTTATTTGTTTCAAAACTTTCCTATCTTTTTAACCCAGTCATTCTTTAAAACACTTGATACTGTGATCATGCCGTTTATCTGGGGATATAGAGCTCATCGTATATCTAAAGCAGATATTTGTAAAACAAAAGAGGTAGGAGGCCTAGGTCTTCCCTGTTTTCAACATTACTACTGGGCAGCCAATTTAAGGGCATTATTGTATTGGTGGATTGCATGCCCCGGGAAATCAAACGCTACCATTCCTGCTTGGCTGGCTATTGAGCAGGATATGCAGGAATCCTCCCTCCCTGCTTTACTTTTTGCAGAAAACAAACCTATCAGAACACTTAAGAAATGTAACCCTATTGTTGTAAATTCTCTTAAGATTTGGTATCAGCTCAGGAAAATCTTTAAACTTCCTCAGACCTGCTCACTTACCCCTATAGCTTGCAATCATGCATTCCCTCCATCACAGTCGGATAGAACTTTTTCATCATGGAAAGGAAAAGAGTTCTGTCTATAGGAGATTTATATATAGACAATGTATTTGCTTCTTTTGCTCAGCTTAGACAAAAATTTGGCCTATCTTCCTCTCATTTATTCAGATATTTACAAGTACGGAATTATATTAAAAGTAATATCTCTAATTTTGAAGTTTACAAGTCCCCTGAATATCTTTATTTATGACCTCTGAACTCGACTCGAAGGGTCTTGTTTCTAAATATGTTGAATATTTTAATGATTCTAGAACTCCTTCTACGCAATACTTAAAGATGTCTTGGTAAAAGAACTTGGGGATAGATATTTCAGAAGATAACTGGACTAATGCCCTCCAAGATATTAGGTCTTGTTCCATCAACTCTAATTTGCAGTTGATTCAGTATAAAGTTGTCCATAGATTGCAATACTCTCCAAATTACATTCCATATATCCCTCTGTCATCTTTGTGTCTTAAATGCAAGTCCAATGAGGGTACATTGGCTCATTTATTTTGGTTCTGCCCAAAAATGTGTCATTTTGGACCGAGGTTTTTTCTTTCTACTCAAAGGTACTTAAGATTGATTTTGCTCATGACCCTCTTATAAAACAGTTAAATATGGGATGACCATAGCAAAAAAACAAAAAAATTTTTTTGTTGATGTGGAACAAAGAGTTTGCACCTAAATTTGAAACATGGCTCACAGAGCTCAGTAATGTGTTACATATGGAAAAAATTAGATATAAGATTGCGGGTAAACCAAAGAGATTCATATAGATTTGGAAGTCCTTCATTGAATATATAGACGGTGACCAATGATAACTGAATTTAATCTTTTTCTTTAAGTGGGGTGGTTAATTTGATAAAATAGCAGTGTGTAACAATTATATATTTCCATAATTGGGTATTTATTGGTATAAGATGTTCCTTTTTTTTTTTTTTTAAATGACTGTATGTGTATATGTAGAGACAGCAGTATGTACTTTTGTATAGGTACACGAGTATGATCGATGTATGGTTATGGAGGTGTATATGTATACTATATGTGGGTGTATGCATATGTGCATCAGTACATTGATTACAATGTCATTACAGTTTTAAATTTTTCTTTTTCTTTTTTTCTTCCTCTCTCTTTTTCCTTTGATTTGGTGGCATGGGGCTTGGGGATTGTTCTCTGAAATGTGAAAAGCTTAAAATAAAATATTCAAAAAAAAAAAAAAAAAAGTATACAAAAAAGTATTATAACGATGGCTTTTATATTATAAGTATATTATAAATAGAAAGGCAAACATTATAATACTTTCTCGTTTGCCGTCAACTTTCAGCAAATATGTATTTATATCATTTAAACAAATCTTTGAATGGCTAATGAACATTTAATTTCATAACCCTTGCAAACTTAGTCTAATCCAGTTGTGAGATCTTGTGAAGTGTGCATGTGCACCCTGCATGATCGCGTGTTCTCTGAGTGACTTTCGGTGCGAATTGAATGCTTTAAACATTAAATTTGTGATTTCGAATTATGCTGCGCTTTATGGATTTGCCCACTGTCATATTCATGTCATTTTCACTGTGTGATGTATGTAAAATGGGTGTTAGCTTTACTTTATTTGAAAAAATATGATTCCCAATGCACACAAACTTACCAGAATATTGAGTGCTCTGTTGGTTACAGTGTTTACTTCCTTTTAAATTATATTTTTATTAAATATTTATTTATTTGTGAAAAATACTTTGTCATCTAAAGTATAAGTAGCCTATGTTTATTTTACAAATTAATTTTAATTAATTAATTTTTTTATCCATTTTAATTAAAATAAATACAATTATATCGGCCATCGGCCACCCTGCTATATCGGTCGACCACTAATTATAAATGTCTTTATCGTCACTTCTGATCAATTTAATGCACCCTTGGTGAATAAAGGTATTAATTTTTTTTATATATATTAAAAAAACAAACAAAAAAAAAAACAATAACCAAAAATGATGAATGACAGTGTAATTGTGAATCACCTTCTCTTCATAGATGGCCCGGATGCGGACAATCGCCATGGCAACTGCCTCCTTCTCGCCGGTAATGACAATCTCATCTTTGGGTATGCTGGGTGGCGGGATGCTAATACGAGCTCCAGTCTCTTGACTAAGCTCTTGAACGAGTCGATTATATGCACCAGCGATGAATGGATGAAAAGCCTTCTCAAAAGACAAACGTTCCACGGCACGCTTATCCTAAAGCAAACAGTGAGGTCATAATAAGGCTGAATTACAAATGAAATACAAAACCTCATCTCATCTATCTTCGATGGTTACCTGCTCAGCAGAGATGAGCTGGATTTCATGGCGAGCTTTCTCAATGCCCTCTTTGGTGCCGGTGATACGGATGTTGGCGTTGGGATCATCAGAGCGGGGGATGGCAATCTTGGTGGCTGTTTTCAGCTCCAGCTCCTGCAACTTCTCCCCGTTCTTTCCGATCACAAATCGATGATGTTCTTTCGGAATAAGCACAGTCGCTGACGCCTGAGAAGTTTAGCATTAAAATATAACTTTTAACGCACAGTAAAATGAATGGAATAAGAAATGCAAGACTCGAACAAGCACCTGAGTCTGCAGCCGGGCCACAATCTCCTTCCTCGCTTTCATAACCGAATCCAGTTTTCCAGTCACCATGATGGAGAGGCCTTGGTCCTTGGCAAGAGAGAGTTCGATATGTGCCCCGGTCTTCTGCATGATATCCAGGCACACTTTCGCCTCCTCACCTTCACCAAACTGACTGTTGTCTTTATATCGCCGCTCCTCCAATGGAACATGGAACACCTGAAGGTGCAAAGAGAAGTAGAAAAAGTGTGGCAGATGCACACTGAAAATATACAGTGCAGCTTAATCACACTGTATAAACCTTCTATGGATGATTATATATGTTACCTGAGTGATGACAGAGGCTTTGATGGGTCGGATTTTGCTCCAGGCACCTGCCGGCTCACCTGTCTTCTCACCTGGAGTGCCCTTGTCTGGTAAAGGTGGAAAGGCCTCCAGATAGGTGGGTATATATGCTTCATCTTCTGGCACACTACCTAATCACAGACAATAAGAAAAAGAATTGTAAAATGTACACAACAAATTTTCTTTGCATTATTTTGATAATAACACTATGATGCTTTATAAAGACAATCAACCAGTGTCATCCAGAACAAAGAAATACCAACTGTATAAACATTTATTGAAAATACTGACACATTTTTTTATTTTTGTACATCTTAGTTGTTCACTTCACCAACAGGGGTACATGAATTATTTTAATTTAAGATTGATAATTATGAATGGAAATTATTATTATATTATATTATATTATATTATAGAGACCAATTCTCACTGTTAACTAGTTGCGTATTAGCATGCCTATTATTAGCATAGTGGCTGTATATTGGTGCTTATAAAGCACATATTCTGCATTAACAATATTCTGCATCCCTAATCCTGCCCAATACCTAAACTTAACAACTACCTTTCTAACTATTAATAAGCAGCAAAGTAGGAGTTTACCGAGGAAAAAAAAAATCATAGTTCATGGTTTGTTAATAGCGAGAATTGGACCTTAAAATAAAGTGTATATTATATTACATTATATTATAATTCCCAAAAATTTCTTTTTCAAAGAGAAACTATTTACCATAATTTTGCATGAGAACATATGCTACAGCAGAATGCTTCACACACACACTGTATGATTCAGATAAGAACAGCTCTGCTGTCACTGTCAAAGATCATTGTGACACACTGACAATTAACAAACAGCACGAGTGTTCAGCATCAGTCTTCAAAAACAAAGAGATGTGTCTAAAGGCCTGCTGACACCAAGAACGATAACTATAAAGATAATGATAAAGATATATTTCTAAAAATCGTTCTCAATCTTAAAGAATACCAGAATCCACACCACAGCTACAACGATAAAGGCACAGAGAAACTATATTGTTGGAATCACTTTCAGAATGATTTTTTCCAGCTGATGAACGATAAAAACATTGACACCCAATCAGAATCAATCCTGCCATAATGGGTTTGAGAATTTAAAGCAGCAGACGAGCATTCACTTAGAATAAACAGACGATATCGTCTGCTGGTGTGGACGCTAATATAGTTATCATTCTCGGTGTGAACAGGCCTTAATACTAGCTTTAAAACTGTTCCAGTAACAAATCATTAGTATACATAATCTTTGCTGCTGCTGCTACTAATGTATTTGCATATGCATTTTTTAGTTGTTTTTTTTAATTCACTGTTACATCCGTTATCGATTCCTGCCATTAGACATGCAATGAACTGTGGTACAAAAAATTACTAAATGTGTGAATCATGTAGAAGAATATTTTCACCCCTAATTTTGCCACAGTCGTCATACCTGTGATCTCAACGTCCTTCAAGCCACTGCGGTGCTCTGCAAAACTCTCCTGAGTCAACACTGCCACAGAGCTCATGTTTCAAGACCTGATCCGCTATCCTTCAGAGACCAGGAGGAAGAGGAGGGACACACGGAGGGATAATAGCAAAAAAACAACAATATAACTGCAGAGAATATCTAGCCCAAACACACAGCCATCAATAAAACTAACTAAAAGAGCACAGCACTTTCATTTGAGTGATAAAGTGCATGCTGAGCTCTATTCTCAGTGGTTTCAGCAGCCCAGCAGGGCCTGACACACACTGGCATCTCCCTGAGCCCAAAAGCATCTTTCTCCACCTGAGCTCTCCAATTAAAGACGCTGTAGCTGTGAAGTCTGACAAAAAGCCTTGTGTGAGCTCGACTAATGTACCAATTATTGATCACTGTTTAAAACGATAACTGTTTAAAATGTTTTCAATCTGTAAGATGCCACGGACCCCTAAATATGATCATCCTTGTCTAAGCCTATCCTAAAATTTAAAATGCATTCTTATATAAAGACCCAATGTATAAGGTGAAAAATGAATATTATAAACATGTCTAAAATATTGTTTAAAAAACAGTTAGATAAATTACATTATTACACATTATTAACTTCTTATATTACTCTACTGTTACATGTAATATTTAATTATTTTAATCGAAGGTTTTTTATTCATTTAATCACTTGATTACTTATTTTAATCCATTTTTATTTATTTTAAACAAATTTTCAATTTTAATCTTATTTTCACAAACTATTTTTTTACATTATTTTTCTCTAAACTTTTCCATGGACTCCTTAGCGCTCCTTTGGAGCCCCCTGGGGGTCCCTGAACCCCAGATTAAAAACATCTAGTCTAATCAAGTGGAACTGTTAAGAAGAAAGATGCGACAATGAAAATTATATATACATATATTTTGCACTGAAAGTCATATTTTCGCTAAACAGTTTTCAGAAGACCTCACTGCAGCTTATACACTGCACACGTGCATTAAAAACAAGTTATATTAAATTCTGTAAGTGCATGCAACATTCTCATTTTTCCAATATGCTTTAATATCACAAAGCCACACATTTTTACCCACCTGCAAAGGGTCAAAAACCAGAAAGTCCGTCCAGGTGGATGCTAGTGAGAGCTCTTCAGTGTCAGTCTGTTTGTTCAGCCCTGTGTGGGTGAGGTTAACAAAGAGAGATTGTAACCAGCCTTGTAATTACATACACAGCATAAAAAAACAGCATCTCGTGTCAAGGCCCTCTGAGGTTGACCGAGGAAGGGGGCCGAGTCACAGTGGTCTGTCCTGTGGGAGGTAATAGCTACATGTGGTGCTCTCAGGTGACTAGGTATCTAATTGGCATGTGGGTGTTTGTGCTTACTGTAGTGATGGCAAAAATACACACACACATTGTATTTACACATGGGATTGGCACATTTTACACATATTCATCTAACACTCATTGAGAGAGTAAATTACCCATGTAGTAGAATAATACATGTAATATAACAAATTTGGGCTAATAGGCTTGTCATTATTTTTTTTCTCATATTATGAGGATCTAATTGCCGAGTCTGCTCTTGCGGTGATAATAAATTTGTGCAAGGAAAAAATGCTTTTAGGTATTGAGGGACCTTTGCAAGCCACTTGCAAATATATATTTTTTCATAACCTGCATGTTCAATATCAAAACAAACAACAATATAAGCAATTATGGCGGTCTCATGTCTATTTGCATACTATATAAAATGCATATATCTTACACTATCAGGATCCATATCATCTGCAAGCTCAGTGCAGAGCAGCAGATCTGTGTAAACAAATACTGAAGCAGGCTAACAACACTGCATGAGATATAACAACGCAACTGCCAGTTAAAACAGCTGTTAAAGCCTTGAATATCAAAGTGAGGGACAAATGCATTCTGTATCGTGGTGATAGTCTTAGTATTAAATATTCTAGCCTGCAGAATATTCAGGATATCTGAATTTAGCTGGTCAGCTAATCTGCTACATGTAACAGCTCGTTAGCTACAGAGCTAACGTTAGTGTCTATCTTTGCTTTAAATACGGTAATATGATTGCAGAAAACGCGGATATGTTCATTCAATCAACAAAACTGTGCGATAAGTAGCACGTCTACGGAAACAAAAGCAACTGATCACCTTATCAGACGGAAAAGCCTAGCCGCTGGTCTGCTGACAGTAAACACTGCTGCTGAGAATCGACTCTCCAACTGAATCGAATCTTTGATTCATAAATTATTTTCATGAATCAGACACATTCTTTAACGTTTTCTGTATGTTTATTTATTTGTTGATGTTTTATGTAGTAATCAATGTTAAATTCAAGGAAATTCTTGAATTGTAAAATACTAGTAGATGTACAAATAATATGCTATTGGATATTGTACAATTTAGAGTGAAACACGGATTTGTCTCTTTCCTTTACTTTTAAAGCACATTCCAAGTAATATTATATTAGTTTTGTTTCCATCACTACAATTTTGGCTTTTGCTTTGCTATTTTTTGGTTTATCACAAGTGGAATGAGTAAAGAGAAATAATAACTATAATTTGGAAAGACTAAAAGTAAATCTTGTAACCTATTTTTTTTAATCCCCTCATTCCTCCAGTGCAGAAAAAAAAAATAAATAAATCAACAAAATTGGTGATTCGCTTGTGGAAGAGAACAGTATAAACGTGGACAATTTTGGGCATAAATCATTTTGGATTTGCTGGGACTGTACATAAATAAATAACTAAATAACTAAATAAATAAATTCAGGGTTTGCAGTGGTACTCTCCACCTGCTTTTCAAAATAAAAGACTGTATTCGGTTGTTCAAGATCTGTTTTGTCTTTTACACCTCATTTATCATAGTTATCAAAACTTACGCAATAAACTAACCAAAAAGACAAAATACAGTTTTATGAAATTTTTAAGGCACTAAAGACATTGTCTCTTAATGAACCTTTTTTTTTCAGCCTCACAGTATAGCCTAGCTAGATATTTTATATTCCATGTTTATAGTTTTGTATGTTTATTAATAAACCGTTTTGCTCATAGAAGATAAACGGCCATTTCGTGAGTAATAGACGATTTCAGACTTGCTTGGTTCCCATAAACCTGATCCACACACACACACACACACACACACACACACACACACACACGCTGGGTGGCAGCCAAAGGAGGGTGTGCAGGCAAGAATGGGACGGGGTGCTGGGAGGAGGAGGAGGGGTGTGCACTAATCACACTGTCCCCGTCCGGCTGCTCTTACACGCGCTCACGAGCAGGAAAACAAAGAGCTGGAGATGCGCGTGGATTTACCGAAGAGGACAACAAAAGAGAAAAGACGAAAGTAACGCCTGATCAGATCCGCACGGATATGAAGATCGCGCTGGGATGTGGCGATCTGTTGCTGTCATTTTAAAGAAATGAATTAACATGGATGTCTGTATAACTGCTCGTGCACTGATGTGTTCATGTGCGCTGTGAGAGTTACACCACACCACTCTAATGTTTTTATTTTTATGAGGAAGTTTGCTCTGGACACGTTTCAGGAATTCGCTTTTCTTTATGGATTATATAGGAGAGTGAGACACATTTGGTAAGTGGTCTGGTGTAATATATATGATTTTATATATATGATATATATTCATATTACAGATATGAATTTTAGCAGCCTTAGCTGTGAATGTAGTACTGCATCTTACCTAGTTCTGTTACTATGTCTGTCAGATATACAAATTAATGCTAAATTAATAACAGGTTGCATTACCACCATTCAGTTCACACAGCAGATCCTTGATGGTCTTGTGAACAACATAGTAGAAATATTGACTTTAAGATTTAATGTCGATTTTTCATTGGCCTATTGTTTCTGAAACATTGTAATGATAGATTATGAAAGAAATTAAGTGTCAGGTCTGACAATACAAAGGAATTTGTAACCCAGTGGATTACAATATCTCAAATACCACACACACACACACACTTTTGTCTATCTAAAAGGGGACACTCTGTAGACTTATATTGTTTTTATATACAGGTAGTTATAAATACTATATCCTAACCCTAACAGAAAATTTTCTGCATTTTTACATTAAAAAAATACTTTTTGTTTATTTATACTGTTGTTATACATCACAACATCCCAGTGATTCTAAGGAATTAGAAAGCAAAGCCAAGGTTCTCAACAGGAAAGGAGGATTCCAATCCCAAGATGTTTATAGGTTGGAGGGGAAGTGTCTTGTATACATTTTTGGAAAAAACTGCCCAGCAGGGGATACTTCGGTGTCCTGTTGCTTGATTATGAAACATAATCGGCCTTTTAAATAGTAACCTTTTCAACCATCCTGTTTCACCCCATGTGAAAGCATTTCTTTCTGGCTTTGTTTAATGTTGAGCTTTGTGTGTTCAAGATATCAAATTAGTGCACAGCAGCACAGTGGAGAACTTGACAGACCTGCTGAGTCTGTCTGAGGGGTGCGAGTCAAGTGAAGTCAGTGACGCAAAAGTTCAGCCTGACTATAGAATTGTTGACAAAGGAAGTCGTGTTGACACACCCGTTCCCTTCCAATATTTCTAGAATGGGTTTATTTCAAACCAAGATTCCAAACCAGTTCCATTTAAGGCATTGGTATTGTTTTTAAATTAGGAGAAACAATAAGCAATAAAATGCTATGTACCACTAATCGTATTATTTTAATCTCATCATGCATTCCTAAGACATGCATAGGCTTTTGGAATCTGATAGGTCAAAGTACTTGGTATGTACTATAAACATGACATACAGGCACATTCCTAGCTAAGTTTCATACAGTTTCCAGCAAGCCATTTCACTAACCAGTCTGATTGCAAGTTCAGCTCAAATTTTATATAAATGTATATAATATATATATAATATTTAATATAGACTTTTGCCTGTAAGTCCAATGCAGTTAAACCTGTATGGTGTGAGGTAACTCCAGTACAAAGATCACTGCTTTTTATTTTATTTAATGAGTTATCAGATGCTAATCATCGTGACAAATATTTAGTTTTGAGGACTTTGACTCCTATTGATGTCTGAGGTTTCAATTACAGTACTCTTCATGAGGGATATGAAACTGAAAGAATGGAAACTAGGGCTGGACAATGTATTGGTACTATATATCGGTTATTGGCTGATATTGGAGTTTTTTCTTTTTTTAAAATTTATTGTATCTATCAATATTAGATATTTAAGTGTCAATGATTTAGACAAATCTAAAAATTAATATATTACAATTGTGTGATGTCTACATTAATTCACTTGTAGCATTTAAAATGACTTATTTTGGTTTTAGTGTTTAATTCATTTGCACAAAATAATACAAATAAACATGACATGAAAATTCACCCTATTTTCTAAATGCATATTTTAGATCTGAATAATTTATCCGTGCTTATGTTTCATCTTTTCAGTTTTGATAATCTTTAATCAAAATGCAAGAATTCTCCAATAATTTAATACCCCTGTCCCTTCAAGTTTACAACCATGTGCCTCCACTTTTTTTGTGCAATGCCTACATTTCAAAATCAATCAACAATAAATACAACAACCAAGTCACCAGACTACACTTTTTCACATTTGATTAATTTGTTACACTCTGATGTCCGTCACAACATGGAATTCTTTTTCATTGTGACATTAAAATCGCCCATTTAGCTGTATCAGCCAGAATTGTAATATATCTAATGAATACACTGCAATGTCAGGTGATCTGGGATTGATCAAATGAAGGAAAGATCTGTATAAAGATGCATCAGTCATGTTTAATGTCCTTACTATTTGTTACTACAGGTTGAAGATTGAAGGCCCTCGGTGACCCGCTGCCTGGGCTCATATTGGCCAGGTTGCTTTGGTTAAAACATCAAAACCAATCAAGATGTCTTCTGAAGAGTCTCAGAATCTGCCTCAGAAATCTGAGGTTAAGCAAAAACCCCCAGTTCCCATCAAGCCATCCAATAATACCTCAGACACCTCATCTGTGGAAGGTGCAGCCTCACAGAACTCTGGGAATGTCAAAAAGATAGTCAACAAATTCAGCCAGCCAGAGGCTAAGATTCCAAGTGGAGATACAGCAAAGAGCACCAGCATAGAATGGAGACAAAAAAGACCTCCTGCAATAAAGCCCAGACGCAAACCGAAAAGTTCTTCCCCCACCAGCGATGGCAAGGCACCTCCTCTGCCTCCAAAGACCAGACAAAATCACAGTGGACAGAAAGACGAGGTGGACAGCCAAGAGGGACAAGAAGGAGCTTTGAGTGCTGTTGAAGGAAGCCGATCAGGTATGGTGGCCTGCTTCCATGGAAAATCTCCTGGATTTTTTTTCCAGGATTTTATTTGATTTTTTTTCACAATATTCAGTCACAAAATTTTAGATAGCTGTAAAATGTAAAGGAATACTTCACCTAAAAATGAAATTAGCTGAAATTGACTCACCTTTAGGCCATCCAAAATGTAAAATTTTCATTTTTGGGTGAATTATTGCTTTAAACATACAAGCAGCACAAAATTCAAGCATCCTATAAAAGCGTCTACATCATTGTAACCTTCTGTGTGTTTATTTGCTTTGAGTAATGCACTCTGGCTCGTAAAAAGTAGATAGAAAGAAATGAAGACAAGGATATAGATAAAGAACAAGTACTATTTACAGCATTAAATTAAGGGACACTGCTACTAAACTCATATTTTAATTAGCTTTAATCTGATCTTCATCTGATTGGGTGTTGTGAGAGGAAACTCTGCTGCTCTCTGTTAGTGTTGCTAGTAATCTTGGAAAGATGGAATGTAAATTACTAGTTTGGTTTTTACAATATTTCGAAAGTAACTTTGAATGTGAACTTTGTGTGTGACACACTTCTGGAATGCAAGCTGTTTGTGTTCCTAAAACTCATGTCAGTTTCATTTTTTTCATTTCAAATTAAATTGATCAACTTTCTTGTAATTGGATGTTTTAGTTTATTTATTTATTTATAATTCAATTAAGCATAATTTAGGCGTAACACATCGGAGGTCATTTTGTTGTTGGTCAGTCTGTAGGATTATACAGTCTGTGTCGTCTGCTGAACACATGGACAGATGGGTGTGGGGGGATAAAATAACCCCTCCTGGAACTAATTATATTAAAACTACACTACCATTCAAAAGTTTGGGGGCTTTTTTTTTTTTTTTTTTAAAAAGTCTCTTATGCTCATCAAGACTGCACTTATTTGATCAAAAATACAGTTCAGACAGTACTGATGAATAAAAAGCTTGGAAGAAAAGCCATTATTAACTATAAATCTAAGATCTAAAATACTGTATACTTGATACTTGGACATATATTTTCTATATTATATGCAGTACTTAATCATTTGTATGGAATATGGAGTACTAACGTTTTGTTAGTAATTCAGTTGTAAATGTCTGCCTGTAGACTTGAGCCTCCAGATTGTGTCAATAAACATTACCATAAAGGCTGTTCCAAAGTTTAAGAGCCATAACAGAAAAAAGCTTGACCTTTATGTTTTTGTCTTACTTAACATTCCTGTTGGACATTATCTGAGAATATATTGTTCATAAAACTCTTTTACAGTGACAATTATGTGAACTGAGCTAGCTTGACTGTCTTGGAGGCTTGGAAGTAACATGCAAGTGGGCTTTATGTGATTTATGTGATTATTGGGGTAATAAACCAGTGTCCCACCCTTAAGTTCATGCATTCAACTAGTCCAGAATCCGAGAGAGGTTTGAGCAGGTCAGTCACTGGTGTAGTGAAATGGCAGAAGGGCTAAAACGAGCATTTGGCAAGATCAAGCAAAATGTATTTGAGGCGATTGAAGATCTGCGGGTTAAGGAGGGGGAGGAGGGATCGAGGGAAGTTGGCGGAACGGATAACGGCAGGCTCGAAGGGCGAGGTGAACCAGTCAAAGTAGAAGCAGAGAAAAGATGGTAATCCAAGATCTTATACGCTGGAAATCAGAAAGGATGTGAAGCCTTTTGAGAGCAATATAACGTTTAGAGTATTGCAAAGACATTCAGTCATGACTGTAGATCAGTCTTTGCTGCAGCTTGTTTCACATGTTTATGTAAGGTCCAAAGATGTATAAGAGTGTCCATAAGGAAAAAACTAAACTTTTAAAATCTAGTGTCAAGTTTTTAGAAATGTACTCTTTGTATTCCTATTCGTTTCATATGGTTTTGAAAACTTTTCTGCTATTTTCCAAAAAGTTTAAATGAAATGACTCAGAAAGTGTCATGTGGTGTAAGCATCAAGTAAAAAGTAATCACTTTTTCCCTGCTGAACACGTTTTATCTAGTTTTAAACATCTTTTAATCTTTATTTTCAAAAAAAGTAAAAAATAATTAAAAATTAAATAAATTTTTTTAAACAAGCATACATTTTTAAAACAAGACATCACAGGTGAATGTAGTTTTAAGTATAGATAGACAGAAATATATACTTTCCAGTTAATTAATCGCAGTGTATTACGTTTTTCTAAACTGTTTTGTTCAAATATGCAAATGTTGCATTATTATTAAAAATGCACCCATTTGCATACATTTCCAGAACAGAAATATGAACATTGGATAAAGCCAGATTAATTTTTTTTTTCTTTTGCTGACATGGTAGAATGAAAGGTTTTTACCTCTCCATAATTTAGAAAATACTGTCACCATTTTTTTTTTGTTGTTTTTTTTTAGATTTTTAGGAATAAAATATATAATTCAGGTGAATGTTACATGAACAAACCCCTCTGTAAAAACCTTCAGAATTTAGGGGGAAAAAAACCTGAAAGAAACTTACTGTCTCAGTGCATGAGAAAAAAACCCCTCATTTTGAGACCTTTAAACCTTTTAAAACATGTATTGTAATTGATGTTTACAGACATAACTAAATAAAGTTTAATAAAATAAACACACAAATGTGTATTTTGGATGTTTTTCTTTCAACTAGTCTGAAAGAAGACATGTTATGGAAGCAAAATATCCCAAAATTGCAAAATGATTGGTGCATGAAAAAAACATTTATGAATTAATGCAAGACCTGTAGTGTCTTGACTTAATTCATAAATACCATAGCATTTTTTAACCCAAACTAACCTTCAGGGGTTTTTTAATGGTACATTTTTTTCTCTATTATGATAGCGGGACAGTCATATCATCCTGACATTTTTGACTTTATATCCCAAAAGATTTCTGAATGATTTTTAATACAAAAAACTTTTTTAAAATAAATAATAATAATAATAATAATAATAATTATAATAATAATAAAATAGCATCACATTATTTACCCATCTTAAGTTCATTCAAACCCTGACCATAATCCACGTCCTCTTCTAGCTCCTGATGGAAAAGAAGGCGGCAAACTGCGAGCGGAGCAGGATTCCAGCCCTCTTCCAGAACCTCAGTGTGAGAAGAACTGCGGCTGTATGTGTCACCTGCAGAGGCCTGGCATGAAGCTCGTATGGGTGCCAATAAGCGAGCAGGATGATGACGAGGGTGAGGAAGATGACATTGAGTATAGTGATACGGAGGATCAGAACGAAAGAGGAGAGGGAGAGAACGAAGACAAGTCCAATAAGGAGCCGGAGTCTTTGAGTGAATCATTAGCTGAAGACAAGAACAAAAAGGAGGAACCGCAAATTAAAAAAGACAAGTTTCAGGAGACTCGTAACCTAATAGAGCAGCAGCTGAGGAGGAAATCGGACCCTGGACCTCCAACGCTGATCGCCTCTGCTGTCTCATTTCCCCAGACTCCTCTAAACGTCCCCAAAGACCAGCCTTTGGAGGAGCCAGAGGAGTCCATCTACGATGTTAGCCTGGAGGTGGTCACTCCACCCAGACCTCAAAAGGGGCCGGACACTATAAGCAAGGACACCCCTCCAGCCATTCCTCCCAGAATGCCTTTAGATAACAGGGGTCCTCGCATTATTCTGCCTCAGCCTCTGGCACGTCCTTCCTCCCCTCTGCTTCCCCCTAAAAAGGGCAGCCCACCTGCCAGTCCCCGACCGCAAAGAACTGCACCACCTCCACCAGTCAAGACCTATGAGAACGGAAGACGCCTCAGCAATTATTCTGTTAAGTCTATAGGTACATAAAGGCTTTTAAAGTCGGCATGAAATCAAAATGGACTCTATAGACATAGTTCACTCAAAATTTAAAATTATGTCTTAAATGTTCCAAACAGTGTTGTTTTAGTGCCATTTATATAATTAGTATTATTAATATTTTGAATTAGGTTTTATTTGTAGATTTTCATTTTTTTTTTTTTCATTTTAGCAATTTTTTTATTTGATTTTATCATTTTTATTATTATTAATTTAAATATTTATTTTTAGCTGTTTTTTATTTCAGTTTAGTTTTAATCATTTCAGTACTTTTTTTTTTACTAAAGGACTTTTATTTCAGTTAGTCGCCAAGATAACATTTCTATTTTTTATATGAGTTTTAAAGTAAAATAATAAGGTTTTGTTAGTTAACATTGTTAATGCATTAACTACCAGTAACAACGAGCAATACGTTTTTTACAGTATTTTTTAATTTTTGTTAATGTTCATTCTTGTTAGTTCATGTTAGCTCAGGTCTATTAAATAATATTAACAGATACAACTTTTGATTTTAATAAAGTATTATTAAAATTATAAATTAACATCAACTTAATCAAATTAATCAAAAGCTTATTAAATGCTTAATCAACTTAATCAAATTAATTGAAAGCTTAATAAATGCTTTAGAAGTGTTTTTCATTGCTAGTTCATGTTAACTATTGTAGTTAAAAAATGTAACCTTATTGTAAACTTTTACCATTTTTTTTTTTAAAGTTTATTATTATTTAACTTTATTTCCATTGGCAAAAATGATTTTTAATCATTTTCGTTTTAGTTAACAATAACAACACTGTTCCAAACATGTATGATTTGCTTTCTTTTTCAGAACAAATTCTTTTATGAAATGCCCACTGTTCACAATCCAGTCAATCCTGGTTGTACTTTTTTTTCTGAGTATACTGTTTCACTCAGAAATGCATTATATTACAGAAGTAAAATGTGTTTGCAGGATTTCTTTCAATTAAGTGTCTCAAACTGACATTTGTTGATTATATCTGTGTTTGTTTTATTGTGCTTAATTGTTGGTCTCTCTGTTCTTGACATCAGCAGATGAGAATGACAGTGCAGGGGCTGATGGGGAAAAATGTGGATCCACTGAGAAGTATATATGTTTATGTGTTTTCTATTTCTTTCATCTCTCAAACAGTTTCTACTCTCTTAAGCTTATTGTAAGTCACACAGCTGTCACATTTGTCTTTACTACCTGTAACTCAATCTCTGTCACATCTCTAGACCTCCACGAGCCATTCCACATCTCCAAAAATCTGTTGACTTGGAAGCTGGGATGCCTGAGGGTATAATTTTTTCTGATTGAATAAAGACAGACATGATGAAAGTTAAGAAAGAAAAACACTATAAAGAAATTGTGCTGAATGATATCTTTCATTAGTAAAAATTCTCAATAATGTGATTTTAGGGGGTTGAGTTTAATGCCATATTTTCTGACCCTTGCAGAGCTGTATCAGTTTTACACAGAAACATATATACACAAGGAGATCAGGAGGACAGTATGTCGCAACATCAGTAAAACCAGCATGGACTTCCAGATGGACCCACGCATTACATCCAGCCTAGAGAAAGGAGAAACACGTCCCAGATCCAGTAGTGTTCCAAATCTCAAGCAGAGTAATTTATGGCGGGACCAGTCAGCAGTACGGGACAGTGGGGTCCTGCAGACCCTAAGTCCAGAGGAGTGCAAGTACCAAGAGGTGAGCAGAAATCCTCACTGAACATGGTACAGAATGCAGAGGAGAGCATATACTCAGCCAGTGCTGAGATTTGAGGCTTTATGTGTTTGAGGATATGGAAAAAAGTAATTTGAGAGGAAAAGAGAGAGGATGGAAATCTGTAGGAGAAGACAGGATGGAAAGGGGTGGATAGGAAAGGAAGTACAAAGAGTGTTAGCCTCACAAATATGTGTATACTACCATTCTCAAAAAGATAATAAGTCTCTAATGCTCACTGAGACTGTAGTCATTTTATCAAAAGTGTAGTAAAAACTGTAATAATGTGAAATATTTTAACAATTTAAAAATCACTGATTTCTAAAAAATAAAATTCTAAAATATAATTTATTCCAGTGATGCGAAACTGATTTCAGTCTTCAGGGTGACATGATTTATTGGAAATTATTCTATTATGCTGATTTGGAGTTTAAGAAACATTTCTTTTTATTGTTGGAATGAAAACAGAATGAATTGTAATTGAAAACAGCTGTGCTGGGTTTCTTTGCAATAGAATTTTTGGAGCATTATAGATATCTTTAAAGTCACTTTTGATCGATTGAATGCATATTTGTTGGAAAAAAAAAAAAATTATTGACCCCACATTTTCGAACAATAGTTTATTTTTTCCACTTATAGAAAATGAAGGCATGAATAAAGAATATTAAGGGTTTTTTCTATTGAATTATTTTCTTCACAGTTAAAATAGTCGTGACCATAATTCAAGAAAATCCCATTCTTACTGTTTTAATAAAAAAAAAAGTTTTTTAAAATAATGTTTTAAAAATGTATATTTTAAAAGTCCTAACATGTATTCTTTTCTTTATGCAATTAAAAAAAATAATCATTTTGATTTTGGGGTTAAGTGTGACCTGAAACGTGGCAGTATTACAAATTAGTGTAATACAATTACAGAAGAAAATAACAGTGAATGTGGAAAAAAACTAAGCTTTTACTACCAATATAAAAATTTTACATTCTGAGAAATTGAAGAGTAAATTGAATTTAAATAATATATGTGTGTTTATTTCCTTTCTTTGTGTGCAGAGCATGTTCGAGGTGATTACATCAGAAATGTCGTATCTGCGCTCTCTGCGTGTGCTAACAGAGCATTTTATGGAGTCAAGTGACTTGAATGACACTCTTATTAACATGGACAAAAAAACCCTCTTCTCAAACATTCTGCGCATCCAAGAGGTCAGCGAGAGGTGAGTGCCCATGTGTGTGTAAAATAAAGACATATACAGTTTAGATTTGCTGAAGCAGCACTGCCTGAACCCCACAAATTAGTTTTGTTTATATACATGAACCCCATAGACTACATTTGAGGCATTGTTATTGTACAGCAACAAATGATTTTGCAGGTGTAACCCATCAGAATTTGCTGAGACAGCAGCGTTTGATGTTTTATTAATAGAAAACTATTAAACATGACATCTCAGGACCAACTAATAGTCTAATGCTTCGAGAATGCAGTGTAGCCTGTAAAACAAGGCACAGCAGTCACAAATTTTAATTTACAAATACCACTGTCTATTGATGTTCACAGGTTTCTAAAGGACCTGGAGGAGCGTCTAGATGAGAGCGTTATCATTTCTGACATCTGTGACATCATCCACTATCATGCCCAACATCATTTCCCTGCGTATATCGACTATGTTCGAAACCAGGTTTATCAGGAAAAGACCTATAGTAATCTAATGTGAGAAACTCATACATCTACACACATAAGCAAGAACTCAAACTGTTTCGTCTAATATTTTTATCATCCATTTATTTTGTATTTTCTCACTTCTTCTTTTGCCTAATATCTGTCACAGGCAATCTAACACTCAGTTTGCGACCATAATCACCCGACTCCAGGAGTCGCCCATTTGTCAGCGACTGCCCTTTATGTCCTTCCTGTTGCTGCCCTTTCAGCGAATCACACGCATTAAAATGCTCATCGAGGTGAGTGAATAATTCACATAATCCACTTTAGATTTTTTTTAAAAAGTAAAGACGTTTGTTACAAAAGATTTCTATTTTTAACAAATACTGTTCTTTTGAACTTTCTATTCATGTAAGAATCATGAAATAATGTATCACACTTTCCTCAAAAATATTAAGCAGCACAACCCTTTTCAACACTGATGAAAGGATTTTTCTTGAGCTCCAAATTAGCGTATTAGAAGGATTTCTGAAGGAACTTGTGACAATGAAGAATGCTGAAAAATCAGCTTTACCATCATAGGAATAAATTACATTAAAATATGTGACCCTTGACCACAAAAGCAGTCATAAGGGTAAATTTTTTTTTTTAAATTGAGATTTATACATCATCTGAAAGCTGAATAAATAAGCTTTCCATTCCATTCAAAATCTGGAATCTGAGGGTGCAAAAAAATCTAAATATTGAGAAAATCGCCTTTAAAGTTGTCCAAATGAAGTTCTTAACAATGCATATTACTAAACAAAAATGAAGTTTTGATATATTTACCGTAGGAAATTTACAAAATATCTTAATGGAACTTGATCTTTACTAATGATTTTTGACATAAAAGAAAAATCGATAATTTTGACCCATAAAATGTATTGTTGGCTGTTGCTACAAATATATCTGTGCTACTTAAGACTGGTTTTGTGGTCCAGGGTCACATATATTAAAATAGAAAAGTTATTTTAAATTGGAATAATATTTAACAATTTTACTGTTTGATCAAATAAATGTAACCTTGATGAGCATAAGAAACTTCTTTCAAAAACATAAAAAATCTTAATGACCCCAAAATTGTAAAAGGTAGGCTATATGTATTTGTTGGAACCAATTTTAGTTGATTTTGGGAGTTTTTTTATTTTGTTTTTGTTTCCACAGTTATATTTGGTTTGCAAGGCATCACATTATAATCAAGCAGAGTTGTCTTAAATTGATCTAGGTAATATGAAGATAATCTAGTTTTTTTTTTTTTTTTTTCATCAGAACATCCTAAAGAGAACGGCTGTCGGGACGGAGAAGGAGCAAACAGCATCTAAAGCTCTGGACTCTGTGTCCAAGGTAAATACCTCAAGGTCACAGTCAATGCACCCTGTCTTTTCCTCTCATTATAAAGCCACTCCTCACCCACAGTTCCTTGTTCAAACTAGACCTCATTGTTCCCAGAATAGCCTGTTAGAGAGGAAGATAAAAGGAAAAGAGAGCGAGAATAATTGGAAAGAAGGGGAGAGAGTGGAAAACAAGTTTAAATGCAGGTCGGGTGGATTTTAAAGCATTAGGCTAATAAAGGACGTTTATTTGTTTTTCATTTTCATGAAAGAACCAAAATAGGTCATGTTTAATATGTTTGTCATGCATTCAGATTCAATTGTCTGCATGGAAAGAATGTTCTGGTGTGTGTACATGTTGTTTATGGCTGTTGGTGTTGTCAGATGTGTTCTTAAATAACTTGTCACGTATGTCCTCACAGATCATTGAAGAATGTAATACTCAGGTTGGAAAAATGAAGCAGATGGAGGAACTGATTCAGATTAATGGTATGCTGGAGTTCGACAAACTAAAGGTGAGCAAATTGATTTTTGTATTAATGTTTATTTAGTTCCGTTTTTGTAAAGCAATATGTATGTGTATATATCTATATCTATCTATCTATATATATATATATATATATATACATACATATACATGTGTATATATATATATATATGTATATGTGTGTGTATATATATATATATATATATATGTATATATCTGTATATATATGTATATGTATGTATATATATGTATATGTATGTATATATATATATATATATATATATATATATATATATATATATATATGTATATATATATAATGTGTGTGTGTGTATATATAATACTTATTTAAATTGATCTATTTATTTGTTTAAATGTTGTCTCATCATTGAATAATTTATTTAGGCGGTGCCAATTATCTCTCAAACACGTTACTTGGAGAAACGAGGAGAACTGCAGGAAGTAAACAGAGGAGGGACATTCTTGAACCTCCGCCCCAAATTCAGCCCCGTCTATCTCTTTCTCTTCAACGACCTACTTGTCATTGCCTGCAAGAAAAGGTAGAAAGCTGAAAAACCTGTTTGTGTTATGGCTTTACTCTGTTTTATGGGGGTTGCAAAACACTGGATTATATTTACATGCCATTTATATGCATTCGCTTTTAATTATCTTTTATAAAAAGTAACACCCCGTTTGCATTTGCTGTTTAGTTAATCCTATAGTTTCTGAGTCAGACTTTACTCATTTATTTCTTCTTCTGTTTCCCTGTGCTGTAGTTCAGAGCGGTATGTAGTCCTCGATCATGCCCATCGCTCCCTGGTCCAGGTGCAGCCTTTTGGGGAGGTCCCAGCTGTCCCCAGCCTGGAGCACTGCTTCTCTCTGACTCTGCTGGAGAATCACCAGGGACGCCAGATGGAGAGAGTTTTCAAAGCTCCTACACAGTGCGTGGAGTTATAAATAAATTTATTTTACTCATCCGTGATACATGTTCATTGCTACATTATGTTTTTAATTCCATATGCTGTTTTTCCTGTTGGCAATTCAGATATACAAGTTTTGTTAATGTACACTACCGTTTAAACATTTGGGGTCGGTAAGATTTTTGTAATATTTATGAACATCTTTTAAGGCTGCATTTATTTAATCAAAAATACTGTAGAACAGTAAAATGGAATATAAAAACTGTTTTCTATTTTAATTGCAAAGCTGTCACATGATCCTTCAGAAATCATTATAATATGCTAATTTGCTGCTCAAGATACATTTATTATTATCAATGCGGGGGAAAAAAAAGTCATGATAAATTATTTCAGGATTCTTTGATGAATTTTTTATTTTTTTTAAATACAGCATGTATTTTAATAGAAATTTTTTGTAACATTAGTGA
The DNA here is from genome assembly GCA_039654775.1 of Spinibarbus caldwelli. Lineage (NCBI taxonomy): Eukaryota > Metazoa > Chordata > Actinopteri > Cypriniformes > Cyprinidae > Spinibarbus > Spinibarbus caldwelli. The sequence continues at coordinate 15,862,331 of CM077257.1, forward strand.
CTTTACTGTCATTTTTGATCAATTTAATATATCCTTGCTTAATAAAAGTAAAAAAAAAAAAAATAAATCTTGCGCACCCCAAACGTTTAGTGCATGTATAATCATCGCATTAGAAGGAATACAAATGCACAAAAAATATTTAATAGATAAATATGTATAGCAACAATGTATCAGAAGGCATCCACAATTTGGATAAAAATATTGGAATTTTTGTTCTGTTTTTTATATTTATTCTCTCTCTCTCTCTTTCTCTCTATATATATGTATCAAGTCAATAATATAATTTTTAATTTTTTATTTTGTATACATCATAAATTTCCACAGCTGAAAAATTCCTCTATGAAATCTCCAGGATTATGTAGTCAGTTTGACTATAAGGATGTACGCTGCTTTTAAGACTGTATTGGTCACTTTTCTTCTGTCTCTCCGATCAGATCTGACCTGCACAGGTGGTTGGCAGCATTCCCGAATCCTGATGACCCCAACAATGATCAAGAAGAAGTCATATATGAAGACTGGGGTAAGTGTGGGTGCTTATTTCTCTAAGCTGCTCAGGTTATGACTCATATGTGACATGTTAGTGCTTGCCTTTGAGTTTGATCACATTAACTTTTCTCTACAGATAGCTTTCTCTCTAATCATATATGTGTGTTTGTGTGACAGATTGCCCTCAGGTGCAGTGTGTGGAGCAGTATGTGGCAAACCAAGCAGATGAATTAAATCTGGATCCCACAGAGATCATCAATGTCGTGCGCAAAACCAACGAAGGTGTGTCATGCTATACCTACCATTTATTGGAAGCATATATGACATGTTGAAATGTGTTCTAACATTGATTTTGTGTATCCATCTTTCGGCTTCTTACCTTCTCTAGGATGGTATGAGGGGATCCGTCTATCCGATGGACAGAAAGGCTGGTTTCCCGAAGCAAACGTACTGGAAATCACCAACGAGCACGTCCGACGACGCAACCTCCGAGAGCGATACCGTGTTATCCAGGCTGCCGGCATTGTCGCCAAGACTCGAAGTATACCATAGACTAAATAAACTGCATCCTGGGAGATCGAGAATTCGTAAAATGGGAATAGGCTTTCAAACTGTAGACGTTTGTTACAGACTCAATATGGACAGGAAGTGTTTTGATGTGACTCAAACATCCTTTTCAGATTCGGAAATATAATTCTGTTGGAATTTTAAACAAAGAACATGGGAAAGTCAGTGCTGTATGGCTTGGTTTTGTACAACACAAAAGCCACTTAGGGACTTGTTTAAGTAAATCTCATTTAAGTGTGTCCATTTTATTCAAATGTTCAGCTGTTTTGGATCTTAATATAGAATGTACATTGTTTCAGAAACGTGTGTGCGTGTGTGTGAGTCTGTGCGTGCTTGTAATTTTTAACACTTCTTTCAAGAACATCAAACTACTGAAATTCCAGTTGAGCAAAGCAGATGGGTTAAATGGTGCAGTCATGTATGTCACACGATAACATCATATGATCTGATTGGTAGGTTGGTACAAAATATCACATGCACTGATCAAGATGTGTGGCACAACCCGCATGACTAGTCTTCAGTTTTTAATGGAAGCACTGAATGTGCACAAATCAGCTTGTTTACTGTTAACAAAATGCGTTTGTTTTTATACCGTTAGACTGATAAATCGATTTTGCCAACCCAGCCAGAAAAAAAAATGTCTATATATAATTTTTCATCATTTACTCAACGTCATGTCCTTCTAAACCTGTATCTTTTGCAGAAAATAAAAGCAAAAATGTTTATACTGCTCTTTTCCATTTAGATTGACATGAAAGTAAGTAAATTATGACAGATTTTCATCTCTGGGTTGAAAACCTAGTGTCACATTTGAGTGTCATGATCTGCTCCAGATATTAAACACTGTTGTGATTCATGCTTATGATTTTCTGACTTCTCAGAAATGGCATATTCCAGTGTGTACACTTTCTCTGAATGTGGAATGCTCCATTAAAGCCACACTTCTTGTTTTGTGAGAATGTTTGGATGTATGGGAATGGGAGCTGGTGTAAATGTACATTAAACTCGGATAAACACATGATATAGAGAGTAATTTTATTGTATTTTTGTCCTGTGAACAGTTTAACCTTGGAAAACAACAGGAGTTCTTTATTTAACAATGTAAAGCCTGACATATGGAATAGTAGTCAGAAGAATCAAATGGATTAGTTTAGCGAAGCTTTGGACAAAGTATAAAAGAAAATATCTAAAATAATGTTGTTTTTGTATGATACATTAAGGTTTTATTGCCCATATAGCATGGTATAGTGAGAATATGGAGCTCACACTCAAAGAGGAAAACAACTTGTGTGGGATTTATATGGCTAAAACATATTTGGCTAGCTTGTAATGTACATCAGTGAGATTTTTATAACGGTATAGTATAACAGACTACTTAGTTGTCTATATTTATCCTTGACAGGATAAATATATATTTATGTTTTAATTCCTTGACAGCTCTATAGTATGATGATACTTATATATCAATAATAATAAAAAGATGTATGGATAATCAAGTAAACCTAAGTTCCTTCAAGCTAGTTAATGTTCATCTAGACATATTACTATTAATATAAAAGTTATCCTTATGTTTACTTTATAAAAATAATTAAAGATTTCACAGCAAAAGCACATGTACCACAACCTCTGAAGCTGGACATTGTTAAAATTATACTTATAAGCCCTTTTGCTTACTTTTACTTACTAAATTAGTGTGTACAATCAATCAGAAGGATTATGTACAACAGCTTTTTCAGAACAATTTTGATAATGTTGATAATTTACGGGCCTTAGAAATTCATATGCCTCTGGCGCCATCTAATGGGAAATGTGCAGTTTGGAGTGCATTAATTAGTTTGATGCAACAGTGTTATTCTGTATAAACCCAGTGAAATGCTCACTTTATTTTGTACAAAGACCAATGACAGAGCAAACATGAGAGGACAGGAATTTATACACATGAGCTAAAACATACACATAATAAATAAAATGTTGTTATTATAATCATTAAATTAATCACATATTTTATACAATTTTTAAAGTTCGTTATAAAATAAAGTTATTACAATTACAATAAAAGCTCGTGCTTTTATTTTGGTGGATTTTCGCTTCCGGTTTGTCAGCGGCGGAGAGCGGGATGGTCGCTAGGGGCAGCGTCTAGTCGTGTTGCTTTGCGGAATTCATCTTGATCACCTGATAAGTGCAGAAATGGCTGGCCGGGTGAGTATTTCTTTCTGATTAAAGTTGTTTTGGCGTCGCACAGACATAACTCGTAATTTCGACAGTCTGCTCAGAGCTTACAGAGCTCAGCTCCGTTCAAACGCGCTGTGTGGTTTGCACACGTCATTCACACTCACGCTGTACCGGAAGTAACGTTAGAGCTCCACATCATCTCATGACTTTTCAGGAAAACACCACTTTACAGTGTTGCGAATAAACACGAGTATATTTACAATTTTTTAAGAACACCGCTTTATTTTCTTTTTTGAAGAGTGACTTTGGCAAATTCATGTTAATATAACTGTGGCTGCTGTCATAACGTTAATTGAATCAAGAGTGAATCAGAGTTATTATAATATAATACATAAATGCTGTTTTGACAGGCAGCAAGGTTATTGATTTATGAATATTCAACTACCTAAATGAAAATAAAAATACAGTATAAAGCTTTAGGTGATGCTATTTTTCAGTCATGTCTAAAGACTTGGACATACAGAGGTCTGCGGTGTTTTTATGGTTAACTATTATTAATCATTAAAACCTGGAAAAATATACATATTAAATGGAAAACTGAATAAATATAATAAATAAATTAAAGCTAAACAGGAATGTTTAAAAAGAACAAACCTACTAAAAATTACAAAAGCATGTAACCAAATTACTAAAACTTTAAATTAAAATGAAAACTGTGTGTGTGTGTGTGTGTGTGTGTGTATATATATATATATATATATATATATATAGCATCACTGTATGTTCTCAGTATTTGTCAGAGCGAGCATCAGCTGGTTAAACAGAGATTTGTAAGTGTTTGAATAGGTGAATATCAGTTTACAGAGAAAGTAATGGGGGAGTGACTCTTTATTCAGTGAGTATTTATCATGATGAATATTAGGATTTTAATAGACAGCTTGTAAGTGTTGACATCTAGGTTGGATTTTTTTTCTTTTAAGTGAAAAGGATGATTGTCGCTGTTTTTGTTACTAATTTAAAGGTCTGAAACAGTTTACAAATAGTGATGTTTGGTTGTCATCAAATTATCTCCATTTTGCACTAATTGTTTTGGATCAGTAGTATTAGTACAACTAGTAATGATACTAATGCTAGAATTTAGCATTAGACTCTTTAGTCTTTAGTGGATGTCTGAAGTTTGTAGAAGATTATTTCTGTATTCTTTTAATTTAAAATCTTGCTTACATTCTCGAAATTAGTTTTATAGACAAAAATGTTACATTTTAGTCATTTTAAATATATTTGAAAGATGTCTTATGCTTACCAAGGCATATATACTGTATACGGCCTAAAAAAATTAAAGACCTCTCATCTACACAAAGGTGGCTTCTGGAAAATAATAATTGAAAATGATTAAGTGTGTTGACTAAATGATTAGGCTAAGTGTGTTGACTAGTACACTGTAAAAAAGCAAAAGATGAGAAAACTTAAAAGTTTAAGGCAACCAGCTTCAGGAGATTTTTGAGTTTTTTCAACTTGTTTTTGAAAAACTTCATAGGAAACTTTTTGTTGTATAAACTGAAAACAAGAAGTTGAGAAAACTCAAAAATCTCCTGAAGCTGGTTGCCTTAAAATGTTTAGTTTTCTCAACTTTTGATTTTGTACAGTGTAGTGTATATCCAGGCAGAAATTTCAGCGTTTATGATTTTGGTATCACTTCATCACTTCTGTGCTTTTCTTGCTTTTTTCTTCTTTCCTGTACAGCTAATGCAAGCAGCGAGATGCCCGACAGATGAACTGTCTCTCACAAACTGTGTGGTTACAAGTGAGAAGGACTTCAAATCTGGGCAGTAAGTATTTGATGTATTAATGAATCAGAAACGAGAGATGTGATTATATTTAAACACATATTGTAAACGCATATGTGACCCTGGACCACAAAACCAGTCATAAGTGTCAATTTTTCAAAATTGAGATTTCTACATGATCTGCAAGCTGAATAAATAATCTTTCCATTGATGTATGGTTTGTTAGGATAGGACAATATTTGGCTGAGATACAACTATTTGAAAATCTTGAATCTGAGGGTGCAAAAAAATCAAAATACTGAGAAAATCGCCTTTAAAGTTGTCCAAATGAAGTTTTTAGCAATGCATTTTACTAATCAAAAATTAAGTTTTGATATATTTACGGTAGGAAATTCACTAAATATCTTCATGGAACATGATCTTTACTTAATATTCTAATGATTTTTGGCATAAAAGTAAAATGGATAATTTTGATCCATACAATGTATTTTTGGCTATTGCTACAAATATACCTGTGCTACTTAAGACTGGTTTTGTGCTCCAGGGTCACATATGTCAAATAATTTTCTTCCTTTTTTTTAAAAAATTTTTTAATAGACATTTGGCCATTAAAACCACACCCACTCAGAAGTTTGTGTTCACGGTGAAAACCCACCCAAGCGTGGTGCCAGGAACCATTGCCTTCAGTCTACCTCAGGTACACTTTTGTTTCAACATTAAACAAAGGCTATTCTAACGTCCCATCTGCTTGGTGAACTGCAATAGTATGCAGATGTACAAGATATACTGTTGTTGTCAGCATGCTTATTTCTTAATGTCTTGCATTGTTTTTGCCTGCTTCTCCTTCATCTGTTAACATGACAGCAGCAAGACTTCTCAGGTACTACAGTAACTTTATCACAGTGGTCTTATTTTATGGCATGATGTGATATTTTATCAACAAGAGACCAAGAACTGAAATACATCTAGGGAAACTTTTAAGTACACATTTCGTTATTAGTGTGCTTTACAGTAAGACCATCTATCAAGAGAAAGCTGTACAAATATATTGTACAAATACTATCTTTATAATAATTGTGTGGCCTGTAAAATGCTAAAACACATGTAGGCTAAATGCAATATAATAGAAATTCATTGATATGCTCTCTGTGTCATAGAGGAAATGGGCTGGACTCTCTCTAAACCAGGATGTGGAAGGTATGTGTACCGTTTTACATTATTAACCTTGCGACCAAAAAACAAAAAAAAAAAAAACAGCACCAAATATGACTGGCTGCAAACTAATAGTGCAATAACTCAGTGAGTTTGTTTCCTGCATTTGCTGTGGTATTATTTATTAAAATGTAATGTGATAATACTTTGGTTGGGGTGGATAGATGGAAGGACAATAGATGGAACTTGTGGGAAATTAATTTTTGGAGATGTTTTAGCCAGTTAGTCAAGAATTTAATTTCTTAAAATCTGTTTCCAGTTGAAACAATTGTCAGTTAATTTTGCTTAGAAATTAATATTTAAATTACCCCAAGAAATACACAAATGTATGTAAATGACTGTTATATATATATATATATATATATATATACACACACACACACACACACACACACACACACACACACACACACACACACACACACACACACATACTGATTAAAAAAAAAATTATAGCCTGAATGCACTGTAAGTCGCTTTGGATAAAAGCATCTGCTAAATGCGTAAATGTAAATATATGTATATATGTGTGTGTATGTGTATATATGTCCTATTAAATTGTTTATATTGTCCTATTAAATTGTTTTGGAAAGACATTTCACACAAAGTCTTGTTTTCATTCACATCATATTAAATATGTCATCTATCCTGACTAACATCTATAGTATATTTCAATAGTGAGGGTTTCCTTATTGTAAGCTTCTCTCTGTTGTCTTGTTTGCAGTGAGTGTCTACAACTTTGACCCGTCGAGACAATACGTGGGAACCATGACGCTAGAGATCGACTTCCTCCAGAAGAAGAGCGTTGACAGCAACCCTTACGACTCTGATAAAATGGCGATTGAGTTTATCCAGTTTTTTACCGCACAGGCCTTTAGCATGGGCCAGCAGGTGAGCCGTCAAAGTGCTAACAAAATGACTGTCATACCCACACTTAATGAAGTATAGTTAAGCCTGTATTGTCTTCCTGACAGTTTGTCTTCAGCTGCTGTGATAAGCTTTTTATACTGCTCATAAAAGATATCGAGGCAATGGATCCCAGCATCCTTAGAGGCGAGCAAATCTCTAGCAAAAAACACAAGGTAGCTTTTTATTGCTTACTATCAAATCTACCTTTTCATGTGTTAAGAGATATGGATTTAATATGGTTTGTCTCTTTTTTTTTTTTTTCAGATTGAGATTGGTCTGTTGCACGGCAACAGTCAGGTGATTTTTGAGAAATCAGAGAGCTCGTCTCTTAATTTGATTGGTAAGTGTTTAACTTGTGTTTAACACACCACCATAGTGGCCCTGACATACAACATGTGTACGAGTCTTCAGAATATTTTCTAATATGTGACCCTGGACCATAAAACCAGTCATAAGGGTCAGTTTTATGAAATTGAGATTTATATATACAGTCATGGCCAAAAATATCGGCACCCTTGGTAAATATGATCAAAGAAGGCTGTGAAAATTAATTTGCATTGTTAATCCTTTTGATCTTTTATTTTAAAAAATCACAAAAATCTACCCTTTCATTGGATAATAAGAATTTAAAATGGGGGGAAATATCATTATGAAATAAATGGTTTTCTCTAATACACATTGGCCACAATTAACGGCACCCTTTTATTCAATACTTTTTGAAACCTCCATTTGCCAGTTTAACAGCTCTAAATTTTCTCCTATAATGCCTGATGGGGTTAGAGAACACCTGACAAGAGATCAGAGACCATTCCTTCATCCAGAATCACTCCAGACACTTTAGATTCCCAGCTCCATGTTGGTGCTTCTTCTCTTCAGTTCACCCCACTCATTTTCTACAGGGTTCAGGTCAGAGGACTGGAATGGCCATAGCAGAAGCTTGGTTTTGTGCTCAGTGACCCATTTTTGTGTTGTTTTTGAGGTTTGTGTTTGGATTATTGAACGGTTGGAAGATCCAAACATGGCTCATTATAAGATTTCTAACAGAGTCAGTCACTTTTTGATTTTTTTATCTGTTGGTATTTGATAGAATTCATGATGCCATGTGTCTAAACAAGATGTCCAGGACCTCCAGCAGAAATATAGGCCCACAACATCAAAAATACAGCAGTATATTATATTGTACACATGAGGTACTTTTTATCCCTGTGCTCATCAAACCCATCTTGAGTGTTTGCTGCTAAAAAGCTAATTTTTTAGTTTCTTCTGACCATAGAAGTCAGTCCCATTTGAAGTTCCAGTCGTGTCTGATAACTGAATATGCTGGAGTTTGTTTTTGGATGAGCTAGGAGAATTTTTCTTGAAACCCTCCCAAACAACGTGGTGATGTAGGTGCTGTTTGACAATTTTTTTTTAAGGTTTTCTGACCCCGAGACTCAGAAAACCTTAAAAAGGTTTTCTGCCATTCACCCAGTACGATTGGTCACCGTATCATTTGATACTGGAATCAATGCTAATTGATCAGCAGCTCTTTGTCCACACATTACAGAAACAGCCTCTTTAGCGCAGGGTAGGAAAAAAGTCTGACCTGAATTGTGTGGTTTCCCAGTTTTGGCAATCCAGTGAGAGATAATTAACGAAGAGTGAAGAGCTCTCTCATTCACCGTAGCGGCTTTCTGTAGCAGTGATTTTTGACCACGTAATGTAAGTTAGCTCCTGTAGTTTTTGCTGGAAAAACTCCAGAGGTTTTGGCTGCAGTAATTTGTGTTTAGTTGTGAAGTCACTGTTATTTATATAGCGCTTTTTACAATACAGATTGTGTCAAAGCAGCTTTATAGTATTAAACTTTTCAAAATAAAAGTCTTCCTGCGACCCCTCCCCAGTTTAAGAACCCCTGGTCTAGATTTATTAACCTAAGGACCTGTCATGGTTAATCCAACATTGTCAGCTGCTGCTGATAAATAGTCTTTATCATTAGTCACTGCTCACTTGATAAAGAGATAGGTCACTAATTCTTGTGAGTAGGGATGAAACATCACATGCTTTTTATGTAATTACACTTACAGGCCATGTTAGCACTTTATTAAATCATTACTGGAATGTCTTTTAATTTTCAAATATACCATTTATTCTTGTTTAAAATGATTAGAATTACAAAATGAGTTTAGTCAGTTTGCATTTTAACTGCACACACATTCATTTCCATGAAAGAAAGAAAGAAAAAAAACTTTCATCACCTTACATTAACATTCACTACCACCTCTATTTTAGTCTTTGCTCCTCAGCAACTCCAGAGTGTTTTAAGAACAGTTTAAAAGTTTGCCACAAATCTTATATTTATCCCTCAAAACATAGGTTTTCTTTCCCATTGATATATTTTTACATTTTTTTTCAGCCAATGTCCTATATTTGGTGCACAAGTTATTTTCCAACTTAAAGAATTGAGCTGTTTTGCTTGCAGGATGCAAATGATTCTAATTTAGTTTTAGTTTTCATTAAAAAGATAAATTAATTGAATTACTTAGTGTAATCAGTTAAAGTAAAAAAAATAAATAAACAATTTTAAGTAATTCTTTTCTGTCAACCATCATATGTCCGCTCAATTTTATGATTTCCCTCATTTTAAGTAGCTCCTATTAGTAGTTAGCAATGTCAGAAAAACAGAATGGCTTCTGCATTTACAGGGATAGTTCACCCAAAAATGAACATTCTGTCATCATTTACTCACCCTCATGTCATGAATGTTGGCAACCAAACAGTTGATGGTAGCCATTGACTTCTGTAGTATTCTATTCTGTGGAAGTCAGTGGCTACGTCAACTGTTTGGTTACCAACTCATACTGGTTTGGAACAACTTGAGGGTGAACTTGATTAAATTCTTTTATTATTTTCAACACCATAGTGTCAAAAGTTTTTCTGTCTGACTGCTAACAGTAATGGATGGAGCTGAAAATCAATTTGGAAGCATCCTATATTCGTAATTCATTATTAAACACATACTAGATTTTAAAATGTGTTATTAAAATTTGACAGTACACATCTCATGGTGTTAAACTAGATTGAGTGATAGGAAATGAAAAACAAATTTTGTGAACAAAAGGTTAAAGCATGTGTGTAACAGATTAATCCATAAACTTTTATTTCAGTTTTGTGTTATCCAGTGTATCAATCAGTGGCTCCCCCTCAATTCAATTCATATGCTTCAAATAGCGTAACAACCAAACTGCCCCACTAGATGGCAGTCAGAACACATGTGGTTTTACTTAAGCTACCTCACTTAATTGTCACCTCTACTCACTTAATTGTTTTACACATCACTTAATATTTGACATGTGATATAACCTTGGAAAATTAAATATAAATATGTAATTTCTTAAGTGTTCCTCAGCGGTCTGTTTTGGCAATTTTTCTCCAGGAAAAGCAAAGACCAGAGGTTCTCGGCAGTCCATCATCAACCCAGACTGGAACTTTGAGCGCATGGGCATCGGAGGCCTGGACAAGGAGTTCTCAGACATCTTCCGTCGGGCCTTCGCCTCACGAGTCTTTCCTCCAGACATAGTGGAGCAGATGGGTGAGTCTTATCTCTCCCTCTGGCACTTTAAAGTGAAAACTGTACAGCTACTTACTTTATAAGCAACTAGCTTCTTTTCTTAGCTTGCTTGAGGTACCAAGTGGTGCCACTAGTGCTCCCTCAATAAATAAAAAATGCATGATGCCCTTGTTTCTCTCTTGGAAAGACATATATCTCCTCTTTTTTCCTTCTCCAACCACATCCCTCTCAATTTAAGCAGCCAGTGAGGCAGAGGCACAGCATGTTGTGGGCGACATGAAACACGCAGTCTGAGAGACACAGGACAAAGCCAAAATATATAAGAGTTTGGACAGACAGTTTTCAGACCCTCCCAGCACCTCATCCTAACCATAAATGAGAGAATTGCTCTGTTAGAAAAAAACATCCTTATGTTGTCTTCTCCTTTGCCTCTGGCTTACGGTCAAAAGCCTAGTTTGAATTATATCCTCCGACTACAGTCTGATTGTGTGTTTATGATTTATATTCACCCTTTAAACAGATAAACAATTGGTTCAGATGCTATCCAGCAGACACATTCCCATCAGATTGACTCCTGCGGCGAAAATATTATAATCATTTTCAGTTGAAACTGCTGTCTACGTTCAGTTCTCAGCTTTTAGACACTGGGTGTCTTTTGCCAAAAATTGTGAACAAGTGTTCTTACTTGTGTGCAAAAAAATGTTCTCACGCTTAATTTCGTACAGATTCACAACAGGTGCTCCTTCCTAAATGACGAAGCGCATGTCAGCGGTGAAAAATTGGCTTACACGGCCAAACCATCTCTATATAAGGACTTTCTACACAATGCAGTTGTGGTGTACACACATCAAGACCTTCGATTAAAACCATTTTTCTTTTGGATCTAAAGTACATTTGATTGTGTTTTGGACCTCTCATTAAGCAGCTACACCTACTGTTGCACTATAAGTGTTTTTTTGTTATCTTGAAACAAGAATGAGTTATTTCTTGTGTTGCTCAGTTGTTAAATTTCTAATAATTCTAACTAAATATTTCAGCTTAACACAATCCATCTTTTCTAAGGCCACCAGGAGTGTGTGGTATTTGCGTACATGTGGTTTCAGTTGGTTTATCCATAACTGTTAACACTTAGTTTGTGGTTTAATTATCATTTTATACCATTCTGAACTTGCCAAACTTTGCACAAGAATGTTTAAATGTGCTAAGTCAAGCATCATTATTGATTTAGGAGTTTGAATAAACCCAGAATACCCTAGTTATTATCCACCAACAGCATAGCAACCACCTCGAACACCCTGTCAGCATCTACCATCAGCCCAATATGGATTTTTCTTGTATGTTTCATAGTTTTTCCATAAAGCATTTTCCCCTGCAAGGTTCATCTAAACACTCTGAAACTGTGATGAACAGTTATGAAGGGTGTATTCCTGTAAGCTTCCAGATGACTTGATCATGCACACACATACACATGTACACAGACAGCCTTCAGAGTGCAGTGTGTGTGCGCGAGAGAGCGAGAGATGACCTTTGTGGTGTGATGGCTTCAGGAGTCGGCCTCTGGCTCGGGCAGCTGGCTGCTCTAATGAGATGGCGGGTCTTGATAGCGCAAAGGTGAGCGCCTAATTGGGGTTGGTTTTGGAGCCCAGGTGCTGAAAGAAGGTGCGGGTGTGTGTCTGAGTATGTTATTGTCTGACAGCGCTTGGGTGGGAGTTTACACCAACACACCCAGTTTCTCCCAAAACTCCCACCAGCTAAAGGTCATTTCAGTCTGCCCAGCCACAGCCTCGTTTTTCTCCTCCGTGAAAAGTCTGGAAGCCTGCCCTCCCTCAACCTGAGTCTGTCATCAGGTGTAAATGGCCATACTGATTCTCATCTCAGGCCTGCTGGTTATCTCCAGCCTTCCCGCTCTCTCCAAATGGCATCCAGCAGATGTTGTTAACCAAAAACAGGGGTCTTGTCTGAGAAATGCCATTGCTCATCAAAAAGAGCACTGTGCTACTTTGAAAACAAATTTATTAGACACTTCGCCATACTTTTTGTGTGTGTGCTTTATATATGGGATTATCTTTTTATTTATTTTTTCTCAGCAAGGATGTATTAAATTGATAAAAAGTGACAGTAAATGTGTTTTTAATGTTACCAATGATTTCTATTTCAAATAAATGCTGTTCTTTTGAACTGTTTAAAAATATTAAACAGGACCGTCAGCACTGATAATAATGATGATTGTTTCTTGCGCACTAAATCAACATTTTAGAATGATTTCTGAAGGATCGTGTGACACTGAAGACTAGAGTAATGGCTTTTAAAAATACAGCTTTGCCATCATAGGAATATATTACATTTTAAAATGAATTAAAATAGAAAAGAGTTATTTTAAATTGTAATGATATTTTACAGTTTTACTGTATTTTTGATCAAATAAATGCAGATTTGGTGAGCATAAGAGATTTAAAAAAAAAAAAGATGATGATTAAGTTGTGTGCATTTACATGTATTCAAAGTGTAAGGAAAAAATGTGTTGTCTTTTTACTTGGTTATAACACATGACATGAGTTTGGCATGTTTTAAACTTGTTTCTTAAAAGACTTTTGCTTTCATTTATTGTGAACACTCTTATACAGTTTGTCATTGATGCTTATACCATTTTGTAATGTCTTATGTTTCATATCCTCCGGTTTTGACTCTTTCCACAGGCTGTAAACACGTGAAGGGGATCTTGCTGTTTGGGCCGCCCGGCTGTGGTAAAACCCTGATGGCGCGCCAGATTGGTAAGATGCTGAATGCCAGAGAGCCGAAGGTGGTCAACGGGCCAGAGATTCTGAACAAATATGTGGGCGAGTCAGAGGCCAACATCAGAAAGCTGTTTGCTGATGCTGAGGAAGAACAGAAGAGGGTAAGAAGCCAGGAAAGAAGATGCAAGGAAAAGAGATTTCATGCAAATTATTAAACATTACACACTTAGGGAAAAACTTCCATTCTTTCATGCACTTCACAAATCACTGTTATCTTAGAAAGGCCATACGGACGTTTTGCACAACCTTACATTCATCTGGCTCTGTGACAGACCCACCGATATTTGACACTTTAAAGAAAGGTTGCTCTGTCAACAGTCAAAAAAAAATCATGGCGAGCAAACTTAGGTTTGTACGAAGGATGCTGTTCCCAGTTTTGGGCCCTCCAGCAGCTCTACAAATAACTCCAAATTGCTGAAATATACTTGCTGAATTACTGTAAATGGCCTAGTGTTTGCTTAGAAATATTATCATAGTTTGTTTTTTTCCAAGGATGATGTGTCGAGAAGTGTTGGCAGTTAACTGCTGGTTCTGGCCGTGCTTGAGTGTGATGTTGTGTTGGTAGACAGTGTGACTACATGACGTTGAAGAGCTCACTCGTCACCTCTTAATGAGAGTGTTCGGCTATCTCTAACCCTTCACCCTGACTCACGGGAGGCCACGCACACTCATACTGGCCTCCCATCTGTGCTAAATGTTACGACCTAGCCTCTGACAGCCTCCCAGATGAAGAAGATAACTCTTAATTGTGGGCCATTGTCACAGAGTTTATACAGTCACAGTCCATTCACCAACCTGGCATTTAAGCAGGGAGCTCAAGAGAACTATACGCACAAGTTTTTAAGAGCACATCAAAACAAAATTCGAGCTTTAAGGCTTGTCATTTAACCTGACTTTTTATTTTCCTTTGAGGCTATCTATCCTGCTACTAAATTCCATTCTATTCTGTTCTGTTCTATTCTGTGGTTTTACTGTTACCTAAAACAAACTAAAACTATTAAAATCGTTTTTATTAATTTAAATAGCTGTAATAAAATAAAAAAATAAATATTATAATTAATATAAATATTTGATGAAAAACTTTTAAACACTAAAAGTAAAATGTAGAAATGTTCACAAGGTCTTGGCAACTAACTCAAATAAATGTACGTTTACGTAAGTTTCAAATCGATACATATTGTAATAGTATATTACGTGCTTATTACTTTCATTTATTAGTGTAATAAGTGCTTTTAATAGATAACTGTTAAATACTTTTAATGTAAAAAATATATACTTTTCTTTTAATTCGACATTTTAAAGTCACAACCTTTAACAATAATATATATTGGCACAGATAGCCATATAGCGCAGTTGCGCTTTGGGCGTCCCAAGTTCGAGTCCCGGCTCGCGGCCCTTACCGGATCCCGCCCCCCTCCTCTCTCCCACTTCGCTTCATGACTATATACTGTCCTATCATAATAAAGGCAAAAACACCAAAAATTAATATTCTATAGTAATATTACAAGTGAACCTTCATATGACAGTTTTAAAATTATGGCTGCCCTGTTATAATTCTTTTCTGTCTCTTTTTTTTGGGCCTTTGAAGTTGGGGGCCAACAGTGGACTGCACATCATTATATTTGATGAAATTGATGCCATCTGTAAACAACGTGGCAGCATGGCGGGCAGCACTGGGGTCCACGACACTGTAGTCAACCAGCTACTGTCTAAAATCGATGGTGTAGAGCAGCTCAACAACATCCTGGTCATTGGTGAGAACTTCCTGTGATATCAGCCAGCATGACAAGAATGACAATGCTTCATGTTTTGTTCATTGATTTGGCTTTGTTTTCATTATTAAATCATACTGTATTTAAGGAATGACCAACAGGCCTGACCTGATCGATGAAGCCCTCTTGAGGCCAGGCAGACTGGAGGTCAAAATGGAGATCGGTGAGAACTGAATGACTCTTTTCAAAAGGTCACATATTCAAGGTTTCTGAAACAACTAGTTGTCTAATCATCCTTCTCCAGGCTTGCCTGACGAGACGGGCCGTCTTCAGATCCTGAATATCCACACTTCAAAAATGAAACAATCAAACATGCTGGCCAAAGATGTTGACATAAAAGAGCTTTCTGTTGAGACCAAGAACTACAGCGGAGCAGAGCTGGAAGGGCTTGTGCGAGCTGCCCAGTCGACTGCCATGAACCGTCACATCAAGGTCTGATCTCATCATCTCATCCACAGTGCACCACCACAATCATAACTAATTATGGTTGATTTAAACAAAATCAGTTCTGAACTCTGGTTGGAACTTATCTCAAGTTACAAAATTGGTTTATTATACAAATAAAATGCAGTTTACATCAGATTACAGCAATGTTGTGTTACACATTTGAATACCATCTAAATGCTGTGGTTTTTATGTGAATATAAGAAAAGATTGTTTCAATGCTTGAGGTAGTGAATTGTAAACAAATTCAATCTTGCTTTATATGAAAACAAGTTTTTAGAAGCCTGTGGATATCTTTGTGTAGCTAGACAAAGTGTGTGTGTGTGTGTGTGTGTGTGTGTGTGTTAGCAGCTCACACATGCCCATATTTGATGGTGTTGACACATAATGCTCCCATATTTGATGGAGCTTACACAGGTGTAATAGGTCTGTCTTTCTCTTGCTTCTAGACCATTAATTTTGATTAAGTGGATGAGTCAATCTGTGTGTTTTTGCTCCTGTAGGCCAGTACTCAGGTGGAGGTGGACGTAGAAAAGGCTCAGATGCTGCAAATCAGCAGGAATGACTTCTTGGCCGCTCTGAATAATGACATCAAGCCTGTAAGTCCACTCTCCATTATTGTATATTCAGTTTGCATAATATGTTGAATTCAAATCCCCTGATTAGATCTCATGCAGCCAAACTTCACTATCGGCATTAAGTCTGGCCCACATTGGAGTTCATTTTGGGAAAGAACCGCCCACTTAGTCTTAAGGTTGTTATTATTTACATCAAACATGTAAATTAATGTTTGGAGAATTATTTTGTGCATTCTACACTGTGAACGGGCCACCTGAGACTGAATTGTAAAGGAAAAATGTCAAATTATTATGCATTATTGAATCATTTTAGTAATTAATAAAATAATTTATTGCTTTAATATTTAATGCAGTTCTCTCTGTTTTTCTGTAAAGGCTTTTGGCACTAATCAGGAGGATTACTCAAGTTACATCATGAACGGTATTGTGAAATGGAGCAATGGTGTGTCTGACATACTGGGAGATGGAGAACTTTTGGTGCAACAGACCAAGAACAGTGAACGCACACCGCTAGTAACTGTGCTTTTAGAAGGCAAGTCTTACACACAAACTTTACAGTGTTACATTTCCTTTATATTGAGTAAAAAAAACCTCTGTTTTCACTCTTAAATTAAGCATAGAAAAGCTGGATTCAATTGAATGAATTGCTTTAGACCGCAAACCAGTTCAAAAAATGATTCACTGATTGGGTCCTTGTTCAATTCAAATATTTAATCGAGAATATTGTTTTGGAATTCAAAACATTGTCTGCATATCAGTCACTTTGCTTCTGAGTTTGCTGAAAACTGGTATGCTGAGATGTCTTTGGAGGGTTTTTTGGGAGGAAGTAGTATTTGGGAGGAACTGTGATTTGCAATTAATTAATTTATTTATTTATTTATCTCACTTGTTTTTTTTTTTGAGCACCAGCTTTGCTGTGAATATATGCAGCGTGACACAGTTTAGCCACAAAATGTGTGATTTATATTTCAATATAATTATAAAAGTATAATTATTGAATTAAATAATTTTTATCTATGATTAAATACAAAAATAAAACAAAGTAATATTATTATAAAAATGCTATTTCACTGTGAAATAAATTAAGAATATTTAAGACAAATTATACAACTATAACTGTAAAATAACAATTTTAATATTTCTGTCTTAATTTTTTCATTTTCATATGTGACCCTGGACCACAAAACCAGTCTTAAGTCGCTGGGGTATATTTGTAGCAATAGCTAAAAATACATTTTATGGGTCAAAATGATTGATTATTTATTTATGCCAAAAATCATTAGGACATTAACTAAAGATCATGTTCCATGAAGATATTTTGTAAATTTCTTACTGTAAATATATCAAAACTTAATTTTTGATTAGTAATATGCATTGCTAAGAACTTCATTTGGACAACTTTAAAGGCAACGTTTTTTTTTGCACCATTAGATTCCAGATATTCAAATAGTTGTATCTCAGCCAAATATTGTCCGATCCTAACAAAGCATACATCAATGGAAAGGCTATTTATTCAGCTTTCAGATGATGTATAAATCTCAATTTCGAAAAATTGACCCTTATGACTGGTTTTGTGGTCCATGGTCACATATGTTAAATGCTTCTTGTTACAAATCTGGTAAATGAGTGGCACTCATTGTGTTCCTAAATGCATGTTTTAAAGGACCATAACCCAGAATAGATGGAGTTTGGAGCAACATTTACTGTGAACAAAGCCGCTCTGAGACACTGAAAACACTGGACCATGAGCTGTTAACATGCAAATGAACACAGTGCTGCACTTCACTCTGAAATGCTCTGTACATATATTTATTTAATTATAAAACAGCATTTGAGTTTTGATGATTCCACAAATACATATTGTGATTTAATTTTTTGTTTTGTTTTTTTTGGTGAATTGTTTAGACCTAAGAGAGGGTATAAGGATGGCATCTAAGAGCTAATAGCTAACTGTTCAAAAGGATAGCTGACTGTAAATTCAGTTGCACACATACACTGCACACATGTACACACAAACACTGAGGGAACAGCATTCTTCCCTGCTCTTGTTCTCTGGTTCACACAAGCAAACATGCACCATAATGCTGCAATCTGATATGACTGAGAGTGTGAATGCTCTCCGCTCCCTCAGGACCTCCTCACAGTGGTAAGACCGCACTGGCGGCCAAGATCGCAGAGGACTCCCAGTTCCCCTTCATCAAGATCTGCTCACCAGACAAAATGATCGGCTTTGCAGAGACCGCCAAATGTCAGGCCATCAAGAAGGTAGCAACCTCGTCGCTGTAGGTTAAGACATTACGAGATCTGTGCGTGTTGAAAGCAGTTGTCATGGGGGATGTTACTGATGTGATATTTCAGCTGCTGGCCTTTAATAGTGGGGTTATGGTTTTCATCTCTTTAGATATTCGAGGATGCCTACAAGTCCCAACTGAGCTGTGTGGTGGTGGACGATATAGAAAGACTTCTGGGTGAGTCTGTCACAATGAGGATGATGCACTTCCTGTCAAATCTGATAATACGTTCAAAAACATCACTGTGCTCTTTATGTGTGCTCTTTTATTTATTATTTATATGGATGTAGAGGGTCTGTATGTACTCTTGTCTAGTTTTTGCTCTTGTTTTATTTGAAGCGATGGCAATATACAATGGAATGCTTGGTCTGCATTACAAACCTACTCAATGCTGTCTTCTCATCTGTGATGTTTCTCCACTCCACAGATTTTGTTCCCATTGGGCCACGGTTCTCTAACCTGGTGTTGCAGGCTCTACTGGTGTTACTGAAGAAACCTCCTCCTCGGGTGAGAAAGTTGCACAATTACACCAGCTTGTAGTACTGCCATCCACAGACAGGGAGCAGCACCTCCTTTTCACCAGAAAACACCAACAGAAATGAGTTACTCTAACTGCTATGGAGTCACTCACTGCATTTGTTCATAAACATATCTGAGTTATTTTAGTCTGCTATTATTTATTTTTTTGTTATTTAGTATTTTAACTTTAATGTTAGGGATTTTTAAAACCTCTAACCCCAAGTATAATCCTAAATCAGTGGTTCTCAGACTCTAGTCTGTGAAGGATTCCTAGTGGTCCTAAATAAATACAATTATTGACAAAAGTTACTAACATCGAATTAGTTGATTTGGTAGTCAACTCATAACATTGAATTAACTCAATGGGCTAAAATTAATATGTGCACTTTAGTTAATAAGCAGTAAACTCGTTTAAACTCATTGGCTAAAAGCAGCAGGCTAGTTAATTTCTTATAAAATAAATACACAATAAAATAAAACAGCGGTCAAAAAATGATATTAATTTAATGTATATTAAATAGGCCAGTTTTTACTATTGTTCAGACATTTAGGGTTAGTAATATAATATATATACCATAATAAGATGAAAAGTAATAAAAATATTACTTTTTTAGAATATATATATATATATATATATATATATATATATATATATATATATATATATACATACATACATACATACATACATATACATATATATATATATATATATATATATATATATATATATATATATATATATATATATATATATGAAGAGTTTATTTGCAAAAACAGATAACTCCATTTTTTTTTTCATTTTTAAAAATCATGTTTTTTGTCGTCATGTTTTTACTGTTTTATTGTGTTAGTTAGCTGTATTTTTAATTTTTTTTTTAACCTAATCAAAATAACCCAACCGCAGTTTAATGATTTTTGAAAATTGTTAAAAATGGAGTTATGTTTTTGCAAATGAACTCTTCATTCTAAAAAAAGTTATTTTTTTTATTCAGCAAGAAGGCATTAAACTGATCAAGTGACATTGAAGACATTTATAATGTTAAAAAAATCTATTTCAAGCTTTTGATTCATCAGAGAAACCTGAAAAAATGTATAATGATTTCCACAAAAATATGAAACAGCACAACCATTTTCATCTGTGATAATAATAAGAAATGATCCGTAAATGCCAAATCAGCATATTAGAATGATTTCTGAAGGATCATGTGACACTGAATACTGGAGTAATGATGCTGAAAATTCAGCTTTGATATCACAGTTCAAAATATATTCAAATAGAAAACTGTTATTTTAACTTGTAATAATATTTCACGATGTTACTGTATTTACTGTCTTTTTGATTAAATAAATGCAGCCTTGGTGAGCATGTTTCCTTCAAGTTTTGAGTCTGTGGTTACCCCAAGTGTTTGAGAACCTTTGGTTAAACTTTGGTATGTAACTTGTACCACACCATTTGTATTATGGACACAAAAGACACCTCAAATTTTATTGAGATAAAACATCCTGTCGCTTTTCTAAGCAGTCACACATACGATTTAAACATTCTTTTGGCTTTAAACAGTAACCAAAATCTACATATATAATTTGGCTCCATTTGAAAACTTTTTTTTTTTTTTTTTGCTGCAGTGGTGTTTTTCATAGTGTACATGTCCCCCCAACAAGCTACTGTTGTGTCTGCCTGCCTGGTGGCAGTGAGTTTGTATGTAGGCAGGAATAGGTCTTGTGCTGTGTTTGTAAGGTGTTTTGAACAGCTGAGGGTCTGTTCCTCCAGATCAGGACTGTATAGAGCAGCACTCAGCAGGGAGTCGGGTCTTGGGTGAGTTGATAGAAAGGGTTTGTGAGAGAGCCGAGACCTGGCAGGCCCGCTGCCTGTGTGGCACCTCATCTGCATGCACTAGCATATACTGCACGCCACAGGGGGGCGACCCATAATCCCCTCTGCTCGCTGGGGCCTCTGGGAATGGCCCACCTCTTTACTTCATGTAGATAGGCACCATAGCATGGCTGTAGTAGCACATCTCGAAAGTTCTTCAATGAGAAATTTTGACCTTCAGTGTTTTAAAAAGTTACCATAAATTGTAAACAAAATCATTTTACACATTTGCTTGTATTTACACTGCAGGGTCGTAAGTTGCTGATTCTTGGCACAACTAGCCGGAAGGATGTTCTGCAGGAGATGGGCATGTTGGACTCTTTCAGCACTACAATTCACATCCCTAACATCTCTAGAGGAGAACATCTCATGGAGGCCCTGGAGGTGAGGCTCTTAGAACCGCAAAGGGTTCAGGAGATAAAAGAGATGTGCAGTTGCCCCAAAAGGTTTTGGACACTTAACCTTATAAAGCCTAGTGTAGCCTATTTGATACATACATTTTTTAAGGCCTCTACATTATCGTCATAATCAGAACTTTCTGAAAAACTTATTGTACATAATCATAACATGCCTTCTGTCATCTGAGTGCTAGTTAATATTAATACAGCAAGTAAAAGGCCATTTAGTATAATTGTACAAATGTCTACATTTAGGTCATGGTACATGAATCTTTTGCTGTGAAATCTTTGCTCATTTTTGTAATTTTACTGATTTTTATCATTTTTATGTTAGTAAATGTAAGAATAACTTTTTTTATTTTGGAATTAACATTTCAAGATGAACATTTACTGAATGAAGCAACTTAGGTTTACTGGACTATCCTTTTTTTGTTTATTTGTGCAACTCTCAGTCATCATTGTATTGCTTTATATGTTTCGCCCATAAAATTAAAGCTACAGAGCTTTGATCATAAAATGAAGCATTTAAATGGCTTATATCTTGTTAAGAGATGATATGAGGAGATATAGAGTGACACCTATATTAATTTATATGTATATTATGATAGTAGTGTATACTTTTATAAAAATCATATGATTTACAATACAGGCTGTCAGAATTTCCCCAAATTGCATATTTTTGCTTAGTTTGAGCCTCTGAAGAGAGTTGAGGTGTTTTTTCCTCTTCAAGTTTAAGCTCCATATACTCACTATATCAATATATGGGCCATAAAATCCTAATGTATCAAATATGATGCAAAATATATTTCATATAAAGATTCAATATTCTTTTTCATGTAGAAATACATTTTTCTAAATGTTATTTTCAGGCTGTTGTCACACTTTACAGAGTTAAACCACATTATCACAATAACTTTGTTGCAGGTAACGGACATTAAATCTATAGTATTATCATATGAAACTAAGAAACATTGATCTTTTGCTATATAATGTAAAACTTTCATGCATTTTAAAATGTGACTTAGGTGTCCACATGTTTTGGGGGCGACTATAATAGGGTTGAAGGGCAGAAAAACAAGGTTCTTGAAGAAAAAATGGTGCAATCTGTGTTGCAGGCATATCATCTTAAAGGGATAGTTCACCCAAAAATGTCAGTTCTGTGATCCTTTACTTTCCAACCTGTATGATATTCTTTGGTTGTTGTCCTTTTCCATAAAGTGAAAGTCAATGGGAGTTCGGTGTTGTTTTAGACCCCATTGACTTTTATTGTATGGGCAAAAATAAGAATATTTTATGTTCCTTAGAAGTTATATGGGTTTGGAATGACATGAAGGTGATGAAGGTGAAAATGATGATGGATTTTTCATTTTTGGGTGAACTGTCCCTTTAACTCCTAAATGTACATTTCAAATTCTGACCGTAGTTTTTGATTATTAGGCCACAACTGACTTTCTGTTTTCTTCTGTGTGGTTCAGCTTCTCGGGGGCTTCCAGGAAGAAGAGCGGGCAACTATTGCAAAACAGGTGAAAGGACAAACGGTGTGGCTCGGCATTAAGAAGCTGCAGATGCTCATTGAGATGTCACTGCAGGTGAGATTCTGAAAGACCTTTTCACCCTGCGGGTTGTCTAGACGACTCTCTGAGTCACAGCTTTTCCTACGAAATCATCTGCGGTTTGAGTCAATGTCAAATTCAATTACTTTATGGCATCATAATGAAAACAAGCCCCTCCAGATGCGCCTTCTCTCTCGACACACACAAATAAACAGAACTCCATATTCCTCATCTGCATGTAATTTGGTGTATATGGCCCGCTTCTGGAGTTGATTGAAGCCTTTCACTTTCCCCGCCAAAACAGACTGTTCTCAAAAATCCTGCAGTAATGTTAGCTGCTTAATGCCTTAATGCTGTTAAAATTATATATTATTAAATATTAAAAATAGTGCTGTCAAACGATTAACCGCGATTAATTGCATCCAAAATAAAAGTTTTTGTTTACGTAGTATATGTGTGTGTACTGTGTACATTTATGTATATATAAATACTAGAGCCCGGCCGATATATCGTTTTGCCGATTTTATCGGCTGATATGAGCCTGTCGCAGATATGTCGGTATCGGCAAATATGCCACCGATATGAACATTTTTTACAGAACATAAAACGCAGATAAAATGCTTGTATATGGTGTAATTACATAGTTTGCTTCATTGTTTGCTACTGGCGACCTGGATGAAACGCTTTAAAGCTTAAGTGTATGGAATACCATTGAAACTTTGAACGGCCATATCTCTGTAACAGCGTGGCGGATCCGCATCAAATTCGGGGGATCCCTTCAGTTCGAGGAACCCTCTCGAACGCCGAATCGAGTGTACGTCTCGAGGCCCCCTTTCGAATGAGACCACCCCCGCGTCGATAGCCCCTGGGATCCGGGAGTTACAGGCGGTTAAATTCGTGGTCAGGTGCCGACCAATCTGGCGTGGAGGGTGGCGTTCAAGAGGGCTCCTCGAGCTGAAGGGATTCCCTGAATTTGGTGGAGATCCGCCTCCGCGTTCGCGAGATAATGACATCAGCCAAAACTTTAACTTCAGTAAAGGGGTCTCTTGTTCAGGCTGCAGCATTCAAGCGTTGTCTTATTTGACCGTAAGTGCCCTGCGAAGTGGACTTCACATGATATTCTGCCATGATTCCAGTTCCAAGGGAACGTACACGTTACATCCAAAGGGCATTAAAGTGCGCGAGATGTGAATTTAAATTGTATTTATTTACAGTGGTATATTATGTCACACTTCACACTTCTCTAGTAAGTTTCGTCTGTGTGTGAAGACTGTAGTGCAAATCCGTGAATGAATGTTCTGAAGTGAAATAAACTTCAACGGAATAAAGTTGAATGGAATTGAATTCAAATAAAGTTAAATAAACTTCACCTTTACTGTTCAGTGCACTGATGTCAGACTCATTTTGGATAATAAAGTTTATTGTTAAATTGTTAAATGCCCTGCCTCCATTACATATCTTTGTCACATCATTATAAGTGTTTGATCATCACATCTGAGTGATCATTGCAATAAATGGGTTTATGTATATATATTCTGTTTATGTATATACTATAGTATTCTATATATAGTACCAGTCAAAAGTTTGGACACAGGAATGGGAAAGTGTCCAAACTTTTGACTGGTACTGTACTATAATATACACAAAGAATATCGGCCTAATAAATCTAATAAATACACACCCATGCTTGTATATATTTAAGAAAAATGTTACATGTATATATTAAATATATTTATATATAATATAAATTATTTGAATATAAACATATACATGTAAAAATTTTCAAAATATACACTGTATGTGTGTGTATTTATATATACATAATAAATATACACAGTACACAGTATATTATGTAAATAAAAATAAAATAAAAACTTTTATTTTGGATGCGATTAATCGCGATTAATCATTTTACAGCACTAATTAAACAATCAACACGAACTCAGCACGCCTGAGAAATTGATAGGTGCGTAGGAGAAATATTCAAACAATGTCGAATCCAATTAATAAAAAGTAAAATCCCGCACACTATCAGTCCATGCTAAATATAGAAATTTATTACAGGAAACAGCAACGTTGCTGGTTCCTGTAATAAATTTCTATATTTAGCATGGACTGATAGTGATACATTGATAATGATAAGAAATATTTCTTGAGCACCAAATCAGAAAATTAGAACGATTTCTGAATGATTATTGGCACTGAAGACTAGAGAAATTGCTGCTGAAAATTCAGCTTTGCCATCACAGGAATAACTTACTTTTATAAATATATTACAATAGTAAACAGCTTTATAATTTTAGTTAATATAAAAAAAACAATTTTTTTTACTTCAGTGTTTGTGATGATGTGATCCATCTCAGACAAGGTTGGTTAGAACTCTTTATTAAAGACATTTTTGAAATCCCTGTGGAGAAAATAATAGGAAAAATACTTCTGGAACCGAGGCCACTGAAAAACTGGCCAGTCACTGTTGTACTTTATTAAGCCAATGTTGAGTCTTTTGAAAACCTGTATTTTAGAAAATATTTTGGTTCTTTTTTAAGCCATTATATTTGTAGATTATTGCTGGTCTTGTTTAATGAGAATTATAGTCATGTTTGTTAGTGTTGTCTTGTTTTTGTGGCGGCGTAATTGGAGTTGCAGTGGTGTTTGTGCTGGATGCTGTGTAATTGGTGTGGTATGCAGTAATGTGGCAGCACTGAGTGCTTCCCCTAAGAGAGGAATGAGACAGAGTCTGCCGGGACATGCTGCACACAGCCGCACTGCGTTTTCCTTCCATTCCCTCTATTCTTTCAGTAATTTCCACTTCTCCAACAGCCCCAGGCAATTGAAAGCTAAGTTATTGCATATACCTTCATTAATTTTCCTCCTTGGTGCCATCTCCCTCCTCAGAGCTCTACTCTGTCCTTAAATCACATTCTAGTCTATAAAGGAAAGTTAACAGCACAATTTAGTTCATGACTAGGATTAAACGTGCAGCTCCTTAATTAATCTTTCCTTAGACAATTCATTAAAGTATAAGGAAATTAATTGTACAATAAAAATAATCTGGGATCATTTATTTTTACATTTAATTTAATTTAATTTTTTTATTTCACTCATAACATCACCAAATAATATTAGTATCAGAACTGGGTTGTCTATCACTCTTCCTGTCCTGGGTGACACAGGTACGCCAGCCTGCTGGATTTATCACTAGTCTTGTCACTTCCCCTTCCCGACAGCCATTTACTGCTGCCCCTTCACAACTCCTCACAGACAAACTCAGGGCCCCTCCGAACCCTCCAAGCTTTACATAGCTGACAAGGTTTTTGTCTTTTCAACATCTCAGAACTTTCCAGAAAAGGGAGCTTGCAAGGAATTTACAGCAGTGTAACTAACAAAGTTTATTTTTATTTTTATGATTTCACTTTTATTCTGCATTTTCACCTCTCCTGTGGATATTTTTCTGTATTATTTTTCAGATGCCTTTGGAATACAGAGTTAACAAGTTCTTGGCACTACTGAAAGAAGAAGGAGCGTAAGTCCATTTTTTGGTTGGCTTCAAATGGATTTTTCCTCCTTTATCATATTGATTGTTATCATTAATATGTTGCTTATGTTGTTCTCCAGGTTGGGCTCTGACAAATATGTGGCCATATAGTCTCGGGTGCAGAGGAGTAGCCTGACAAACCAAGGCCATTTTGGTAGGACTGACGTAGTCACCAAGCCCCGTTTTTTTTACACATTTGACTATTAATATTTCAATATTATAATTTCAGCCTCTTTGGACAGTTTAGATATTATCAAATACTGATTTAAAGACATTTTAATTCTAACTTAAAGACAACATCACAAACATCAATCGGTGCATTTAACTTACGTACTGTAATATTACAACAAAATATTTGGCATTCAGCTGACTTTGCTTTTTCTCTTTGGGATTTGATTGGTTTGTCAAAAAAATGTATGATTGAATTTCCCCTTTCTGCACAACATATTTCAGAGGTGGAGGGCATTTTTATTTTTAACTGCCATTCAAAATTTGGGGAATATTTAAAAAAAATAAATTAATAATTTTATTCTGCAAGGATGCATTAGATTGATCAATAGTGACGCTAAAACATTTATAATGTTACAAAATTTTTACATTTCAAATAAATGCTATTAATCAATGAACCCTGAAAAAAAAGAATCACAATTATCGCAAAAAAAAAAAAAAAGTTAGCAATTGTTTTCAACATTGATAATAAGAAATGTTACTTGAGCTAGAAAGCGGCATATTAGAATGATTTCTGAAGGATCATGTGACACCGAAGACTGGAGTAATGGCTGCTGAAAATTCAGCTTTGCCATCGCTGAAATAAATTGCATTTTAAAATATATTCAAATAGAAAATAGTTATTTTAAATTTATATAATATTTCACAAGATGATTGTTTTACTGTATTTTTGACCAACAAAAATGCAACTTTGGTGAGCTTAAAGGGATAGTTCACCCAAAAATGAAAATTCTGTTATTAATTACTCACTCTCATGTCGTTCCAAATCTGTAAGACATTCGTTCATCTTCGGAACACAAATTAAGATATTTTTGATGCATTCCGAGAGCTTTCTGATCCTCCATAGACAGCAAGGATCATTACACGATCAAGGCTCAGAAACGTAGCAAGGAGATCGTTAAAATAATCCATGTGACATCAGTGGTTCAACCGTAATTTTACAAAGCTACAAGAATACTTTTTGTGCGCAAAGAAAACAAAAATAACAACTTTATTCAACATTTCGTCTCCCCTGCATCACCCTGGCACCATTTTGGAAAGTATCACATAGACTTCTTTCAGATACCACAGGCTCAAAAACTCTTACGGACCCCAAACTTCTGAATGATAGTACATGTTTTATTTATTTATTTTTTTTGCTTTAAATAATGTACATTGTTAAATCATTCAAAATGACACCAGGGATGTTTATTATGAAAATAAGATTTTTGATTTAATTTTTTATCGTTTTAGTTTTCATCCATTCACATTACGTGTGCACTTTTTCACAAGGTGTCTTGTTTGTGTTTTCTGTTATGTATTTCAGAAGCTGTTAAAGGAGTCAGGAAAACACTGAATGCACTTGAGAGACTGAGAGAGAGAGCAGACGTACCTACAGCACATCTCTCTATCCCTCACTTTCCTTAAGTATAGTGTACGGCATGTTTCCATGGCAAATGCAGACACACTAGCTCCTTGATTCCTCACTACAAGTGCACAGGGTCTCATATTTGTACAGTGCCTCGGGTGTCTTATGACATCAGGAAGTTTGAAATAGTACATGCATGTATATAAAGACCTATAAGGTGTTTATATATACATAAAATGTATCATATTTATATGTATTTAGTACCGACATGAACCATTCCTGTCAATGATGCCTTACTCCTTAAATTGTCCTTACTGGGCTGTGTACATTTAGAGATGGTAAAATTCTCTGACCAAATCCTCTGCTCGCTTTTCTCTTTGTCATGGATGGACTTATCTTAACAGTTAGTGCCTGCCAATAACAATATTGAAATGCTCATTCCTGTGCCTTTGCATGCCAGTATATTTTTGCAGTTTGTTTATTGCTTTTATTGTTTTCTGACTAGAAAAAGTTTTTTTTTTTTTGAAAAAAGGGAACTATCCGTCCTTCTTATTTCGCTTGGGACATTCCATGTCAGGGACATAGGAAAGGTCTTGGTCTCAGTCCCTCGCCACAGTCTAATGGGTAACATAGTGGCCTTAAGCATTGTGTACAAGATGGAAACCCGCGACCTACCTCCCCTCTGCCAGTCTGCCAAAAGTGCCAGAATAGTTCACATTGGCCTTGAATTCTCCTCTTCTTTCTCTTTGTTATGTCTCTTACATGCATACTTTCTCTCTCAAAACATTATGACCCCTTTATGACTTTTACTGTTGAACTGTGAAAGTCATAGTGTTTGAACCACATTTAAATATAGAATTTGAGGTTTGTATACATTTTGGATCTTTGCATCTTGGACTGCATGTCACAAACTAGTACTTGTAGTAGCTGCCTTTATTGTCAAACATTTGGACTATAAATGATATTTTCATGGCATGACCTGTAAAGGAATTAATTACTGCAATCATTTTTCCTATTAAATAGAAATATAAATAATGTCTTCAATGATTTCCTGATTAAAATGTGGTTTTAAGATGGCAATGAATGACTGCTGTTATTGTTGATTTGTAAGAATTAGCTATTTTTTCATTGAGACTAAGGTTGTGTTCATACTTAGCAGGTCTGGTTTAAAATGAACTGTCTACTCTGGTGCAATTGCTCTGTTAGTGCGCTTTATTTGATTAAGTGTGAGCTTTGCCATCTGAACATTGGTGCGCACACAAAAGCGAGAACCCATGAAAAGGTGGATCTAGGTCCACTCCCAAACAAACTCTGGTTCGGTTTGACTGATATATGAACCCAGTATGGACCAAAGACAGAATGCTCAAAAAAGACAGAATGCTCAAGCATACTTGCTGGTTCTTGTCATAAGAGCTGTGTTGCCCATTACCACAGCTTAAATAAATGCATGGTTACAATTTAAAAAATTGTACTTTATTGATTTAATTAAACCTTTTAAGTTGCAAACTTTTTGTTCAGTTCACCTGACATAATGATGTTCATTACATTCACAAAATATTGTGTGTAATTTAAACTCAAAATTCAGTGTTAATTGATTTTCTCAAAAAAAAAAACCTGTAAGAAAATAATGAAATTTTCTTGTTAACTTTCAGAATTTGGTAGAGGATTTCTCGTTCCCAGAATGCTTTTCATAGGACTAGATAAGGAGATTAAATGTTGAAATTAAGTAATAATATAATAATTATTAATATAATATTAATTGATTTCAGAGCTAAAACTCAAGTTGGCTTACTTTAAAAAAAAAAAAAAGAGTTATTATTATTATTATTATTTATCAGTATTATTATTATTATCAACGTATTATTTTTTTGTTGAGTACAATTCAGTACAGGCATCCCAACCACCGTCTGCTGATCTCCGTGCAATGAAAGAATTTCTGGTGCTGTTTTGACTCTTTATACATTTTATAAGCTCTTCTTTAATTATCAGCTGGTAAAAATGTTTGGTAAGTTTGCACAATATGTACCATGAAAGCATTCTGATCAGATTTTGACCATGTATTATTTTGTATCATTAGGCACAGTTAATAATGGTAGTGTGAACAAAATGTATAATTTACATTTTTGGTCCAGATCAAAAGAACCGAACTTCAACACACTTAAAAACTTGAGTTCTGTGGATTAAATTTGTGTTTGCAGTCAGGAAAGCTTTAATGGTTTCTATTTCCAACGGAGCGTTGAGCAATGTAGCCAATCACAGACATAGCTGTTGATTTCTTTAAAGGGGTCATCGGATGCTAAATTCACTTTTACATGTTGTTTGAACATAAATGTGTGTTGGCAGTGTGTGTACACATCTACCCTATAATGACAAAAATCCACCCATTGGTTTTTATTTAATCCCTAAAAATAATATCCCCTTTTTCAAATCAGGCCCTTCTCAGTTTATTTGTGTGACGTCACACAGACGAAGGCCGCTCCCATGATTGTTGATTGACACGGCCGTTTTACCTTAGACCCGCCCTGAGTGAGCTGTAACGGTCCGACCGCCATTGTTTTCTACACCGGTGTTGTGCCAAAATCTGCACCCCTGCCAGATTATGCATCCCCTTGTTGAAATCACTACCTGATTGCCTAATCCCAACCCTACCCCTAATCCTAACCCCTCTCCCACACCTACTCCTAAACCTACCAATACTAGGGGATGCATAATCTGGCAGGGTGCAGAATTCGGCACGACACCGGAGCAGGGACGTAGACAAGAATGGCTCCTAAGTGATTGAAGTATTCTGTTGTTGGATGTAATAATGAACATGGCAGTCGTCAATTACTCCCGACATCTGCCCCCGAGCTACCTAAATGCGTCTATGTTCACGCGAATCATGCGTGATCCAGCTTCACTTACAGCATAAGTGAGTATAAGGGTTTTTTCATGAATCTTTGCAATCGCCTTTACTAATAACGTCCTAGTTAGCGAGTTTTGTGGCTAAAGTAAGCAGTCTCTCAGAGCATGGCTCATCACCCCCACAGAAGAGAGGGGCGGGGTGAGCAGAGCTCATTAGCATTTAAAGCAACATGCAACAAAACAGGTTGATGTCTGCAGAGCTGATTTTGACAAGGTAAAAAGGGTGTTTTATACTACCATTGAGAAATTTTAACCAAAGTATGTTATAGACTTTTCATTAACACCCTAAAGAATCATATCAACTTGTGGAAAATGGGCATCCGATGACCCCTTTAATGCAATGGCCCATCAGAAGTGTTTACAGTAAGTTAGTCAGAATCCGCTGGTGTAGACACCAAGGTGTAGAAACAATGTAAATACCGGTAATAGATTTTTGTGTGAGGTAGTAGAGAGATTAATTGGTCGTAACTTTGTGACCTTGTGAATAAACTGAAATGAGCTTTTTAGTGATTAAAGGGAATGCTCTTTGCTTGCTTTTTTGCCTAGCAGTATATAATCCATTCAGAATTTGAATAAAATTTAGTTTTTCATGCTGCTATGATGACCAACAGCCACACACATGCTGTAAATTTTTGGGAGTGACATCCGCATAAATGTAGGATTCACTCTACAAATTGCAATGACTGACATAGGCTAGTGATAACAATAACAATGGAAGGGGCAAATGTGTCACGTATTGATGTGCAGTTAAGGCTAGAGCATCCAGTGATTTGATTCTGGAGTTTGATTTGATACCTTCACATTGTCAGTGTTTAACAGGTGCGACTCTCAAACTGATCTGTGCATACAGGAGCCGATTGAGTAATATCTACGTGAACAGGTAAAAGAAGTCAGCTTTATTTCAGTCAATATTTGTAATGTTTATTGTGTCATGCTTTACTCTGTCATTAAGTGGAGCTACTGTAGTGGAGACAACAAGAGGTCCGTCTGCAAACCTGCAGGATGATGTCAGTGCTGGAACGACAGAGTAGATGCAGACATGAGGATCAGATGATTGTGATCAGGTAAATTGAACCCTTTATTTAGCTGCGTGCCAATGTCACACAGTATTTTTATTTTTATGCTATGCTTTATTTGAATAATCTGCTGTTAAAAGTGTCATTATCCGCATTATATATTAATATAAATGAGGCTAAACATAGCATATATATCAGCAGAGCAAGACTGTGTCTTATATTTAAAAGCAAAATCATGAGACTGTTTTGTTCTTCAAATATATAATCTTAGTTCAGTCATACAGATATATACATTGTGTAATAAATAATATTTATAAAAACATAACATTTTCAGATTATAAAATAAAAAGGGAATTATGAACTTTTAAAGGCTTTGTACAAAACTTTGGATATAGCGGAAGGAGAAATGGGAAAGGGAGCGTAGATGTGACTGGTAAGAGGGCTCCTCAGGGATCGGTGTGAATGTGAAACTAGCGTTGCGTAGTTAAATTTAATTAATGGGAAGCGTATGGGACTGTTAGAACATGTCCTATGGAAACCTCCACTAGTCTGTTGCAGCTTTGTGAAGCTGGTCTTTCTTCCATTTATCACACACTCGAACCCACAGCAGTCCTTCACTTGCAACAAACTCTCATGACAATTCGCAAATTGGTGGCTACTTCGTATAAATTTGTACGATCTTCATACGTTTTTATATGATCTGTTTACGCCCACTAACGGTTAGATTTAGGGATGGACTCTCATACTTTCCTTTTTCTAAAAATCGTGCGTTTTCCTATGTATCAAATTGTACGAATTCATACGAAAGCGCCACCTAGTTGCGTTTTTTCATGAAATTGTGTTGCCAATTCCCTCCTTTATTTACCCTCCTATTTCTTTCCTTAACTGTCCTCCTCCTGCGCACTTGTTCTCCTTCCTCTACGCAAACTTCTCGACAGGGAAGTGTTGAAACGGTGCCTTCACAGTCATACACGAGGAGCTTTATCAAAAAGAATATGTTAAAAAATAATCACCGTAATCTCTAGAATTAGTATACTCATTAGTAGTTTTGTAAGTGCAAATTTTACTGGTCGGGTGCACGTGAGCCCAGTGTGTCGTTGCATTCTGCTGTCATGCATTTCACCAGCTGTCGTGCACTCATCCAGGAGAATCACCGATGGCTTTGCATGTACATGTTCTGCAAAAATCCTTTTTTAAAATTGGAAGGTACCCATAATGCCTTTTCCTGTTTGCATCGCCCCTACACTAATATATCAATTGCATCCCTCCAAACTGCTGTATAAACAAATAACAGAGTTTTTATGTAGCAAACACCAATATGTTCCATGATTTGAACATATACGATTATAGGGAATGTGGTAGGAGTGTACAATATGATTGGGAAATCACGAGGAAAAACATGGACATTGCATTGGATTCAGTAGTATAGCAGGGCATATTTCGAGACCCAGCATTCAGTAGTTAACCAAGAGTTTCCTGTCGTGCTTTCCCCCCTCCTCTCGTTCTTTAATCCGCGCCTAGTGTCACTGGTTGTATTTTAACATATCCTGTTTCGGCCCTTGGGCAGCAAGGTGAGATGATCAGAGAGATGGTGTTACAGATAAAGAAGACTGAATGATAACAAGGCATTTTGTTCTTTTGCAGACGTAATGCATGCCACAAAAAAGAGTGAGGGGAATGGCAGTAGTAACCATGATGCTCACCATGGGCATCTTTTGGGGCATTTGATCAAAAAGGGCACATTAGTAAAGGGTTCTACCACAGAAGTGCCACTATCTTGTTGTGTGTTCTCAGTCTCTCCCTTTCCTTCTTTCTCTTTCCATCCTTTAATGTCCACTAGTCCCTTTCTTCCTGCACTTATTTACACGTGTGCACGTCGTAGACCCTCACACACTCCTGGCAGCTGACGTAGCAGCACCAGTGGAAGATGCAGTGGCATTTCTCCTTGCGCTTTTCTGTCCGTGTGTTATGGCCACGGCCACAGCATAACAAGTCGCAGCCCTCGATGCCATGGGATGACACGTTGCAGACGCGGTCCCGGGTGCCAAATGAGCCCGTCTCCAGGTTCGGCTCACAGAAGTTGGGCGATCCCTCATAGTACACCAGGTCTCGTTCTGTGGGGTGCTTGAAGAAGGCGTATTTGGCCCGTAGTGTTTCCACCCAGCCTCTGGACTCCCGGTGTTTCTCCACCACCATCTCGGAGGCACTATCGTACTTGTCTTTCAGGTAATCCCCCAACAGCCTGAAGTCAGGCTGAGCCCACCAGCAGGTCTTTACTTCACAGCTGCCTGACAGTCCATGGCACTTACAGCGCAGGTGCATGTTTTCCAGGATGGTCTGGAAAAGAAAAAAACATTGGGAATTGGTATTAGTTTGCTGTTATCTATCAAGAACCATTTAAAATGATTGAGAAATAACATGTAGAAATACATTAGCCATTTAATAAATCAAATGATGTAAATAAATCACTTTATTTTAAGCAAACTTGTACTTACTATTATAATAACAATAAATTATGCATAATTACATGCAAGCAACCCTAATCCAAACCCTCATCCTAAACCTAACCATATAGTATGTAGCTAATTAAAACATGTATAATTACACTGTAACAAGGACACCTTAAAATAAAGTGTAACCAAATATTTTTAAAGTTAACTATTAAATGAATAAATACATGCAACTGCATTTTAAAATGTGAATTCAGTTGCACCATTGAATTCACATTTTAAATTGCGGTTAAATAAAACAAAAAGTGAATAAATCATTTTTAAATAGCATTTTGAAAAAAACATTTGCCAGTTGAATTCTTCCTTTTTTTCTGCCAGATGCTTTACTTTTACCAACAATCAAGTTTAAAACAGTTCACTTGTTGCAGCAACCAATGAACCTTTGACTCAATTTTAAGACACACCCCCTCTTCCACAAATCACTCAAATAAGACATAAGATGGTCTGTCATTGAACAGTATGACAGAATGTGACAATTATAATTTTAAATATTATTTCTTAAATTATTATATTATATTATACTATACATTTTTAGTATTGTAAAATGTAAATACAGACATTTTAATTACATTTTTAATTATTAAATTAATATATTTTTTTAATTATTTGAATTATTAAATAGACTCAATTCATTCCTTTACATTTTGTTAACTGCCGTTTCGCTTAAATGTAACTGGGAAATTTTACAGATTTGTGGTGTTTCAGACCAGAGTATGTTAGCGGAGCAGAGTTGAAAGTTTAGAGGTTTGGAGCATTGTTGTGTTCTCTTCCTTAAGGATCGAAAAGGGTTTATATTTACCTGTAACCAAATTTAGTCTGAAGCCGTTGCTTATTTAAAAATGTATTTACATTTACATTAGTCATTTAGATGATGCTTTTATCCAAAGCGACTTACAGATGAGGAAAATAGAAGCAAACAAACCCAACAAAAGAGCAATATGTAAGTGCCATGACAAGTCTTGGTTAGTCTATAATTATATTATAGCATAAAAACAGTATCACAATTGCAGTTGTGCTGAATATCGTTGTAAATATCATCGCTCCGATTACCTGCTAATATTCAACTTCTGGCTTACAGCAATCATTAACGTGATATTGCTTAAATATTGCCGGTGTTGTCACCCTCCCCTTTTTAAAGCAGATTTTTAAATCAGGATCTACATAAGACTACAACAACCTGGACTGTAACTTCTTCTGCATGCTCTCAGGTTCAGGCCACAGGTGTTGTTCAGGTGCTGAGCAAACAGACAGGCCCTTGCATTTCTCGGCTAATTCTCTTTTGAAGTCCCGCTTAATGGAGTGCGCCACCGGCACTATATGTCTTTGTTTTGGTTTGTTTGCCTTAATTCACTCGCTATATTTAGCTGCAGAATTCCCCAGCTGCGGCGGAAGGCAGGTGTTTGCAGGTCCCTGGGGCTCTAGTTGGGGCCGCTGGCATCATGTCCCGAACTCTTTGGGCCCTGGGCGGGTCCCTCAGGCTGCTTCGATAACAATGGAGCATGCGAGGGTCCTGACAGGGTCGACTGTCTCAGTGCCTGCTCCTGTGGTCTCTCGCTGATCAAAGCAGCGTTCTGTTGTGGTGGTCTCACCTATTGCCCCTTAAGCACCTTTAGTGCCAAAGACTCCAATTCTGAGTCACGACGGCAGCAGTGACGGGCTAAACCCTGAACCCCAGTGTTATTCTTCCCTCCCTGCCTTCTGCAAACCACCAACTGAGTGTCACGGATCCAGTACAGATGCAAGTTATGAGAGGCATGAAAGGATAAGAGAGGTAATTACCCAGTAATTTCTCATGAAAATACCAGTTTTAAAGGATGAGGAGATATTTGACAGATCTGTGGTGCATTAACACCTTTGTGAACTGTAGGGTAAGACCCACCCAGGAGCGGCACAAGTACAGCTTTGTTCATTGTTTGGTTATCATGAACCTGCTGGTGAAGTGTGTAATTTCTGTGGTACTACTGGAATCAAAATCTGTTTCAATGGCCCGACTGGGACAAAAACAACATTTGCTCAGCCAATCGTGTGAATTTGGGGCGGAACTACCTGTTTGTCCGAGCAATGATAAAAGCAGCAATTATTTTGCATTTCTGTTCGGTGTGGTGCACAAAGTACACATTTCACCTAAAGTGATTTCACAAACGTGTGTTTTCTCAGCTTTTATCTTTTCACATTACATATGTCTCCCTCCGGCAAAGAGTGGACACAGTATTAAGTTTAAAAACTGATGATGATATCCACAGGGGGAGATATAAGGATGCTTAAATGAAAAAATACACATTAAGGCTTTAAGTATGTAGACACCAAAATGGCATACTTTGGAATTAATTGGGGTCAAAAGTTGTTAAATATAAGAGGGTGTCAAAAAATTTAGGATCAGAGATTTTTATATATATATATATATATATATATATATATATATATATATATATATATATATTTTGAAAGAAGACACTTATGTTCACCAAGGCTGCATTTTATTTAAAAACACAATAAAACAGTAATATTGTGAATTATGATGATATTTTCAAATAGGTTATCTATTTGAATATATTTTAAAATGTAATTTATTCCTGTGATTGCAAAGCTGAATTTTCAGCATTATTACTCATCTTCAGTATCACATGATCCTTCAGAAATCATTCTAATATGTAGATTTGCTGTTCAAGAAACATTTCAGTATTTGTTGATTGATAAAAAGTTCAAAAGAACAGCATTTATCTGAAATAGAAATATTTTTTAACATTATAAACATTGTTAATGCATCCTTGCTAAATAAAAGTATTTAAAAAAATCTTTCCCCAAACTTTTGAACGTAATTTTTGAACATTAATTCTGAAATCAAGATCATGAGTCTCTTACCATCCGTCCTGCCTCATTGTTGTGTCTGTTCATGGCACTCCGAGCATCTGGTCGGTTCTCACGAGCGTCTGCAAACTCTCGAGACACCAAAACCCCAAACTCTGCATCTTCACTGCAGCCACCCCACTTCCATCCCTCTCCAGGCGGGCCTTTATGATGGGAGTCACAGCCGCACATTGTGGAGGTCCCCTCCGCACATGAACGGGTCACTGCAAACGCCACTCCAGCTGAGGCAATCGCGTGAACAAATGCAGACTCTCTTGTGGCTAGAGAAAAGAAAGAGATTTTTTTTTTTGATGACATTTGTGTAAACATTTCTTCATGTTATGACTGTTCTAAGTTTTCTTTGCTTTGACAGAAATATGAAGTGGTCCAAAACATAAGAGAGTTGCTTAGTTATGTTGCCCTTTAAAGGCATAGTTCACATTTCGTCTGTGGAGCATAGAGATGATATTTTGAGAAAAATGTATTTTTCAGTGTTGAAAAAAAAAAATCTTATTTTGTGTCCCTCAGAAGAAAGTACACTCTAAGAAAAGTCAGTAAAAATGGGGCCCAATGTATTGTTAACATAAAGGAACTTTCCGTGTTGATTTTTCACAAGTGTTTTACCTGTATTTTAAGTGACACCTTGAATTGTGTTGCATTTTAAAGTTAAAAGAAATGTCTGTCAGCTTAACAGATAATGTCCTGCCAGAGATTTACCAGTATGTTTTCTATTTTTTACTGACTATTTTTTTTCTTACAGTGTAAGTCATACAAGTTTGGAACAACACGAGGGTGAGTAAATGAAGACAGAATTTCAGTTTTTAAGTGAAAAACAACATTGCGTGTATTATTATTGTAGAAGGTAGTCCCAGAATGCACTGTGATGACCTCCAAGATTGAAAAATCCAAGATTGCAGATGAAGTGGGAGAAATATTCATTATGAATAATATCATATTTCATTCACTACCAAAAAGTATCAGTACCACTTTAGTAAAGGGACCAATTCTCACTATTAACTAGTTTCTTATTAACATGCCTATTATTAACATATTGGCTGTTTATTAGTGCTTATAAAGCACATATTCTGCATTAACACTATTCTACATCCCTAATCCTACCCAATACCTAAACTTAACAACTACCTTACTAACTATTAATAAGAGAATTGGACCTTAAAATAAAGTGTGACCAAAATATCAATAAAATAGTTATATTTTTACTAAAAATAAATCATTTTACCTAATGATTTTCAGTGCACTATATATTTATGCTTGTTGCAGTAGAGCTCTG
Organism: Spinibarbus caldwelli; assembly: GCA_039654775.1. Classification (NCBI taxonomy): domain Eukaryota; kingdom Metazoa; phylum Chordata; class Actinopteri; order Cypriniformes; family Cyprinidae; genus Spinibarbus; species Spinibarbus caldwelli. The sequence goes on from CM077257.1 coordinate 15,900,916, forward strand.
TTAGCAACATGCTAATTGCAAACTCAAAAAGTTGAGTGTCTGGTGCTATACTCATGGCACATGGAGTTGCTGCATATCTAGAGCATCACGACAGCTAGGATGCTGACTAGTTAGGAAACCTGTGTACTTAGACAGTGAGACAGTTCACTCTGTTTTGGAGCCTATCTCTTGTAAAAGGTTTGAAGGAGATCCCTGCCTGTTTAACTGTGGCCCTCCCAAAGTCTCTCATCTATTCAATTCAATTCAATTCAAGTTTATTTGTATAGCGCTTTTCACAATACAAATCGTTGCAAAGCAGCTTTACAGGAAATTAAGCTTCTACAATATATTTATATATTGTAGAAACTTAATATATTTAACTTATGACGAAATTTGGTAGTTCTGTATGTTGTCTGAGGGTAGGCTTCATCTGAGGTCCTCTGAGGGGTTGGCATCATTTCTTCTCAGGTGTTCTGGATCCAGACTGAAGCTTGTGTAAATCCTAGTTACCACGGGATGTTAATCCCGTGGCAGAAACAAATAGAGGCATAATTAGCGTAGCTGCTGTTCCAACCAAGCAAAAGTTATTTGTTCAATCCAAGCTAAAGAACAATAATGTGTGTTTGATCAGATATAACTGCAGTACAAGATTATGAGATGCATTATGTGAATGCTTGGCTAAAGAGATGTGTCTTTAATCTAGATTTAAACAGAGAGAGTGTGTCTGAACCCCGAACGTTATCAGGAAGGCTATTCCAGAGTTTTGGAGCCACATGTGAAAAGGCTCTACCTCCTTTAGTTGACTTTGTTATCCTATGTACTACTAAAAGTCCAGAGTTTTGCGACCTTAGGGAGTGTGGTGGATTGTAGCGTGGTAGAAGACTAGTTAGGTACGCAGGAGCTAAACCATTAAGGGCCTTATAGGTAAGTAATAATATTTTGTAATTGATGCGGAACTTAATAGGTAGCCAGTGCAGAGACTGTAAAATTGGGGTAATATGATCATATTTTCTTGACCTGGTAAGGACTCTAGCCGCTGCATTTTGGACTACCTGTAGCTTGTTTATTGAAGATGCAAGACAACCAGCTAGCAGTGCATTACAATAGTCCAGTCTAGAGGTCATGAATGCATGAACTAGCTTTTCTGCATCAGAAACAGGTAACATGTTTCGTAGCTTGGCAATGTTTCTAAGATGGAAGAATGCTGTTTTTGTAACATGGGAAATATGATTTTCTAAAGACAAGTTGCTGTCTAATATAACACCCAGATTTTTGACTGTAGAGGAAGTAACAGTACATCCATCTAGTTGCAAATTATAATCCAAGAGATTCTGTGTACTGTTTTTTGGTCCAATAAGTAATATTTCTGTCTTATCTGAATTTAATAGGAGAAAATTACTGGTCATCCAATCTTTTACATTTTTAACACACTCTGTTAGCTTAGATAATTTAGAAGTTTCATCTGGTCTTGTTGAGATATATAGTTGAGTATCATCAGCATAACAATGGAAACTAATCCCATATTTTCTAATAATATTACCAAGGGGCAACATGTATATTGAAAATAGCAGAGGACCTAGGACAGATCCTTGTGGTACTCCATATTTTACTGGTGATAATTGAGATGACTCCCTGTTTAAATAAACAAAGTGGAAGCGATCAGACAGGTAGGATCTAAACCATTTTAAAGCCTGCCCCTGAATACCCGTATAATTTTGTAATCGATCTATGAGTATGTCATGATCTATAGTGTCGAACGCAGCACTAAGATCAAGTAAAACTAGCAATGAGATCTATCTGTGCTGTCTTCAGGGCATGGATCATTTTCTGTGTTGAGCTCTGGAATATACTGACGAGGTGTTCGAGTGCTGCGCTGTAAACGTCTCTGACAGCATTGGGATGATTGTTGATCATGTCATTTGTGGTTAATGCAGCCCGAGGTTTCACGGATGCTGTGTCATCTCAAAGGTGCGCTGGTTTCTCTCTGGATAATGTTTCAGTAGCCCCCTGATTCTCCCACCCGTCCAAGCCCCGCAGGCACGTGTGTGAAAGCCAGCAATAAGTCTGCGTGTTTGGTTTCTGAAGGCATGTGCTGAGAGATGGAGTTACGCCCCCTTTGAATGCAACAGCTTATTATGTAACCAGACACCATCGTTTCACAATCACAGCACACTTACTGTGGCTCACCAGTTTGCTAGGTCCTCACATGAAAAACTGCAAACCAGCCAACCCATACGACTTCATCACCCCAAACATTTAAGTGCTTCTAATGACAGTGATTCTCAGACCGAGTTTGTCAGGGATCAGTAAGGCCTATAATGGTATAAGATTATCTAAAGGAGCGCCCACACACATGGAATATGCTGGTGTATTGTGGGTAATGTGAATTTGTGACCAAAACACGGTGCTTGTTCACAATGTTGTGTTTAGATGATGGATGTCATGGTAACATGTTATCATTCTAGTACAATCGTTTTATAATTCTGTCCAGCACTCCCTAGTAAAAAAATAAATATGCTAAAATGTATTTGAAATACCTTTATTTCTTGCTAAGTATAATACAAAAACATTTATATATTTATGTACTTAATAAAAATACCCTGTATTGTATTTTTAACTACTAAACAGGTACAGTGCGCTCCACTAATATTGGCACCCTTGGTAAATATGAACAAAGGCGGCTGTGAAAATAAATCTGCATTGTTTATCATTTTTATCTTTCATTCAAAAAAATTCACAAAATTCCAACCTATCATTGAAGAAAAACAATTGAAAGTGGGGGGGGGGGATCTTATTGTGAAATAAATGCTTTCTCTAGTTCATGTTGGCCACAATTATTGGCACCCAATTATTGCAACATCCTTTTCCCAAGATAACAGCTCTGAGATTTCTCCTATAATGCCTGAAGAGTTTGGAGAACACCTGATAAGAGATCAGAGACCATTTTCTTCATACAGAATCTCTCCAGATCCTTCAGATTCACAGCTCCATGTTAGTACTTCTACTCTTCAGTTCACCCCATTCATTTTCTGTAGGGTTCAGGTCAGAGAACAGGGACAGCCATGGTAAAAGATTCATTTTGTGCTCAGTGACCCATTTTTGTGTTTATTTTGATGTTTGTTTTGGATTGTTGTCCTGGTGGAAGATCCAAACACGGCCCATTATAAGATTTCTAATAGAGGCAGTCAGGTTTTGATTTTTTTTATCTGTTGGTATCTGATAGAAACCATGATGCTGTGCATCTGAACAAGATGTTCAGGACCTCTGGCAGAAAAAAAGGCCCACAACATTAAAGATTTAGCAGTATATTTAACCGTGGTCTGAGAATATATGAAAATATATATATATATATATATATATATATATATATATATATATATATATATATATATATATATATATATATATATATATATTTATGTTTCTGACCCCAAGACTCAACTAATCTCTGCAATTCTCCAGCTGTGATCCTTGAAGAGTCTTTGGCCGCTCAAGCTCTCCTCCTCAGCGTGCATTAGGATGATATAGACACGTCCTCTTCCAGGCAGATTTTTAACATCTTAAATTGACTGGAACCTCTTAATTATTACCCTGATGGTGAAAATGGGGATTTTCAGTGCTTTAACTCTTTTCTTACAGCCACTTTCTATTTTTTTGAAGTTCCACAATCTTGTTCTGCACATCAGAACTATATTCTTAGGTTTTACTCCTTGTGATGGATGATTAAGGGAATTTGGCCTTTGTGTTCCTCATATTTATAATCCTGTAAAACAGGAAGCCAAGGCTGGACAATGTCATGCTCCTAGTCACCCTAGTGTGCTAAAAAATATAAATATGAATGGGAATATACTTCAGAGATATTTTACTCATAAGAATTTCTAGGGGTGCCAATAATTGTGGCCAACATTCTTTGGAGAAAAACATTTATTTCATCATGAGATTTTCTTCCCACTTTCAATTGTTTAACTTCAATGATAGGTTAGAATTTTGTGAATTTTTTGAGTGAAAGATCAAAAGGATAAACAATGCAGATTTATTTTCACAGCTGCCTTTGCTCATATTTATCAAGGGTGCCAATATTAGTGGAGGACATTGTATACTTAAAGTCTGTAAAATTTGATTGTGCTAAAGTGTAACTATTGCAAGTATACTTCAGGTACACTTTAAATATCTTGCATTTAAAGACCGATATTACTAAAAGATCATACTATCTTCATCGATAGTGACACTGAAACACATTTTAGGCTAAATATGTGCATTGTGTACAAGTAGTACTCCAAAAAAGTTTAATTATAACTTTTATATGAGAAAGTCTCAAGCGATATGACAGTATTTTAACTATACTTAGTATGAAATAAATGTATTTTAAATATATACATTTTTTAATAGGGCTGTCCAGCATTCTTTTTATAAATGCCCTCTTGAGTAAAGTCTTGGATGTATTTTGATGTTTCAGCTGTTTTTGATCATGCAGTAAAAATCACTGAGTCCAAAATAACTTTTAGTACCACTAATTGTGTGGACGAAAAAAAAAAGATTTATAGAAATATACTTTTATATTTCACAGAAGAAAGAAAGGCAGACAAGCTTGGAAAGACTTGGAGGTGATGACAGAAATTATGATAGAATGTTAATTTTTGAGTGAAGTATCCCTTTAAATTCCATAATACATTGCAACAAGCTCAGTGAAAAAAAATAAATCCATAATGGTGGATAAGGCAAGAAAAATGTATCATTCAATTCAAGAATGTATTAGTAAAAGTGTAATTGTTTAATTTACCTAATTTTGTGTGTGCTATGTATTTTAATATTTTGTTGGTGTATTTTGTCCTTAGCTTAGCAACACGCTAGTAGCTATTGAAATGAGAGTCAATCTGTAGCACTCTAGTAGAAATTTCCATTTTAGTCACTTCTTATGTTCCATGACATGTCAGGATGCTTTCTTAGAAGGAAGTCGCCTATTCAGACAGTAGTGAGGCAGCTTACTGTCAAAACCAACTATCAATGTTTACTAGATTTGATGTCATCTACCCTGCGTTCGAATATGCCTACTTCCCTACTATATAGTAGGCAAAAAAAAAAAAATAAATAAAAAAACCTATATGAAATTAGTTCTATGTCTCGTAGTATTCATAAAACAGTTTATGAAAAGTAGAGAATCTACCACATTCTGAACTACAATGTTGTACTACAAATGTACAAATGTACTACATACACTTATACTATATACGTACACTTAAAAATAAAGGTGCTTCACGATGCCATAGAAGAACCTTTTTGTCTAAATGGTTCCATAAATAACCTTTAACATCTGAAGAACCTTTCTGGTGCTTTGTGGCGAAAGAAGGTTCTTCAGATTATAAAAAGGTAAGACAGAGATTTGACTGAATGGTTCTTTGTGGAACCAAAAATGGTTCTTCTATGGCATCGCTGTGAAGAACCTTTTAAGCACCTTTATTTTTAAGAGTGTAGAAAATACTTTTTTAAACACTTGCAAAGTTCATCCTTATCCTCAGTATGAGATTTCAGACTCAACTACTGTGTATGCTAATGTAGCCCTGAAAACTAACAAAATTAACATTTACCAGATGTCCACATTTAAAATGTACAGTTTTTCTCTTCCAGGAAAATAGTGATGACACAGATTTTTGTCCAATCGGATGCCCTCTAGATTAGAATGACAGTGTCTCTCCCACCATCTGCAACTAATTAGCAAATAGCAAATTATGGTTCTGTGATGTAAATAAAGCTGTATGCAATTGAGGTCAATACCTTTGAATATGTCCCACCAAAACTTCCTGTTTTAACAGGAAACGCATAAACACTGGAGCGAAAACTGTGTTTGACAAGCATTTCAAAGGGTCTTTAAGACATTATGGACATTTGTTGCCGTCTAGCTGTTTCTCATGAATTTGCAGACTCATCTCGCCCCTGGTATTCTTGTTTTATTCTTGCAGGAAGTTCATGTCCGCACACATAGACAAACAGTCCTTTTTAATAAAGGTTGTGTTTGGGCGCGCACCTCTCTGGGTTTGCGGCCAGAAGGAGGCCCAGTTGGTTCTGGCAGGCCCAGCTGGGTTCACCACAACAGAGAACTGTGAGCTCTGGGCCCCAGGAGCCCTGGCCAAGGGCCAAGAAGAGCGCAGCTCCCGCTACCTGCTGGGTTCATGAATCCGCCTTTGTCTCTGTGTTGTCACACCGTATTACCCACACAAAAGGGCCCAGCACCCCGCACCCCATAGCCCAGTTCAGCGCTGCCCAGAGCAGGGGCTGGCATTTCCAAAAGGAGCAACCCCCCCACCTCCTGTGACACACATACACAAAACACACATACATCTCATACCAGCCACTATGCCAAAATATTCCAAAGCCTTTTAAAAAAAATCCAGTTAGGACGCATCGGGCCAGTCCGAACGCAATCAGAGAAACTTCTTCCTTATCTTCACCTCATACTGTCTCCTTCATCGTCTCCTCATCCCCCTCTTGAGTTCCCCCTGCCTTCCACCTCTCTTCCTTCGTGATGGGGAAGGTTGGGAGATTCCCTTTCAGCCTGCTTTCATGACACAGTCAAAAGGGCGTGTGAATGGGGCGTCCGTGGGAGCCGGGCGGTAAGAGGCACACAGGGATGGCTCATACTGGCCTTCATGCACAGTAGGGGTCGAAGTGAACCCTCTAGCCCCTTTCTATTGCTTGTAATCTCATTTGGACTCCCTTCTCTTTTTCTCTCTCTCTCTGTCTCTCCCTCTCTCACTGCCTGTTCCTGCCCAGGTCCTGCACTGTGGCTAACTGCTTTAGCATCTTAACTGTCCAGCATGTATAGGTGCGTCCTAGTTTGTGTACTACTTATACCTGAAAAATGAAACATGGAATGTAGGCCACTTAGTGCACTCAACTTTCATAGCTTTCTTTAATGTAGCGGAGGGACTATAAGACTCTGATGCTGTATGACATTAGATTGTAGAGTACATAGTCCATAGAAAAAGTGCATTTGAGACACAACTTATGTGAATTTTGTGAGGGAGCGACCCATTCGGGTTCTTTCTGTCCTGACTGAGAACCAGTGCGACATGCAGCTTTATTTAATAAGTGATTTGTTAAGTTGTCCTTGTGTCCTTCACCTCAACCATTCACATCTATAGAATATCAGAAAATGTATGGAGAAGCCAACAAATGTAACATCAATCAAATATTTATGGCAAGATGTGCATGGAAATTGAAATTGTTACAGTTCTACATGGACTGTTTTATTAAAGACCGGTGAAATTGCTTGAAGTTTGATTTTTGGTGGTGGTATCTATTGAAAAAAGAAAGTTTGGATGGAACATATCAAATTGGAATTATTAATTTTTATACAGTTTTATGTTTTAATCATAGTTTTTTTTTTCAATGTTCATAAAGTGTATTGAATTTTTAATCATAGCATAATTATTAATGTTCGCCATTGTATTTTGACTGAAGTGGCAAATCAGTTTGGCTGATGAAAATAACACTTATTTAACTTAATAAAAGCTTTATATCTGGTACAAAACATTAAAAAAATGCATAAACATTTAATAATTTAAGTATGTAAGATGCGTAAAAATGTATACGATTTAATTTAAGAGAAATACAATCGGTGAAAACTGTCCTTGTGAAAACCTTAGCTGAAATATCATGACTTGGAAGATTAACAAGGTAAGATTAATATAAACTAAACTACTGAATATACATTTATTTTAATAAATAAATTCACTATAATTTAAATTGACATGTTTTGGAGAGTATTTTTTTGTATGCTGACCTACATGTAGCTTCTTGTTATAAAAAAAACAGTATGTTACACATTCTGACTGCAAGGTTCCATGTGATTTTGTTTTATTGTCTGTGCTGTTGGACAGTAAATTGTAATATTACATTTATGTTCTGGATATTGCTGATTCATCTCACATGTGTGTAGGATCTTTTTGAGTAATTAATTATCCCACTGAAGTGGTTCTGTTTAAAGCATTCAGCTATTTTAGCTAAAGTGGAGTAATCCCCAATATACTATGATTACATTATTTAAAACATTTTTCTAAAAACATTATAAAGTCATATCTTGCAGTGATACTGCAAGATATAAATGCAAGTTTCTTTTTTTTAAGTAGTTCAAATATCTTTTTTAATCTATTTTTTGTCAAGAATTTTACTTACAAAACAAACACTAAACAAAGCACTAATTTGCCTCAAGCCTGATGCAACATTTTTTTAAATACACTAGCACTATACACTATACACTAAACGCAGTTTCAGTATGTAGAGAACTTTTATTTTCTTTAACTGCAGTTTAAATACTTTACATTTGCTAGACTGGTGTGTGTTTTTAACCCATACCTTTATCAAGAACAGGTCCAAATATTGCTAGATTGTCCTTGATAGTGGTGCAGTTCCACCTGCGGCCTCGGAACTGATGCTGACACTCCTGGATTCCCAGTTTGACTCCCTCTGCTACACTGGGCATGATTTCGATGTAATTACGGCAGAAGCGCAGCTGTTTTGGCACCAGACCAGGTATGGAGCCACACAGGATGGGTTGGGAGCCTAGGGATGAGTACTGCTGCCCAAGGGCCAGGGACCTGGAACACAAGTGTGAAGATTAAAGCCAATCGTGGACACACCTGAGATCTAAGTCTTCTGATGGAGGACGGCTATTCAGAGCGATTACATAAATAATTTTTTATTAAATGTGTATTTTTGACATGATTATTATGGTTTGTATAGTTTACATGTTTACTTTAGTATTAGATGTAGATTGGATGTTAGCATTGAAAGTTGTGATCTAGTTGGTTATTATAGTTATTATATACTTCTCGTATATGACCACTTATATCCACTGCAAGACTGCTTGTGTTCGAATATTTATGTCTCTGCTGCTCCGGTTTTTAACCCAAATCTTTGTGTGTGTGTGTGTCATTAGATATTTGGTGGTTTGCAAGTGTATGCATGTGTGTGGTTGTGTGCAGTAGCTGAGCTGACAGCAGAATCCTCAGAGATTTACTTCTTTTCCAAACAGTGAGTAGCTCAACAGTTTCATGAACACTTCATGGAAACAGGCCCAATCTATTAGTTATTCCAGAAATGATATTTTTACACTGGTAATTCATTTTATTGCCTTCTTTCTCTGTCCAAAATAAGAATAAGGGGATCACACAGTTTTAATGACGTCCTTATTTTGACATACATACTTTAATACTGTAGGTGTAACCCTTACGCTCCTTTAGCTCTTATATTTATTGCAGTTTTTAAAAATGAATGTGTGTGTGTGTGTTATTGTCTCTTCGATAACATATGCAGAACACACACGCTCTGTCTGGAGCTGTAATAAGTCAAATTTTCAGTGTTATAAATTCTGTAAATGTTTGGAAAAGATTCAGTTGTACAGCAGAGGAATCTATTAGCAGTGCTGTCCTCATTTTCTCACAGACAACGCTATAAAACATCTACATGAACCTCTGAACCCAGTGACATCTAATCTGTAAATGTCGCAATCTGTAAAAATTTAGAAAATCATAAAGCAAAAGTTTAGACTTATAATTGTGATCAGATGAGCCAGTGTAAAAAAGACATTGGAAAATGCAAGTAAGTGCAGACTTCTGACTACACAGTCGACATTCTATATATAATGCGGCAAGCTGCTATATTGCCTCTCAACCATTTAAAACCTTCAGTTTGGATAATAAACTATATCATTTTGCAGAAGAATTGTTTATTCTGAGTAAATCAAACAGTCTTTTATCATATTGCCATTGCGGCCCTTTTACAAAACAATATGTTTAGGTTAAAGTCACAATGAAACAGAAGTAGTGACAGATTTTTCTTCCATATTGTGAAGTACATCGGAGTATAACAGTTTACCGAAAAAGAAAAAATGTATGGTGGGGACTTGATTCTGTCCATCCGTTGGTGATTGGATGAGATCTGAATGTGAGTTTGCAGTCTTTTGTAAGAAATGGCCAGAATTTAGTAGTTTTCCAGTCATTTTGAGCTGGATTGGATTTTCAGTTTCTATTATCACATTGGTCGAAAACTTCTTGACTTTGCTCACACAGTGTATAACAACTTTTTAAACTTTTTTTTTTTTTGATAATTTCTTTAAATTCTTTAAAACTTTTCCCACTTTGTTACACTTGTGTTGTTCCCAGTCAAAACGACCCACCTTCAAAAATATGCTTTTAGTTTTAAAATATGAAAAAAAAAAATAAATAAAAATATTTATAAACTTATTCTCTTTCAATTAGCACAGGTTTTTTGTCTCAGTTTTTTAGTGAACATTGTCAAAATTATCCACAAATAATACTTTTTTTCACTCAAGTTGACAAAAACATTGATTTGGTGATAATACAGTATGAGAAATTTACAAGCAATTTTTAAAAGACCAGGAACACCAAATTATGTAAAGGATTTTCAAGACAGCACAAGGGTTTAACAGATGAAATTTTTGGAAGAAGTCATAAGTTTTACCAGTAGATCAGGAAATAAAAAAAATAAATAAATAAATAAATGCAAAAAAAAAAAAAAAAAAAATTAAATGCATTCATGGAAGAATTGTTTGCAATTAGGTTCAAATGTATTTAGAAAACAGATGGTGAATTTTCATTTCATTCTCAATAAAAACATCCCTACACTGCTGAATATATATTTTTGAATTGAATGTAGCTGCCCTGAGTGTGCAAAGACAGTATTCCATGCTTTTCTGATGAGATATGCTGCCTGACAGCGCTGGCATAGATGCTGTCTTGTGGGCCAGAGGTTTACCTGGTTCCCCCTTCGGGCCAGTGGAGGATCACACCTATTAGAGATCAGCCGCTCACGATGACCTCAGGCCCCCCGCGGGGTGCAACCCTATCACAGCGCCAATCTCTCTGACAGATGAGTGTACTACTGCACCCGTCACACACAAAAGCCCTACCATTGAAGTCAGAAGAGAAAAATCCCCCTCAGAGGCTTCTCGGCTTCTCTTTTGCTCTCCTCCCTCGCTCCAGTCGCACACTCTCTCTGTTTGATGTTGTGTGAAACCGTGAACACAGAGCTGGGAGATGTTAACGGGCTGCCAGGTATCAGTGGAGGTGTGAGAGGTGAGTCTTTGTATCACAGGAGCCGAGAGTCTTATGTCGAGATTACTTGAGCGTCTCGCTGCCTTTGATGCATCATTTGGGTGCGTCACGGCACCATCAACTTTGTCAGGGAGTTGACGTCATAACGCTGATGTTTGTGTCCGTGGGTGAAAGTGGCTGCGTTCAAACAGCTGCACAGGTAAACATTACGTCTCTCTGTTATATAATATGTAATTTTATACTACATTCTGTGAAAGTAAATTGTCAAATGTATCACTTAAAGCAGAGGTTCTCAACCTTTGTCTCAAAGGCCCCCCAATGTACACACAACATTTGAAGGCCCCACAGAATCAAAAAATGTTTTCAATCTGAATTAATATTGTTGTATGCATAAATGAGCAACTGCTTTGTGATAATTATCTCACTGAAATTATTTCAATAATATATTTCATCAAAAATCATATACATATTCATATACATACTGTACTTATTACACATAAAGGGATATATTTGTGAGCATTCTATAGATGGAGTTGATGAGTTTGTTCCTATTGCACTATTTAAGATAGTTAAAAATCTTTTGTGAATATGGACGTTTTATAAATCATTTGTAGGAACATTTCGGAAATTGTTTATATCCAGATTTAGGATCATTAAGGTCATGTAGACCCAAGATTTCACTTTTTTTTTTTTTCTTGAATCTTTTTTTGTGTGTGTGTGTGTGTGTGTGTGTGTGTGTGTGTGTGTGTGTGTGTGTGTGTGTGTGTTTTAGAATTTTATTGAAGTGTTAATTAATTTTTAATATAATTGATCATTTTGTGTCATCCTTGGAATTTTGCTGATGCCATTGGGCCACAGACCCCTGGTTATGAACCACTGAAAATAAAATTCTGTTATTGTTTACTCACCCTAATGTCATTCCAGACAATTATGATTTTGGTTCATCTGTGGGACACAAAAGAATATATTTAGAAGAACTGTTTTTGTCCACACAATGAATGTCAAGTCAACAAGACCCCATTGACTTTCATTATATAGAAAAAAACATTGTTTGTGTCCCACATGGGAAAGTTTTTGAATGAGGGTGAATAAATAATGGCAGAATTTTTTTTTTTTTTTCTTTGGGGTGCACTTTCACTTAAAGGAAGAGCAGTGAAACTGGTGCCTGTTTTTCTTTGCTTGTATTTATTACTGTAATTCCATCCAAGAAGCCATGGTTACAGTATGACATTTTTATAGTGTGTCATTCATTTACTCCATCATGTATTATTCCTATAAGTTTGGATTATTATTTTCGAAGTGTCTGACAGAAACCCGGCCCCTTACATAGGAACTTACTGGAAGTGGAGCCTGTTTTTCTGCTATGTTTGCTGAGTGAGTAAGTGGCATAATTACACATTTGCTTGCAGCATAACTGTCCATTAATCTCTCACCCATGTGGATGATTAGTGTGTTGGTGTGTGTGCATGTTGTGCTGAATTGTGGATCAGCCTTTCTCTGCAGTGTCTATGTATGAAATAGAGGCTCCTAATTAGATATAGATGTGTTTGATGAATTTAATTACTAAACCGCATGCTTTGATACACACCCGAGCGTGCTTTCATCGCATGCTTCACGTCCTCAGTGATCTGTGGTTTGTTTGGTGATCTGCACCATTGACTCTGAAGTGGATGAGAAGAGGAACGCTTCAGTGTGGGGGGATCGCAAACACATAAATACGCACCAAAACCGTTTCGAGGAAAGAAGGGTGTGGCGACACGACCGAGTGGGGAATACAAACATTGGGTTGATGTGAGTTGCTAATTTGTCTGCTGGAATCTGCTGCCGTGAGGAGACACAGTGAAGCTTTAGGGTCTAGCAGGTGCTTGCCTGAGCAGGTTTAGGGCCACCTCTAGCCTTCAGGTGTTATCGTTCACTTTCCGTGTTGCTGGGTGGGTGGTGACTGCAGTGCAAGATGAAAATAATGACGCAAGCATTAATGAGCCATTGCAAACCACAGCTACAAGAATTATGAAGTGAGGGAATTCCTCTCTACACAAAACAGAAAAATGTTATTTTGCCATTGGCTAAAGATTAAAGGGATACCCACCCAAGCATTAAGTTCCTTGAAAAGCTCTTTTCAATATAATGAAAGTGAATGAGGGCTGGGGTTGTCAAGCTGACCAAAAAAGCATTTTAAAATTTAGGCTTTTATTCACATATTAACCCATTCTAAGAAAAGTCTGTACTGAAGGAAGGAATTTTCTGAATTAATTTTTCATTAGTGTTTTTCCCATATTTTGAATTACGCATTGCATTGTGTTTTAGAAAGGAAAACCTAACTAATAATGTCCTGGCAGATGATCCCCAGTACGTTTTTCTTACAGTGCATTTAACAGTACACATACATAGTCACACTCGATTGTATATGCGTGACGCGAGAACAAACCTGATTATTTCTCAAGCAAATATGATTGAGCTTACATTTGCCATATTTGATGTGCTCTATGTATGTGCGTTTGTCAGTGTTTATATCTGCATAATAACCAAAATAAAATCTGTTAATCATGAATGTTTCCCCTAGTAAAAAAGTAATACATTTAAAATACACTTAAGTATCGTTCAAGCTACCTTATTTTGCTCACCCTCCAAATAAAACAACCCTAGACAAAGCATATTTTAATGTCATTCTCCAACTGTTTCAGCTCTCATCATGCGTTCTCCAGCTTCTCCAAAAAAAGTGGGAGATGAGGCACCTGTCTATGACCACACTGCTGAGTGTTCTGTTTTTGTCCGGAGGCAGAAGAAATAAGAAACTCTTTGAACTTGTGAGTTTGTGACATCCGACCCCTGGAGCTCTTGAGGTTGATGCCTTGTTAAAGCTGTGTTTGAGTTCATTACAAGGCCACAGCTTTGGCCTGCTACACCAGGGCCCAGACAGGTCAGGGAACATTCACCACACATTACTGGCCAGCTTCTGCTTTATTTGAGAGCTGCTTGGAGATACACTGAGGTGTGTTTTAAACCAGTGATCTTAACATTTAGGCCATTCATTCAAATATAAAGCTTTATCAAGTACTCTCATGTCTCATCACACCTTAGTGCACTCCCATAACGCATCTATGCCTGTCTGAGCAGCTTGTGCTGCATCACTACTTTGACTTCTCAACAAATTAAAGTCACGGCTTATTCAAATCCCAAATGTTGGTCAAGATTGACAGAATGCTTAAACATCTCTGTATTGTTTGGTATGGATCTCTGCCCTTTCCTCAACTCATACTCGACATTTTAAGACAGGAAGTAGGAGATGATAGATTTTTGGAAAATAACACACAACTTTTTGTGTCAAATGAAAGCATGTGTGCCTTAGGCTACATGAATGAAGAGAGGTTCAGAGAGAGAAAAGGGGAGAAAAAGGATTAGAGAGAGAATCACCTTGTCATAATTCCTCTTTTGAATGATGGAACATTTGTGTAATTTAAAAAACGCATCTAATTTAAATGCCAGTGAAATGATCTACAGTTGATTAATTTACAATTTCCCACTGGGCAATACAGTGGGCCATACAGTATATTCTCCATTTCAGAGTCTTGTGGTACATTACAGTATTTATGGAAAGTATCATTTGAATTTTCAGAATCATATTTGGAATTTTATCAAATATTCCAAGTTGTATCCATTTCAGTTTAATTATATGCTGCTTTAATTTTGGTCAGATGCCTTATTATGACTTGAGCTCATTTTCCACTAACTTAAAAAAGCCTTAAAAAGGAAAGAGAGAAAGGGTTGGTAGCCTGAGGATGGGGCTTTTCCTCAGTCATTCTGTCAGAACAGGAACACAAGCTCCGTCAACAGTTCAGGTTTTTTCCCGCCACACTTTTGACTGGCATTTCAACTGCTCAGGGCTTATCAGATAAAAATAAAATAAAATACAAATCTCAGAATCCTTGAAAAATGTTCAAACTTGTTTTCTTTCTCTCGGTTCCTTTTCTTTTCCTAATGACACCCCATGTACTATAGTGAGTATACTATAGCTATAGTGAGTGAAGTTACCCTAGAGTATTCGTATTGTAATGAACAACATACTGCTGCAAATGTGTCATTGATTAATGCGTCGTGGGTGTCTGTTTTCTGTGAATTTTTCATGGGAGGTGCCCACCCACTGCACTGTTCTCTGATATAATGATTGAAATAACTGTAGTTCCAAACAATGTTGTTTATTTCAGTGGGAGAAATGGTTTTCAGTATATTTTGTTGGCAGAATCAAATACAAGATTCAAACACTAGCTAACCTGGTCTCATGGCATAAACAGCGAGACGTACCTTACTGCACGTTTCGGCGCAGTTTCATAGAGAAATGTCCAGTGAGTGGCGCTAAAACACGGGTTCAATACGTAAACCCTGGCACGTTTTTATTACGTTGATATAGGTACGTATTGCTGTGTTTTTATTACGTTGCTTGAGGTACATATTGCGGCGGTTCAGAATTCAAATGTCCGGGGACCGTCGCTAAAAATTAATGCTCTGTCGTGTTGGAAATATGCCCTACACCAAATTCAACCCTAAACCTACCCGATAGTGTTGACAAATGCAAATCTGATATAAAAACGCATTTGTTGACGCAGCCGTGCTATTTGAAATTCCTTATATGCAGATTTGGACTGTTTTGTCGAATCGTAGTTACACGGGATTCGAACCGGAGCTCCTCAGTTCTCAAGTACATTTCAGATTTCAGTTTTCAAATCTCCCAGCATATTAATATTGTTTTGAAGTCATAACATGATATTCTTTAAGTAATTGTGCGAAAATTACGCTTTATTAATCGAAACTCTGTAAATTTGTGTGAAAAGGAATAAAAGGCGTCGGAGTTTTACTGCCTCTAGTGTTCATTACTGATATGTACTTATTGGTATGTATTTCACGTCTCGCTAATAAGTGCCCCCAGCAGTGTTCGAACTATACCGGGGGGGGGGGGGCCTGATGCTTTGTCTTAGTCAATAGACAAAGCATCAGGCTGTCTTTCAGTTCACATGAACAACGGTTAAAGTTACTCGTAAGGCTACAGAAGAATACCATAATTCCTCCGTTCAATTAGGCCTAAGACATCGAGAGTCACGCAGACCTATAAAAACCCAGCTACAACACATAATTGCGAATAACATGCCTTACCTTAACACAGAATCGACCACAGAGGCCTGAATGGATTTCAAGGACTCCGCGCGCAGATCACTGGCCTCCAACGTTTATACTTTTTCTACGAATCTTTTGAGTTAACGTACTAAAGATGAGTGGAATTTGCACCGCAGCGCCCCACACCTTGATGTTCATGACAAGAATAGCATGTATAGTTATCTTTATTGAAGCGAATTAGGTTTAAATCGCCGTCATGCATGAATGAATATTTTTGCTATTTCACACATGATGATCACATTAGACAAAACTGAAATTGCACGTCAAAATAACACATTGTCAATATTTTTTGAGACCCCCCAAAATTTCACAAATCATGTTTTCAGGGGAGCCCATGTCTTATTAAGGGGAGCCGAGCTCCCCCTAGCTCCCCCGTAGTTCGCACCCTGGCCCCCAGGTACGTTTATTCCATGAGAAGCATACTGAGAGGACAACAGGTAGTAGTTGCAAGCATGTGAAGGTCATTCGAGACAGTAGCCCAATAGCCAAGCAGTCTCAGTACTGACATTTACGGATAAGTTTAGTTCCTCTTTGGGTAAGACTTCTTAAATATGTTTTTCATTAATGTTATTATTGTTTGTCATATTGTACTGAATGTTACTTAGAGGATAATATGTTTAGAGCTCGGTTTGGCAGAGTTTAATGAATATTTTTAACTCTAGCTGTAGTTTCACAGTTCCTGAAATGTCTTTAGGACAAAAACTCCAGAATTTTATGAAAAAGATGATCTTTTAGTATTACATAGCTTTATTAGTTTAGCCTTCATTATTTAGGACTGTTGATAATTTGTTGATAAACAGTTGTAAGAGGAATAATTTGGGAAAACTGTTTGCATTATTATTTTTGTGTGTAATAAAATATATCACACTCCAAAACACCCTGAAAATCCATCTTAAGCTGCTGTTATGAAACAAAATAGCTAGTTTCTCTCTGGTCCAAGCTGGTCATCCAGCTAGACTTCCTGAAGCCAGTTGCATCAGCTAGAAGCTGGTTAATTACAAGTCTAACCAGATACCACATGCCAAAATACAATTGTTTAAAAGCTTAATTTTCCGGTAGGGGAATGTGTGTGTGTTTTTCGGTAATACTATTTGTGCAAGGCTCCAAATGATGTAAGGACAGTATGATAACTTCTAAACCTCAATCCTGAAACTGCTGGCCTGATGCTGTAGTACGGAAACTACTGTGACGTTACGGCTCTGTGGCTCTGTCTCCGGGAGCTGCTGCCTGCCACTGCTCAACTAGCAGAGCTGTCAGAAAGCTTTGACTCCACCGGCAGTCCCTGCGTAAGCGACCTGACACTTTTGATTAAAGTTGTGATGTATTACACAACTCCCTAAAGCCCTTCTGAAAGAACTGAGATGGACTTAGAAGTTTGGTTTTCACCAGAGCCATGATGGTTTTTCCAATTCCATTCGGAAGCCTGACCAAACATTAGCCAAATGTCAAAATGTGGTAATTACAGTCTAATGGACTTTTATTGTTTTTTCAATGTTTAAAAAATTTAATTAATATTTTGTAACTAAAACTTTAAAGATTTACCTTTAATGGGAGAATTACGAATATCATTCTTTTAAATTGGATCTTTTTAGTGAATCTGATGATCCAATTTACAAAACTGGCCTGAATGATTCAGTCTTTAGAAATTCTCCTTTCTGTTCCATGGAGAAGGAAAGTCATTTGGAATGAATAAATGATAACAGAATTTTCATTTTTAGGTGAACTATCGATTTAAAGAAACCTCTCACAGACGCACACCAGCCTCATCCACTGTCACTATTTAAAGTGTGTGTATTATGTGTGTGTGATAGGATGACTTCAGAGATAACCTCAGGTGGTGGATGATCCAGAGAGCACAGGTGTAGTCTGTGCCCATTCATCATCAGACCCTGAATGAGGGTAACTGTGCATTCTTCTTCTTAATCCAGTTTATTTAATAAGGTACCTTTTGTGCTTGTGTGTCAGTCAGAGCAAACACTGGCATACTAAACCTTCCTCTGTGTCCTAACAAGCAAATAATCAGTCTAGACTTAATGCAAAACTGCAACTTGCCAAAATCTCTGGAAATCAAAAGTTAGTGCTTAGTGCTTAATATGCACTTATGTGAAGCAGAATTTTGGACCAATGAGATTTCACAAGTAGCTGTGATAAAAAAGATTTTTTTTCTTGAACTTTTTTCTATTTTTGTGTACACTATAAAGATTATGGTTTCACTTTATTTTACAATACATGTACTTACAGTGTACACTTTATAATAAGTGGCCTTAACTACTATGTACTTACATCAAAAAATAAATACAATTTACTTATTGTGTTCATATTGTATTGCAAAACACTTCTGCTGCTATTGAGGTGGGATACGGGTAAGGTTAGGGACTGGTTTGGTGGTATGGGTAGGTTTAAGGGTGTTAAGGTTAAAGTGTAAGGGATTGGTCAATGGTGTAATTATAAATGTAATTACAAAAACTAATTACAGATGTAATTACAAGCAGGTATTTTTAAAATAAAGAACAATGTAAAAACATGTATGTATACACAATAAGTGCATTGTAGTAAATGATTAATATAAATGTAAGTACATAGTAATTAAGACCACTTAATATAAAGTGGGACCGTAAATTCAAAGTGTAAATTTTTTAAAGTAGCCACCAATTTTTATTTATTTATTTTTTTTTCAGTGTACCTAAATCATCCCACACAAATTCTGTGCAACAATACAATTGATTGGTTTGCTGATACTGAATCAATACATTTGAAAACTAATACTCTTCTGACCAGGCTATCTGTTTCACCCTCCTTTTCCTAAGTGGCCCCCATTATCCCTGAACATCCTTGATCTTTTCACACTGAATTGCAGCTGGTGGATTTTCTTGCGGTATCATTAAAGCAGTGACACCGGCTGACATGCAGGGGGGGGTTTGGTATGAAGGGTGTATAATGACATTCCTCTCTCACAGAGATGAGTCAAGTCCCATTGAAGCCAGCAGGGGACCAGAGCAGGTCAGAATGCTTACTGGCCTCTCAATGCTGTCTCCTTCATGCCTATTCTCTCAAAAAAAGAGTTTTCCAAATTTTAATTAATTCAGAATTAGAGTTTTATGTTAAGTGCTTGTGTATGTTTCTGTCTGAAAGGGCTCTTTCCTTTTGAGACCATAAGAATAAAAGCCTATATATCCTTAATGCGAGCCACATTGTTATGATAACAAAAAGAACAGCTTAAAATCCATATTATGTGTTAAAAAAATTTAATTTAACCATCAGTTTAGCTGGTTTTTAACTTTTTTTTTTTTTTTTGCCAAATTTATGAGTAAACTATAAAAAAACTATTTTATAAAACCTAAACTAAAAATGTGGACTGCAGACAGAATGCCATATAGTTATATAAAGTAATTAATTTCAGTAAACTTCTTAATCAATTAACATCTCTAATATTTAATAGTGTATACTGTTTTGAGCAGTTAATTTCCAGTGTTTTGACGGGTACTTCAGATAATAAGAGCTACTGAAAAGTGTTTCCAGGTCAAGCCGAGACTTGATCATCTGAGCTCAGGCCTCTTCTGAGCTGTTGTGTTGTAACCGAGCTGAAGTTTTGATAGATAACAGATGAACGGCGGTGGAAACAGGATCCGAACGAATGGTGGCTTTGCGGTGCTGTTGTGGGAAGAAGCCACAAATACCTTGTTCCTCGCTGTCTGGTATTCGGAGTGAAGGCTGATTGTGTCTCAGCTTGCTCGTCATCTGTAATGCATGTGAAATTGAACAAAGCTAGACAGGCTGATTGCTTTCAAGAGCTCGCGCTGCTTAAGACTGAGCTTAATTAGTTAATCTTGAGAGGATAAAGTCAGATATTAGCGGCCTGGTAAGCTGTTGAAACAGATTAGAGAAGAAATCGGCCTGATTATTGCAACTCTGCTCATCGTAGATTTAAAGTCCATTCAGATGTGAAGGGATTAAAGGGAGAGGATCTACCAGGATGAATTAAATTCTCACTATAGGACATAAATACATTTGATTTACTCATTTAAAAAAACTGAACACACACACACACGGTATGTTAGGATAGGACAATATTAGGCCAAGATACAACTATTTGAAAATCTGGAATCTGAGGGTGCAAAACAAAAATCTAAATATTGAGAAAATAGCATTTAAAGTTGTCCAAATGAAGTTCTTAGCAATGCATATTACTAATAAAACAATAAAGATTTAATATATTTACACTTGGAAATTTACAAAATATCTTAATGGAACATGATCTTTACTTAATATCCTAATGATTTTTGGCATAAAAGAAAAATCAATAATTTTGACCCATACTACTTATGACTGGTTTTGTGGTCCAGGGTTACATATTACTTTTGTTTCTATTATAGCCTTTTTTATTTTTAAGGTTGATTCAGTCACACTATTATACAAATAGTTATATTACTGATATTATATTATTATTTTTTGGTCTAAAACTAATTTGTTAGGAATATCTACTAAACAAATGTGTGCCTGTGTCATGTAAAATCATGAAATTGAGATCAAAAGACAGATTTTGTATGTAGATACGAAAGCACTATTTGTTTTATCACATTTTGTTACATAGCACCACTAGTTTTGAAAGTTAATGTTTATTTAAATCCCTCAGTAGAGATATTTCGCTTGCTACATTCAAATTATTTTCTATTAATCTATTTCTGTTCATTTTTAGGACCGCATGCTCACTGATGCCATTCAGATCTCCTTCAGATAAGTCAAGAAATGATGACGCATCTACCTATTTACCTGCAGCCATGTACATTTTCGTATCACTTTCCTTCTCACGCTCTCATTTTCTCTCCCCTCCACTTTATCCATTTATCCAAATCAAAGAAGTTATGCATTGTCAGTGGATAAATATTACACCGTTGTCAGAGAAAACAGCTGCGGGTCAATGACTCGAGACTCTGCTCTTTCTCAGTTTCTTCTGGTGGCACTAAATATCAACATATGAGTAAAGCCATGCAAATAATAATGCTTCAGCCCTGTGGCCTTTGTGTGTGTAAGTCTATGAGTGCGACTACATGTTTGGCAACTCTCGCTTCATAAACGAAACCAGAAGATGCTGGTGGTTTGGAACGAGAGTGCAGCGGGGACCACATGCTAACTGGGACTACTAAAGCACATTAGTTCTGACAAGTATTGTATCATGAGCCAGGGGGGCTTTTGTCGTACGCCTACGCAAATATTTTTGCAAAAAGACTCATGTTACAAGAGAACCCTGTGAGGTCAGTGGCATTTTGAGGATGGGGTAATTAGGGGAACTATGACATATCAGCACCATTCGGAGGTAAATATGATCTCTGCTGTAGCGAAATCTAATGAACATAAGTGCTTTAACAGTACTAGCCCAATGTCAAATCGGAATAACAGAATTTGAACAAATGGGAAAAATTATATATATATATATATATTTCAAACTTTAATATATTTTAGTAATATTGCAGGATTAAAGTAATTATTTAATTTGTTTATATATTTAAATAGCTAAACTCAACCTGTATATAAAATAATTTTATATATATTAAGTATATGAAAGGTTTTGACTTTAATTTCAGTTTTTAATGTCTTGATGTTATGTTTTGATTTCAAATGAATAAACTAAAAAAGTGCTATTATTAAAGCATGTGTGGTATGTTTATGTGGCCCATTTCAATATACTTTGCATAAATTATGCTGCAAAACAAGCTCTTGGTTATTTGGACAATCTCTTTAAACATATTAAAGTAGCAAATCAAAAATTTTTAAATCGCAAATATGATTATAATACACAACACAGCGACTTTAGAGAAAAATGAATGTTCAAAGCAGCTTCAGGTTTATGGTTTAATGATACTCAGGGTTAAACCCCAATGAATTTATTGAGACCCAAGCCAAGGGACATCCACACTAATGCCCCAATTAACACTCCCAACACGGCTGGAGTGCTGAGTCTATTAGCGAAGACAACAATATACCCCATCCAGCAGCCTGCTGGCTGACACCTTAACCTAACCTTATCTCTGACAAACACACTGCATCTATTTCACAACACTCTGAGCTTCAAAAACAGCCTAGTTCGAACATTCAAAATAAATGGAGCCGGGCGAAATGCGGCAGTGAGGAAAAAGACAGGCTAGCCTTTTCCGTCCCTCCAGTGGCTGAGGTTAAGATTCTTTGGACTGAGCCGAGAAGCTTTTTTCCACGCAGTCAACTGAAAGTGTTCTGTATTTACTGCCCTCTTAAAAATGATCACTGACCACCATTCTCCCTCAGTGCTACTGGAGAAAGTGATGCAGAAAGTGGGGATCATTGCTACTCACCACCAGATGGGATAGCCTCCAAGCACCCGAGAGCTGGACAACAACATGCACATGAGATATCCAACCAGGTACAAATCCATGAGGTATGTCTTGTGTGGATGGAAATTGCTATTGATCAGTACATAGAATTCCTAGAGAGGGGCTGAAAATTAAGTCCCAGCAGACAAGTCTTAAGGTGGAAAAAGATGGATGCTTGAGAGAATAATTAGCAATTTTGGGGTTTAAATGAAGGCAAAAAAAAATAAAATAAAATAAATAAATTCTCCAGGGTTTGCTGCTTCTTTGAGTTGGGTGAGGAAAGTGTGTGTGTCCCAGTAGTTAGGAGAGTAAGTGTCTCTTTCACACACTCGCACACACGCTCCTACTCGTCCTCTGATTCCCTCCCTCTCACTGAGGTTCTTCCCTAAGGTACATATCTTTTTCTCTCCCCACTTTTCTTTTCCCCTTAGGATCATCAGGGCCAATATTAGAGAGAGTGAGAGAGAGGGGGAAAATAACGACAAGCGAGGTTTGGAGATGTCAGCTGGCAAGCCAATCACAGAGCATGGCCTTAGGTTACGCAAAAAAAAAAAAAAAAAAAAAAATTATTATTCCTGCCCATCTGTCAATCATGCACCACCCCCTGGTAATGTAGCAAAGAATGAAAGAGACAGAGGGAGAGAAAGAGAAAGAGAGAGAGGAGGCTGGGAGGGAATAAGAATGAAAGGGTGTCAGCAATGAGTTTCGGAGAGGTAGATTTGTTTTAAGATCTATATTGTCTGTATTAACATCAAGGAAACCCAGCTGAGTCAGAGTCGGGCCTGCTGACGGCATCGGGGAATGGCGTCACTATATTTAAATACACCATGTCCCGAACTAATTGTTCCGGATGCGTGTGTGTGCACATGCATTCACACATTGAGAAGAATTTTGTCTTGGAGAATTTTGATGGCCGCATCCTCCCCTTATGACGATGGGACACAAAGGAAACACAATAAAAAGCCGTAAAAGGTGGTGTGGCATGTAGTGTTCTGTGCCCCAGTGGCCCAAAGGCAGCACATTTTACATAAACACTATTGTCATTCGGATGGGAAGAGGGCAGACGGTTAATGAGAAAGAGACACAGCACTAAAAGTTGACAATGCATTCTAATATAGACTCTGCCTCAGACTGACCTAAAATGCTGGGACAGAGGCAAACTGACAGTGGTTTCTGGTAAAAAATACTGGAGACCAAAATTTCATTCAAATTAGTCTTATATCAGTAAGCATGTGTGGTTTTCCACTCAAAACAGCCTACAAATGCATTTAAAGATTAAATCATCGTCAGACGAGACAACAAAATTTGAAGAATGAAGAATTGAAGAATTACAATGCAAATGTAACAAAGTAGAATTAAATAAATTCAAACAAATGAATATGACTAATTTTTATTTTTTGATGTAAAGTTTTGAAAATAAGTTTTAAGAGATTTAGAGTTTGAAGGTCTATAGGTCTAGATAGATAGATAGATAGATAGATAGATGAAATGTCACCTATAAATGTGGATTTTATATGTATTTCATCATATTTAATAGATTAACTTTTAGTGGAAGAACACTTAATTTCCTTTATTGAATTTCTTTGAATTGCAATTCAGCGAATTCCTTTTCCTGTCATTCCGATTCAAATTCCAATTCAGTTTCCTGTAGGTTGTGGCCAATTTACTTCAAATTCCAGTTCATAATAAATAAAAAAAAGTTTTCACATAAGTGCCCACCTCTTTTCCAGGAATGTTTAATTTGTGTTATTGTCCAGTATTCTCTTGCTTGGCTGTGGTTGGATAAAACTTTCTCCTCCAATCCAGTGATCAAGGACTGAAGTCAGTGTTTCTGTTTATCTGCTAGTGTATCTATCTGTCTCACTCACAGCAGGGACATGGTCTGTGCTCAGCCACCGCAGGAGCTGAAGAGAGACACTGACAGCTCTGACCGTAGTCTGGAGGTCATATTTCTATTGCCCCATTCTTTGCCTTTATTCTCCCTCATCAAAAGGGCCAGAGCTGTGCTGCAATTGCACCTCGAGGTCATTCTGACATCTTAAATGTTCATGCATTTCACTCTTTCTAACAGAATGCTACACCCCTGATCTGATTAGATATGTTAGTTTGATTGCAGGTTACATTGATGTTTAGCATGCACTGTGTTCCCGACATCAAGAATAAAGATCTGCTTTCTATCAGCTGCATTGTGCCTAGATCAGCGGTTTGATTCTGCATTCTTGAAGAGTGACAGACGCGGATCTGCTCGCCAGGATTGGCTGGGAAAACCTGATCGGAGCATAATTTACGAGTGGAGGCGAGGAATGGTCTGCGGTCGGCATCTCAACAACACTGAAACCACATTTCCCAGGTCAAGGCCGTAAGGCCACGACACAACGGGCCGGCTGGAAATGAGCTTGCGACTGGAATCTCAAGGACTCGAACCCCAGTGTGCACCGTAACGGTGTGAAGCCAGGACAAAAGCCAGAGATGCTTGACATAGCTACAGCACAAACAAGACCATTCCCTCCTAGCATAGCTATTGTGCTTCGGAGGAAGTCTTGATTCTCGTATCAATCGCACTTAATGAATTTACTGAAGTGGGCCCTAGAGCATGGAAATGAAGTGCGCTAGCAGATCAATGTGAATAAAGAGACTCGCCCGGAGCTTTGACCTCTGGGTCAGGAGTCTCTCATCCTCCCTCATTAAGTCATGTTTGTGGACACTCCTGCTTTTTATTAGGGCTAGGCTAATACATCACCCTACACACCCACAAAGTAGCCCCTATAATCTGGGAAAGACACTCTTTTGGCTTCCTGTGAGTGGATGGAAGATAATTTGCAAACAACACAATCCAAAACATAAGGTGCAGTCACATGTAACGTTGTTATACAAATTCCCATGGGTGCAATCTATTAATTTTGCTAGGAATTCATACGATTGGGAATTTCACACAGATTTGCCCCATTGACCAACTTAAAGACTCGTGATTTGAAAGTGACTTCTCAGTGAGTTCTTCTTCATACATTGCTAGGCTATTGACAATAGATAATGTACCTGTTTTGCCTGCAAGCTTTCACCGAATTTCGCTAATGTGACCGCACCTTTAACGTTAGCTCTAATCCGTATGTGTTTGCTAGCAGCATGTGTAGGGAATGCAGAGACATACACAGAGGACCCCTGTGGTGTGGGTTTCTAAGGCGACCCGAAAACGGCCGTAACCAGGTCCGGCTCTTTCTCAGGCTTTCCTCAAAGAGGGACATGTGTAGACCCCCACTATCCCTCACCCACACTCAGTCCGGACAGTGTGGCCGGACACAGGCAAGCAATAAAACCTGGATTAGCGCAGCGTTCACACATAACACTAGAGCGAGAAAGTTTCTTAACACGCCCTAGCCCACCCTCTCCTCACACACGTCTCTCCTCTCTTTCATTCCCTCCATCTCTCCTTCTTTTGTGTCTGTGTCTCTCCTCCCTCCTCTTCCTTTGCCCCTTTCTCTTCAGAATTTCATTGTTTGTTATTACCATGTTAGAGATAAAGGAGGTCTGAGGAATTAGCTTGTTCTTACAGTTGCAGAGAAAATCCGCTTAAGTCCGCAACCCCCAAATTTGCGGTACCCAGAAGCCCCCTGCTCTCGGGATTGAACTAGAATGCGTATCTTTGTGGTGGGGGGAAAAAATCATTTTGTAAGGTGCCAACAAGGCTGAGATGGAGCAGTTCGACCCGTCTCCGGGCCCCCGTCCCCGCATCATGTCCTGGAAATGGATGCATTTGTATAATATCACAGCTTTTGTCCCTACTTTGTAAGCTGGGGACAAAGCCCAGACACTCCTCCACCCCTCCCCGCTCATCCCCCCCAAACAAACCTTTTTCATTAGAGCAGCAAACACTTTCCCCTTCAATAGTCCTGATACTACGCATCATCCCCGGCATCTCTGCGGGACTCGAGCGCTTTAAAGCGCCTCTCTTCTCTCAGGACACAGAGCTCGCTTAATTAAACCGCACTTAAGCCGGACAATAAGCCTTCGCGCAGGTCTGGGCGAGCCCGCCGAGAGTATTCATGGCCGTCGTAAAGCGAAAGCTGCGAGAGAGAGAGCTATATGCCAGATACTTTGTTCACACAAGATGAAGAGTCAACAGCCACCCCCACACCATTTATCTCCTAATAACCACCTTTAGAAAGGCTCCGTCCCTGCACAATGCTTCTCCGCTCCCCTCCTCTCGCTCTCAATCACCCTCCAGGACAATGCCTAAAGCTCCGCAGCCCCCCAGGACCCTCGGCCCCACAACAGACACTTCTTTTATTGAAATTCTTTGGTGTTCTAATCCTCAGCTTCCTCTATAGGACAATAATGGAGTGTCAGTACTTTAGCTTTTTCCAGTGTGGCTATCATTAGACTGGCTTGGGTCACAAGCCCTCTCTTCCTCTTCTCTCAAGTTTGAAATTATTCTTGACTCAGGGTTATTGAAGCTTGAAAATAAATACACTGCCAGGACATATTGCATATTTCGGGGTGCTGTTATCCTTGCGAAGCACGTTGCCTGGCACGCATTCTTAAGCAAATATCGAATCAGATGTGAGAAACGTAGACCGTATTTATTTTCAGAGTGTGACAGTCCAAACCCCAGGCCCCAGATGATGATATTAGAGTTTTGAATGAATGGATTTTATGTTAAAAAGAGTGTAGTGGAATTAATGTCACTTAAATATGACATTTGGGGATAGAGGGTTTGTCTGTGTCAGTCTAAAAATGTCTTTTTGCTAAGTTTTCACAAGATTCAAATGTACCTCAACTGAAAAAGGCTTTTTACCTTGCTTCCTTAAAAGATTAGTTGAAAGGTTGCAAGTATGGTTCTGCTTCCATGTGTACCATATTTATTGTGCTAAATGTATGTGCGCATGTCCTGATTTTGCTGAGTTAGATGTGTTCCTAGGTCAACATATTTTGTTGACCCTGGAACAACATTTTAATCCAAAAATTTAGTCTTGACCATATCCCTACACCTAAACGTAACCTTAACCGTGAGTAATCCCTAAAATCAGAGGCAATGATAGATGAATAACACTGATGTACAAGCACCAAACACTGATTGTAAGCCTAAACTTCATAAAAACAATAAACTGGTTCTTCAGAACTGATTGGTTAATCACAATATTGTTCCAGGGTCAACAAAGATGTTGATCCAGGAACATCTCGCACAATGTCGCACATCTCGCACAATCAGGTTCTGCATGTAGGTGCACTGGTGACTGTTTATGTATGAATAAAAGCCTAAATGAAATCTTTTTTATCATACCATATAAAGCAATTGTGTCTCTTCAGAAGACTTGGATTAAACCGCTCGATCGATATGGATTACTTTTATATCTTTATGAACTTTCTAAAGCATCAGTGTTTTGGTGGAATGGACCTCAATTGGAGGGACAGAAATCTTAGGTTTCAAAAATATCTTAATTTTTTTATTAAAGATGAACAACATGAGGGTGAGTAAATGGTGATTTTTAATTTCTACATAAATTATTTCTTTAAGAGGTTCAACTGCTCTCATCTGAGTATTTAAGGGATAATTGACCTAAAATGGAATATTCTGTAATTATTAGCCTCATGCACCAAAAAGTACAACAAAAGCATAAAAGTAATCCATATGATTTGTGCATACAATACCATACAATAGCTTAACGTCAAAATTTATGTTATTATTCATTTGGCTGCTCTCAAATTGCACTTATGTAGATTGAGATATGGCATATGTATTTCCAGATTTTTCACCAACAGTGGCAATTGTCATTGCCGCTTAAATTTCAGTCTGTTTCTCACACAGAGCTATCACATGTTTTTAGAAGACTTGGAATTTAGTGCATGGTTTGTATAGACTGCTGTTATGGTTCTTTTCTGCTGGTTTTTTTTTTTTTTTTTGGAGATTGACAGCACCTGGTCACCATTTACCTTTATTTGGACAAGAGCAGTGTGAACATCCTGCCTAACATCTCCTTTTGTAGCCTACAGAGGAACTGGATTTTAAATGTCATAAGGGTGAGTAAATTCTGACAGTATTTTCGTTTGTTATCTCTTTAAGATATCCAGCTACTGTCACCTGAGTATTAAGAAACTGTGTTGAGATCCTTCTTAATCTGAGGTTTATTTGAATCCTTTACTGTCAGAAAAAAAAAGCAAACATTGTACGTTTAGGGCACATTTGTCAAACTCTGCTCCATGAGGGCCACTGTCCTGCAGAGTGTAACTCCATACAGGTCCAAATCCCCTGCCTGGAAGTTTCTAGTAATCCATTAGACCTTGATTAGCTGGCTCAGGTGTGTTTAATTGGGGTTAGAGCTAAACTCTGCAGGACAGTGGCCCTCAAGAACTGAGTTTGAAACCCCTTATCTTAGGGGTACAACAGCTTGTTACTTGGGGCAGTTCCCTTTAAGGGACAACTTTGTACCCTGTCTGGTTCCCAATCCTGCACATTTTAGATGTCTTCCTAATCAAACACACCTGATTCAACTAATCAGCTCATTATTGAAGAATCCAAGACCTCAAATGTGAGTGTCAGAATTGTTGAAAAAAACAGCATGCTGGTTAGGTATGTTTTGAAGCATTGCAGCTGGTTTGAGCTGGTCTTTAGTTGGTCATGAGCTGGTTTAAGATGGTCCTGAGCTGGTTATAAGCTGGTTATGAGCAGGTCCTGAACAGGAACTAGTTGCTTAGGACCAGCACATGACTAGACTAAACCAGCTCATAACCAGTTTATGACCAGCTCAGGACCAGCTTAAACCAGCTCAAACCAGCTGCCATGCTTCAAAACAAACCTAACCAGCGTATAAGGGGATAAGAGAGACATCCAAAATGTGCAGTGCTGGGGGTTCTCCAGGACCAGAATTGACAACCACTGCCCTAAAAGGTGCGTATTACTGCACTACTGTATTAAGGAGTACTACTATGAGCCACTTAGGGGCGATTAAGGTACAAAGAAGTCCTTCTGAGGGAACTGTCCTAGTGAAAAGCTGTTGTACCCTATTTTTGGACATTTTTTGGGAGTGCTGAAGTCCATTGTGACAGTCATTTACTACTATACAAACTGCTTTTTTTTTTACAACTGATCCTCAAACCTGTTTTTATACCAATTCATCAATTAAATACACAATATATAAGGTACATGTATTTCCTAGCAACACAAAGGGATTGCATAAGGCATATACTGTATATTATTAGGTTTAAGTTCTTATAAAGCTGTAATATAGTAAGGATGTAGTATATAGTAAAGTATTATAAAAGATCAGTAATAGATATTAAATCTGACTCAATTCAGTGAGTATAAACTATCTTTTCTAGTGAGACAAAAACATCAACAATTTGTTTATACTGACATCTTCTGGGTACTCTCAGTATTGTCACTCATTTGTCTCAGAAATTGCTGTTAAAATTATTTTCTGTGTAGAGACTGCAGACCATCTTATATTATCTTATTAGCATTAGTGGTATCATGCATAAATACATTACAGTGAGTCGAGACTGCTGCGGTCCTCAAACCTCAAACGTGTTTTTTTTAAAGCAGGAATAGGTTGGGATTGGTTTGAAATATTTGCGGCATGCAGCTAGGGAATGTTCCAAATTCTAGTTAAAAACCTCTGGGGCAAATATGCGTACGTGTGTAAGAACATGAACAGTCAGCATAACATTCGTCTTGTATAATCTCGTATGAATTCCCTGAGCTGTTGTCTTCTGTAAAATGAACAGTGGTAATTATGGAAGCTCTTAAAATGAAATAACTTCATGCTTCTGTACCCTTTATGATTTTCATAGACTCATCAGAGAGTCGTCAAAAACCTCAAGGCAGCATCTGTTAAAAATATATGTACATTTAAAAAAAAAAATAGTCACAGTTTAGCCTCTCTTGACATAATAGCAATTTGATCTCATCTGCAGCCAGTGATTTACTCTGCATAAAGTCATCATTTAAAGGTTAATTAATGTCACAAGCATTTGTCCCTCAGGGGACAGAAAGACACAGTGCTGCTGCAATTCTATAGGAGTCTAAATGTAATCTTGTCTTTAAAGGTAGCCTGCTTCCAACAGGCTCAGTTCCAGCTGAAGAAATCATGTTGGGAAACATAAATCTTTGGGCCTGAGGGTTGCATTGTTAAAGAATATCAGAGTAGCATGTTCTGAGCTCCAAGATATAATTTAACAGCTTTTAAAATGTAGTAGCTCCCCGCCAAGAGCATTGTAAGAGCAAGAGAGGGAAGACCACAGCGCTTTGAAGTTGTGTGCGTTTGCTATGGTTTAATCATCAGTGAAGACGCTCCCACGTCATTCAGACACATGGCTCACGTTTCAGTTCCTACAGGGCAAAATGACAGAGTTTGTGTAGCAGAGCTGATATTTCACACATCTTTGGCCCAGAGACTAAATAACTTCTTTTAGAAAGCCTATTAGTGGCCTTACAGCCTATTAGTGCCCTTATAGCATTTGTTGGAGCATTAGCTTCACATTATGCAACATTTAAGATGGAAGGGTCATACGCAGCTATGAGCTGACTACATGCATATACCGGTTACAAATGCTTTTAGGTTATGTATGACTGCAGAACATCCTCAGTTTTTCATAGTGAAAGCATTTCATCTTGTTTTAGGTGACTGAGTTGTGGTAACATCTATAGATAGCTTCGGAATAGCATTATCTTCATAGCAGTCCACTACTTGCCTGACCATAAACAAGTGTTTCTGAAACTATCGACACTTTTGACCTTAAAATAATAATTTTTAACAATGTCTAAAAAGTACAGTAGACATACATGCATCACAGAAAAAGTCTTTTAGATTTCTGAAAATTAAAGAACAAGTTATAGAGGGTCACTCTTATAAATTTATATTACAGTATATTGAGGTGTAAATGGCAGTGATGGAAATGATATTTTAAGCATATAAAACACTTCTGCTGCACCTAATTTCGTAGCTATCATCATAAATACACATAATAAAATAATATTAATATACACACTTTTTCATAATTTTACAAAATTAGAGCTTAAATTGTAATTGTACATGATAGAAATACTGTTTTCAAATGATATTTACCTTGATGTTCACACATCACAGTCATAGTTTAAAAAAAAATAAAATGAAATAAATAATTTTCACATAATTCATCATATATTTATGTAATAAATGTTATATTAAAGTTTATGTTCATTTGTATTTTTAATATTTAGATAATATTCTCGGCCAAGCTGCAAACTCTTTACATAAAAGGCATTTGAAAAAAAAAAAAAAAAAAAAATAGAAGAAATGTAAAAATAAATTATGAAAGTGGGTTTCCAATGTGACCTTCATATCTAACCTTCATATATATATATATATATATATATATATATATATATATATATATATATTTTTTTTTTAAATAACCTCAGAAACAGCCATGATATTAATTTTTCTGTACACATTAGAAATGAATAAAAACCGAAGTTGTTTATCACATTGATTTAATTAGGATAATATACCATACTGATATAAAAATGCAAAGAAAAATCAAATATATTACTTACATTGTTATTGTTATTATTAACAACATGAAGTGCATTAAACAGTACATGTCAAGGTTTTCCAAATGGTTCATGAAGGAACTGCAAAAGGGGTTTGTCAGTTAAAAAGCTAATAATGAATTAAATCATAAAAATGAACAATTAAAATAGATTGATTTAAAATATCAGTCAAAATAGAACACTTACTAAAAGAAAAATGAAAGATTTTATTTGTTTACCAGCATGTAATTTGACTGCGAGAGAGAACCGTGAAGATGCAAATGTGATATGTGTTAAAATCTCAGGGGGGCTTCAAGTAAATATATCAGGTGGAAGAGGTTCAGATGACAAAAACGTTTGGGTGTCCCTGCATTACATGTAAATGAGAAATAATGTGAATTTGTGCATTTTAATATGTTTGAAAGACAAATGCCTTCCAAAGACATAGTAATGCATGGTTAAATAACCCACTAAGTGATCATTCAAATAAAAATTAATGCATTCATCACTAGTTTAATGCTATGTTGAAATGTTTAAGAAAACACTTATGAGTATTTTATAATATAATTTATCTACAAGTACTTAATTTTTGGAATCTGATTAGACCAGATTACATAGTTATCAGTTACTACTCAGCCATGTTTATGAATTAGCCTACCTCTGAATGTAAAACATGACAAATTATAGTTTAATCACATAGCCTACCCTTTCATTCAATTGATCAATATCGCCTGTTTTAATCTTAAATAGTTGAGCAATGCATTAAATTATGATATTTAAAGGCACAGTTCAGCAAAATGAAAATCCTGCCATCATTTCATCAACATGATCCATACCAACTTTATTTCTTCTGTAGAAGTCAGGAAGAATGTTAGAGACTGACAGCATTAGTCATCTTTCACTGTTAGTTTATTATTCCCACACTATGAAATGTGAGTCCCTAACATTCTGCCTAACTTCTCATTTTATGCAATTTTAATAACGGAATACAAAGTATCCAGTGTTGCTGTGAAATTCTGTTACAGTTAAACTTATGAAAGAATCAGATATTTGAGACTGTAACAATATAGGTAATATTTCGTTTAAATAAACTACTATACCCATAAATCTCAGTATTTTTGCAAAATCGCCTCACTAGCACTTTCTGTGACGTTAAGGGGGCGTGCGTCTTTTCAGCAAATTATCAACACATCGAACGCTGATTGGACGCCGTCCTCCACGTGACTCACATCATCCAATCAGCGGCTATCCCGATGAATACATTTCCATCTTTCTAAAGATGAGTTCTGAAAAATGATGACGTGAAACGATGAAGTCTTGCTGTGTTGTCACCATCTGTTTGTCATAAGTACATATAAGTGCTTTACAGCAAGCATGATGAAATAAACAGACGTGTCAAGTTTGGGAAAACGGCAAGGCTACACTGCATAAGGGCTCCAGAACTGAAGATACCCTGATAACGTTTACGAAACAAATTACAACCAGAGGGAAATAACGTTAGCGCTATATTATTTTTCGTAAGTACGTACTGTGAAGACTCTTGCGCAATATTGTACAGTAAGTGACTTACTTATCATTTTAAATAACAACAACAGGACACTTTCAGAAGTTGTTTATTTTCCACACACTGCTTATACTGTTCTGACTTTTTATAGTCTATGCGTCTGAATGTCAGTGAACGTAATGTAATTTAAACTCATATGTGCATTTACACGTGTTTCTTGTGTCTGATAGTAAGTGCGCAATAGTTGTGAGTGTCCCTCCGCTGCGCGAGGATGAACGTGGGCACGGCGCACAGTGAGGTCAATCCAAACACCAGAGTGATGAACAGCAGGGGTATATGGCTCTCCTATGTGCTTGGCATCGGCCTCCTACACTTAATACTGCTCAGCATACCTTTTGTCAGCGTCCCTGTGGTCTGGACCCTCACCAACCTCATCCACAACTTGGTATGACATCAGGCTAAAAAGTTTAAGTGCTAACTTAAAGGGATAGTTCACCCAAAAATGAAAATTCTGTCATCATTTACTCACCCTCAAGTAGTTCCAAATCTGTATGAATGTTTTTGTTCTGCTGAACACAAAGGAAGATATTCTGTTTGTAACCAGGCTGTTTTGGGGCACCATTGACTTCCACAGTAGGAAAAAAAAAATACTATAGAAGTCAGTGGTGCCCCAGAACTGCTCTGTTTCCCACATTCTTCAGAATATCTTCCCTTGTGTTCAGCAGAACAAAGAAATTCATGCAGGTTTGGAACTACTTGAGGGTGAGTAAATAATTACAGAATTTTCATTTATGGGTGAACTATCCCTTTAATATTAACATAGTTCACCGTATTGCGTTTTTAGGTTAGCGGTTGTTGTTTTGCTAAAACATCACAGTACCAAAATTGTGTATAAAAATGTATTTTAGAAGACTGTGAACTGCACTGGCCCAAAATATGCAAAATTATTAACATTGACTCAATTGGAAAATGTCCATGGTTTAATGCGGTGATTCATTATACAGAACAAATTGTGCTCAAACTGTCCTCACTGCAAGTGAACTTATTTTTATATAGTTTGCATATACTTTTATAGCTATATGTTTTAATTCTATTTTATAATATAATTTAATATAGTCTGTGTTGTTCTTTTTAAAAATGTTTTGTAGGTTGTTAGTTCGCCATCCATCTAAGTGACAGTTGAGTTTCTAAATTTCTTTGCTGTGTACATCCAACAAAAGATACTACAAGTTGGTTATTGCTATGTATTTTGCTATTGTAAAAGCCTGTTCGTGATAACTATAAAGTTTTAATAAACTTTTTAATTCTGTGAGAATAGAAATCCAAAGCTGTAATGATAGGAACAGTATATTTGGAATCACGTTCATTTCATTGAATGATAAAAACATCGACAGCTAGTCAGAATCCACTTGACTTTTAAGAGCTTGAGCATTCGAAGTGGCAGGCAACATAAAGTTATATTTATTATTTAGTTATCATGCATTTGATGTGAACGCTAAAATGGACAGGTGTGAACAGGCCTTAATTACAGTATAAACAGTAGCATTGTTAAAACCTGTAACAGATCTGCAACTCATTTTGGCTCACAGTCTGCCAATAGAACGCCATTGCATTAGTTTCATAGTGTAAATGTAGCACAGATGCTTTCTTAAGAGCTTCTTAAGATGCAGACGCCTAAAATAATCATTTGTTTTGTGACAGTCCCCAGCTGCAGAAACTCTGAAACTGCAACATTTTTTCTTGCTGAATTTTGGCCCGTTCAGTTGCTGACTCTAGGTTCTGTAATTTCAGCCAGTGTTGGACTAACAGAGCCATCCTGTATCGCCTTTCTTAGCCGTCCTGCTCCCAAAACAGATCAGCTCTTGCTGTTGTCCTAAGAGTTTCACAACATCTGCTGATAGAGCTTTGAAGAATTGTACCAAAGGTCATAATGTTCTGTGACTGTCTTTCTGCCATAGTGCATGTATATCTTCCTACACACGGTAAAAGGAACGCCGTTTGAGACACCAGACCAAGGCAAGGCCCGGCTTCTGACGCACTGGGAACAGATGGACTACGGGGTCCAGTTCACCGCCTCTCGAAAGTTTCTCACCATCACCCCTATTATACTGTAAGAGTGTTCGCCTTTGCTCTGTGCCGTTAGAAGCTTCGTTCTGCATGTCACGCTAATTTGTTCCTTTTGGTTGTGTTCTGCACACGCACTGAGAAGGCTTTCACAGCTTGCTCTGCATGACCATGAGCAAGAGGCAGTGATGCTGACTTCCTGTGGTGTCTGCTGGCAAGGAGAGCCGGATTTAGAAACAGTTAGTCAGTCAGTCAGGTCATTTGCTCTACTCTTTTCTTCTCTCTCGTGTCTTCTCCTCTCATATTGTGAGGGTGTATCTGTTGGTTACAGTGAGGAATAAGGAGGTTTGTCTTGATTTTACCGCTGTTCTTAATGTTAACTTGAAACAGGACCTCAAAAAACGTATTTTAAAATGTGCTTGCATTTAAAAAAAAAAACGTGAAATTGTGTAAAAACCAATTTAATGTATTTCAGAGAGACACAAAATATTTGACAAGAAAAAAAAAAAGTGAGTGAGACTTCCCTGCTGACAAAACCAGAACCAGCCTGGTTTGCTGTTCTTAGCTTGTATAAGTTGTTCTTAGTCTAGCTGGATTGGTAGCCTCGCCAAACTGGTTTTTAGCTGCAGAAAAGTACTTAAAGCCCCTCTAAAACAGCCAACAGTCCAGCCTGACCAGTCTGAGAGGGCAGCTGAGATCAGCAAATCAGGTTTAAGATGTTGTTTTCAGCTGGGTTGATGAGAAGTGGATGGTGAAAAGTGGGCATTACATAGTAGCAGTGTTATTTTAGTATTATATACTATAATAGTGTTAATTGATATTTAAAACTAGCTTTAAATTTTTTAGTTTTCATTTTAATTTTAGTCTTAGCCACTTTTGCCATATTTTCTATTCTTCTTCTATTTTGCTTTAATATATTTTTGTGAAGTAAACTTCAACTTCAATTTCAGTTAGTTGCCAAAGGCAAGTTTGTTTTCCATCTAATATTTGTATTTTATTTTATTCCAGCATTATGTCAATTAAAACAGTTACATAGTAACAAAAATGCATAGTATAATGTAGATTTGCTACAAGAGTGTCTAAACTATTTGACTATTGGTTAAGTTTTCAGTAACAACTTGCTGGATGTACATTATCCTGCTTATTACACGGCTACTTGCCACATAAGTAAATAATTAGACAAAATATTGATTTAAGTTATATTTTATTAGCTCTTTAAATGCAAAGCTGCCACGAAGAACATATTTTCTAACAGCTTTGAGCCATAATATACAGACATATCACTAATTACACTACTTTTCACTGTAAATATAAAGACAATGACATTAAATGATATTTGAGAACAAAATGTTTTAAAATCGTATCTGTTTAATTTCTTAAAGTGCCCCTATTATGGATTTTTGAAAATGACCTTTCATGCAGTGTGTAACACAGCTCTAAGTGAATGAAAACATCCTGCAAAGTTTTAAATCTGAAAGTGCACAGTGTATAAAGTTATTGTCTCTCAAAAGAAAGAGTCGACTCTGAATCATTGAAATGAGTCGTTTTTAAAACGAATCCCAAGCCGTTTCATGTTGACATCAACATGAAGCTTTACTTTTACTTTACTTTTAGTCATTTAGCAGACGCTTTTATCCAAAGCGACTTACAAATGAGGACAACAGAAACAATCAATTGTAGTATTAAAACAACTAAAACTGATCAAAAACTAAAAGCTAAAACTTTATAAATAGAATATATACACACACATTAAAAAAAATAATTAAATAAATGAGAAATGCATATGATAAAATTTCCAAACTTAACATTTAAGTTAAATGAAAACAAAATAAAGCTACAAACAATTCAAAATATTAAGAGAACAAAAGGTATAAGAGTGTAATAATGATTCTAACATAAAACTAAGCCAAACACCAAAAACAACTACCTGTATGTACACACACACACAGACATATATGCACACACATGCATATCCATAAATTCAATATTATTTCATTTCCGTGTAGTTTGTTGAAGTACTAAAATAACTCAAATTAAATAAAACTAAAATTTAAATAACTTATACAGACATAATAGAAAAAAACTAATAAAATGACAAACATTACTACAACTGTAACTAAAATTAAAATAGATAACATATACAAATCAAACTACATCAGTTTAACAGTAATCCTTAAAAAAAATAACTGCCAAACATACAAGTAAGAAATGGTTATAAAAACTGAAAGAGAAGTGAAACAAGTAATAGGAAAGAGAATAAATAAAAAGTGATACTTATCCCTTGCCGGTGTCCCTGTCCAGTGGATGTCGATGGTCTTTACACACTTAGGTCTTCACACGAGGAGGGCTGCCGCGACCGCTGCCGCGATATTATAACCTTTTTTTTATACCTGTCTAACAAATCACTAATTGAATTCAGCTGGACACACTTTCCTGTTAATCACAATAAATGGCCACGCAAGCGCAGACACTAACAATGTACGTACGAGACCAAACACGATTTCAGCACGTCTCCACTCATTAAACAAAACAAGCGTTTCCTAGCAATGGCAACTGCGCTAAACACTAATGAGACAAGTAAATACACTTACAAGCTACTTTTAACTTCCGCTGATAGACTTCTTCTCTCAAAGAGTATTTCTTAC
The DNA here is from genome assembly GCA_039654775.1 of Spinibarbus caldwelli. Lineage (NCBI taxonomy): Eukaryota > Metazoa > Chordata > Actinopteri > Cypriniformes > Cyprinidae > Spinibarbus > Spinibarbus caldwelli. The sequence goes on from CM077257.1 coordinate 15,939,198, forward strand.
ACCGTCTTCTGTTGGCGCTTGAACACACTTTCCTGTTAATCACAATAAATGGCCACGCAAGCACAAACACTAACAAGGTACGTACGAGACCAAACGCGATTTCAGCACGTCTCCATTAAGCATTAGCATATTGCCCGCCCACTTGTTGGTCTTTTCACGTTGGTCTGAATGAAAATGGAGATTCATTCTTTGCCATTAGGTGCTGCTTTTAGAGCAGTAAAATAGCGGTTTCCCCGGTAACGCTGTACACAAAGCAGCACTGCACTCTAAAATGCTGCTTTATCAGGCATTACAGGCATGATGAAATGAAATTGAGACCAATCAGACCAATCACCGCAGATTAGCGTCACGCAAAGAAGGGGTTTGGAAAAATGAATTGTTGAGCGAATCGTTTGGGAGTCGTTGAGCAAGTAAGGTAAAAATAAATGCATATTATAAGACAATGAAAGTGTTTTTTGACCTTGCATGCATGTCAACCTGTTGTTGGGGACTCCCAAAACCAAAATATGAACCTTTCATTACCCATAATAGGGGCACTTTAAATCCATTATAGCATTCAGAACATTGGGAACAAGTAGAACACTTCGACAATATTACTGCAGGCCTACTATTAATACAGAAGTCCGCTGTTTAATTTTACTGTAAATACAGTCGATAGCTGAGGTTCAAGATGATAACAGTTGCATTTGAATGAAACGAGAGAGTGTGTCGTGGTGTAATATGAAAGACGTGAACGAAGCGCCACCCTCTAATACCCGGATGAGCGGTATGTTATTTGCTGTTGCTAATGGGGAATAACACACAATGTTGTGGCTGACCAGTCAGAATCATTTATCCATAGAGCCGTGTAATACAGTTTTTATTTTATTTCATTTTATTTTTCTTTAGAATAGCATGCACCATACTAGAAATGTTCATTAAGAAAGTAACTATATCTCTTTTTATATAAATCTGATTTTATATTGGTTATAATCATCTTTTTAAATACAGTATATGTATGAAAAACATTCTGTTGCAGCATGAAGAAACCACATCCTGTGTTTCCATTAGATGCAGTCTTGTGCTGTGCTTGCTTGAGCAACTTCTGTAGCATCTGCATCTGTGCATCTCATGTTGCTATCTGACATCTGACTTGTCCTTGTCCTTCCCCTCTACAGGTATTTCCTGACCAGTTTCTATACAAAGTATGACAGGGTCCACTTCATCATCAACACCATTTCCCTGCTCACTGTGCTTATCCCCAAGCTGCCTCAGTTCCACGGGGTCCGTCTCTTTGGAATTAATAAGTACTGACGAGGCTTTGATCTTCAACACAAGAGGATGTGTGGCCACTTACTCTGTGGGAATAAAAAAGGGGGAAATTTAGAGCTTCAGTGGATGCTCTGCTGCTTTGCGGTCAAAGTGGCCGAACAATCTGCTATGGTATCACTTTTATTGATGTTTTTTGTATAACATTCAGTAGATACGAACACTTTTGTAGAACCACCAGCAGAATGCAGCAAAAGAGGGTCTCGGGATATGTTAGGACCACCGTTATACTCTGTATTGAAACAGACAGTGTTGGTTAACAGCATTATATATGCCATTGGAAACCATGTGTTAGATTTCATGTGTCACTTTGGCAGAAATACTGCATTGATGGAATGAATCAGACAGGTCAAAATAGGCTGATTCTTAACTGTTTTGGGGGCCTGAGTCAGCACTTCCCAATGTTCAGCACAAGGCGTTTAGAAAGAGAAAAAAGGTACTGTGTTTCTGAAGAAAGTGTACAAGGCTATTTTTAGCACAGGTGCAAAAGACTGGCTTCAGTCCCATAGTTGGACAGTGTCATCCTGTCCTGATAATACTTTTGCCAGACCTGTATTTCATGATTTTAGATTTAAAACAAAACTAGTTAAATTTAATATATGCACAACCTGTTAAAATATTTTATATGTCGTAGTGTTTTTTTTTTTTCCAGAGCCCTAACAGTCTCAAACCTCTCGCTATTTTATAACATGCACTTAATATTGAGTAACAAAAAAGCTAGTTGGTTGCATGTAAAAACCTAGATGAGTGGCTTCTGATGGGGAGAACAGGTGCAAGGTAATATTGGATTAGATCATTTTTCCCCAAGAGAGAAACTGTGCATGTGACCTTTGGACCGTAGTCTGTCTCATTGGACTCTTGTGTACAACTCTTGCACTTCATGTCCAGGTCTGCGTGAGGATAGATTAAATGTTAATGCAGTTTTCTAAGGTACAGAATATTTCTATAAAGCATCATCAAAATGTGAATAAGATGTTTATTGTTTTATGTCTGTCTCACAAAGGCAGTAACTGAAACAGATTTTTTTTTTTTTTAAATTGGCAATTTAAAGCAAACCTGTCTTTCACAGTACAGATCTACAGATTTTAGTTTTGACCAAATACTGTATGTAGTTACTGCATTTTGCCTGTGAACAGCAGTATGGACTGATGACAGGCCCTGTGATATCCATTTTGCATGACAGTACTATAATGAGCATAATTTCTAATAATTAGTAAACGTCTTAATTTTTGTACCAAAGTACCTAGTACTTACCAAGCAAGATTCTCAAAAGGTTGCTTTGAAAATGACATTGCTTGCCTTTATTGTCTAATACAGCATTTCATTGTCATATTTAGTAGCGGTTTGTTATATCGTTGTCTCAGTCGTGCTCAGTGTGGAGTTTGTTTTATTGCTGCCCTCTCTTCAATGGAATGCATTACAGTCAGAACAATTGTGAAACCATTAATCCTGGATATGTGGAGCAATGTCTTATCTAGCAGATCAGTTGACCTTGGTCTATATTTGTCCCTTATCTTAGTTTGCTTTGTCATATTCTGTTTTTCAACATTTTGTGACAGATGCTTGTTTATTGTTGACATGATCAGTATTTGCAATAATACTTATTATGGAAAATGTATTTTGCAAATAGCTTTATTACAGTCGATGATTACTTCATAATTGATTTGTTGACAGGGTACCTCTCGCTATTGTGTTTAATGCAATTGCAGATCAACATTGTGACAGGGCTGATATTATGTCAAAATCATTTTTACTGTTGAGCTCATTTGTTCATCAGCTGGGCTTCAGTTCTCATCATTTGCAGATGTTTTGTCTCTCATTCGACTGGCTTCATCAGTTGTAGCTAATGGGATGTTCCCTGAAATTACAGTTTGTCCCATGTTGTATTAGTACATTTACACTGCTGTTTAATCATGCCTAATCTTTTGTTGCAGAGTTAATACTGCAAGCGGTGAATCTTTATATTTTGGGAACTGTATGAACAAGAACTCTGGCTTGAGAATTTGTTGTGTGTGGTAATCTGAGGTGTTGCGTACCGTGCTGCATCTGGCCTTATCAGCTGGCAGGATGTTGATGTCAGGGTTCATGCCAAGTGATATCAGAGACTTTGTTTCTCGTATAGTCAAGTACAATGTCTTTAGTTGCATCAGAACCTCTCGGACAAATTGTCAGTTGTAGAACTGTTCTTCCATCTCTTTTTGACAGTTTCTCCTGTTTGCATTCACACAGTGATTGTGATTGACAGCGACTCCATTGGCAATTCACTAGCTGCACGGCGGGATGTTGTGCAAGGTTAAAAAGCAGGGATAATCTTATCCTGTGACTGATGAAGCGTATTCATCAGCTAATGTGAAACAATGCACAGTAATGAATGAATGAACTCTACCTGACATTTTACAATGAGCCAGATGAATGAAAACAGACATTTAAAGGGACAGTTCAGCCAAAAATAGAAATTCTATCATTTATTAACCTTCATGTCATGTCCAAAGCTCATTTTCTTTCTTATGTGGAACACAAAAGGATATTTTGAGCACTGTTTTTTGTATGATAAAAGTCAGTGGGGTCCAAAACATTGGACCCCATTAACTTACTATATGATCCAAAAAAAAAAAAACTATTTTCTGATCTACATAAAAAAGCAAATCATAGAGGTTTGGAATGACATGATGGTGAGTAAACGATCGCAGTATTTTTTTTTTTTTGGAAGAACTGTCTATTGGTCTGTGGCTTAAAAATAGATTGACTTCCTCTAGTTTAACAAATGAGAAAATGTACCTTAAAGACAGTGATGATATAAAGAAAGCACCACACCAGTATTCCAGTGTGTAAAACGTGAGCCAGGGCCATGCTCTTTGGGTTGTTACGCAAAGCCAGCAACTTTTTAAACATTGACGGGGTGAGAGTCCATCAGAATGGGTGAGAGTGAGGCCTCGTGTTAGTGTCAGTTCTCCATTACTAGCTGCAGACTGTGTAAGCTGTCTATCACCCTGTCAACACGTCTCCTCTCAGTGAGCAGATCCATTCCAAACGAGAGGCGTTTCCTTCCTTCTACACATTTTACAGTGGTTTACCTGGTCTTTTTCACTAGCATATTTCTATATGACACCCCAGATGGTACGTGTTTTATTTTGAAATATTGTATGCTATGGCTTTGTGTTTATTGTTTTACAGTAACATCAGCCCTGAAAGCAGTCTGCACCTGTAGCATTTAAGGTTATACAGTATTTGCATGAAGGGCTATCGGTAACATGACCAAGTCACACTGAAGCTGACTGTTCTTCACTTCTGGGAATTTCTTTTATATACAGAGAGAATTGAATAATTTGTTTTGCCGTATTTGTAGACATGTACAAAGGTTTGGCATTGGTAAGATTTTTTTAAAGATTTTTGAAAGAAGTCTCTTATGTTCACTGGATTTACTTGATCAAAAATACAGTGAAACTAGTAATAATATTACAATTTATTATTACAATTATTAAATATTATTACGATTAAAAAATAATTGTTTTGAATTATTGAATAATTTAATTTATTCCTGTGATGGTAAAGCTGTTTTTTAAGCAGCCTTTACTTCAGTCTTCAGTGTCACATGATCCTTTTGTAACAATGTAAAAGTCTTTACTGTCACTTTAATGCATCCTTTCTTGATAAACATATTCATTTATTAAAAAAAAAAAGAAAAAGAAAAGAAATGTACTAATCCCAAACTTCTGTACGGTAGTGTAGATGGAGTAGATAAGAGTTGTTTGATTTTATGTTGAAACATTATAACTTGGATACTGAGAGTAGGTGTATTGATAATTATAAAAGTGATGGCATTTACATGTTAAACTGAAGGTTTGAGTTGTACTGCACTGTAAGAAAAATAAAAATAATTTTTTTCAGAAAAACAGAATGTCTGCCAGGACATTATCTGTTCAGATTACAGACATTTCCTTCAACCCCAAAACACAATACAATGCATAATTTAAAATACGGGTAAAACACCTGTGAAAAATCATTGCAGAAAATTCTTTCATATTAACACATTTTTACAGACTTTTCTTAGAGTATGGTAGATGTTACAAATATGAACTGTTCAACTGAAATGCTTTTAATTATCCATTTATGTAATGTCATTAGGAATAAAATTGAATTTTAAAGGAAAAAGTCTTTTTTTCATCTTTTTTTTAGCATATTGACATGATGTTCAAACATCTAAAATATCTGAGTTGGCCACTAGGTGTCAGCACAGCTAATGCTATAAAATGTTACATTTTTACAGTTTCATTTGCTGATAGCTATTCAATGTAGTTTGTGGTTACCATAGAGACAGAATTATCAGGGTATTGTTAAGATTTTCATGGTCTTACTTTTTTCTTTATCCGAGTATTTTCAAGAACAAAACAGGATATTGACCCTGTCAACAGTCCTTGCCTGTAGTCCCATTGATAATATAATCATCTGATCCTGTGCTGACTTTGAAGGCCCCAGCTTCATATTCCAGTGGTCTTCAAAAGGCGGCCTGCCAATTATTATTATTATTATTTTTATTCGTTTTCTAAACCTGTAGGAGTTTCTTTCTTCTGCTGAACACAAAAGAAGGTATTTTGAAGAATGTTGGTAACCAAGCAGTTGACAGCAGCCATTGATGTACAAAGTATATATATAAAAAAATACTATGGAAGTCAATGGCTACCATCAGCTGTTTGGATACCAGCATTCTTCAAAATATCTCCTTTTGTGTTAAACAGAAGAAAGAAACAGACAGAGTTAGAATGAGGAGGGCGAGTGAAGACTATTTTTGATTAGTTTTACAAAATATGCAACAGGTGTCCCTGCTCCATCTCTACCAAGGGGTCCTTGGTCTAGAGATGCTGAAGACTCCTGCTCTTCTCTATTACATTTCTATTATAGCGTCTGTTTCAGTCAGCAGGGGGCAGTACATGCCACAACTTGACGCTAATCCAAAATGTCATTTGTCACCTAAAAATAGAATTCGCCTGCTTAGTTTTAGCATGTTAAACTCTTTGCTGTTTGTAACAGTGATATTTTGTAACCTCGGTTTACTATTTAACATTTCGGCTAATGCAAGTCTCTGTGGTCTTTTATTTGAAAATGCACAAAGGCCGCTTTATCTTTCGCCACCCACAGCTTTCATTCTGTCTTTTATTCTGTCCTCAAATCCTCTATGTCCTTGACTTTCTTTCATTCTTTCCATTTCTCTCGCTCTCTCTCTCTCTGTCAGGTTCTACCCATCAGTTCAGTCAGCTGGATGGGAACATGGCTTAAATCTGTGCACTGGGAACACAGGGAACCCCATGGGTTTTAAAATATTCCTCACTTTCCTCTGCAGTGCATTGACATTTGAAGTTGCTCCTCTTCCTACTGAAACGTGATCTCTGTGATTTAAAGGAGCTCACTTTGAAAAGAAGCGCATGTTTATTAAAAAAAATCAGCTTTCAAAGCTCTGAATGTGAAAAATAGATGCTCTGTGGTGCCTTATAGTTGTTTTGCTTGCGTAGATGTGCTTTTTTCCTTGAAACTGAATCTTGGGTAGGGGGATTACATTTACACATATTTAAATAACTTAACATATGAGGACTATGTGAGGATTGTGGCCCCCAGTGTGTCAGGGCACACAGGAGACTCGGACACCACGGTCATGTCCCATGATCCAAAAACAGAACTACTAAAGGGAAGGTTGCACTAAATTATGGATATAAATAGAGTTGCCCCTGATTAGGTGCATTAAACATGAAGAATTGGTTCCTCCAGGATCTGCATGATGGAGAGGACAAGAGAGGCCTAAAAACTTGGTTTTAAAGTAGGGAAGTACTATCAGTGAGTATGTTCAGTGTTTGGCATTGACAACCTTATTTAATAACAGGTGTGACTCTCAAGGTCATATTAGTGACATTTTGCGGGCAAAAAAGGTCCAATAGTGTAGTTATGTGTGAAGGACAGCTCTCTTTCAAACCAAGTATCTTTCTGTTGATAAACATGTTGAATTCCTATTAAAATATCTGGATTTTGCTCACGAAAATTCACTGAACAATGGTAAATGTGACTACACCTTCAGACTGTATTTTAGCTGCAACTGTCTGAACGAATAGCACATCCATTTCCTATTTTAGTGAAAAACTAGTGAAAGTGGGTAAAATAAATATGAATTTCATAAACGGGGCAGACAGCCTTGTGGTTAGTGTGACTGCGCTTGCGGCGAGTTCGATCCCGCTCTGCTCTCGCCACCCAATGATCTACTGTCCTGTCCAATAAAAGGCCATAAATATAACTAAAAATGAAAATAAATTAAATATAAATTTAAATAAAATAAAAAATATTATATATTTAATTTATTTTAAATAAAATAAATTAAATATATAATAAAATTAATTAAATATAAATTTAAATTAAATATAAATTTAAATTTAAATATAATAATTTAAATTAAATAAATTCCATAAACAGTGGAATTTTTTACTTGCCAAAATTTGTCTACATCTTGCTAATGTAATCTGATGGGAGTGGCTCTGTACAGTGACTAAATCTAAAACCTTCAGATATAAACCACAGTTTAACTTTTCCGTCTCTGTTGAGTTATAACTCCACATGAAAACATGCAACACAACACACAGTGACTCTTGTCGCATTGGATTATATATTTTACACAGTTTATCAAAAAATGCATCAGTTGTGTTACAAAATAACTAAATTGAGTGTGAACATAACTGTATTTAGCACTGACAGGACAGGACCGACAACTGAATTCTGCTGCTAAATGAAATGAGCGCTAAATCTTCCAATGATTGATAAATAGCCTACACAGTAAATTTGCCCGAGTAAAATTTACTCAAATTGAAGAAAATTTTACTCTATGCAAGATAACATTTGGTCCCTCTCTGAAAAGAGTAAAAGTTACTCTTTTGATAGAGTTGTTTTTCCAGAGTTAATTGTGCTCAATTTAGTGTTAATATTTTACTCTTTCCTGTTATATTTGACTCTATTTAGTGTTTTTTTAAATTAACTCTTGTACTATTTTACTCAGTTCAGAGGTAAAAGAAAATGACTCTGCTACTTTTTAACTCTGTTTAGAGGAAAGTCAAATTTACTCTACCACAATTTACCTCCCCTCCAGAGTTGTTTATCATCAATTATGAGTGAACTTTAAAGAATAACTAACTCTATCCAGAGTTGATCTTCTAAATTACACCCTTCATGTTTTATCCTCAAAAAGCCCTAAAATATGAATGAAAAACTTACTTTTCAATCTGAAAATAAAGTCAACAACAAACTGTATACTCATGTCACACAATTTTATTTTTCAAGCTCCTATTTAAAAATAGTACATTTGATTCACTTGTGATCATGATCACTTGATGGTTGCAGCATCTATATCATGGGCAGTGTTTTGCAGAAAGCTATACACAATGGTCAATTCCTGACAGTATGAAGTTCTTAAAACAAAGTGAGCTTTGAAAAACTCATCGACACAGGCCAGTGAATTAGAGGCCTTACAGGGTAGCGCATGTTGGACAATTACAATAAAACAAGACTGGACCCTACTTCTTTTCAGCCCAACAACAAGTAGAAACAGCTGGAGACTCTCCAATGCTATCCAAGTGCCCTTGGATACTGGTAACAGTCTGTGAAAGGATGAAAACACATTAGTGCCAATATGACTTAACAGTTAAAGTCAAAATACAGCATGAATAAAGATAGTGATGTCTGTCTTCTACCAAAGTTTCTGTATTACATACTTCCAACAGATTGTTACTAAATGTGCTAAGTAGAAAATAATAGCACAAGAACAACAATTTAGAGAACAGGTGATCATTAAAGGGATAGTTCTCCCAAAAATGAAAATTCTCACCCTTACTCACCCTCATGTCGTTCCAAACCCGTAAGACCAGCAAGGATACTACCACGTTCAAGGCCTAGAAATGTAGCAAGGACATTGTTAAAATAGTCCATGTGACATCAGTAATTCAACCGTAATTTTATGAAGCTACAAGAATACTTTTTGTGCGCAAAGAAAACAAATATAACGACTTTATTCAACTATTTCTCATGCATGTTCGGTGTCAGCAGCTTCACACGCATGCATCGTGGTACTCTCGATAAAGGCTGAGGATGCTGTCTTGAAGGAGAAGAAATGTTGAATAAGCGTTATTTTAGTTTTCTTTGCGCACAAAAAAGTATTCTCGTAGCATCATAAAATTATGGTTGAAACACTGATGTCACATGACTATTTCAACAATGTCCTTACTTCGTTTCTGGGCCTTTTCTGGGCCTCATGGTAGTACCCTTGCTGCCTATGGAGGGTCACAGAGCTCTCGGATTTCTATAAATATCTTATATTTATAGAATCTTGAAATAAATATCTTAATTTGTGCTCCGAAGATGAAAATGAAGGTTTTATGGGTTTGAAATGACATGAGGGTAATTAATGACAGAATTTTCATTTTTGGGTGAACTAACCCTTTAAGAACCTTTCTGAGAAATAAGCAAGTTCAATGTCACACATTAATACAACATTATGAACTAGTGTCATTCGATCTGCTTCATCAGTAGCTTCACCTTGATGAATTTCACAAGACGATCACAGGCTTGTCTAGCTGAGATCTTTCCCAGTCTTTTGCAGCGTTGACTTGAGGGTGGCAAAAGGTGAACCAGCACCAGAATGGAAGACATGTCGTTGTCCCAACCTAGAGACAGGGAAAACAAAATAAACTTTTTTTAGGTTTTTAGTTTTTAGGTAGGAGGAGTTGAACACCCTCCTGCTCATTTTAACTTGACTTAACTTCATTGGAAGATGTGCCAATACAAATACATTAACTACTCCAGTACTTTAGTTTATGCTGCACACAGATTCAGTATTAACAGCACATTCATGACCAAGTCTTGATGACAACTGTGTGGATGAATTGAGCTGAAACCTCTACAAGTATTGAAATGAAGTCATACAGTTAAACTTTATCAACAACATGATTTTGTTATTCAGAGTCCCAAATGAAAACAATTTCTAACTGTAAATCTGCAACTCCTGTACTAGGCCCTTGCGAAAAGATAAAGGTAGAAATGTTTGAAAATAAATCAGAAAGATTGAGAGGCAACAGCTACTTATATAAACTTCTCCTGGGGTCAAGTATGGGAATAGGGAGATGATTCCCTTTGCACATTCTTCTTTTAAACTTGGGGAAGGGCTTGTTCTACACACACAAACATAAACCAATTACAACCCATAACATCATAAACATCAATTTACAAAGTACTGTAGGAACAACCTACAAATGTGACAAAAGATTTTCACCATGTCACGTCTTCGGCCATCTGACAGACTTTTAGTGCGTGTGTATTTGTTTATGACCTTTTCACTTCCAGGGCCGCTCTTTAGGTTATCTTCGAACATCTGGAGGGAGGAATTATGAAATATTGAGCGGAGATGAAAAATTAGCAATTGACAAGTGTATATAGCTCCAAATATCTTTAATATTTAAGTCATTCTATATACATGTAATTCAGAGGCAAGACTGGTGATTCTTACTTGGGCAAGACGACGTTCCTCAACTTGATTTTTTCAGGAGGACTTCTAATCAACATTGCTGGGTCATCAGACTCTGACGTGGCCTCAGTATCTCCTAATGAGCTTGAGGTTAAAGAATCTTCAATATAAACCATATCAATGGTCTGATTATCTGTTCATACTACTTTGATAGCATGCTATACAACTATTGAGAATTAATTCAACAGACATAATAGCCTATGTAAATCAGTGAATTGGTGAATATTGCTAAGAATAAACACAAAACTTGATAAGCATGTCAAACAATTTACCATCGAGACTTGCTGTGCCTGGGATGAAAATTTCTAGGACACCAAGGTCTGGGGTCATGTCAGCAGGTAGTCAAATGCTTCCTCATCAACTTCTGTCTTTGACTCATCAAAGACTTTAACATCCATTGTAGGATGATTTTTTGGCAACTGAAGGAAGACAAACAATTGGCAAACTGACAAAGGCCAGCAATGCCAAAGGAAGAAAGAGTTATTTTTATTTAATATAAGACACAATCATACACTTATTATATTAAAAAAAAAAAAAAACAGAGGGAAAAGTATTAATGATATTAACAATGTTAAAGTTTATTTCTTACCACATTCCAAAAACATTTCAAATGTAAAAGGTTTTGAAGAAAAAATATATTTCATTCTGACAATGTTGTTGGTTTGCATCCTGAAGGAACCAAAAAGACAAAGTTAAACAAGGCGATGACACTCACAGTCAGATGATGAAAAGAACATTCATTAGTGCACTACACAACATGAGTTATCTTTGTTCACTAATGTGTTTTTAATTTGTAATAACTGTCCAATAGTTCTGTTAAAGCATGGTACTCAATAGCTCTATTTGGACGGCAATGGTTTCTCATGTGGATGTCTGTAAAAATAAATCTGCATGGCACATCAGTGATAAAACCCATGTATTCAGATGTCGATTTATTCATGGAGAAGTGAGTTTTGTGATCCTACAGACCTGGGAACGCGCTGCTCACGTGGTTGCATGATTGTCTGCCATAAATACAATAGGTTATGCTTTGAAAAATATGAATAATTTCATATTTAATTTAACAATAGGAAAATATTATAATATCATTTTTATTATGTGATTATTTAAATCTCCTGTTTAAAAATAGGAAGACAGACATGCAATTGAAATTATTATTATTTTTTTTTTTTTTTATGTGATGGATGTCATATTATATTTAAAATATAATAATAAAAATAAGTTAATTCAGCCTTATATTTACATGAGGTAATATTAATAGGCTAATATTAACATTGTATTGCTGTACGGCCCATTTCAAATGTTTATCTGTTTTTTCCCTCTTTCTCCTCTGGTTGATGAAATATTGTTATTGTAAATAGCCTACATCCCAGCATTTCAGTAATAAAAGTGTGCATTAAAAATACATGCAAATTACAGTGAAGCCCGCAGTGGTCAAAAAGGATTCAAAGGTGAAATCTGAATTGAAACACTGACATTCTGCAATCAAATCACAGACTAGCCCCTGTAAATGTTGAAAATACCTTATGTTCCCATGAGAAACAGTTAATATACCGTCCGAATAGGGCTAATACACATCAAAATGGGCTCCAACAATACAGTTAAGGCTTATTTTAACTTAACTCTTTACCGAGTCAAGTACATGTGGGGCTCGAGCCGCTCGTCACAATAGTTTAGTGGACAGACATTGATAGGCAGCTAGATGATTTCACTGGTGTCAATTAACGTTCCTTAATTGACTGTACATGTTAGCTATTTGCTTTCAAGATAACTTTGCCTGACTCAGTTCTCAAACTAACATGAAAAGCGATCTCTGTAATGTTCAAAAAACGTGGCAAAATGATCTGAGCTCAAAACAGAGGTGAATATTATTAAAATAAATACTAAGACTTTGAAACTTTACTTACTTTTCCATCCAGCAGCAGTGCATCTTCTCTTCTAAACCCACAGCAGCAGCAGTCGATGGCCGTGATTAACAGTAATGGTGGATCAACGAAGGGAGGAGAACAGTTTGGGGAGGAGTTACAGTTACTCTGTAATTTTGCTCCCACTCTACTGACACATTTTACTCTGTACACTCAAAATAGAGCAAAAACAACTCTTTTTGAGGAAAAAAATATTAACTCTGGAAAAACTACTCCGCCATTTTTACTGTGTATAAACTAATTTACACAGCTACCTTTGTACAATGTTTTATTGCTTTCATTCACATTTGTGTTTCACAGCCTGTTGTCATCTAATACAGGTGGCCTGATAACTGCACACATTTAAAGTTACACTTTTATTCACAGCTCTGAACTGATCACATTTTACCTCAGGCTAACCACAGTGAAGCTGGCAGGTAAAAAAAAAAAAAAAAAGATGACAAAGATGAATTTGTTTAATATCTGAGGGATATCATTAATACCAGGTGTCATCACTGGTACAAATGTTGAGGTTTACTTTTAATAACTTTATATTATGATACATTAATCATGTCGTATGAACATTCAGAAACTATTTAATAGTGAATCTGTTTTGCAACCAAGATGTGCTTTCACAGAAACTATTACAGGATTACAGTTTATGTCCCTGCAAAAATAAGTCAATTAAAGCTCTGATTAAGAACACATTAAGGGCAAATTAACATCCCAAGCATGAGGGATTAGCATGTCAAACGTTTATCAGACATCTCAAATTCTTAATCAAACAGTTTTCAGACTGCTTAGAATCATAAATAATGCCACTGCCCATTAGAGCAGATAATGCAGACTTCCGCTCTAAATCTTCAGCACACACACACACGCACACACACAGACTCGTTTGTGTATATAGCAGCGGTGGTGTGCTTAATGTAGCTGGACTAAATTTTATTTTCATTTCTGTTAATGTATTGATTTATATGAATAGTAAATGTAACAATTAATTATTATTAATATTACACATTCATATTTTATAAACTAATTATGTTTATTATTTTCAATAGTACAATTCATATCCATAATTTTGCTTTCCCAAGTGAAAAAAGTTGTCTCGTCTGAATCGGGAGAGAAATATGCATGTTTACAAGCAAAAACAGTCCACAACAGTTCTAAACAAATATGTTGTGAGATTTGATGGATCATTATGGCCAGAAGTGACGATTCAACATTAAAACACCTTAACGATGGATTAGTTTCTTGCAGCTTTTTATTCATAAATCTAGTGGACTGGAGTCATGTGAATTGATTGTGGATTTTTGTGATATTTTTTTATCAGCTGTTTCGACTCTCATTCTGACGGCACCCATTCACTGCAGAGGACCTATTGGTGAGCAAGTGATTTTTCAAATGAATTGTTTCAAATCTTTTTCAATGAACAAGCAAACTCATCCACGTCTCGGATGCCCTGAGGGTGAGTAAATTTTCAGTAAATGCTGATTTGGGTGAACTATTCCTGCACATTCTCTTTATCTCCTTGGTGTAATTCTGTTATTTTCAAATTGCAAGTTTTTTTTTTTTTTTTTTTTATAAAATATTATCATTATTATCAGACAGGCTATCCCAGTGTCTTGAACCAAAGGCAGGTAATTAAGAGTGATAATTTTGTCTTATTGATTCACAAGGTAATTGCCGCTGATTGTTGTCTCTCTTTTAAAAAAATGCACTCTTATGTAGACCCAGTGAACTCAGACTCCTTATTCACAAATGTGTGGACAGGCAATTAAAACACGTTCACTCCATGTTCTCTTGATAACCACTCTCAGGGAAGACCCATGTACTCTCTTTAAGAGATCACATTAGCTTCACTTACAGTTTGATTGATTTTCAAGGCTTTTAGTGTGGGAATGAGACCAGCATCATGACAGGCACGAGTTTTCCAGTATTGGGACATGTCTTGTGTGTTTCACCTCTGCCAGAGGTCTAATTGATTCCCGATTTGCTTTACTGAATCAGGTACAGGAAATCCTTTAGTGATGAAGTCTCCAGGCCTATGCATCAATATATTCTGATTGAAATTTTCACTAACTCATTAGATACATTACCTTTAGTCTATATACTGTTTTGTGATATGAAGTATTTTACTGCTTGTGTAAACATTGCTAATTTGTCATAAACTACTTGCATTTGTATAAATATTGAAACAATTGCATATAAAAAAGGATTTCATTAAATTTGATTCAATTTTTCAAGAGTGTTTATATTGGTTTTTGAATTGTATTGGGCTTTTACAATGTCTTTGTACCACTGAAGTAAAGGTGAATGTGGCCTGTGGGACTTTGTTGAGTTGTACATTAAAATCAAAAGGTGATTTGTGAAATAGTTCTGGGGCACATGAAGCTGTCTCTCCCAAATGGAAAACTGGTGATCACAGGGGTTTTTATTGGGGTTAACATGGCACTTCTAATGCCCTTCATGCCTTTACATCTGCACATTGGAGAATTTCATTATTTCATCACCAGGGTGGCATATGAAAAGGTAAAGTGTGGGACTGAGAGACATAGAGATAGTGATGTGTTATATGGGCTGTCTCGAGGGAAGTAGCTCATCATGTGCTGTGTGCAGCACAGTTATACAATGTGCTTTTACTCCATTTCCATGCACCACTGCGTGTCTGATTTCATGCTTAACCAGAATTACCCAGCAGCCTCTGATGAGACTAAACCAAAGGAGTGAGCTGTTGTTACAACTCCACCAATCCGTCCATCTTCTTGCTGTTATTTGGTGAAAAATTATTTGAAAGTGTTTTGACTAAGACTTCAAGCTTATACCTTTACTTTGTGCTCAGATATGTTGTCTGTCAGTTTGAGGATTGTTAGATGTTAGAGTCACATGACGGTTGCTCCAAATACGGCTCCAGATGGCTCCCTTTATACAGAGCAAAGGAACAATGACAGTGTTTGCTTAGGAATGGCAGATCATACAGTGCAAACATGTTCTGTTGCATGAACTTTCCCTCTCTCCCATTAGATCTGAAAACCCTCAGATCAGCTGATGGCAGTGCAATGCATTAGGTGTCTTTATGTGCAACAATGGAACAGATAGGCAGCCCGTCACGTCTCATTAAGCTGGAGAAATACTCTGTCTCCGCTTGTGGGTGACTAATATGCCTCAGTGTACCAAGGCTCTCAATTTGTACAATTTGTTGCTAATAGCTGTTACAAAATCACAGAAGTCCTAATGATGCTTTATATCAAGTGATTATAGTTTACAAGGCAGAATGAATTCACGTCACAACTTAGCCTTTGAATTGGTGTTGCTTTGGCACACTTTGTTCAGTTAAGTGCTAAGTGACAAGCAGTTTAGTAGTTGTCAGTTCATTCAGTTATAAATGTTACTGACAGTAGCAACAGTACGTATTGTCAAATTATGATTTTCCTTTAACAAGTATAATTTTTTTTTTCATAAGACCTGTCATACAAATCAATTTGTTTAGTTCAAAAACCAATCAGTGAATTGGTTTTTGAACTGAATGAACTGGTATAGAGTTCATACCGCATCAAAGTCCAATTTGAAGGAATTGATTTGCTCAAATGATTCCTGTCAAAAAATAATTCATATGCAACATTAACATCTTATTTATTTATTTATTTACACTCATTAAATAGGTTAGTTTTAGTAATCTAGTATAAATTTAGCAATTGAGGTTTAAAGCTGTCACTGTAATTGAGATCATCGTTTTCAAGCCATATACACTCTTCAAACGTTTTCTGGTCAGTAAGATTTTTAAAGGAAGTCTCTTATGCCCACCAAGGCTGCATTTATTTGATCATAAATGTAATCAAATATGTAACATTGTGAGATATAACATTTTTAATATTGTTTTTCTATTTTAATTTTAATATATTTTAAAATGTAATTTATTTCTGTGATAGAATTTTCAGTAGCTATTTCAGCCTTCAGTGTCGCATGATGCTTCAGATATCATTCTGAATACTGATTTGGTGTTTAAAATGTATTTCTTATTATCAACGTTGAAAACGCTGCTTAATATTTTTATGGAAAACCTGATACTTTTTTTTTTTCAGAATTGTCTGATGAATAAAAAGCATTTATTTGAAAGATTTTTTGTAACAATGTAAAATAATTACTTTTGATCAATTTTAAGCATCCGTGCTTAAAAGTATTTAAATAAATCAATAAATAAGTATTGCATCTTCTGACATTCTTATATTTAAAATATATCGCCTCCTTAACATTTTTTTTTTGTCATAACTTCGTAACTAATTGTTTAGAAGGGTAGTTTATCACTAAGCTACATCATAAAGCTTCAGTTGTAACAGCTTTCTCAACTGTGACAAAAAAACAAAAACAAAACGTGTGCAATGTGCTATTGGTGGAGCTAAGATAATGACTTTGCATGAAGGTATTCAATACCTGCAACAAAACTCCCCAGCACCAGCCCTGAGTCATAAGAGGGGTTGTCCATCTGCTCTCCCTGCATGCATCACCCTGACAGTCGGAGCCGAGCTTGCATTTGCGGTGCCTTTAGTGGTAATTTACAGGCATATTTCATAGGGCATGGAGGAGGATGGATAGCTCATATTAAGGGCTGTGGACAGGAGGTGCGTATGTGTGTGTCTGTGTGTCAGACTTTAGGGGGCTCTTTCCTCATTTGCTTTGGAGGGCACCTGCCTCAAGAGAGAAGTGCTTCACAATGAGTGCTGAAAAGTAATGCTCACAAGGGCTTACATCGATTAGCTGTTCAAGCAAAATTGTTCCTCATCTCCAGACTCATTAACGGACCTCTCTTTATATAAGTGGTGCCATTTGCATGGCAGAATCCACACTGACATGGCACTGCCCTTGTATTTGAGTAGGGTGGCTGGCAGACTCAGGTCTCGGATTTTAAAAGCTTGTGAGCATTTTTCAAAGGGTGCTGTCAGATCATTATGCCATACTCTAAAGATAAATTGAGAATTTGGTGGTATAAGCGAAACTGTTTGACAAAATGAGAGAACGATCTTAATGCGGGGTTTGACTTTGTTAGGTTAAACCATTCATTTGATGTCCATTTGTTCATGAAACAAGCTCCACAGTCCTTTTTTATTCAGTGATATTGTGAAGTGCACAATAAGAATCTGATCTTTGTGATACCTTCCTCTTAACTCTAATGTACTGTGGTGTAAAAAAAAAACAAAAAAACATTTTGAATGTTTATTTGTTCATTATTTTGAACCTGATGATCATGTTCTCCATTATGATTTGAGAATGATCCAAAGAGCATCTGTGCTTCATTGAAAAAAGACGTTTCATTATATTTTTTTGTAATCAAAATGTCAAAACAAGCAACCCAAACTCATTGGAAAAACATATTTCTGCTAAATATTACATTGCTTCTTGCACGTGTTGTGACAATTTCACAGCAGTTCAGAAATGAAATGTCCACTTTATGGGGCTACAAGGTTAATGCGCTATTGTGTCCAGAATAATATACCAAACCATACCCTAAACCTAACTTTTAGTGTTAACAAAAACAAATATAACATGAAAATGTATATGCTGAAGCAACCATGTAATTTTAGCTTGCTTCTAGAATTCTTTAAGGTTTTTTTTTTTTTTTTTTTTTTTAATTATGATTCATGTTTCAAGGGACTCATGCACAAGCTCTGCATCACAAGTGCAGTGCTGTACTAGGTGCGTTACTGAGCACGTTTACCATGTCAGAAAAGTCATAAATATGGAGCTGGTTATGTGATGCAAACATCAAAATGTATTAGTTTAGAAATGGTGTATGATGTTACTAGGGTTTTGATAATCTGCCACATAAACTGTCTGAAAATAAATAAAACTATGGTTGAGCTTCTATGTTTGCTTATCAATGTAAATAATGTAAATTATATGCGAATAAAAGTCTAAATTAAATCTGTTCATCATATAAAGCGATCAGGTATCTTCAGAAAATTTGGACTTAAACACTCAAATCATCAGCATCAAAGTGGTTCAGTAGTTATGTGAAGGAACAGAAATCTTTCAGATTTCATTATGAATTTTTGGGTGAACTATCTCTTTAAATTTAGATTTTGATTAGATCTGATTCAAATTCCATCCACCAGGAACTCCAGCACCAGATTTTGAAATGCTCATGATAGATGTCACCGACTTGGCTTGCCTTCACCTCACAGTGATTGACTGCTCTTGCCTCTCATTTGCATGAAGTTCAGCAATTTTTTTGCCCTGCACCGCTTTCAATCCCTCAATCCCCCAATCCTGAGCTTCATCTCCCATAGAGAATGGACTGGAAGCACCCACTCATGCTCCAATCAGTCAACACATACAGGTTCACACATCCTGCATCAGTAAATAGCCACACAAAATTATCACACAAGCTTTTATGCATTCTGAAACCTTGATAATTTCACTGCTATCCCAGCTGAGCATGTGACACTCTGACTAAACTAAGAGTATTATTTATGAACACTAGTTTATTATTGAAAGTAAGTCTGAATCTGAGAGCAGTATTCATGAGGAAGTGCTGTCTGCACTCAGAGGGGTAAGTGATATGTGTGAGCGTTAGTGTGTGTGTGATGGTATTATGAGGGGTGTTTTATGGGCCCTGGGGACAGAAGGCATAAGCCACAGCCCAAAGAAAGAGATGCTCACTAAACACTTAACATGAATGATTAATCAAACAGATGAAAGGTTCTCACAAGAGTTCTCAGGGTTTGATTAGTCTTCAGTGACCTCAGTAGTCACACTGGATTTGTAAAGGTCCTTTCAGTGGCTTGAAAATGAGTGTAACGACTCTCTTGGTGATGCATAAAATGTTTAGCAAATTGAGTTTGAGTTCTAATGACTGTCACTGTTTTGAAAAAAAAAAAAAAACTATCCCAAGATTTATTGCGCATCAGTGACGATAGGATTTTTTGAGAGAAAATGCCGAATTATACTTTTAAATATAAGTATTGGGTTTCGACTTAATTCGAAAATCGAACGTTACAAAAAAAAAAACATTTTAAAGAGGTTTATATTTTTGCTTATATCTTATTATGATGCAATTTTATGGATAGTTTATAGTTTTTATTACAGTATGTACAAAAATAGACCTAGATGAACATATTTAGACACGCTGTTTTCTTTTCAGACTGTTGAATATAACTTTTATTAAAAGTCCAGTTAACAACGCTTGGTCTGACCTTCATGGTTTTCCATGTCCTTCAAAGGATGCAAAGTCTCTAAATAGTGACAACGATATTCCAGTCAGTTTCTTTTTTTAGAATGATTCTGCAGCGCATGTTTATAATAAACAGAATGTTATCGTCATATGGTATAATATAGTTATTGTTATAGTTATATTGTTATAGTTATCGTTTTTGGTATGAATAGGCTTTGGATAAAAGCATCTGCCAAACGTTAATCTTATAACGATAGCTTTCTCCAAAATGAAAATTGTGTCATTATTTACAGAACATCATTCCAAGTCTGTATATGTGGAACACAAAAAGAAATATTCTAAAAATGTCTCATGATTTAATTGTTCATGCAGTAAAAAGTCAGTGGGGTCTAGTGTTGTTTTTGACCCCATTAACTTTAATTGTGCGAACACAATTGAAACATTCTGCACAATAAAAAGCGCTTTATAACTTTATTTAAATTTAAGCTAAGTTGAGAACGTCATGCCACATGTCAAAGAACATTGAACATGCTGTCTGTGTCTGGTACTCAGAGAGATGTACCCTCAGGGCTCTCAGAAAGAGCTGTGTGCTCAAGTGTGTGTGTGTGTGAGAAAGATGGGATTGGTGGGACTGACAGATGACACATGGATGCACAGTTTCGTGCATGGTTTTTAGTTCACCTCAAGGCTCTTAGCACAGCCATTATTTAAGGTGACTGCAGTGGAAATCACAGAGATGACATGTAGGTCAAGAGAGGACAAGAATGGTAAAAGGGAGCACCTTGAAATCCATCTAGAGCTTCTGTGAGCCTGTTTTTAAATTTATTTTATTTTTTATTTTTTATTTTTGCTTGTAACATTTTAGGACACAGTAAACACGTGAATTTTAATGAGTGCATTTTAAAGGTGAAGTATGAAATTTCTGTGCCATCAAACTACAAACTGTTACAAACAAGCAGTACCACCTTAAACATTGGTTGAATGTCTACAATTTGACACATGTAGGCCGCTCACTCAAATAGCAATGTTCTGGAAGCATCACAGGGTCACAGCATTTGCACTATTAAGGGAACTTACTCTAGAAAAGGCTTTATTATAATCTCTGATCCCAAATCTTTACATTTAAGCTAAATTGATTTTGTTCATTAGTATTTTATCTGACTCCATCTCACACGTGTGAGTACCCCTCACCTAGAACCTGTGAGCATGCTGTGTCGAAGTGTCTCATGAATGCTGCATAAGTCATATTTTATCAATGATTTATCTTTGCCCACAGCAACAGGCAACTTAATCTGCAAAATGAAAATCAGCTATTTAATTTGCAATTCAGGTGACGTCTAATGTTCCACTGCATTTTCGGAAGGGTTATCAGCAGTTTAGCGACCTCAAGGTATTGCCATTGGATGCTTTGATGTGTCTATAAATGGCTGTGTAGGGGAAATGGGGAGTCGTGGAGTCCAGACTATTACGCAGTCTTCGGACCATTACCTTTCTAGTAATGTTATGACTCTACATCTGAGTATGTGTTTGAATGCATGAAAATGTGTAGTTCCTGCTGTTTGTTTCCTATCATTTATGCATTGAATAAAATATGAGTTTTCCAGCAGCCATTTCTCCAGTCTTCAGTGTCACATGATTCTTCAGATATCATTCTAATATGCTGATTTGGTGCACAAGTAACATTTCTTAGTATTATCAAATGTTAAAAACAGTTGTGCTGCTTAATATTTTTCTGGTAACCAAGATTTCATTCATTCATTCATTCATTCATTC
This sequence comes from Spinibarbus caldwelli, assembly GCA_039654775.1. NCBI lineage: Eukaryota > Metazoa > Chordata > Actinopteri > Cypriniformes > Cyprinidae > Spinibarbus > Spinibarbus caldwelli. The sequence continues at coordinate 15,960,898 of CM077257.1, forward strand.
AGGGTTAAACAAGTACATTTTTGGTAAAAGTGTTTACTGCCTCTTTTGATCATTTTAAGCATACTTCCTGAATAAATACATCAATTACTTAAATTAAATAAAAATTGTATTGTAATATTGTGTTGTAATATTTACTTTAATATATCTTAACATGTAAATGTACATATGCATTTCTGGTATTTTATTTGTTTTTCTTCTTCTCATTTTAACTTTATCTCCCTTTGTACCTTTTCTCAATTTTGTTTCTCTTACTTACTTGTCTCCTCTATTCTTTCTTATTGCACATCTGATACCATTTCGGCTGTATTGTCTTGCAGCAACCTCTCCTACAGTCTCCTGCATTCTGCTTCTCAGTACATCAGTTCATGCTACATGTAGCACAAATCCACCTCTCCTCCACCTCATTCTCCCTATATCACTCATTTTTTAAATTTATTGTCTTACATCCTGAGGACATGGCATCTTTTTGTGTCATGTCCTTGCATGTGGAAGAGGGAAGGTCTGGCCAAGAGCCATGCTGGTCACCGTAATATCATCCATGATTCATATTTAATGCTTTAAATTACGGCTACCCCTCTCCCTCTTTTCCTCCCGCAGTCCTTCATATCTGACAGTGACATATAACAGTACTGATGGGCAGAAGTTACTGGGCACGCTCAGAAGGCTTTTGAGAAAAGGTGGATGGTTTAAAGGGGTCATATCATACTTAAAATATTACAAACCACGATTTAAGATATTTCTTTTTTTCTGACATCCATAAAGGATTTTTTGGTTGCACTTTATTTTACAGTGCGTGTACTTACATGTACTTACAGTGTACTTACAGTGTACCTATCTAAGAAAGTACTGGTAATATAAGGTAACTACATGGGGTAGGGTTAGGTTCAGGGTAAGTACCTAGTTTTTACCTAGTTATTGTAATTACTATAATAAGAACATAGTATGTAGATGAGTAACAGGACTGTAAAATAAAGTGCTACCGGATTACATGATGATATTAAGGAATAAACATGTCATCGTTTACTCACACTCATGTCATTTCAAACTTGTATGGCTTATGTAATGTTGAATTTTTGAATAAAGTCATTATTTTTGTGCACAAAATATCCCTGTAGCTTCATAAAATTAAGGTTGAACCACTGATGTCACATGGACTGTTTTTACTATGTCCTTACTACATTTCTGTGCCTGGTAATTCCCTTGCTGTCTATGGAGGGTCAGAAAGCTCTTGGATTTCATCAAAAAATATCTTAATTTGTGTTCCCGAAGATGAAAGAAGGTCTTACGAGTTTGGATCGACATGAGGGTGAGTAATTAATGACAGAATTTTTCATTTTTGGTGAACTATCCCTTTAAATACTCAAATCTCATACAAGTTATGCAATGCAACTGTTGTGGAAAAATGTTTCCAACTCTACATAAGGCAATAAGGCAATAACTCCAAGAGTATTGTAGAATTAAAAAAATAGAGAGTTTATTCTTGCAAGAGGGTCAGAAAATCATACAGAGCATCTGAAGTGTGTGTAACAGAGAGGAACACTTTGACTCAGAATTTATATCCTAATCAAACCAGGATGTTTCCATCTCATCCAATCATAATTCATACTCAACATAATGTCTCCTTTTCGGGTATCTGTATATTTCCTTTTCTAAGTATTTAATGCAATTCATCTTCTTAGAAGCTAAGAATGTGTTTCACACTTGTCTTGCGCCTTTGACACTTGAGTATCAAGATAGACTTAGCAGAGGTGTCTAGAACAGAATAAGGAGACAATGAAATAATATTCCTCTTCTTGCCTCTGCAAGAAAGTGTTTTTTTTTTAGCTCAAGCATTACATTCTTTAACTTGTTTGGTCTAACATACACTTAATGCTTCAAGATAAGAACTAAAGAGCAAATGAAAGAAACATACAGAAACCCAAATTTTATTACACACCTAATTCAAAGGAGTTATAATGAATTTTGGATGTGAATTTACTATTTTGGAAAACAGGAAATGGATGCTGACCAGTGCAAGTAGAGTTTGGACGGGGGAACAGGACAAGGCCTTAAATATCCCAGTCCATTGCTCCATCATCACAGTGATATTCAGTTAAGACTGAAGAGGAGGAAGTCACTTTGGTGCTCACTTCATGTGGCTCTTTGAAGGCGTTTGCATTTTTTAACATGTTTTTGAAAAGTAATCTGAGGGAGGCTCAGAACTCATTTAGAGTTTTTAGATAGCTCCTGTATAAAATATTACACCCTGAAGACAGCACCAAGAGCTTCTCAGGAAATTATTATTTCAGCATGTGAGCGAAGTGGACGTGACAGATGTGTGTATCACACCAACCTTTACACCCACCCACACACACACACACACACACACACATAAACACGATGATACTCTCCTCCAGTTGCCATTAAGATGATTACATTTATCTTTTTGCTTTTAGCTTCTGTCCTGACATGTTCTCTTCCCTCAGCCTGGGAGAATCTCCTGCAGCTGTTGCTTTGATATTAGCTTTATGAATTTGCGTGAACCGCATATACCTCACTAATCTGCCCAAATGCGCTGCTGGCACTGTGTTATCTCCCTCTCTCTCTCTCTCTCTCTCTCTCTCTCTCTCTCTCTCTCTCTCTCTCTCTCTTTCTCTCTCACTCTCTCTCCCTCGCTCCCTCTATCCTTTCTTCTTTCTCTTTTTCATCTGCAAACATTAATCCTTCCATCAAAGTCTTGAATGTGCTCTTTTTGGTCTCTGCCTGTGTTCATTAATGAAATGAACGCGGGGTGACAAGCCACTGATGGGACGAAGACCCTCCCCAACCCCACTCCCACTGTTTTATTTGATTGAATGTCCTGAGTTCTTCTGAATGTCACACTTAGACCAGACTGCACTTTTACCTCAGGTAAACCGTAAAAAAAAAGAGTCCCGTAGCTTGAGGCTATTCTCTCTGCCTGATATTCTCCTCTTTTCTGGTATAAGCCTGGAAAACCACAATGCATCATTGATTGTGAAATCCCTCTTCAGCATGGTTTTATGAGGGACTCATTCCCCTGAGCTGTTAGAGTAGTAGGTTAATTGTGATTCAGACAACAAGAAGAGTGTTTTCTTCTTTGTGCGACAGACATTGTGGCTTCGTATGTGGTTTGTGAATCTGTTCCCATTACAAAGGAAAAATCATTCTTAATTTACATAATTTATCTATAATTTTAGCTATATGTACTGTTTTCCATCAGCTGCCAGTTGAATAATATAATACAAATACAAGAGAATTTTAATTAACTATACAGCTATTGGCACAGTTGTTGATATATGGGCAGACCTTTTCAGAGATTAGCTATTTTATTTTATTTTATTACTATATACTGATGAATTTGGCATGCAGCAATAATTAGATATTAGTTTTTTGTTCAATATTTTATTTTATTAAAATTTACAAATTAGTATTTTTTCTTAGTTTACAATTGTTATACTCTGTAGCTCTGAAATGGCCCCATGTTGGCATAAGGACCCTGACCGTCCAGGACCGCTGTTACAAATCTAACACATGACGCATAATTCAAGCAGTTTCTGACCTATTAAGCTTTAAAGCAAACACATCCAGGTGCTTTTCTAAGAGAAATCCATAGAGACTTGCTTTATACACCTCAGAGTGTTTTTTCTGCCGTCAGATGAGTGGAGTCACAGTGTGACCCGAGGGGAAGAGCAAAGATGAAGAGCTGACAGCCTGACTCTGCTTTGACCTCACCCCAGCTTCCTTTATTGCTCACTGGTTGCCATAAGAACGGCAAAGCATCACATGCTTTCTTCATTTAAGAGCTGCACAGGGGGTGAGTACTGCCACAACAATGTGAAAGAAATGCGTCAGAGGAGTGTTTTTTTATGCTTACATTTTTCTGGCTTGTTAAATGTATTATTGTTCTAACATAGTTGCTCCAGTAACTTATGAATCATCTTCTTGTGGGCAATTGTTCAATTAGGAAAACTTTTCTATCCACTGTGATAATTTTAATGAAAAAGTTTTAAAAACAGATTGTTATCGCTTTAAATTCCTTTTTGTGTCTCCTGAATTATTATTATTTATTTATTTTTTTAACAAAAAAATAATTGTACATGAGCTTTAATTTTAAAAGCTTTAATTTTAAAATTTAAGCTTTTTAATTTTAAAATTTAAGTTAATTTTAATTTTAATATAAATTATATAATTTTTATTAGATTTATATATTTTAACAAAAATATTTTTTTTACAGGTTTTTTTTTTTTTTACAGGTCTTTTTGTCTATTTTGCACTTAAGCCTTATAAGCTCCATTTATCTAATTTTATTTAAATCTTTTTTTGTATTTATAGATTTGTTAAAAAATCTATTTATTTTTTAAAGACATGCAGTCTGAACAAACAAAAAAACTGTACATCATTTAACACGTCTAAATGGTCATAAAAAAGTCACACCAGAGCTGTTTGTGATTAAAATTCACCGTCCATATACTGTTGTGACATGATTTTTGACTGACATTTTTTCATGCGATGACAGCAATCCAGGCCAAATACATGATGCATTCTCAGATTTTCCTTGTGTTTCAATTTATAGAAGTGTAAATTTTTACTTGTGAAGTTCCAGACCTTGTTATTTGCTTATGAAAATGATGGTGAAATTTACACATAAAACAAAAAAACATGTATTTGCTTATGCAAATGATGGTGACATTTACACATTGAAAATGTACACATAAATATGATTTATATAAAATCTAAATAACTTAAAATCCTGAAAGAAGTGCAATATTTCATTGCTTAGGAGGATTAAAAGATATACACTCCATATTCAGAACATGTGATAAAAATTTCATTTATAAATGCAACAGAAAATGAGGAAGTGTAGTTTTTCAAGATTTCAAGACAAAACTGCAATTACTTAAAGAATCACTTTTATGTATTTCTTCGAAATACCTCACCTCACCTAATCAAAACAATAAATGGGGTTCTTGTTGAAGCTACACATATTTAAAATAATGTTACTTTTTTTTTTTCTGTTTTATATTGTTATATGTATGTTATATTACTAAGCTTGAGTAACTGCAGTAAGTTGTATTCTGGCTAGTGAGCAGTACACCTCAGCTCTTTATTTATAGGACTGAGTGAGTGATTGAGTGATTCACATCTCCTGATGTAGTGTTATTCAACCTTTCTGTTACTGTTCCAGTGCAGCTAATCATCCTGATAATGAGAACACTGTTGTCTGTTCATCTCTCTGTCTCCATCTCTCAATTTTTATTTCAGTTTTGTGTAAATTACTGGCATGACAAAACCATCTACTTGTACTGACAGAGGCATAGCTATGTAAAATGAGAAAATATGTATTGTAAAACTACAATAATGTGATAAATAAACAGCATGAACAACATCAGCAATGTGAAATATGTGAAATAAAGTAACAGTGCACAGTAAACTGTAAAAATAGCAATTAAAAATGGAAGATGTAAATGTGTTCTCATGCTCATAACTTTATTTTTCCCTCTCTCCCTTTGAGTTTACTGTAGCCTCAAAGTGGAATAAAACAGACAGAGGAATGAGCAGATCAGAAAGCATGGAGAGGGAAATGGACTGAGAGACAGATGAAGAAGAGGAAGTAATGAAGGCAAGCAGAGAAAGTTTTATTCTGTGAGGGATGGGGTGGGGGGAGGGGACATATGTTCCTCATTTAGCGGGATGAGCGAGAGAGAGAATGAAAGAAGGCAAGACAAAGCAGCGAACACTGGCTGTCTTTGATTTGAGCGAATGTGCTTTAAGCTCGGGGATATCTCAGCCTTGATCTTGGAGACGATTCAAGCTACATTTAGGATTGTGCTGGATTACCGTGATGTAGAGCATCACTGGCATGTGTTTATGGTACAATGCTTATTGTACAGGTTGTGATCGATGATGGTGTTGAGTAACTAAGGGGAATTTTGGGCCTGAGCACAGCCAGACTATAAGGAGCTCAAGAAACGTTCAGAATAGTGCAAGAATTGGCCCTAATTTGGCCTTGAACCACATCCAAACTCAAATATTACATGACAACCAGAGATACTTCAAACTATCACATATTAAGCTCCAACAGCATGTTTGTTCTGGATTTGATAACAAACAGAACATCTTCATGAAGTGTTTAACCACAGATTCTCATCTCGGCCTTGTGAGACGAGTCCCTCTGGATTCCCACATCTATCTGCACCACTTCTTCGCCAAAAGATAAACAAATAATCTCTCTCTCTATTTTCATCCAGTTTATTTATTGTGTCCCTTTGTCTTTCCCCACTGCATATATAGTTGGTCTTAAGGCTCAATGTTTTTTGTTCTCTTGGCAGCCATTTTCTTCTGCTGGATGTTGTTTTGCATTTGTCTTCGTTGAGTTGAATTATTATGAAGCTGGAGCCAAGTAGATTTCAGTAAATATTCCTCCAGCCCCCCATCACTTCTTTAGCTCTTTTGCTGTTCCTCCATTCTTCAGTAGCAGTATAGTGCTGCTTTCATTGCCCTGGTCTTACGAGAACTTAGCCTGACTGCAGACCTCTTTATTGCCTCTCTGCAGACTCCATCTACATCTTATTGATTTGTTGCAGTCAAATTTGTTTCATGAGAAGGGTCTAAACACTCTTCCTCAGCCCCATTAATTGATTAAATACTGTAAAAGGCCATTTAAGTCTACTTAAAGAGAGTAAACTTTCATGATTGTTTCTTAACACACTTAAGTACACTTTTAAAAAGTGCACTTTGTAATAGTAATTAAATGTTAAATGTGTATTTAATCATTTGTCATGTCATTACATTTTAAGGGCCAGATTTACTAAACAGGGCATATTAGCGTTAGAACGCAATTCCATAAAAGCGCCGATGGGAGGAGTAAATTCTGCGGGTGATTTACGAACAATGCGCACATTAAAGAACACAGACGCAGCCAGATCAATTCCATAATGACCAGCGCAATCTACAAAGAGCAGCGCAAATTACTGCCTGCTTTAAAACATGCTTTTTTAGGCCATTAAATAATGGCGCAAAATTGCGACTCTTCTCCCATAAATTTTGCGTCTGAAAGGGAAACTCTTACAAATGCATATTCAATAAGGTCAGGTGCAAAAATAACTGTGTCCATGCCTTTTCAGCGCTAATTCTTCACTGTGCGTCTTTAGTAAATCCTGACAGTACTACTTTAACGGTTTGCGCTGGCACAAGCTGTTTGTAAATCTGGTACTAAATTGCATCTTCATTATTACAAATGTGTCATTTCAAATATATTTAAATACATGACGTCCAAGTTTCAATAGAAACCACCACCAGCTACTGCGTCACACCAGAACTTAAGATATTAAGAACAGAAAACATTCATTCTACTGATGAAGAAAATGTGACCCTCTGATGTTCATATGAGGTCTAGATTTGGTGTAATACATTTACTGAGTTGTTTATGTAAAGTGCTGCAGTGCTGATGAAAGTGGAGATGGAACTGAACACACAAGCACATCCATTAATGCAACCCCATGGTGACCTCTTGCCTGGCATGTGGCTCCTTCCAGGAAAAACACACAAATTTAATTTTATCAGCTTAAACTTGTACCAAAACGCCATTCGTTAGACTTAGCGAACGCACTGCAAATGACAGTCTCAGATAAAGTCTGGTCTGTAGACTCCCCCAAATGCATTCAGTCACTGCTTGATCACTACATATATAATATTTGGCAGAATCTGTACAACTTCAATGCTGTTGTAACCTTAAGTAGCCCTGCAATGGAGAGTGTGCACTATACTCTAGAGTACAGTTGTACCTGGAAAAACTGGCTGAGAAAAACTTGTTTATTAGCCCATTTATTAGCCTCACAAGTCGCCATATTTATACCGTCTATTTTTGTATGTTTCAATATGTGCTGATGTATCTATAGAAACATAAATATCTTTACTTATCTATTTATTTATTTAAGATTCATTGTATTCATAAGTGACACTAATGTTACAAAAGATTTCTTTTTCAAAATTTCTTTTTCAAAATGCTGTTCTTTCACTGAAGAAACCTGAAAAAAAAGTTTCCGTAAAAATATTAAGCAAAACAACTGTCTTCAACATTGATAGTAATAAGAAATGCTTCTTGAAAACTAAATCAGCATATTCAAATGATTTCTGAAGGATCACGTGACACTGAAGACTGGAGTAATCACTGGTAAATATTACTAATATTTCACAATGTTACTTTTTATAGTATTTTTTGATGTACATACTGTATGAGACGTCTTTCAAAACATTAAGAAATCTTACCGACCCCAACATTTGAACTGTAGTGTAAATAATATCTGCATAATAAAATAATGTTTACTTGTGTGATAGCAGTGCTATCAATTTCAGTAGTTGAATTATGTACATGTGCTAGATCCACGTTGCATATGAATGCTTAGGATTACTAATGTGCTCGTGCTGAAATATATGTATGAAGCCAGGGGTGTCACGCAAGCATGTTAACACAATTGGGAAAAATCAGCCCGACTTAATCTTGAGGAATCTTTCTGGTAATATTTTCTCTATTCCTTTATTTGTTTTTTTTTAAATGCACATTTATTCACATTGTTTTTAACATGCTCTGTTGACATAGTATCGTAGAAAATATTCAAGCTATAATCATATTTTATTTTCTCTATAATCTCACCCATGTCAAAGTGGGATTTGTTCCTTCTTTTAATCACTAAATTTACTCAAATAACTCCTCTCTGCATTTGGCTGGAAGCAGTTCTCTTGATTACTTTAAACTGGAAATGCTAAATTTTCTTATTGAATTGGGTTTAGAAATGTTGTTACAATGTCTGTACTTCATTAAAGACTAAAATCAGAAAGACTAAAGAATAACTGCACAAAATATACAGATAATCAAAAAGAACAGCTGTTAATCACTTTTAATTAACTCTATGACAGACATCAAAATTGAAAAAACTGTCAGTTTTCTCTCTTTGTCCATGCTGAAGTTACAGTATTGGCCTCTTATTAACAATGTTTGTGATACATTCAGTGATCATCTGTTTATGTTGGCCCTTAATTGAGAATATAGCTGTAACTCGTGTGCTGCTTTAATGAGATTATGCCCTGTGACTTTGCGCGCTGTGCCCGGTCAAAAGCATGTGTCGAGTTTCACACAGCATGCACTGCATAATTGGGTTACCTGCTGTCACTTGATAAGGCAGCGTTCTGAACTCCTCTACACGAGGAACATGACGTCCTATTGTTTATCTCCTCTCTAGTGGACTGAATGGAGTAGATAGGAGTTCACTGTGCTATTTTGCCTTTACAGTGAATCTCAACCCCTGAATTTCAGTCTGTGGGTTTGTGCCGTGCTATTTCAATTTCACGTGTCAGTGTAGAGTCTCACAATGTGTCACGAATGACCACCCAGTCAACGATGTTAATCATGACCAAAGTCTTAAGATGTATATCAAGCAGGCTGGCATAAAATAAGGTTGACGATGCACAGCCTGCTTTTTTTTCTCGCTGCGGTCACAGTGTACTGTGTGACAAGCAGCTACCATGAAGAACAGAAAAAACCTCCACAGTTTTGTGGAGTAGAGCACACGGGTGGAATCACTGTAGGGGTTCTGCCTTACCATGGGAAAAAAAGTACACTTAAATACACTTAATTGTTTTGAATGTGCATTTGTAGTATACTTCAATCAACAATAAATACAAAATATAGTATTAAAAAAAAAAACTGCTTGGAGTTGTTTTGTAAATCATTGTTTTTCAAATCATCTTTTATCATAATTTAAAGAAGTGCATTTATGATGTGTTGACTAAAGCACATGTAAAGTATATTTGTAGTGTATTATTTGATATTACTTTCATGTCTTTTGAATATATTGAATTGCAACCTTATCATTGCAAACGTGTAATTATGAATTGCTAGGTTTCGATAGAAAAGTATAGTTTAGTTTACTAGTAATCGTAAATCAGTAGAAGTAATTGTGAAATTACAAATAATGTACTTAAGTTCTACCTAAGCGGGTCAGAAAAGCACTATAAGGTTACGTTTACTTGAGAATAATGTACTAAAACGGTAGCGTTTTTATTTTGCTTTTGCAACAACATTATAAAAATGATCCATGTTCACATGGATCTACAAAAATTACTTAAAACGCTGTATTATGCATACTATGTTACACACTATGCTGACACATAATATGCATGTGCATGACATTTTCATAAATTTGTAGTTTAAACAGAGATGATAAAATAATGTTTTCAAAAACTTGTACATTTTCAAAAGTTTGTGTTTTCAGGCCCCCAAAACATCATTGTCATTTAAATGAACACCCAAAACACATAAAAAGTTTTCCATTTTTAGTTAAAAACAGTGTTGAGTAAACGCCCCCCAAAGTTCTGTCAATTACACTTAATATAATTTTAAACTGTAATATATTTTTATTTAATTGCAATTAACATGCAATTAAGTGTCCGAAAACATTACATTCACTTGACAGTTAAGTACGCTCTTTTAAACAATATTATTTCCATAATAAGGACCTTTTTAAAAAAAAAAAAAAAAAAATGTATGGTGTAAAGTAAAGTAAAGTAAAGTGTACTTTCCCACAAGGGTTGTTAATAAAAAAAAATCTTCATATTACTCATTACTGCTCATTTAAAATGTTTGCACTATTTTCTTTGTGTAGATTAGTTTAACAAAACCCAAAAGATACAAAGGAGCTTTTGTTGTAGACAGCCACTTATGCAGTGCCAGTCTTGAAAAAAAAAATGTATATAAAGTATTGAAATGACTCTGTTTGAATGAATGTTTCGTGATAGTTTTGACTGTGTGTGTTGGCATAGTTCTTTTCTCCATATGGTAAGTTGTTCGCACACCTCTGTCTGTGTATGTCATGATCTGGCAGACATGGATCTTTTCCCAAACATAATCAGTGCTGCAAAATGAGCAAGGTCCTGTCTTAATTGGCTTAGACACGCAAAATATTCATTTTTGTACAGCACAGTCATGCACTTGCACAAAATGCACCATGTTGAAAAATACAATCAACACACACTTGTCAGTTTACGCTGTTGGCTCACACAGTTGAGATGAAATAAAGAGACATGATGGATGCAACTCAAAATAGTTTTTACACAGTTCTTTGTTCTGTCTAGAGCAAAACATCATAGATGAGGAATTTTGCAACAGAGTCTTGCAGTTTGAGCCATGCTGAAAAGTGGTCGAAATGGTCCCTGGAAGCCAGAAGAAACCTTATAGTGGCATTTGCTTCAAGTCTGGTTGCCGTATTTTTGCCACATGTTTCTGGTTGGAGGACAGCGCAGGTGTCAGCTAGGTGGAGGTGAAGGATTAGCTGTTGGCAACTCAAACATGCCATTTAACAGGCAATTGGAAGTGTTTCAATGAGGTAACCGCATCTGTGAATCATTCACACTGAGCAAGAGAACATAGCTCTGTAATTTTGTGTACAATATTTTTTTTTTTAATTAAGTGTCTGAAAACTTTACATTCACTTGACACTTAAGTACATTCTTAAGTTATTATAAGTATATTATTTCCAAAATAAGTGCTTTTTTAAGTATGCTAAATGGTTCTTTTTCACGAGGGTTTTTTGTTTGTTTTCCTCAATATTTTTAGTGTTTAATTAATTATGTATTGTATCATCTTGGATTGACTGATTATTACTTTTTTGCTTTTTAGATGAATTTTGATTCTGAATAAATATGGTTGTCTCGCTTGTCTGTTCTTCTGTAGCAGTTAGTTATCATCACAATCATTTGATTTGCGCTGCTTCTATTTGGAGACATGTCTGACATTGATTTGTTGTGTCTTTATTTCTTGTGATATCTCTCTCTCTCGCTGCTGTCTCTGCTGTTTTAAACTGAATGAATATTTAATATGCTCACTTCACATACACAAGCACATAGACGTTCTCTCTCATTCTTGGTGACTGTCCTGTAATTTTACTACTGCTGCCAGACTCAAACAAGCTCCTCCTCATTCAACCAACGGTATGGTAAACAACATCTTTACATCTTTATTAAAGATCTAAACCTGTTGTTTGCACAATGTTCTTGGTTAATCATCTGATTCTTGGCAATAATGTTGTAAATGCTGAAGTGCATAGTGAAGCTAGTGTATGATGAAGATACGGTGACTTTCGGACATTCTTCTGTGAAACTATGATGATATGAAATGTCAGAGAGATTGTTTTGATGTCGGATGCCTTTATTGAAAGGATCTAAACCAATACTTGAGGACCAAAATGATGGAGGATGGCTTTGACAAACAGTGAAAAAGAGGCTTAGTGAAGAGCAGCAGGGAATGATATAGAAATAACATAAGGATTTGCACCATCCTGCAAAAATCACTTCCTCTTCTCCAGCTGCTTTTGAGTTCAAAATTAAGTACAGAGTGATACACACTCGGAGCTTTATAACACTATAACGCACTAGCTTAGATAGTTTCCTCATTATCATTAAGCATTATGAGGATGCTTTTAAGAGGAATGAAAATGTCCTTGATCTTTAAGATAAAAGAGCTCTGGACCACAAAACCAGTCATAAGGGTCAATTTTTCATCTGAGAGCTGAGTGAATAAGCTTTCATTGATGTATGGTTTGTTATGGTTTTGGTTCGTTGCCGCTGTCGCCTCTGGCTTGCTTAGTTGGGGACACTTAATTTCCAGCGATATCGTTGACTTGATTGCACAGATACTATTTAAACTGAACTGAGCTGGATGATGACATCACTGAATTCAATAATGAAATGCCTTTAACTGAAAATTGAGTGTTTTATCTTGTCATTTTACATTATTGACACTATTTTCCTATTTTGATATTGGAAAGTTGCTGTGACACAATCTGTATTGTTTAAAGCGCTATATAAATAAAGGTGACTTGACTTGACTTATGGTTTGAATCTGGAATCTGAGGGTGCAAAAAAATTCAAATATTGAGAAAGTTGTCCAAATGAAGTCCTTAGCAATGCATATTACAAATCAAAAATTAATCAAAAATTTACAAAATATCTTCATGGAACATGATCTTTACTTAACATCCTAATGAATTTTGGCATAAAGGAAAAATTGATCATTTTGACCCATACAATGTATTTTTGGCTATTGCTACAAATATACCCATTGTACTTATGTGTTTTGTGGTCCAGAGTCACAAATATGAAAACATATAACGTAACTTTCAGAAGTCCAAGCTTTTTCCAACCTAGTCTAAAAATAAAATTTCTCAAAATGTGACACTGATGTTCAGAGGTTTGGGGTCTGCAAGATTTTGTAATGTTTGTTGAAAAAAATGTCTCTTATGCTTATCAAGGATTCATTTATTTGATTCAAAACCTGTAAAACAAGTAATATTGTGAAATAGCATTATTATTTAAAAATAACTCTTTTTTTTATTGCAGTAAATTGCAAAATTAACTTATTAATGTGATGGCAAAGCAGAACTGAATCATTTTTATCAGCAATTACTCCAGTCTTCATTGTCACATGATCCTTCAGAAATCATTCTAATATGCAAAAAATATTTCTCATTATTATAAATATTGAATACAGTTGTTCTGCATACTTTTTTTTTTTCTGGAAACTATGATACATTCCTTTTTAGGATTCTTTGATGGATAGAAAGTTCATAGGAACATATTTATTTAAATTAGAAATCTTTTGTAACATTATAAATGTCTTTATCACATTTTCTGTACTTTAATAAAATGTATTTTTAAAAAATAATGCTGAACCCAAACTCTCAAACTTGCATTTGGGTCTTTATTTCTCGTAATCATGGCTTCTTACTCCATCTTTGCCTTTGCCTAACTCACAATGTGATTTTGTTTCTTATTTAAATATTTATCTCACATACCTTACCTTTTTTATACATTTAAGAGAGATTGAACTTAGTGCTAGAGAAGAAAGAAAAAAATGGCAATCTACATACCTTCCACTCAAAGTGTATGTGAAATGCTTTAAAAACACTCTATACTTCTTAAATCCCCCTCTTCACATTCAAACACACACTACTTCAGTTCATTTATTTATTAAGGACAGAAATCCGTTCTCTGCCCAACATGATAACCAGCACATCCCTGGCACAGACATCCACCTGCCCTCTCTCTCAACTCCTGATGGCATCCCGCCATGGCCAGACACAAACACACCTACATCATTTAATACCATTTGTTATTAATAATTATCCATGAACATCTATACAGGCAAAAATCTAGCAGTGATTTACAGGACAGCAATGGTATCCTCTTTAAAAGATCTTCTGCCATGTCTGCATGAAGGTGTAGCAGGGTTAGGCCTTAGTCAGTGTAAACTAAAAAGGAGCAGACTCGGCAGGAGCGAAGAGGAAAGGTTTTCAAACACAAAGACATTTTGTTTGGCCCTGTACATGAGAAATTAGCTCTCACGTCTGCTTCACATACCTCTGATAGCAGTGTTTTCCTCCTTTCCTCTGCAGCTCTGTTTTTTCAGGCCAGCATATAATAACATACATTTAGCAGGCCGGCTGAAGCCAGAGACGGAGCTGTGAGGCTGGAGCTTTGTCTTGGCCCATGGATGTAATAAAGGCAGTTGATGAGGGTCCAGTTAAACATGTTGGGGCACCATTCTATTGTTCTGCTTCTATGTTGATTGTTAATGTTTTTAGATGCATGGATTAAATTTCTTCTGGTGTTTTTGAAGATCTGTTAATCATAAAGGCTGGGTTTCCCCAAATCGCTAAGTAGAATGTTAGTAAGTTGTTATTCTCAATTGCATGTTTAAAAGTTAAAAATTTATTTAGCTGGTTTATAAGGAAACAGATTTATTTCCCATTATTCTCTGTGGCAGCACTAGAATGATAAAATGCAGTTAGTGCATCAATTACACACCTGCATGCTTTTCGTTATGTTGCTTTAGTGCTTCAGTGTACAAAAAAAGCTTGTCACAGACAGAAATAAGGAAAATATTAAATATTTTTTTCTGACCAAAGTCATTTGAATAAACATCATGCAGCAATTAGCGTACATCCAAATGACTTTTTCTCATCAAAGCTGCTCTTTTTCCATTATTTTTTCATATTCATCTATACACACCATATAGCGTACAAAAGTTTGGGGTGGGTATTTTTGAAAGTAGTCTCTTATGCCAGCCAAGTCTGCATTTATTTAATACAGTAAATACAGTAAAAACAGTAATTTTAACAGTAAATATTATTGCAATTTAAAATATTCTCTAAGCTTTCTATTTTAATATATTTTAAAATATAATTTATTCCTGTGATAGCAAAGCTAAATTTTTAGTAGCCATTACTCATTCTACTCATTCTAATATGCTGGTTTGGTGCTCATGAAACAATGTTTTATTATTATTATTATTATTATTGTTATGCTGCTTAATGTTTAACTTGTTAAAATTTGACTGTAAGAGATGACAAATCAGAACAGAAAAAATAATATTCTGTTTAGAGTTTTCTTTAACTGGGACATCAAATTAAGTCCAATTATGTCCAGCTGCATCTGTTTAACACTTAAGTAATAGCAGAGCAATATCCTGTTGAGTCACTAACATTTGTATTTTCTGGTAACAGTGAAGACATATCTGGCAAAATCTGAGGACAGAAGTGATGCAAACCGCTGGAACGGTTGTAATCACACTACTAAAAAGTATATTTACACTGAGCTTTTGTGTAATTTCTTCTTTACTTCAGTGAGATTTTCAATAATCCGTGCCCGTTTATTGACTGTGACTGTGTGTTTATTTCAGTAACCTTTTGAGTCACTGAAGATAGAAATCGGCGAGGTGGAAACAGCAGTGGGCGGATAATGAAATTTCAGACAAGCATGTTTGCCCACAAGTGGACTAGTGAATTCCTCTGCTTTTTGACATTCCGTATCCATTAAAATATCTTAGACCTGTGAATTGCAGGTGAGAGTTGAAGGGTGGAGAAAAGAATGTCATGACACAGAAAGAAAAAGAAAGTTACAAAGACAAAGCAGAAGGTCTTTGATCTGTTGAGCAGAAGAGATGCCACGTGGATGACCTCATTTCAGGTGGCACGCATAGGACTGAATGTGCGGTGTGTTTATTCTCGTTCTCAAAGGAAACGCTTGTGTGGGCGATACTGGCTTTTTGCGAGGCTGTTGAGACTATAGACGCACACACACTCTCACTTTCTGAATGAGTGTGGATGCTCAGCATGGTGGGATTTTCTCCACAAATTTGAAAACTCTCCCCTATATATTTGCATTGGAGCACGTTTCATTTAAAACAACATTCACACCACAGTGGGGGTCTAATATAAATCTGCAGCATACATATACATACGACTAGAAGAATGTCCAGCAATCCTCAATCACTGATCTTCTTCCTGGAACTCTGTTTATATAAAACTTTCCTCTTCTCTCGTCTCATCTCATCTCATATCATGTATTTTCTCTTCTTGTCTCAAGTTCTCCTCTGCTCTGCCTTTTGTCCTCCTCTCCTGTCTTCATGTCTCTTCTTGACTCATGTTGTCTCTGCTATTTTATTTTTTATTTTTGCTGTTTGTTTTTGCTTTGTTTTATTTTGTTTCTTCTCATTTGCTCCTACCAATTCTGCTTTCTGTATTCTCTCATCTCACCTCCTCTCACATCTTTTTTTGTCTAATTTCATCTCTACTTTTTGTTTCTCTTCTTATCTGCTCCTGCCTCTTCTTCTTTCTTTCTGTTCTATCTCCTCTAATCTTTTTTTCATCTCTTCTCAGCTTTTATTCTCCTCTCTTTTATCGTCTTCTCTCATCTTGTGTTTTCTCATTGTATCTCCTTTTCTCTCCTTATCTGTCTCATCTTGTGTCTCTTCTTGTGTCATTTGACCCGTCATTCGTCTGTTCTGTTTTTCCCCAGTTATTTATTTTATTTTATTGTTGTTTTATTTTCATATTATTTTTTTTGGTGTGACTATTTTCATCTGCTCCTATCTCTTCTTCTGATTTATGTATCCTTTCATCTTCTCTCATATATATTTTTTTGTCTCATCCTGTCTCTTCTGACCTTTTGTTTCATTTTTGTTGTCGTTGCTTTGTTTCATTTAGTGTCATTTATTTTTCTGTTTTCTCTCTTATCATCTGCACCTCCCACTCCCTTTATTTTCTATGTTCTCTGCTCTCCTGTCTTCTTCTCTTCTCTTCTCTTCTCTTCTCTTCTCTTCTCTTCTCTTCTCTTCTCTTCTCTTCTCTTCTCTTCTCTTCTCTTCTCTTCTCTTCTCTTCTCACTTTGTATCTCCTCACCTCATGTCTCTTCTGATTTTGTCTTGTCTCATCTCCTCATGTCTTGTCATTCTTATCTATATTGAATTAAGGAAGATGTCTTGTTAGTGTATGTATGCTAACATGAGCATGTGTGCTGCACTGGGTTCTTGAGCGCTGAACTGTTTCATGTGTTTCAGTTGGAGCAATGTTGGCAGAGAAGCGGCAAAAAAAACGACATGCTGCAGATTAAAGAGAAATGCATGTCACATCTAATATCTTATGTGATTGTCATGTAATAGAAGCTCACCACACACACACACACACACACACACACACACACACACTGTGCTGTTCACAATAGTCTTTTATGTAGAAATAGTTTGGAAAAGATTGTTGTTTCTATGTCTGTGTCATTTCACACACAAGTTCGTTCAGAGGCTAGATTGTTCATTTCAAAAGAAATGGACCCTCATAGAGCCCTATGTTGATATTGATTCATTCACATCTGTTTATTCCAAAAGCGATCACAGCTCTCGAAACACAAATTGATTCTTTGTTTGAGCACAGAATCAAAGCCTGAGAGTGAAGGATGGTGCCTATTATCTAAAGCAACTATGCTGAACTGTCATATAACACGATTTAATCTTTTTCCACTACACAACAACAGTTCCAGGAACCATCAAGCATTCTCTCACAGGTATCCGTCATAAACTCTCTGAGAGATCTGTAGAAACAATCACTGGCACATCTTATCACATTGTGGTTATTGATGGCAGTAGGGACACAGCCACGCAAGAGAATGATGCAAGCGTGCACACAGTACCCAGTGTGCCTGTCTGAAGAGGCACATGGAGTTTTTTAAACTCTTTTATATCTGTATCAAAGTACAAATCGTGAGAACTCTTGTGATATTGTGAGAAACTTTCATGTTTTTCTTGACTTTCATCTTGGTTTTCATGTGACACAAGTATCTTTCATGTCTTACAGTCATAAAAAGTCCAGTCTGTGAGAGCCCTTGTTACAAGACGAGTACGTCATCTCAAACAAAACAATCACAAGACTTATTTTGTGCATTGGCCTGCTCTGTTAAATGTATGGTGTTAATATTTAAAGGTTTAGTTCACCCAAAAATGAAAATTCTGTCATTGATTACTCACCCTCATGCCGTTCCAAACCCGTAAGACCTCTGTTCATCTTCAGAACACAAATTAAGATATTTTTGATGAAATCCAAAAGCTTTCTGAACCTGCATAGACAGCAACGCAACTACCACATTCCAGGGTATTTCAATTTCACATTCAATTTCATCAAAAATATCTTAATTTGTGTTGTGAAGATAATCAAAGGTCTTATGGGTTTACAACGACATGTAATTAATGAATCTTTAAGCTTAAGTTATATTATTATAAAATGGATAAATCTTTGCCACTTTAATTTTCTACTGGATGGGGATGTTTGGACAGTTAAAATTACATTGTTTGGCAACCATAAACAACATAAACAACAGTTTACTATATTAATACTGGAACTAAATAATATATATATATATATATATATATATATATATATATATATATATATATATATATATATATATGAGCCAGTATATAACACTTAATCTGCAGAAGAATAACATTTTTATTGTTTTTATTGTTAATTTTAATTTTTGTTAACTTTCACATTGTTTTTTCTTTTCCTTGTGACCACATCACGTGTGGTGTAAACAGTAATGCATCGCCTTTTTTTTTTTTTTTTTAGCTATTTATGGAAATGTATATGTGCAAAAATGTTTTGCTTATTTACCCATTCTATTAATTGTATTTATTAATGTTTGTCTTTCTGAACCTTTTGTAATCTAATCATCATTTTATGTATTTATAAATACATAATCCTTAGCTGTTCAAAAAAGGTATGAGTTTCCTTCTTCTGATGAACCAAAAAGAAGATATTTAGAAGAATCTTGGTATCCAAACAGTTGAACAAATGGAGGGTGAGCGAATGATAACAGAATTTTCATTTTTGGGGGAACTATCCTTTTAAGTCTGCCAAAGCAGAAGATAGAGTTAGTGAAAAGATTGTTTTTGTTGTAAAGTGAACAAGGTTATCGTTAGCACTATTTTAGTGCAGTAAAACTTACTGTTCCTTAATGTTCAGGAGATTTAGTTTTATACTGTTTTAATCCTGCTCTAAACACCTTCATTTGCACATTTTGCACATCTCATTTTTAACAACATCTTGGATGCCAACTACTGATTCTGTGTTCCATCCTGGTGTGATTCTCCTTGTGACTGTATCCTTATCATACATCTGAAGTTGACAAAAAAAAAAATTTTTTTAGATGTTCAGGAAACCTGTTAAGGCCAGTTCGCAGACTAACAGCAACAGACACACTTGCCCCGTTGGCATCTGTTGCCATTGATTGGCGCTTTTTTCCAACATGTTGAATTGGCATTTGTCAGATCTTGGAACATCAGAGAAGTGGCTGTTGGCGTTGTCTGCATCTGTCAGTGCAGTGTGAATTGACCTTTAGAAACAATAATCAATTTAGTTGCAAAGAATAACTGATTCATATACAGTATTTATATTTATTGTAAGATTTTAGGTATTTTCTTTATTATTTTCTGCATACAACACTGAGTTGAGAGATTAGAGTTCTGTTACCATTATTTTGCATTTCAGGGAATGTTTGAACTGCTTGTGTACCTTGAAGCCTTTTGAAGTGTAGCTAAATTTGTAAATGTAATTTAAACTATAGCACAGAGTGTGCTTGTTTGTGGATTTCCTTTATTTTTTCCTCTTCACCACACTGCCTAAGGAAGACTTTCTTGAATCCACATTACAAAGGCTTCATTGAAATACATGATTAAGACCATCGCCTGCAGCACTCTGATTAAGACCTCATTATCACTCCTTCCCTATTGATCTTCCTTCTTGTTCCTGCACGTACCCTCAGGTCCTGCGTGCGTGTGTGTGTACACATTTAATTAAAATACCATGCAAATGCATCAAATAATCTATAATTCTAATGCCTGAAAATGTTCTTTGGATTGAGAAATTTGTGAATAATTTTTTACTGCATGTGGCTCAATATGCACAGCTGGACTGAAATATATAGTAAATAATGTTTCATTCTTCATACAGGACCACAGTCTCTTTCATCTTCTTTTGATGGAGAGCACAAAAACAGATTATGATCGTTAGCATCTCCCACAGACTCCTTGTCATGCCAGACGTTCTTTGTGCAGTGTCCCCTCGAATGTCAATATTGCTGACATTCCTCTTTTTTCACAGCACTATGTGAAGATTTTCCATGTCTTTTGAATGCAGCTGTCAGGCAGTGTGCTGTCAGCATATCACTGTAGCTGATGCACTTTGGTACATTATTATTATTACAGTAATTGGTGTTTTGTGACTACAGTGGTTATTTTGACATTGGCACGACCAACACGTTCTCACTCCCAACTCGTCACATATTGAAGCTTGGTCAGGACCACTTGGCTTCGCTTTTTGACGCTCAAGGTACCCCTTTAGCGTCATTTTTCGACTTGCAGGGTCCTCCGTTGTTTTCAGTTGTTTGTCTTAATTTAATGGTTTGCATGCATTTATACTTTCATTGGAGCACCTAACCCCACCCCTACCCTAAACCTACCCACTTCTGAACAATATAAAACACGTAACAGGCAAATATAAGTGCAGTCACAGGTATTTACTGCAAAAACTGATCATAAACAAGCAGTGTAAAAGCATTACAAACAAGTCGTGTTGCATTCCAAGTCTTCTGAAGCCATACCATGTCTTTATGCGAAGAAGAGTGTAAAACATAAAGTTTTAATTCCTGAAAATGATCAGCAATTATCATCTCTTTTAAAAGCATGCTCCCGTCCTGCAGCATGACGCAATCGGTCATGAGACACAAAAAAGCCAATAGCATTTCATAACCAAGGCCGACGTAAAGGTGCGTTCACGCCATATCATAATAACCGTAATTACGAGATACCAACTTGTAAAAAGCATTCACGTCTTCGTAGAACTCGTAATGACAACTTGTGAACTGGGAGTTTTCTGAGAGCTACTGCTGCCTTCAAGTCACTTTGGTCAGAACAAGATGGCGATTTAACTTTTCTACATAAAATTCAACGATTTTTTTTTTTTTAACTCTACATCTACAAAATGATGAATGAAGAATGTACATCATAGTGTTTTTTTCTTTTTTCTGTTTTTATTTAATTTATGAAGGTGATATAAACTGAATAATTATATATTCTATTATAATTATACAATAATATAATATTTTGTATATGTAACCTATATAGTTTTATTGTACATTACAAAATAAATAAATAAATAAATAAAATAATTTTATTCATTTCAACAACTTTACCGACGCTGCATATCTTTAGTTATTAGGTTTGTTTGAGATGAGCAAAATCTGTGCAGAACCGATCACTGGTGATCACCGCGAGATGCATGCCGGTCAGAAAAGTGTCCGAGTTACGTCCGCCTCTCGCGACAACGAGGTGGCTTTGTCGGATTGAGCAGTTGCGCGCAGTTGCTCTCCACCGACTGCGTTGACCAAAAGCATGATGGGAAAGGACTGACTGACGACACAGCTTAATGCTCATTGGTTCAGACAACTGTGATGCTGCCTTCTCTTTTAAAATGTTTTATTTTTTTTATCTGGTTTCATGTGATTATGTATTTAAATTATGCATGAATATTCCCAAACACTATGACAGTGCGATCTCTGTGTGAGATATGTGATTGTTGTCATATTTCTATAAAAATATAAAATACATGTTTGTATTAAAGTAAAAATGGATGAAAAATACGCTTTTCGTATGGAATTAATTAGCAAGCACTTTGAGTGTCTTGTTCATCATATTTATTTAGTAAGTAAGTTTTATTTATATAGCACATTTAAACATAGCAAAGCTATCCAAAGTGCTTAACAATGTAAAATAAATTTAAAAGAGAAAAAGAAAAACAGAATAGAAGCAAACAAGACAGCCAATAAGACAACAAAGTAAGATTAAAATGCTAAGGAAAAAAGATATGTTTTCAATCTCGATTTAAAAATGGTAATGGAAGGTGCAAGGCGGCAGTCTAGAGGCAACTGGTTCCACAGACGGGGGGCATTGACTGAGAAGGCTCTGTCACCCTTAGTTTTCAAACGGGAACGAGGGACAGGTAAAAGAGCACTGTCAGTGGATCTTAAATGTCTGGTAGATGACAAAGGGATAAGAAGATCTTTAAGATAAGATGGAGCTTGATTGTTAAGAGTTTTAAAAACAAACAACAGAATCTTAAACTGAACTCTAAAATGGACCGGAAGCCAGTGAAGTGAAGCTAAAATTGGAGTGACATGGTCATATTTCTTTGCCCCAGTCAGCAGCCTTGCACCTACATTTTGTACCAACTGGAGGCGTGAAAGTGATGACTGAGGAAGACCTGAGTACAGAGAATTACAGTAATCTAAACGTGAGGTAATAAAAGCATTAATAACCTTCTCCAAATCTTGAAAAGACAAAAACGATTTAAGTTTGGAAATGACCCGTAATTGATAAAAAACTGTTCCTAACAGCCGAATTAATTTGTTTGGATAAACATAATTCTGAGTCAATGATAACACCCAGGTTTCTAACCTGTGAGGAAATGGAGGGGAAATGATTGCCCAGCTCTTTAATGATATTCATTCTCATTTTTTGGGGACCAAAAACAATAATTTCTGTTTTGTTCTCATTGAGTTGGAGAAAGTTATTTGATAACCATTTTTTAATATCTGAGATACATTCCAGTAATGGTTGAATGGAATCACCAGCTTTTAGTGGTAGGTACAACTGTGTATCATCAGCATATAAATGAAAAGAAACATTGTGCTTCCTGATAATATCCCCTAGAGGGCGCATATATAAGTTAAAAAGAAGTGGTCCCAAAATAGAGCCCTGAGGTACTCCACTAATAATAGGGGCAGATGATGAGGAAACCTTGCCTAGCTCTACAGAAAAAGACCTGTCTTTGAGATAAGAGTTGAACCATTGTAAGGCTGTGTCCCTGATACCGATCAGATGTTCTAACCGCCCAATAAGAACATTATGATCCACGGTATCAAAGGCAGCTGTAAGATCAAGTAGAATCAGTACCGCATTTTTACCGGCATCAACTGCAACCAAAATATCATTGAACACTTTAAGCAAAGCAGACTCCATACTGTGATAAGCAGTGAAACCAGACTGAAAAGGTTCTAATAATTTAGCTGTATTTAAGAATGTGATCAACTGTAATTGCACAACTTTTTCTAAAAGCTTTGACAAAAATTATAACTTTTTTTAAATTGTTAAAGCAACTTTCATCCAAACCTTGTTTCTTAAGCAAAGGCTGAACAACCGCATGCTTAAAGCAATTTGGAACCACACCAGTGTCCAAAGATGAGTTAATCAACACTTGGATACTGGGGCCAATTACTGGAAAGGCTGCTTTTATGATCACAGGGGGAACAACATCCAGTGAGGAGTTAGTAGACTTCAATTTGTTAACGAGATCAGAGAGTTCCATTAAAGAGACATGTTGAAAATGACAAAATAAAAATGGACTAGCAGGCAAATTCAAAGACAGATCTGAGAGCTGAGAAGTAAAAGATAAGTGAATAGCACTCACTTTATCAACAAAAAATGTCAAAAATTTCTCACAGAGACCTGCTGACAGCTCCCTAGAAAACTGGGAATTCGGATTAATTACTGAATTTATTGTGGAGAATAAGATCCTAGGTCTATGACAATTTGCAGAAATCAGATCTGAAAAATATTTTGATCTAGCTGACTTAGCAGTGCTCTGAAACTTAACCAGACACTCTTTAAAAATCTCAAGAGACACAGTCAGCTGATCATGCTTCCATCTCCTCTCTGCTTTGCGGCACGCTTGTCTAAGAGAGCAAGCGTTGTCATCCAACCAGTAATAAGATTTTATCTTCGGTTGTTTCATTTTAAAAGGAGCAATCGAATCTAAGATATTAGTACAATCTGTGTAAAAAAGAAATCAAATCTCAGGCCCAAAGGACTTCTTTGAAGCATGCAAGATGGATTCTTCAACAGCATTAGACAGATAATGTTCACTGAACTGAGAAACAGTCAGTGAGTTTATAAAACGAGAATAAAAACCAACAGGCTTATTCACAATAGCATAACACACAACAGGAACCTTAAAAACAATAGGTTTGTGATCGGAGAAGGAAGCCTCATCAATGAAAACATCAACTACAGAAGAACCATATGACATAATAAGGTCAAGTGTGTGACCAAGGACATGAGTTGCTTGATTTATATGTTGAAAAAAACCAAATGAGTCCAAGATATTACAAAACTCAGCAACCAAAGGACGCCCCGGGCAGCAAAGATGTATATTAAAATCACCCAGTAGCAACATACGATCATACAACGGAGCAACAATTCTGAAAACTCACTTGTAAAAGTACTTCCAAAATTAGGAGGCCTATAGATGAGAGCACATAACAGCACGGATGAAGTAGACTGTAGTGCCACACACTGTACTTCAAACGATGAAAAAGTCTGAGCAGAAACTGATTGAATTTTAAGTGATTGTTTAAAAACCATTGCAACCCCACCACCCCTACCAACAGATCTTGGGGTACTTATCAAATGACATTTCGATGGACAAAGTTCTTCAAAAACTGACAACTCACCAGCACCGGCCCAAGTCTCAGTCAAAAACAAAATGTCCAGATCCCAACGGGTAAAAAAGTCATGTAGAATGAAAGTTTTATTGCATACAGACCTAGCGTTGACTAAGGCCATATTCAAAGGAGGCTGTGATGACAAGTACAAATCCAGATGTTGAACAAGGTCCAATTGGCGAAGATTTGAACAGTTCACTCCTCTTTGACGAATCCGTAAACGCGGAGGAGCAGAAAAAATAGATGAGTGGAAATCCGGAAAAACCGGGAGATGAAAAACATATCTGTAATCCTATGAACGTCGCGACAATTGAAGACCTTCCAAGCTCCTACTATCCAGAGGAAACTCCATCGAAGACTGCGTGGAGGAAGCAATTGCCCTTCTGATTCTCACACGAACACCACCACGATTACCTCTCTTCCTGCGGGGCTTCCTTAAGGTAGGAACACAGCACGGTAACCGGCGAGCGCACTCCAACGCGGGTTGATTGAACGAGGATTGAGAATGAGAATGCATAACAGGGCACAATCCAAGGTAAACTCCCATACAGCTTTTTATATTAAGTAAAGCTTGGCGAGCACTGAAACTGCATGGAACCAGTGCAAAATCATGCATAAAACGAACAGCATAGATGTCAGACGAACAGGTACCACAGGTACACCAATTTGAGACAAACGGAAGACAGACAGACGGCAAGCCGGGTACACTGGCGCCATCTTGGAGAGATGGCAACATCTATATATAAAGGCAACAGAACTGAAATTATCTCACGTTTATCAGCAGCACAGCACATGAATGAGAATAACACGATATCCGCCTTTGATCTCGTAGGTATCTGCTCCACTTGTTACACTTCGAGGGCTCAGAACTGTCCGTCTTGACTGCGTTTATTTCATTCCTCCCCTCACTGCAGCCGCCTACTCTCGCCTATATTTCAGGCGAGGCCAGGCGCATCTCGGAAACTCGGGGCTTAAAGAAAATTTTGAGTTTCCCCCTCGTAATAACGACTTTAGGCCCTTTTGCACCACAGGAACCTTTTCATAGTACACAAACTAATTGTGGAACTACCCACTTTTTGGCGTGTTCGCACCGCGGGAACTAGGAACTGTTTTAGTTCCCGGAACTCCGTTTGGAGGAACTAAATTAGCTCCTACTTCAGAATAGGGTCTAAAACGGTTCCATAGGATCTATCGTGACATAAGTGTATGCTGATTGGCTAAACGCGTACGAAAACGCCCTCACCTGCCATAATTTAGAACGCCATGTAAACACATACTGTGTAAAAATTGTATCAACTTATATTTCGCAAGAATGGAGAACAGCGATAGATGGACGGACGCTGAAGTGCAGGCACTTTTGAACATTTATGCAACGGAGGAAATCCAGTTGGAATTCGAAGGAACAAAACGCAACATTAAGGTATTTGTCTATACGTCGACATTCCATGCCCATTATTGTGAACCCCGCAAGACACAACAAAAACACAGCTCCGATCACAGCGTCCTCCATCCTCCTGTTGTTAACGTTGTTCTTCTTTGTTTTCGTTGTTGAACGCCGCGCACAAATGACGTCGCTGTCGACCGGCTTACGTCACTTCCTAGTACCCATTGTCGGTGCGAATGCAACCCTTTAAATGGTACTTGGAAATAGTTTGCGTAAAATCGTCCCAGTACTATAGCACTGTACTTTTATTTCTGGAACTAAAGCGGTGCGAAAGGGGCTTTTGTGGTGGTTTTCATGTGCGTTCAGCTCGTAAATATGATGTATCCGACACCATGTGACCGCTGCACCTGAAGGGGCGGTCACACTGCACTTTTTGTTCCACTGAGTTCCATTCATACGCATGCGAATGCGTCAGACCAGAAACACAAGCCCGTGCGAAAAGTTTTGCATTTTGCTGCATTCCAAAGTTCAAACTTGGTGAACTCTGGCCTGCGAATTCGCATCACGTGATACCATCGCAGACCGATACGTCACAGCATGACCTTCTATCTGAATTAAAAGAACAAATTTAAAACTGCAGGAAAGTGGAGCAGATTGTATGTTTTGTGTTGAATTTAAGATTTTGAAAAAATTCTGCACAGCGTGACGTCATATCACGACCATTGCAGCATGCGAAACAATTTCGCATGCTCAAAGTCTAGTGTGACCGCACCTTCACGCGGAACCAGCGAAAAACGGCGGCGCTTTCAAAGAAAGCTATTACTGCTCTAAAAGGAGAAAACAGATACATATATAGATACTACAATGTACTATAATATAAAAACATATTATGTAAGTGTTCATACTGTTATTATTTTGTTGTTGTTGTTGTTGTTTAGGTTAGCAATAACACATTTATTGCCATCATTAATAATAACAACAAACAAACAAATAAAAACAAACGGTTAGTATTTATTTTTACCTGACACGCTTTCTGTGTTCTGTAATATTTAGTAGTAGCATACAAATGTAATGTTATGTGCTTTACAGCTGCCAGTAACATTCTTTCACGCGGTCGCGGGTTCATTTTGTTGACTGTCGCTATAGAAACGGGAAAATCCCCAGTCTGAGGACGCAAACCAAAGCCACTAGAAGGCAAGCCTGCAACCATTAGCCGAAAAAGCATAACAGCTAAAGCTAAAGCTTCCGGTCTGCCAGTACGTAGGAAAGGAGACCAGAGGCCATTTTTTAATGGATATCAATGGGGGAGAGGCTTCACTACGCTGAATAAACAGCTTTTTAGAGGAAACGGCTTATCATATAATAAATCGGCAGCTTATCTGCTAATCTTCAACATGTTTTACACTAAACAAAACTTTTGGATTGAACTATTTTTACAGTTTACCAGGAAAAAAATGCAGTTTTATTAGAGAAGTCACTGACTTTTTGCGACAGGTGGGATTCAGCTTACAGCACTTCTAATTCATTGCTATGGGATCCGTAAACGATTGAGTTTCACTCAACTCTGACTGAAATTCAGTGACATCAAGGCTGTAATGTGATTGGTTATTATGGCACACGTGATCGAAGTTAGCCATTACGCTTTCTCCAATAGTAATACAGACCCTCTCATCTCCCTATAGTAAGAAAATCTCTGACGTGAACAGTACAGAGTTGAACGTCACGTGTTGTCATTTCGGAATTACGATAATTACAACATGGCATGAATGCAGCATAAAGGGCCGTTCACATAATGCGTCTTTTGCGAGCTCAAGTTCGTTATTTCAAATGTAGACGCGCGGTAGGCGCGCTCATAGTGGAAGCGACGTGGTAGCGACGCGCTCGTTTTTTCCAGGCGCGTCTGCGCCGCATCGAGATAAAAAAAAAAAAAAAAAGCTGCAGACTTCCACACTCTGCTTGCCTCTTTTGATCTCAAGAGAGTGTTAACTACGGCTACTCACAAATCAGGCAACCAGCTGGACCTTATTTACACACGACACTGCTCCACTGATCATGTGCTGGTTACTCCACTGCACACCTCGGATCACTTCCTCCTCACTCTTAACCTCGACATGATTCCTGACACAACACATACCCCTCCACATGTCACTTTTCGACGTAACTTACACTCACTCTCACCCTCCCGGTTATCTGCTTTGGTTTCATCTTCGCTTCCTCCCTCTATACAGTTATCATTTCTTGATGCTAACAGTGCTACTGATACTTTCTGTTCCACTCTGATATCTTGTTTAGATACTTTCTGCCCCTTATCTTCCAGGCCAGCCCGTACCACCCCTTCTGCCCCTTGGCTATCTGACGTTCTCCACGAACATCGTCCTAAGCTCAGGGCTGCAGAGAGGATATGGCGCAAATCACAAAATCCTACTGACCTTAATTTATATCGATCACTCCTCTCTGACTTTTCTGCTAATGTCTCTACTGCTAAAGAACATATTATCATGACAAAATTAACAATTCGCCTAACTCTTGCATGGTCTTTAAAACATTCTCCTCCCTCCTTTGTCCTCCTCCTCCCCCTCCTTCATCAACTCTAACAGCTGACGACTTTGCCACATTCTTCATTAATAAAATTACTAACCTCACTGCACAATTCTCCACACCACAAACTGTCAAACACATCTTACCATCAAACATACACTCGTTCACATCCTTCTCTCCACTCTCTGAGGCAGAAGTCTCTAAACTCATCCTTTCCAGTCATCCTACTACTTGTCCACTTGATCCTATTCCATCCCATTTCCTTCAAGCCATTTCTCCTGCAGTTGTACCTGCACTCACTCAGATCGTTAACACATCCCTTCACACTGGAGTTTTTCCCTCAGCATTTAAACAGGCTCGTATAACCCCACTTCTTAAGAAATCCACTCTTAACCCAACTCTTTTAGGGAACTATAGACCGGTTTCCCTTCTACCTTTCATTGCAAAAACACTTGAACGAGTTGTGTTCAACCAAGTCTCTGCCTTTCTCACACAGAACAACCTCCAGGACAGTAACCAATCTGGCTTCAGAAGTGGACATTCGACCGAAACTGCCTTGCTCTCAGTTGTTGAAGCCCTAAGGCTTGCAAGAGCGGCTTCCAAGTCTTCAATACTTATCTTGCTGGATCTATCAGCTGCTTTTGATACGGTCAACCACCAGATCATCCTGTCAACCCTATTGAGAAAGGGCATCTCAGGAACCGCTCTCCAGTGGCTCACCATACTTACTCGTGTAACTACTCATGTAACCGTCTTTAAATAGGGAAAACATGGAAGTGTTTGGTGGCTTCTAAATTCATCCCTGTTTGGAGCCTAAGGAATGAATGGTGCTAAGCTAAATGCTAGCATAGTTGCGCCGTGCGCTAGAGTGATTAAGTGCACGCAGTGAGACGGGAGAGGTACATATCAACTCGTCTAAGTTGAGGGAAAAACATATTAGAATATGGAAAAATGGTGGCATTTTCCTTTAAAGCAACGGAGGACCCTGCAAGTCGAAAAATGATGCTTTGAGTGCCAAAAAGCGACTCCAATTGGTCCTGACCAAGCTTCAATATGTGACGAGTTGGGAGTGAGAACGTGTTGGCATGACAGGCCTCCCAACAAGAGACAGGATTAATCTCCCACGCCACCTCTCTCTTTTTTCATGTGTGACATTTCCTTGAATCTCTAGCCTCCACACAGACATCGCCTCCCTCGGGTGTCTGTGCTCATCTGCAGACATAAGCAACATCGGCACGTGGCCTCTTCCTTTTACTCCCTCTGCCTTCCTCCCTTTCACTTTCTTCTTCTTAAGTTTGACTTTTTCTTTCATTTTTTCCCCTCGTACCCACTTTCTGTGTCTTCATTTCTGATTCTCTTTTTCCTTCTTCTAGATCTAAACTTTTTTCATCTCCAGTTTTCTTTATTCCCTCTCTAATTCCCTAGTCCTCATTTCTAACTTCATTTCCCATTCCCTTTCTCTGCTGTCCTTTTTCTTCTTTTTTCCATTTCTTTCCATATTCCTTCATTTCTCTTATTACCTGTTCTTTTTACTCTTTTTCCTTCTCGCTATTTGTTGGGTGAAAGTGAAGGCACTGTAAAAAAAGATTTTTCAAAGTTGTAAAAACATTTTAGGCAACACTATAATAAGGTTCCATTAGTTAACATTGGTTAAGATACCTAACATGAGCAAAAGCCTATGTTTGTTACAGTATTTATTATCTTTGGTTGACATTAGTTAAAAAAATACAACTGTGCATGTAACTTGTACATGGATGTAACTTGTATAAAAAATACAAGTTAAAAGTAAAAAATCTATGTAACTTGTACATGGATGTAACGTATAAAATGTTTAGTTTTATTTTTTTTATTTTATTTTTTTTTAAATAATGTATTAGTAATTACCATTAATTACTATTTTCCATTAGCTAAATGGAACCTTATTGTAAAATGTTACCATATTTTAAAGGAAAATATTATATAAGTTTTTCTATTTTAAAATTTTACATTGTAAAACATACTCCAATAATGTTTGTTTTAACTTTATATGCTTTACAGTATGTATTACTTTGAAATTTGTATAAAAGAATATTCATGTTATTTGAAGGCCACTTCTAATGCTGCATATTGCATATTTTAAAAACCTAACTTGAACCACTGGCTGTTTCAATACATTTTTATTTATTTTACAAGTAAGCAGTTGCATACCTTTTTTTTTTTTTTATTTTTTTTTTTTTGCACATTTGCATATTTTGGGTTACAAAAAGGTGCATAGGACCAACTTTTCTCTTGACCGTTCAGTTTTTCTATAAGCTAGATGAGCTAGAAGCGGCACATTCTGTCTAGTTGTTTGTAGACTTGGAGCACTTGGCTGTCTACTCTGTAGGCCAGTACATTGCGGCCCATTCCCATATTAATAATTCAAGCAGCCTCTTGTCGTTCCCTCTGAGCTCTTCTTTTCATGTCTTCTATGGTCTGCTGTTGTCAGAGGGGGGTGAGCATTGACACTTTATTAATTTAATCTCTTCTGAACTCCTTGGGTGGACCTTCAAATCTGGAATCTTCCATGGAAGGGATTAGTCCAGAATCTGCCATCAAGGGAAGTTCCTAAGGTTCATCTTGCCTGAAGGGGATGACTATTGACACCTGAAAGATTATGTGTATTTTTTAATTATCTTTCGTCAGATGTTTGCCTCAGATGCAATCAGCTCTATCTGAGTCTGTAAAGATGTGAACCAAATGGTCCATACTATTAAAAAACAGGGACAGTGTTGCTCAAGAAGTTACTATACTTATATATTCAAAGAAATGTAACATATTGGCGAACCACCCAACTAATACTTAACCAAATACAGGAACATTTAACATAACTTAGGATTGTGAAATAGGAATGCCACCGGAGGGTTCACTGGGATGTGTTACATCTCCTTTAAACTTCTTCCTGGAAGGTCCCTCAAGATGGGAATCGTCCACTGTGTGTTCATGGTTTTCGAACGCAGAATGTTTATTTACTTTGTGGTCCTTCTTTCCCTTTAGCATTGCCTGACACTCAATTACAACAGAACGAAGAGAAAAGTTCTGGTTCTTTATCTGGCAGTCAGTTAATTTTTGGGATCCATGGCTAGAGCTCCTGAGACAAATCCTCTCGCATCTCTTTTCACTATCCAAGTCCCGTGGTCTTTCAGAGACACCTGGCTTTGTGGCATTTGTCCCAAGCTTGAAGTAGTATTTGGTGCTCACTGAGAGGCCCTGGCGGAGTAAAGCTCTTTGAGAGTGATTGTAGGACTCATTGCAAGATTCTGCCTGTGATGGAGCATCATTCTTCACCATTTTATGATCCATTTTTTTGAAGAATGAAAGATTTCAATATTGAAAACTCAGAGAGCTATCCAAAACACCAATCACATTTACTGTTTTCGTCACACCACAATTCTAGTTTGTCCTGCAAAGCAGTAATACTGTATTGGAATTACTGACTACTATGATGTTATAGAGCTGCTGCTCAGTGTTTGACCACTGCTAATGGACAGACAATCCCAACACAAGAAATAAATAACCAAATACTCAATAAACTCTTCATTCTACGATATATTTTAATGACTTTTTGCAGTGTATTATGAGTCTTATAACCAATGTATGGAACCTCAGAAAGGTATGTATCGTAACTCAGAAAGTGCTAATGTTCCCAAAAACATTGGAAAAGTAAAGAGGGATGATAGTAGAAACATTAAGAAACAGATTCGAGCAAGATCCTGACATCTACTCGAGCCATAGAGTGAGAGGGAAGGATATTTCCACCCGTTACTACAGCACTGTATGTCCCAAGTGAAGATGTTGAGGCAGTTATCTGGAAAAACATGAACAAGTAGGTGACCCTCACCTTGTTTTAGCTCTGGATGTAGGCTGTTAAAAGCATAGCACTCTTGGTGAGGGGAATGCAGTAGAGTAAATGTTTGTTTTCTTTAAGTATGGGTTAGACAACAGGATAAATGTTTTAGAGTAAGTCTGAAAGGGTAGGTGAGACCTTTTTCCATTTTATACAGTCCACGAGGAGCTTCTCAAACGTCCTAAGATCAGCACTACATATTCGTATATAAGCACACTTCTTTTATCACACAGACATAAACATGAGGATGGAGAGAGGCTTTTACTTTACGTGATGCATTTACAAACCATGCTGTCACTTCCATGCTTTAATACAAACACATGAACACTGCACAGAGACCCTCCGTACTTCAGATATTATCATCTTCACTTGAAGGACCATGCAAGTTGTGCTTTTTTCCAGGTTTGCAGGTCAGCTCCAAAAAGGTATTGTGTGGATGCCTTGAGCTTCTTTTAACACAAATCATATACACACACACATACACTTATTAATACTTCTCTGTGATTAATATTTAGAAAGCAACTCTAAGACAATACAATTTTCAAGGAAACAGAGTTTTATCCTGCACCACAAAATGTCACTCTGGTACTGTATATTTGCTGGAGTCCATTACATTTTTTTTTTTTTACTAATGTAGTTAATGTTAACAAATGGAACCTTACTGTAAAGTGTTTCCATGTTTTACAAGAAAATACTATTTAAAGTGCCTCTATTATGGATTTTTGAAAATTACCTTTCATGCATTGTGTAACACAGCTCTAAGTGAATGAAAACATCCTGCAAAGTTTTAAAACTGAAAGTGCACCGTGTATAAAGTTATTGTCTCTCAAAAGAAAGAGTCGACTCTGAATCATTGAAACGAGTCGTTTTTAAAACGAATCCCAAGCCGTTTCATGTTGACGTCAACATGAAACATTAGCATATTGCCCGCCCACTTGTTGTGCGCGCAGACCTGGGAAAACTTGACCATCAGCAAAGACTATAGAAATACATAATAATCCTTATAATAATAATCCTTGAAAGGGACTTTGCCATCAGTCGATTTTCGCGTTGGTCTGAATGAAAATGCAAATTTATTCTTTGCCACTAGGTGCCACTTTTGGAGCGGTAAAAATGGTGGTTTCCCCGGTAACGCTGTACACAAAGCAGCACTGCTCTCTCAAATGCTGCTTTATCAGACATTACAGGCATGATGAAATGAAAATGAGACCAATCAGACCAATCACCGCAGATTAACGTCACGCAAAGGAGGGGTTTGGAAAAATGAATCGTTGAGCGAATCGTTTGGGAGTCGTTGAGCAGGTAATGTAAAAATAAATGCTTATTATAATACAATGAAAGTGTTTTTTGACCTTCCATGCATGTCAACCTGTTGTTGGGGACTCCCAAAACCAAAATATGAACCTTTCATAATAGGGGCACTTTATAGTTTTCTGTTTTAAAATTTCACATTGTAAAACATACTCCTATAATATCTGTTTTCTTTACAATTTTTAAAATATATATGTATTACAGTATATTAGTTATTTGAAGGCCCCTTCCAATACAGCATTTGCATTTTAAAAACCTAACTTGACTGGCAGTTTCAATAGGCCTACATTTTTATTTATTTCAGAAATAATCAGTCACATACTTTTTTTGCACATATGCATAGTTCTGGCATTAAAAATGTATATAGGTGGAAGAAAATAAAGACAAATGTGCAAGAAAAAAAAATTGATCTAGGCACATTTGTCATACGTTTTTCTTGCACATATTTATATTGATTCCTTGCTTCTTCTTTTTTTCGGTACATTAATTTTTTTATCCTGCATCCCAAAATGTCACTCTGGTGTAGCAAATTAGCTCAAAAAGGGAATTGTATATAAATAATTACAATTAATTATGATTAATTACAATTATTTATATCGGCTGACAGTAATAACTGTCGCAGAGTTAAATTGCCATCAGCTGATCTGTTCGTTCAGCGAACATTCAGTGTAAATTCATATCAACTCTAAGAAAGGATATTTCCGTGGCCACAGAAAATATCTTCCTATTAATGCATTAGAGCATGGAGCAAGGGTCAAAATCGTAAAGGGACCTTAATATGCAAGGCAGAATCAGAAACTCATGTAATTTGTGCACAAGAGTTTTATAAACTAAACACTAACGCAAACTAGTCTAACAAACAAACAAACAAACAAACAATCGCTCATACATGGGGAAAGGGCTAATGAGAGTTGATGGATGAAACCATCAGGAAAACCAGAGAATGCAGTTATGGAAAAAGTCATTTAACCACCTGAGTAAAACCATCAGCGCCGTTTATAACGGGGTCTATAACTTGTACTAATAACCTCTGTTTCGTTTAGTTAAATGTACTATACTTGCACTTCCTTTTGTCGTGATGGAATGTGGTCTCGGATGAAAAGTCTTGATGGTTTCAAGGTTTTTGGACTCGCGATCACGTTCTTCCGGGTTGAAGAGTGATGACTTCCAAAGATGTTCTGAGGTAGAAATGTTCTTCCAGGTAGGGAGTGGAAAAAGAGTTAAGAAAGAGATCTGCTGAGGTCCGAGGAGCTTTGATTGAATGGAAGGACAAGGCCATAAGCCTGGCACAATAACTTAAGGGTCCAGAAGAGTTCCAGCTCACATCCTCCTCATCCTCTTAGGGTCTAACAGATCCGCAGACTGGGTCTTTGTGGTCAAGAGTCATCTCCCAGACTCTATGTTGGGCCGACCAGGCGCGCCCACACCGGTTTGGGCTCTCCGTCAGAAGATAGCAGAAGAGGTTTTTGCAGAAGAGGTTTTTTTAGAAGAGAGGCCAGACCTGTGAGTGAGACCTTTATCTGGTATAGAGGTCACACCTCTGGGGAGTCAAAGAGCCAATGGTCTCCATTCTCTTTGGAGGGAAGATTTTACGACTCTTTGTCTCTGAGCATGGCAATTTGCATGGGGTTGGATTTAATAGTCGATGTACAACTATTAAAGATTCTTAGAACACTAATATGTTGCATAGGTATCAACATGTAATTTACAATGTCATTTAGATCAAACATGATATAAGTGAGGTAATATTAACTAGTGATCTATCATAAGCATGCATAAAACAGGATACAGTACAAAAAGACAATATACACGAACAGTAACAATATACACAATGAACTGGGGATATGTGTGTTCATTCAAAGAAAGGTTTTTCAATGAATTAGAGAAGAGTCCATTTTTATGTGTGTTACATGTCTTTCCTATGGAAAGTGTAGTGAGAGAGCTCTCTACATGCCGTTAGGTCATAAAGCTTATCTGGCCTGTGCAAAAGTCTCCTGGTTGCCATGGTAGCCAGGGGCCTGGACTTCGTTCACAGACATACAGGCACCCAGAATGTGTGTTGGGTGAGGGGTCTGTGATTATTAGTTAATCTAATAACTAATTTGATTTGTTAAATCTGATGAACAAATGTGTGTCTGATTGGTCCAAATGCTACACTGGTGCTGTATATTTGCTGGAATCCATTACTTTACCAATAGCTAAATTTTTAATGTCATTTTTTATTTTTTTCTCTATGTATTCAGTTCCTGGAGCCATAAAAATTGGATGCAGAACTGCAGTTTTAAACTGAATTCAGTAAATATTCAAATGATAGAATTTAAATTAATAGAAATGACATAAGTATCATTTTAACTAAAAAAGGCATGTTTGTCAGGACAGACTTTAAAGGTTAGTGAGATAAAGTTTTGTTTGAAAATTTTATAAGCCTGACAGAAAGATAAAGAGACAAATAAATACATTTGAATGTACTGCAATTTATGCATATTTCATCATATTAAACCAGCATGGAAGAACAATGCATGATATATAAAATACATGATAATATCTAAAAAAGTCCTGAGGCTTTGATGGAAACCTCCAAACTGTGTCGAGAATGTCACCAAATCAACGTTTCAAAAATCATTACATTTCCCTTATGTGACCACTCCGGTTAGGAGCGTCATTCACCGAAGGCCTGTATTAAGCCGTGCACTTCCTCTGGTTAAGAAGCTGTGGTTTATCCGTTTGTGGAAGCTCCAATGACAAGCTTCGGATGACCTCCAGTGTTCCCTAATTACATTAGCTTGCTCCCTGAAGCGTTCCCACAGTGTCGTCTCAGTCCAGCTCTTAGCTAAAGATGCTTGTCAGTGCTTGTGTATTGCCATCTTCACACATGGCTAGACAAGATACTTTGTTTATTGTACAAGGTTGTGTTTGTTCAGGGCTTAGCTAGCTAGCGGATGGCAGGAGGTAATGCCATGCCATGCTGCGGCATGCTAATTACTGCTAAACACGGTAAACCCAACACCCTGGACAGAGGACGCGTCACAGCATGGCACTAAGCCTAAACCCTTTGCTTCTCTGTATCTCTCCCTCTGCTTGTCTTCTCTTCTCTATTCACTCGGCACAAGCTCGCCGGGGATTTCACACTTTATCACCTCGTCTAACGCACCGCAGAGCACTGGAAATTGCCATCTGTAGTTGAGTGATCCCGTAGTAATGAGATTTGAGGTACATCAAAGTACTGTGCCTTTGAGGGAGCAAAATAGATCAGAAAAATAGGACTGAAATGCTAATTCTTTCACGAAGATGACCATAAGTTTTCTACCTCGAGAACACAATATGAAAGCGGTGAATGAGTTGAAGACAGACAGAGAAGCTCGTAAGTAGCATCTTTCGTGAATGAGCCTTTAAGAACATCAGTTTGCTCATTGAATTCTGATATAGAAACAGAGAGAGGGGAAGGAGGGGGAGAAAGAGATGTGCAGCAAACTGAGTTGTTGTGAAATGGGTAGAAAAATGGGTCAGAAGCAAAGCTGTGAAATATCGCTTGGAGGAAATGAGCGATTGAGACACTGTACTTGAAACCAGTCACTTGCCTCATTCTGAAACATATACACACACGTGTAGCGCCCACCATGTTTACATATGTTTTCAGATCAAAGCAACGTCTTTATGTTTCCATATGGATATGGCAGCTGTGTGATATGATTAGAAATTGAGGAAGGAACATGATTAAAAAGCCAGCCAGTGATTTATTTATAGTTATGATGACTTGGTCAGAATGCAAATCAGGTAGACAACAGTACAGAATATCACATTTGTTTTAATACAGAGCTATTTTGGAATGTAAATACATTATGTAGTGAATGTGTGTAGGTCTCACTTTTGAAATGCAAATGAAACAGCTTTATTTACAAGTGGCTCTGAGAGGGCGTTTGAAGACGTTTGCTCACAACCAGTCTAGAATGATTTCAGTGTCCATGGCTGGATGAATATATCTAAGTGAGTACGTACAACCAGTCATTGCTGCAAATAGAACCCCAAGAAGTAACTGTCTGTAATGCCTGTGCAAAAACATATCACATTACAGACATATGTTGTTCTTTTGCTGAAGTTTTTCACAAGTTTCACAAGTTTGTGGCTGGTGATACTTAGGTCTCTTAGGCTCACCAATGCTGCAATTATTTAATCAAAATTACATTTAAACAGATATTTTATGAAATACTATTGTAATTTATTTGATTTTAATATATTTTAAAATTCAGCAAAGCTGAATTTTGAGCAGCCATTACTCCAGTCTTCAGTGTCACATGATTCTTCAGAAATCATTGTAATATACTGGTTTGATGCTCAAGAAACATTTCTGATCATATCAATGTTGAAAACAGTTGTGGTGTTTAATATATTCTGTGGAAAGTGTGAATTTCATGTTTCTTTGATAATTAGAAATTTCAAAAAGAACAACATTTGTTTAAAACAGAAATATTTTGTAACATTGAAAATGTCTTTATCATCACTTAACTAATGGTGCATTTTATATCAATAATACGTCCTTGCTTGAATAAAAAAAGTGTAATTTCTTTTGAATAATAATAATAATAAAAACATATCTACCGCTGACATAAATTACACAGTATTGTGATTACATTTAGCAGCTTACAGAGAGTATACTTATAATGAGTATACATTAATCGGGTAATGGTATGCTAAGCTAGCACGCTAATAGGATTGTGGTATGCTAACTAGTTAGCCTGAATGCAAACAAAGAATGAGAAAATTTATGTTTACCCTAATAGCTTTTGGTCATGTAATATGTGTGACATGATTTAAGTTACAATAATTGTCATGTTTACATAATTAAAATAACATACGTTGTAAACCTGTGTTTTAATAGCCTCAGGTAGACTGAGTACAGTAGAGATACTTTCTGCTTTTTTCATCACTACACAAAAACTAGATGCTGAAATGAAGTGATTTTTCACATGATATTTATTTTGCTTGTGTACTAAAATATAAATTGATAATAGCCATAAGCAGTTTATATTTTCCACTATTAGCTCATAAACATGAGGTTCATTTTTGTCTCAACTGTACCCATATGGTGTACAGTTGAAACAGTAGCATGGTACAGTTGAGACACCCATTCTTAATGCTCTAAAGCTGGCTAACCATTTATTGCAAATGTAATAAATTACAAATTTACAGTTTTAAATAATTACTGTTTAAAAATAAATTTATTTATTTGCTTTATTTAATTCAGATTCAGTTAAACAAAATAGTAACAAATATTTAACACTAGAAAATATATGGTAAACAGTACAAATGTAAACATAACAGTAAAAATAACAATATACATACCTGTATATTCTATAACCCTACCCCTAAACCTACACGTCACTCATTTTTACATTTTCAATCATTCTGTATGATTTTTACACTGTAAAAAAAAAAAATTGTTGTTTCAACTTAGTGTTCGTGCTGCCTTAAAATGTTAAGTTTTGTGAACTTAAATTGTGAAGTGGTCTTAACTGAGGATAAAGTTGACGAATTAAAACAAGTGCAATAAACAATTTAAGTTTATTGAACTTAAATTGTGAAGTTGTCTTAACTGAGGATAAAGTTGACATGAATTAAAACAAGTGCAATAAACAATTTAAGTTTATTGAACTTAAATTGTGAAGTTGTCTTAACTGAGGATAAAGTTGACATGAATTAAAACAAGTGCAATAAACAATTTAAGTTTATTGAACTTAAATTGTGAAGTTGTCTTCATTGAGGATAAAGTTGACGAATTAAAACAAGTGCAATAAACAATTTAAGTTTATTGAACTTAAATTGTGAAGTTGTCTTAATTGAGGATAAAGCTGACATGAATTAAAACAAGTGTAATAAACAATTTAAGTTCAGTGAACTTAAATTGTGAAGTTGTCTTAACTAAGAATAAAGTCGACAGGACTTTATAAAACAAGTGCAATGAACATAAGTTTAATCATTTGAATTTTATTTTTACACTAAAACAAGTTCAATTCATTTACAATGATACTGTATGAAGCATACAGTGATGTACTGCATAAACGATAATACTAAATAAAATACAGATTAATGTACTGCATGAACAACAATACTGTATGAAGCATATCCAAACCTGACAGAAACGACTTCATGAGGTCCTTAAAAGTTAGGCGAGTGAACTCTGCTTCAATCTGTTAGACATAAAGACATGTAATTTACTTTGCATTTCATAAATTAAACAAAATATGTATGTGCTAATAGGGCTGTGCGATTTTGGGAAAATATCAAATTGCAATTTTTTTTTTTTTTTTTACAGATATTGCGATTTGATTTGCGATTTTAAATTTGCAAAGTCAAGCTTCAGCTCAATATTGTCAATAATGTGCAGCACAGTATGAATATCGTTACCCTGTTGAAAAAAAAAAACAATAGAAACCATTAACAGAAATTCTTACAGTTTCCATTAAGCCATTACAAAATTCCTTTTTGTTTTGGGCATTATTCCAGTAGGAATTACTGTTGTTCTACTGGTTGCCATCTGCCATATTACATTCCACCAACAGAATCCATCAAATACCAGTAGACACCATTATAGTTTACATTAAAACCAATACAATTCCCATTAAATTTTCTATTGTGTTTTGGGAGGGGAACTATGTTTTTTTTTTTTTTCAGCAGGGAAGAATATAATGGCATAACTACTTTTACAGAATTTACTTAATTACTGAATTTCACAGGAAATTTGTTTATTTTTTATTTTTTATATTTCTGTAGTCGATTATTAAAGTATTACATATGTTACATAGGCTGATTTATTTATAATTTGTCAGATTTATATTGATTTTTAAGTATTTGGGATTTTAAGAACAAGTGGAAAATGTGCTGAATGTTTCATTTCATCCAAGTGAAATTAGCAAGCAGTTAGACTGAATTTACATTCGTTTTAAACGCGGAGCCAGGCGTGAGCTGACACAGGTTGTGCGAGTGCGTCAAGCCTCATCCATATTGCCAGATGCGCTTGTAAAGATTGCGGTGCGGAGTATAAACTGCACACTGGTGGTGGTTGAGGAGAGACCCCCCACATGATTGTAAAGCGCTTTGGGTGTACAGCAATACACATAAAAGCGCTATATAAATGCATCATTCATTCATTCATTCATTCATTCATAAACGAGCATTACGAAACAGGCTGCGTGAGTGCGGCAAGTGTGAACGGCTCGTCTGTGATGCGGGATTCGCGCCGCGTGGGGCAGAGAGGAGCGAGTATGAGAAGCATTAGGCTGTGTGTGCGGTTAGAAAATCGCAACGTCTCAAATCGCGATTTCGATTAATCGCACAGCCCTATGCGCTAACATAAATGGATAGCAATGGCATTGAATAATTGCATTTATATAATAAACAACAATATAAAGCACTTAAAAGTGGAGGCAGGGACTCATTTGTAAATGTGAAAAATGTATGGATTGAATAACAACAATAATTATGCAGTATTTTAGCATTAGAAATACTACTGTGACCAAAGAGCTACAAACTACAAACCTCACCTATCCATTTAACTGGAGCCTCTTAGTCTGGACACAGAAACAGGAAGCTCTGAGGTGTAATTCTACAAATAACAAAATAAAAAAGAATTAGAGGACTTGCATGTTAATAAAAAAATAGCTTTGATCACAGGAATAAATTACATTTTAAAATATATTCAAATAGAAAGCAGTTATTTTAAATAGGCTAGTTAAAATATTTCACATAATATGTCTAATACACTCATATACTTAAGATCGTATATTCACGCAGCATTACAATGGCTTCCGGTGAGAAACTTCAATAACTAACGTTACTTCAGAAAACTGAAAGAAGCTAGAGTTTGTAGCTTCAGAACTTAAGTCAGCAAAATCAAATGCACGCGCTCCAAACGAACTCTGAGGGGCCTGCTCATGTGTTTTGCTTATATAACATGAAGAAAAGGGACAGTTCGAGTAGTTACCTTGTTTTTTCCTCATTTTTCATCGATGTATAATGTATACGACGGACGTCTTTTAGGGATTATAAAACGCTGTGAAGTTTTAAGAAGCTCTTTTTATTATTTTTTAAATTCCCGCCGTTGTGCTCCATGTAGCGCTCTGTTTGAACAGTCTCTAACGCAGCACTGGGCTCAAGTAATACATATCAAACTGTATTTTTATCGTTCTCCAGATAGGTTCAGCTCAGTACCGCATGGGAGAATATAATATGTATGTGGAAAATATTGTGGAACGGCGTGTATTTTGAGGCTTCATAGTGCCGCGAAACTAACACTGGCATACATATAACTACAAAAAACGGCGCTTTAAACCATACTTGTACTCTTATTAGACAACATACGTAATTATACACATATTAAACCAGTAAATACAAAAATTTACTAACCAAATTTGTTGATTGAGAAAGTTTCCAAACTTTGTGGAAAAGCTCACCAAAATGACTACTAACGTGTTTTGTCTGCAACAGTCTTCACAAGATCTCGCGATAAGTGACATTGAAAACGTGACATCGTTATTGAATTGATTCAACACATTTTTTTTTAGTGGAGAGGACAAAGAGTCTTGTTCAGTCAACTTACAAACTAGTTGAGACAGTGAAAACTTAAAATGTTAAGTTGAATGAGCAAATTCAGAAGCTGCAAGTTGTCAACTTAAAAAAAATTAATTGAAACAATTAAAATGCGAGATCATTTTTTTACGGTGTAAGCTTGTTTCATCATGGGGTCCTAAAAATATTCCCATAAGGTTAGAATTTACTGGTATTACTATACTTGTGGGGAGATTTGGTCCCCGTAATGTAGGTAATACAAGTACACAAACACACACAGCCTCTGTATGCATTTTATTTTCTATGATTGAACTGTTACTGTATACAGTACATAGCAACCTAAAGGGTGTCTCAACTGTACCCACTTTACCACCTTGTATATTTCTTAAAATGCTGTAATCCTTTTAACATTCATGTTAGAAAATATGTCCATTAATAATAGACAGTTGAAATATCACAAATATCATTTTTTTAACAGAATTTGTGTAGCATATGTGTGACTTTTATGCTATTATCATAACACTGTACAACTAAACAGCATGTGAAGCAATAGGACACCAATCCGGGTAGAGTTGATACACTGTGTCTCAACCGTACCCCACTGACATGCTCGCACGTTTCTCTAGATTATGAAAAGACCTTGCATGGCACAATGTCATAAAATATGTCTATTTTTAGAGCACAGAGTAACGTTTGCAATGATATGTTAAGTTTAACAATCATAAAAGAACAATAAGCTATTCATTGTGGAAGGGACATGGTGAAATGAAAATCTCACCTTGGAAAAAAAATCTTTTGCCGATATCTTCAGAGTGGAAAGATGCACACATTTCAAATTTCCCACGATCAAAGAGAACACTACTACACATGTTTGAAGCAAAAATCACGGCTCTGGGTTCTTGTGTATGCAAGTTATTTAAGGTGTTTCAACTGTACACGTCTCAAATGTACTCAGTCTACCCTACTTCTAATCAGGCGCTAAATGTAGTTCCGATTAAAAGTTCTGTTTTGTCACATGCATACACCAAGTAAAAAAAGGATGTTACATACTAATGCAAGATTGTTTTTTATTATTATGTGAGAAGAAAAAAGACTAAGAAGAAAGTTTTGTTGCCTGTCAATCATATACAAATAATCACAGAACAACACATTTGACCAATAATAATCGCTTTCTTCAGAGGACTGTGTAATGTAATTAATATTTAAATATTTCACTTATTGCACAATAAAAAAAATGAATATATCACTTACATCATTGAGGCATATAAGAAGCCAATAGTACTTAGTAGCATACATAACAGAAAATGTACTAACTCTGATATGTATGTAATGTATTCAGAGCAGTACTTCATACCCTGATCTATGAGCTGGA
The DNA here is from genome assembly GCA_039654775.1 of Spinibarbus caldwelli. Classification (NCBI taxonomy): domain Eukaryota; kingdom Metazoa; phylum Chordata; class Actinopteri; order Cypriniformes; family Cyprinidae; genus Spinibarbus; species Spinibarbus caldwelli. Next base: position 16,004,812 of record CM077257.1, read on the forward strand.
AAGTATGTGTAATGGAGCACTCTGTTATCTGGACCTGTGGATTGATTTGTTTTAGGAGAATGGAGAGACATCCAGCTGGAGAAGAGCCAGTGTGTACTGCTGAGGACTGACGTCTCAGATGTCACTGCAGGGCCGTTACCCCTCCCGGACGCCCCTCGACCGCCTGCCATCACACAGCCGATTCAATCCCAGGGCTCAATGTATGTTGGAGGGATAACTGGGATAACCTCCAAATGACAACCTACTGTGAGAAAAGCATGGCTCTGTTTCAATTTCCAGAGAAGCCCAGAGCATATAATGAGATGAGCACTGAATGAGCCTTTGAGGAAAATGCTATTGATGCATTATGGTAATGCATTTTTCTTCTGGTCTTCTCAATTTGTTTTTAAAGAGAAGTTCAAAGACTCTTGCAGTAAAGGACAGTGCTAGTCTTTGCAGATTTAGAGGGGAAAATGAGCCACATAAAGAGTTTGAAAAAAAAAAAAAATGCTTCATGACCTTGTCTGAGACATCACTTTCCACATACAGTATATAGTGAACCCCAAAGCATTTTTGAACATTTAATGAATATCTTTGCTTTAGATACCAAATATGTGCAATTTATATGAAAGAAAAACAGGACAAACACTTTTTTCAATTAAAACATTTCAGAAAATAAATAAGTAAATATATAAGTGGAGAATAGAATGTCAATGCTATTGAAAAACCACATTTGGGTAGAAGTTCTTCAGTATACTAATGTATAGTTTTGTGACATTTTTATTAATAAACAAAATTCAACAAGATACCAGAACTAAAGAACATGAGCATAATGGTTTTGTGAGTCACTTGAAAGTTTGAATAAGAATCCAGGTAACCTTGTTTGGAATAGAGTGTTTGATTTTGTCTTAAAATATTTAGGTTTGTACAATTAAATCTGAATATTTTATATTACATTTATAGTTGTGCTATAATGTGCTATGAATTTCAGGAAATGTGTTTTAGGAACTTTATTATCCTAAAGTATAGTCTTACTTAAAGCCATTACCTCCTGAGCATCTCCAAACACAGGTCTGGTTTCTTAGTGCATATTAAGGACATCTGTAGGCGTCTGGCCTTTCTGCCAAGACCTCACAGCACTTACAGTACAGGAAGTTCCTTATAGAGGATAAATAATGGGTCTTATTCACTAACAGTGTGTACATGCATTTGTGAGTAAAACCTGTGTGCGAACATTTTTACACAGAAATAATAATTCATAAATAAGGTCAAATGTTTGCCCTATACAGTGTACTGTATATTTAAAGCACAAATTTCTAAGGTCTCTAAATGATCAACATCATAAAACCATTGCTGAAAAATCTATTTTATCTATTATCTGCTACATGCCTTCTGTCAACTGATTAATAGTCTATACTTTTTTTTGTTTTATTTATTAATATATATATTTTTTTTAAGTAAAATGCCTTAAAAGGTCAACCTTTAGGACATAGTATACATGTCTTTTTGATTTAAAATGTCTACTGATTTTTATAAAGTAAACGTGAATAAATTTGATATTTTCAAGCAAAATTTCAAGATGGCCAGAATGTCAGCAACTGCAACAAATTGCATATTTATGTTCAGTTAGAGTCATATTTTGTTTCCGCTTTTCAGCCTCTGAAAAAAAAAGAACCCTGCAGTGTTTTTCCTCAAGTACGAGCTCCTTAACATACTATATTAGCCACATATGATAAAAAAAAACAAACAACAAAAAAAAAACCTTCCATGCAGCTTTTATTTTACATATTGTCTAAAGGTTCAATAAACTTCATTAACAATCTGACTATTATTTAATTTGTCATCATTTACTCAGCTATAAATTGTTCCAAACCTGTATGAGTTTCTGGTAACACTTTATTTTAAGGACACACTATTTACTAGTTGCATGCATATTACTAGCATATTGACTGTTTATTAGTACTTATAAAGTACATATTAATACCATATTCTGCATGCCCATATTTTGAATCCCTTAATCCATACCTAAGCTTTACAATTACTTTAGTAATTATTAATAATCCCCAAATTGGGGGATTATTGAGTCATAGTCTGTAACGGAGTTCACTGACATGAGTTAAAATAGAATCCATGTGCAGTTTAATGATATCCAAAAATGAGCAAATTCATAATAAACAAAGGCATGGCTTGGCATGGCATGGCGAAGAGACAATGGCAACATGAGGTCTATAAATACCAAACAATACAGGTCACACAAACCGACCAATGGGGAACAAGACACATGACTACAACAACCAATCAAAACATGACACATACTACACTAGGCAGGATGACATGAGAATCAGGGGAATAGACCCTTTTCATGTTAGTAAACATTGTGACGTTTTTCTGTGGGCGGAGCTTGGGTGGTGGCAGAAAGATTCCTCTGACCGCTTCACTAACGCTAGCTATGAAGTCTGTTAGCTTGTTTTTTTTTTAATAATAACTGGAGAAATTCCGATTTTACCTGCATATGTAAGGTCACTCATTGTTCAGGACCGCGTTATTTGAAAAGGTTAACTTTTAACGAAACCAGATTGGCCGACCTGTACTCACTCAAAGGATGGACGATCTGACAGGATTAACGTTACCTTCGGTTGAGTGACTCACATTTAACGTGTAACGTTATAGTAAAGACAAACTCACCGTGTATCTAGTCATGAAGATGTAATATATTTCAATTTCAGCAGGCAACTATTTTTACAGCTACATTATTATTCCAGCCGCAGTTACTCATAACAATGTATATACAATTACACATGATTAAGCGTATAAATCGTCAGTTTGTTGTTTTACACACATGCACACAGACATTATTTCATACACGACATAGTACTGAGATCCATAAGAAATCTTTAGACGCGCCTATAACAACAAAAGACAATACTTTATTGAACCTTTTCTGATAAGAAGTGTGTGCTGCCTGCAAACGCCAGCATTTTTGACGATCGTTTCTGTCCAGTCCGCTCGTTTTATCTCGTTTATGCGTTAAAATTTCATTTTCAATATTTCAAAATTCTGACTTTATTCTCGCAATTCTGAGATTATAGATCACAATTCTGATAAGAAAAATCAGCTGGTCATTCTCTCTTTTGATCGAGTTATATCCCACACATCTGGCATTTTTCCCCTCAGAATGGACAAACTCGCTATTGTTGGGTTAAATCGAGTTATAAAGTCCGAAATATGAAATATAAAGTTGCATTTGCGAGAAAAAAAAAAGTCTCAAAAAAGAATTGTGAGACAAAATAGATAACGTTAAATGTAAAATGTTATAGGTTTAAATAGTATTTCATGTTGTAACTGTAGGGCAGATATAATATATTCCCTATGAACTGCATATGTGAATATTATGTAGACCAATTGTTTAAATCAAATTTATGCTTTAAAAGTAATCATAGCAGGTTTCATTCATTAGTCTGTCCATTTAAACGTCTGCGTTTAGCTTCAAATGGCGTTTTTTGACTACAGTATTCTATAAAAATTATTTACATTCCGATTCTGACATCCAAAGGCACAACAGTACATTTTATCTCTTATTCTGTGGATTTTTCCCGTTTCACTCCACTTGTTACGGTGTGTTTCTGCCACCACAATGCGCGCGCAGCTGCGAGTGACGTAACTGTGACGTCTACACGAAATTGGTCTATTACAGACAAACCAGGAAACAGGACTAAACTACAAAATTAGACATGAAACTTCAACTAGAAACAAAACCCAAGAATAGTTAGTAGTTAGTTAATAGTGAGAATTAGCCATCAAACTTAAAGTGTGACCAAGTTCCTTTTCTGTTGAACACAAAAAAAGATATTTTGAAGAATGTTGGTAACTGAACAGTTGAAAGCCGTTGACTTCCATAGTATTTTTTTTTTTTTTTTTTCCATTGTATGGAAAGTCAGTGGTTACTGTCTACTGTTTGGTTACTAACATTCCAATTAGCAATGTTTGTATAAATGAGTCATTCAGGAATACTGTGTATTGATCAGAAACTTGCAACAGTTTGTTCTGCAGTAGTTTTGTTTGATACCATTTTCATTGGTGGGCAACAATAGACAAAGTGACAATACTGGGTGTGGAATTTAAGTTACTCAATATATTGTTGTTTATTGGTGTAAAGTGGGGTTTTGGGTTTTGTTTTATGTTCATGTTTTCATGTCTTTTATTTTGGAGTTTAGTCATGGTCCCTGTTTGTGTCATGCTTCCCTTGCCCTCATGTATTCATGCTATTGGTTCTCTTGTTCATTGTGTCATGTTCTGATTGGTAGTCTTAGTCATGTGTCCTGTCTCTCATTGGTTGGTTCTTGCTATGTGACCTGTATTGTTTGTTATAAGTAGCCATCATGTAGCCATTGTTCCTTGTCATGTATTGCTGTTGTAACCTGCTTGTTGGTGAGTCTAGTTTGTTCAAGCCAAGTCAAGTTTATTCAAGTCTGTTCATGCCACGTCAAGTCTGTCTCTGGTCAAGTCTGTTTCAAGTCAAGTGTGTTTCAAGTTAAGTCTTTGTCTGTTTGGATTATGTTTGTATTTTGGATCACTTTGTAAATAAAACTGCACCTGGGTTCTCACTACGCTCACCTCCAGTGGACTGATCATTACAACTGGACAGTTGTACAAAAGCAAGTTGACATTCACAATCGTCTACAGTCATATCGGCTCGTGCCATATTACTGAATGCACAAACAACAAAAATGATACAGTACGTCATATCTCAGTCCCTTTACTTTAGTGTTTTTGTTTCTTTTTTGCAGGGAGACCTATTTTCTTTCCTCTCCTATTGTCCTCTGCTCTCTTCACTCGCTTGTTTCATTGATGGATCGGCTTGGAATGACTAAAAGTAAATCAATCTGGGCCTTTATAAAATTTGGAGTGCTGCCCAGTAAGGACATTTAAATGTTTTACAAGGCCATGTAAGAGCTAACAGCAACATGTCCTCTCATGGACCTTTTTCAATCTTTCCTGGGCTAGTGCTATAACTATGCCTCATGGGTATTTATAGACCTTGTGCCACATGGGGGTATATTTAGTGTCCTTTGCAACAGTGTTGAGTATATCCAAATCCTCTTCGAGGTGCACTAGCTTGTTACATTTTAATGTGGTTTTCTAGCTGCAGCTCCAGGAGCACTGATCTTAGTTCATGTCTAGCCAATGTTATGTGACAGTTTGTGCACACAGAATAAATTATTCGGGGACGGAATGCAAGTAAATTAGTTAGGGTGTTTGAGAGCGGCAGGTACAGCTATAGTACATCTGCACTTGTAAGGCCTGCATTTTTCCTTTGCATGCATGTGCAAACGTGTGCACCCAGATAAATGTGCACAGACGCACAATCATTCTCAGATAAGAACGAGAGCATGAACATGCTGATAACATGGATAGATAATGCTGGTTAACAAAACCACGGGCTTTAACTGTATGAATCAACAGGGGAACTGGCCTTAAGATAGATGCCTTTGTACTTATCTGCCTCTAAACACTAATTTTTTCTTGGTAGTTCAAAAAGATGAAGTTAGATTACCTTGCTTTTGTTCAGGGCAAATGTTTTTTTTCACATACTAAGCAAAACTGTGAAAGGCTAAACCCAATTCAACCTCAGACCCAGCACACAGACCGAGACTGGCCACATGATTACTCTGGATACCCACCGATGTGACATATGGATGTCCATAAACTGGCACTGAGAATAGATAGACTGAGAGCAACCACAAATCTGGAATGGGATTTTGGCCTCAGGGAGAAAATGTGTATTTTTAGCTGTGCACAGAAGAATGAAGGGGTACGTTTGAAGAAACACCCAGGCTGGATTAGGAGCTTGGCTGATAGTAGTTTTTACTTGTCATTACCCACATTTCCTATTACAGATCATTACTTCGCCAAAGTAAAATAAATAAATAAATAAATTAAAAAAGTTCAAAACAGGGTTTACTCCCAAAGGTTTCCATTTCTTAACATTGCTTAACTACATTAGTTACCATGAACTAACAATGAAAACTATTTCTAAAGCATATTTCAGTTAATGTTAATTTCAACATTAACAAATATTAAAATCAAAAGTTGTATAGGTTAATATTATTTAATGAACCTGAGCTAACACAACTATTAACCAACATTAACAAAGATGAATAAATACTGTAACAAATGTATTACTCATTGCTTAATGTTGGTCAATACATTAACTAATGGAAACTTATTAACTTAAGTGTTACCATGTTTACATTAAGTAATAATGTCATATTACAAAACATAAATGCAAAGTCCCAATTACAAGAAATCCGACTGTGAGATATTGTCATATTGTGAGATATTAATAAAATTTTCTAATAATTTTGGCCACATTCTGAAATATAGTCACATTGTGATTTGTGAGATATAAAGTTAAAATTATTAATGAAAGTTGTATTTAAAAGATAGCATCACTTTTGTGAAGTCACATTGTGAAAGTCAAAATTATTGTTACATTTTCAGATATGAAGTCACATTAAGATATAAAGTAAATACAAATGTATCTATTTTGGCAAGATAAATTCACAAAGTCAAAATTATAATGAAAGTTGTAATATTGTGAGAAGTAAAAATTGCTTTCTCATTCAATTTTAACATTATAAAATATTGCCTTATTGTGAGAAATAAAGGTAAATATGATTTTCTCATAGTTTTGACAAGGTATAGACTTACTCTCAGATACAAACTCACATTATGATGTGTAATGTGTCAGTCCTGTGTCTTGTGTTTTTCTCCCCATGCCCCAGTTCTCCCTAGTGTTTCCTTTTGCCCTTATTTGGTTATCTTCCTGTTCCTGTCCTCATTATAGTTCATTATGTTCATTTGGTTCCACCTGTGTTTGATTAATTATCTAGTTTACTCCCTAGTATTTAAACCCAGTGTTTCCCATTGTCTGGTATCCGATGTTAAATGCCTTCCAGTGCGCCTAAGTTTGTATGCTCTATGGTTTCTTTATTAAAGTCTGTTAATTCTTTGTTTACTCCTCGCTCCTCGCCTTTGAAGTGTGACATAATGTCACATCTGTGAGATACAAATAAATTAAATTATGAGAATTTACAAGATATAATCAAATTGTGCGATATAAAGTCACATTCAGACAAGACCCAATCTCACAATCGCAAAATAAAAATAACTAAAATAAAATCAAATATTCATAATTCATTTTGCCAGTCCTGACCATTGCACTAATTATCCTGTTCCCTTTTGTCATTTTGCCTGTTCAAAAATGTGACTGAAGTTGTGACTGTGTAATGAAAACTGTTGAAACTGTAGTATAGGATTGCCATTAAACATGGAAAATGTGCTTTTGCAGTTCTCCACATGCAGATTCCATGTAAGCTGATGACTACTAAACTACTGAAGCATTCATAGATGCTGTATGACTAATCAAAGCCAGTTTTCTTGCAGGAGAACATCATGCAACTGCCCAATGGACCAGTCAGCGTGGTAAAGGGCACACATTGTTTCATGCTGGAATGCATCGTTCACTCACATAAAACAGTATATGATGCATTTCACTGTCCTCATTGTTTTGTATGAATTCGGCCAGAGAGATTCTTTAGAAATGTCCTAAAAGACACTAGGACAGGAACTTTTGAATGAGCACAATCTAAGTCTTGATATTCATAGCTTATCTAAAAATATTTCAGCTTGACAGTTGTGTTATTCTTCTGCCAAAGAATTACTGAGGCTGCGAGCATTTTATGCCACAAGCTCCAGAAGAGGGCCACAAGCTCTGCTGTAATGTCACGCTCAGAATTTTATCGGGTCTTATGACTGCATGGCAAATTTGAATCTTCTCATAAAACACCCTCTGGTGGGATCAGGTGACCCGCTGTTATTGAATCTGAACAATATTAGACTTAATTAAGGTTCATCTCGTCTGATGAGTTCATGGATGTAATAAAATCAGCCTCCGGACTGTGAATCACATGTTTCAGGCCAAATCTGTGGCACTTTTATGGTCTTCAAGAGTCATAAAATTAGCATAGTTAAAAATTAATTTGACGCTCGCCGGCTGTTATCCCATTAGTGGAAATGAAGAATTGAATGAGATGTGTATTTGGGACAGTGTTCAGGAATGCAGGATCGCTAACAATGCAACTGAGGAGAGATTGAAATCAGATGAGCAGCACTTAGATTTAGTGAAGGGAGTCAATGCTATAAATTTAAACCTTGTTATTCATAATGTAGCTTGACAGTGTCACCACCTTGCACAGACACTCCATGGCACAAGCATTTGTTCACTAAAAAATGAGCAAACTCTGTCTTCATTTGCTTATGATGTTTCTGTAGGACTTCCTTTCCTTCACAGAATGCAAAAGGAGATGTTTTGAATAATGTACTGGTTGACTTTTATGGTCAAACACCGTAAAAAAGAATCATAAAAGTGTTTTTTATGACTCGTGCCAAATTCCAAGTCTTTTGAAGACATATGATAACTCTGCATGATTCCCTGATAATCTTCCTCTCCAGTAGAACAGCTGCAACCAGATTATTGAGTCAGTGAGTTGAAGAACTGAAGAACGAATCAGTCTGATTAATGAACAATTCTTTCAACTTGTTTTTTTTAATTGAATCACTAAAATGTATTTGTTGAAGAATTGATTCATTCATGAATCAGTTCATCATAAACTGCGCAAAACACATGGACCACTTTCAAGATGGTTTGTGCTTATGCTTGACAATCAAAAATTACTTATAATCATCATTACCTTAAATTATACAGATATAGAGTGGGGGAACTATGACGTCACTTTGTAGGCGGATCGGCTGTTAGCATGACACTGGTTCCCTCGACAAAAAGCCAGTAGGATTTTACCATAGGCTTTTGGATTATCTCAAAAAAAAAAAAAAAAAAAGCTTTGTGTTCAATCATAGTCCATGAAACTTACACGTATTGTCCATCAAGATAATCTTGACAACACGCTTCCGACAACTTTTTCAAACGTATTTTTTTAACTGTTCAGTGAAAAGGATTTACCTTGTATATGAATTTTAATCCACACTACATGAACCTTTTCATATGAACTGGAATAAATACAAAACTAGAGCCAAACTAAAACTGAAATGAGACATTAGTAATAAATAGTATAGTGAATAAATGCAATAATCATAACTACAGTACATGTAAAAGCATGTATTTCTGTAGCCTACAAAAAATCCTTTGAAATAAGGTGCATTAAAAGTCAATAAACCTTGATTAATATGAATATTTTAATTAAAAAGCTGTCTCCACGTACTATTCAATAAATTTCTAGTGCAGCAGAGTGAGTTTTTGGGTATGGTAAGATTAACCTTTTTTAATGAATGAAGTATCACATTTCAGCTATCGTTTTGTTAGGGTGGGTACATAAAATGTTATTTTATTCTTGCTTCATGAAAATCCTCAATCTATACGCTTTCTAACAGCTTCATGTGACCTTAAACATTTCATAACGTGGCTTTAAGCACTATGCATCAATAAAGTTTCACTTTCACCGTGACTAAGATGGTAAATGTGGGGTTTACATTGGATAATCATATGAGTTTACCTTATGGTGCGAACCCAGAATCTCTGCATCAGTAGGAAAGCGATAAAACGAGCATCTTTCATCCGAAGACTTGTTGCATTTCGGGGCAAAAAACAAAAAAACTAAAAAAAACATTGTCGAACAACAATATAAAATGCGGGAAACTATTAATTGGTTATTCTACAATTAATTGTACTATAAATTATGCTACAGTTGGAAAATACAGTAAATTGATAAACTGTTTTGTGTGATGATGTTTAATGTCTCCGACAGCGCCTGTAGTCCCATTTAGCATCTTGTTAGCAACCGTCTTTTTTAAGAAATGTAACAGTTTAAAAAAATCACTAGAGGGGTGTAATTGGAGTGTTTAATGTCATAGAATAAAACGTGAAAGTATTTTGAGCTTGTGTGAACCACGTACCTTATTTTAAAAAAAACCCTTGACTCTGGGATGATGGAACCGGAAGTGCTAAAATGCTAACTTTGTTAATTGAAATAAAGCTGAAATAAAATAAAATATAAATATTAGATAAACTAAATGAAATGATGCCTTGGCATTATACAGTATGAAATATGTTTAAGTTAGAGCACTAAAATGACTAACTGGAAACAAATAGAATCTAAAACTAAACTATAACTAAAACTCAAATAAAAATAAATAAAACTTAAATAGCAATATAAAAATGCTAATAAAACAAAAGCACAAACAAGACAAAGCACATAAAAAAATTACTAAAAATGTAACTAAAATTAAAATGAATACAGAAAATATAAAAGTAAAAGCTAATAAAAATAATAAAATCATAATGATTTGGAAAAACATGACGGTGAGTTAATGATGAAAATGGTCTTGTGGGACCTGCATCAAAAACGATTTTTTTTTTTTCCTGACAGCATTTAATAAACATGTTTGTCCTTTCGGAGAGAACTTCTCTATCACCCTGCTGAATAATAGATTCTTAATCTCACCCTCAGCCTCTTGATTTTCAGAGAACACTGTATTGTGGCTTATCCTCAACAGGACAATGCCATCATAGAACACTGAAAATAATTCTGAAAAAGATTCACAAAGCAAAAAAATGTGAATATATGCATTTTTTGACACCATTTGCCTAAGTGGAGTTTTTCAAAGGCCAAGTTCAGAGAACCCCAGGGTGGTTGTGGTGCTGTACTCGCACACTCAAAACATTAATTTCAATAACTTCAGATGTCTAGCGAAGATTAGATTTTAAAATAAAATGCTTTATTTGTTTACAGGATGTTAAAGTGTGATGGGTTTCATTAAATATGCTGAAGAATACAAATACTCCTGATACAAAAACAGAGAACTGTTTATTCTTTCCTACGTACAAATCTTATCCAATATTACATGAGAAATGTGAAATGTGGATCTATGCTGGACTGAACTGTTTCGTTTATTTTAAGTGATAAGATCAGCGGGGTGAGAGAACATCTTAACGTCTCATCAGGAATCGACCCACCAATAATATGATTGTAACAAATCTATTCCAGTTATCATCCAAGAAACATAAACATCTCATATCAAGGTTTTATTGTGATCTGATAAAGTCAAAGGCAACAAGCGGCACAGAATTCAGATTTATGTTTTTACATGATCAGAAGAGATTTTTTACATATATGCTTTTATCCTTTGTTTTTTGTTATCTAATGGAAGTAAAAACACTGCCGCAACTCTCTTTTTGACCTTGCAGCAATTTATTTCCACTGTCAGCTATTAAGATAAGGTATTAGAATATTAAAAAACCACTAAAGAAATCTAATGGGATAATAATGGATATGTGATGCAAAATATATCTGTAACATTAATGTAAGTTCCAAAGCCAATGTATAATTTCAGAGATGTCATAGATGAATATTTTTTTAATCATTCTCATTTCGTGGGAATGTCTGAATTTTAATTTTTGCATGCAAATTCTTTATTATATACACACATAGCTTCTTGTTTCTCTCTACATATGGGAAGTGAGGGCAAAAAGGTTAGTAGAGTGTTTGTGGTTTAAACCATTATAATTGGTGTTCAAGGAGCATTTGCTCTGACATGGTTTGTCTGTTTCTGTGGTAACATGAACACTAAGGTCAGAGGTCTGTCAGTAATGACAAGAGCTGGATCAAATTTGCCGGTTCCAATCGGAGTGGTCAGCGTTACACAATTTTCTGCTGTTGAGGAGTGGACCAGTCCACCAAAAAAATGAAGTCACGTTCAAGATACTGAGTTGGTGCAATCAACACAGGAAGAATTAATCAATAGAAAGGCCAATGTTTTCAGTATTAGTGGCATCAAATCTTTGATATTCAGGTGTTAGAGGCTCTTAGACAAGGTTTATTTATATCTTATTCAATGCACTTTAAGGAGTAAGAAAAATAAAATACACATAAAACCCAATTTTTAAAAAGTTCAATTTTAAAATGGATTCAAATCTGCTAAAGATTCAAATCTTAGTCTGCTAAATGACTAAAAGTAAAGTAAAAATAAAGTAAAAGTAAAAAATAAAAAGAAAAGTACATATTACAAAAAACAGTAAAGGGCAGTAAATCTTAAATTATTTAAAATGACTGCTTTTAATGTACACTACTGTTCAAAGGTTTGGGGTCAGAAAGTTTTTTTTATGAATAAAAAAATAAACAATATCTTAAGCACCAACACCAGTCCTAAGTTCAGTCAACATGAAAAATATGCATTCATACTTGGTTATTCTAATTACTAAAGTTCTATCATCATATAATGCTAAATTATCATAATATCATAGCCTATTATAAAGCTTGACTGACTGATGCTAAGTGTCAGTAGATAAATGGTGTAGATTAATGTACAATGTTTTATAATAATAATAATTTATTCTATTTAGTGTCCATTTCATTAATTTAACATTTAATATTGGGGGCATCCAAGTTATTTGACACATTTGAACATTTTTTAAAAAAGCAATACAATAGTTACTTTCCCTGGTAATTAGTTACTTTTATAATGATGTAACTCAGTTACTAACTCAGTTACTATTTGTGAGAAGTAACTAGTAACTATAACTAATTACTTTTTTAAAGTAACGTGCCCAACACTGCTCATTTGGTTCTTTTTTGAGTCCACGGTAACTCTCGGTAAACTTTGACAGTTGGTTGAACCGGCTCATTCGGTTTTTTTTGAGTCCTCGGAACCGGCTCATTTGGTTCTTTTTGACTCCTCAGTAACTCTCTGCAAATTTCGACAGTTAGTTGAACCAGCTCATTCGGTTCTTTTTGAGTCCTCTGTAACTCTCGACAAACTTCGACAATTGATTGAACCGGCTCATTCGGTTCTTTTTGAGTCCTCGGTAACTCTGCAAACTTCGACTGTTGGTTGAACCGGCTCATTCAGTTCTTTTTGAGTCCCGGTAACTCTCGGCTAACTTTGACTGTTGGTTGAACCGGCTCATTCAGTTCTTTTTGAGTCCCGGTAACTCTCGGCTAACTTTGACTGTTGGTTGAACCGGCTCATTCAGTTCTTTTTGAGTCCTGGTAACTCTCTGCAAACTTCAACAGTTGGTTGAACTGGCTCATTCGGTTCTTTTTGAGTCAGACGTACTACTTCGGCTGTGGGTCCTGCGTCATTAACCCGGAACTAAAGTTCGATTCAGTTCGATTTTGTGAACCAGCTCGACCGGTTACTTGCTGAGAACCGGCTCAAAAGAACGATTTGTTCAAGAACCAAACATCACTACTATAGGGTGATGCGGAGGAGACGAATGGTTGAATAAAGTCTTTATTTTTGTTTTCTTTGCGCACAAAAAGTATTCTCGTAGCTTCATAAAATTACGGTTGAACCACTGATGTCACATGGATAATTTTATCGATCTCCTTGCTACGTTTCTGAGCCTTGATCGTGTAAGGATCCTTGCTGTCTATGGGAGGGTCAGAAAGCTCTGGGAATGCATCAAAAATATCTTAATTTGTGTTCTGAATATGAGCAATGGTCTTACGGGTTTGGAACGACATGAGAGTGAGTAATTAATGATAGAGTTTTCATTTTTGGGTGAACTATCCCTTTAAAACCTTACTTTGTCAACATTGTGCCTTTGGGGTTAAGTGGCCTTCAATGTAACTGACCTTAACAAAAGTTGTTCCATGACAGCTGTCCCTGCAAATATTGTATTATCATTCAGTCTGGACTAGATTATTTACCCCCACCACTTACAGCTAATGAGACATTTCTTTCAACTTAAAATGATCTTTTTACTTAAGAGAGATACTGGTGTGAAGGTCAATGATAAAAAGAATGATTTCAGCAGTTATGGGACATGGCTTTCTTTATCTACAAATGATTTCTCTTAAAAGCTGAATTACAGACTAACACCATATATGGATCCCAGTATCAGCAAAGTCCTGCAATTATTCAAGAGTAGCTAGCCAAAGCACTCGTGTTTTATCAGATTTCTGCTCTAATGCACGCTTCCTGGGCTTTCCTTTCTCCATTTACTAGATTAACCCTTATTTATTTACGTACTTTTGAATGAATGCAAGGCGGAAAGGTTACACGAACACAAGGCATAATTAGCTGTGGCACCACAAACACAGCAGGCTATAGCTACTTTTTATATGCTTTGTGTTTGTGCAGGGGTGTACTGCAGTGACATAAACAGTCTATCAAAGGATTCGTTTAAGTTCTTTGATGCCATCTTCAGCTGCTCTGTAGGCATTTTATTTGTGCCAGCACCATGACAACGGCGCCTTTGTCGGTCCATGGGACATCTTTTAACTAATAAAGAGAAAAGCTTTGGGAATATGTTACTCCCAAATAAGCCTGTGTGCTGTAAACACTGAAACCTTGTACAAGCACACGGGTTGTTTCTGGCTTGTTGCCTTGAAGAATGACAGAAACATAAGAAACTTCTGCCCTCTTGTACTGAATCAACTTCCTTTTTCACTCCACCCAGGATTCGAACTACAAACCTAACAAGCTCTCATTTACACAAAAACTATCAAGATATGGCTGGAAGAACTGTAGCCATGCAGATCAAACTGGCATTCCTTTCCATTAACAATCACTTTTCACAACCGTTTGACACTTAAAGGGATAGTTCACCCAAAAATGAAAATTCTGTCATTAATTACTCACCCTTGTCTTTCCAAACCCATCTGTGTTGTTCATAGACGCAACTACAAAGTTCAAGGCCCAGAAAGGTAGTAAGGACATCATTAAAATAGTCGAATAATTTTATGAAGCTACGAGATTACTTTTTGTGTGTGAAGAAAACACAAATAACTTTATTCAACAATTTCTTATCTGTGTCAGTCTTTGATGCACAGTCATGAGAGTATGCATATATTGCATTGCTGTCTATGCAGGGTCAGAAAGCTCTCGGATTTCATCATAGATATCTTAAATTGTGTTTTGAAGATGAACAAAAGTCTTACGGGTTTGGAACGACATGAAAGTGAGTAATTAATAACAGAATTTTCATTTTTGGGTGAACATTAAATTCCTTTAAAGAATCCCTTTAAATTGATCAAACAAAAAAACGAACCCTGCAGCAATTTGGTAATTTTAGTCAAATTTACCAAAATATCTACCAAATTTACAAAAATTTATGTTTACATATCATAATTGGCTTTTAAATCCCACAAGAAGTCATATTAGAATCTTAACATTTCCCCCCTAACCAAAAAACCTTGGATTTTTTTTTTTTAAGTTATTGTTTTTGGATTCTAATCCATTGAAAGCAGTTTTACTAGTCTTAGAGTTGGTTTTAAGGCAGTAATTGGATTGTGCTTTACAAGATGTTGGCATTTGTGTTAAGTATTAACATGCACCATTAAAGAGTTTTACGCAGAATCATACAGTGGGAGACCAGGATTTGATGAGGAAGAAGGAGTTCTTTGGAGCGTTGATCCCATCATACCTTTATTTGACTCTCTGGGACGGATTCAAGTTGCCTATACCCTGAAAAAACTGTTTAGACCAGCATGAATTTTCCTAAATTAGTGTAATTTTAAAATTATACTGAAATTATTGCATTCCTTTCACCACCCAACCCTAGCCATTTTATGCACTGTGATGACTTTTCAACTTTTATTTTTCCACTGATTTAAAGCCTAAATGACAAACTGTGCATTAAAAAAGATAAATTTTGCATACTTGCTCAAAGCAAAATTGTAGTCTGTTAGAGAGCTTGACTTTAAAAGGATTCAGCCTGAAGGTTCATACACATTACAGAAAAACACAGCACTCATAAGACTTATTAAAGATCTGTTTGGGACACTGTTACTGCAGTGTGTTCAAAATATTTTGAACATCAGTTATGATGATGATCTGATGACATAAACATAACACTGCACATGACGCTGTGTGTTTGCAGTACGTCTTAAAGAACACCACACAAAATATGCATTTACAATCCTTCATCATATGTTGGCACTCGATTTCCTATTATTGGTAACTTCATATGTTATCTATGGTTTAGCACCCCACTGAGATCAGAGAAATTTTGTATGCTATTCTCACAAGTGTGTTGAAGAACAGAATTTTGGATGAGATGTTCTTAGCGGCTTGAATCATTATATGTTGACTCGGTTTCAATAACATCTCAAGGAGAAATGTATATATTTATTTGATATACCGAGCATAGCATAACTAAGAGAACTCAGTTTAATAGAAACTATCATGAACTTCAATTATAATAATGGTTAAATATACTTTTTGACCTATATAAACCTATATAATAATTTATGCTACGAAAATTGCTATGGCGCCTGTTGAGTGGTCTAACTTGACTTAAAGGGACTAAGCAAATAAAAAAAAAAAATGCTTAAAATGATCAGTTAACAGTACATGAGCACTTTATTTTCATCCATAAATGGTCAAAATTACAGATTTGTTGGAAATATACACCTGAACATGCTATCAATTTAAGTTATTAGCTTTATTAGACTTATTAGCTTTAACAAAGATGCAAAACTAAACAGTATTATGTCATGTGAGGTTTTGGCCAACCAAAGTCACTTAGGCATTTGATAGCTAAAGGTAATAGAACAAATGTGTATTGGAAATTGGACTCTAGACTTTCTGAGCAGAAGATTGTTATCTGCAAATGATTTCCTTCTAGCTGAATGTGCTGCCCTGTTCCCCTGCTTAGTTCTTTTTAGGACAAAAAATGAAATAAGCAACTGTTCAAATATCAACGTCCAAATTGAAAATTACAGCTTCTTTTGTTATTTATGCAGACATGCATAGCCTCACTGGGTGATGAGTCTTTCATTTGGATTCAGTATGAGAGTGAGCATTTTTTTTTTTTTTTAGTGCCTGAGCTGTTGCGTTTTTCAAGCCTTATTTCTGTTGCAGTCCTGAAGATGTACTCTTAGCTCAGGGTTTGTTTGCTTCTGGGGTTTTTCCTGCTTATGAATATTCATGTCTCTAATTAGTCCATTTGTCCTTCATGTATTTGCTCAAATGTCTCATTCTGTTTTGGGTTTGATCAGACCTCAGTAGAATGCAATTAAACTCTAAAGTTAAGGAATTGAGAATATTTATTTATAGGCAGCATGTACTTGAGAAGGTTCAAATATGTACCATCTTTATAACTCACTGTGAGATTTAGCAGAACAACTTTGAACGGAACAGTCTGATGTAGAGAGTATTTCCCACGGTGCAAAACAGTATTGTGTCTTTTTAGTGAAATTAAAATCAATATCACATTGTTACTGAAAAGCTGACTTACATTTCCAAGAAAATGTCTGAAACATATTTCCAAACTTTTAAAAAGCATGCTTGAAAAATTAACATGCTGATGTCAGTTGACATCACTATGATTCATAGTCATTTCAGAATGACAGTTAGGACATCAGGGTCTGTGAAAATAGACCTGTACTGTATACATGACTTCCTATCTTCTGTGAAATACAGAAGTTTTTTTTATTTGTTTTTTTTTTTTTGAAAGTCTTGG
Source organism: Spinibarbus caldwelli (assembly GCA_039654775.1). Lineage (NCBI taxonomy): Eukaryota > Metazoa > Chordata > Actinopteri > Cypriniformes > Cyprinidae > Spinibarbus > Spinibarbus caldwelli. Next base: position 16,022,276 of record CM077257.1, read on the forward strand.
CTCTTTTGTCCATACCATAAAAGTCATTGGTGTCCAATGTTATTTTAGACCACAATGATTTTTAATTGTATGGGCAAAAACAGTGATACAGGATTGGAATAACAAGGAGGCGAGTAAATGATAACAGAATTTTTATTTTGGGGCCAACTATTCCTTGAAAGGTGTGATGAAATATTTATTTAATATAAACAATACAATTGTAGAAATAGTTTGAATATAAAATCCAGATTATATTATATAAAGGCCTCATGGCGTACATGGCTGTGAAAGAAGTCATACAGGAACAAACAAGATTTTAGCTGAAGCTGCTTGTGGTTGGCATTTGTATTGATGCTAAGTTGTTCTTCTAGGCTGCATGGCCTTCAAACATGGTCTTATGATATAAATAATGAGGCAAATACACTGTTGTTACATGATTTGATGCAGGTTAATTGGCACCGCCACTCTTACAAGGTAAAACAATGTAACCATTAATGAGGAGACCAGAGGCGTCATGACGAAGTAGTTTACCATCCAGGAATCTTTGGCATACTTTTTTAAACATACTATTGCTGCGTCCCAATTCGCATACTATCCGTCCTAAATAGTATTCGAAAATAGAATTAGTATGTCCCAAATCATAGCATGTTAAAAAAAGTATGCCAAAGATTCCCGGATGGTCTACTACTTCCGGTTAGAATTCGAAGTGCAGATCGATGCACACTCTAACGGCTAATATTGCCCACAACACATTGCGCGGTGGACGAGGATTCAATTAGAACTACAAACATGCATAAAAAGTGTTAAAAACTACAAACATGGTGGATATGCGCGACCAACAGACAGGTAGAGCAAGAGATTTGAGTGATAAAACAATCAATGTGTAACCTGATGAAAAAATATCAATTTAATGTTATCCACGTTATACTTCATCTGCAGCAACACTGTGAACTTTTATAATGATACGTTTGGTCATTAACTTTGAAATGCATCATTATGCAAATACATGAGCAGAGTTCTCGGCATGAAAGACCCGCGATGTGCTTCTTTATTTCTCTGCAAAATGGTAGGAAATCAAATTAAACGAAATGTGGATGATGTTAACTGTGACAAGATGATTGACAGGGCAGTTTAAACAGTTACAGGATGCACTTAACGAAGCAACAGAGCGTCCGTTAAAGAAGCAGCTATGACGAAGTAGTATGTCCCAAAGCTTGTCTACTATTCTGCTACATACTCAAAAGTATGTACTTTTTCTTCACAAAAAGAGTACATACTTTTAGGGCATAGTATAAGTAGGCGAATTGGGACGCAGCAATTTGGGACATACTGATTCTATTTTCGAATACTATTTAGGACGGATAGTATGCGAATTGGGACGCAGCAACGCATTTCAACCAGTTCACACACTCTCACACCACACCTTGTATTTCTCACGCTGAGAAGGGATAACTTGTCCCGGTACAATTACTATACAATTAATATATAATTAATAGATGAGGGAATACGGAGGTAAGTTTTCTATCGAGTTCATAGCTCTCTCGACTCTCGAGTTATACAGAGTTAAATGCCACCTACCAGCCAATCAGAAATTAGGATGATGTTGTTTCCGTTTAAATTACGCGATTCTGCCGCAAGCGTGTTCGTTACTAAGCAACATCCCAGCAGGCACAAAACAGGCACACAACGTCATAAGACGTTGATATTTGGTTAAATTTTGGTTGCGACGTCGGGTGACCAAAATTCAACGTAAATTCAACGTCTAATGTCAATGTTAAATTGATGTCCAATACCGACGTCAGCTGACGTTGAGATTTTGTTGTTTTTAGGTTGTGCAACCAAAATCCAATGTTAAGTCAACGTCAAATTGACGTCAAATATTGACGTCAATGCCACCTACCAGACGTCAACCCGATTTTCATTTTCAACCAAAATGCAACGTCTGTCCGACATCATGTCCAACGTCAACCTGACGTTACATAGACGTCTGGTGCCTGCTGGGATGGATGCGCGCGCACATGGAGTGTAAATTGGAAGACAAAGATCCGATGAATGCTGTAGGTAACCCCTTCAATTTTTTATTTTATTTTTATTTTTTTTTCGATTTTAAGATTCCTGGACGCATTCACTTGCCTGTGAAAAGATAGTGAGAGCTGATGTTGGGGAATATAGCCATATTCGTGCTAAAGTATTATTGATGCAGTCAAAAAAAAAAAAAAAAAAAAAAAAAAAAAACCTCTCCAACTGCTTTGCAACCAGAAGCTTTAACTTAGCTTTGGCTTCCTGAAAGGAAAGTACTAGAGATGTTATAACAGTTGGTAAATCTGATAAAAGATAGACAAATTCATCCAAATAAAATAAATTGTTTTACATATTTAAAAAAGTATAAAAAAAAAATACAATTTGGCCCCAAACATGGCAACTGAACAGCAGTGCTCAATGTACATACTGTACACATACAGTAGGATTACAGAACTTGTCCTGAACATGTATGTCAAGCTGTGTGTGTGTGTGTGAGAGAGAGAGAGAGAGAGAGAAAGAGAGCGAACACATTTCAGCTTATGATTTTTTTTTTTTTTTTTCTGTTGTGTTTGTTGCACATTTTGATGCCTTGATGACAGGGGTAGGGGGCTCCCATATAAAGCACTGTGGCTTCCACACTCAAATTCAGATGCAGTGTGTTTTCCATGGTGGGTTTGAACAAAACCAAAACTAGAAACAGTTTGGCTCTGGATGGAACGCTGTTATCATGACAGTGCTTTATATGGGAGTCCTCTACCCCTGTCATCAGGCATCAAAATGTGCAACAAACATTTACAACAGAAAAAAAGAAACATAAGCTGAAATGTGTACTCTCTCTGTCTCTCTCTCACACAAACACACAGTTTGACATACATGCTGAGGGTAAGTACTGTAATGTATATGTGTACAGTATGTACATTGAGTACTGCTGTTCAGTTGGCTCGTTTGGGGCAAAATTTATTTTTATTTTTGATACATTTGTATTTTTAAATACATAAATCCTTTTATTTTATTAGAATGAATTTGTCTTTCATCAGATTTACCAAATGGTATAACTTCTATTTGTACAGTCAATTATGAACAATAGGTAAAATTGAACTGCTAGCAAAAACTTGGGTGCTGCAAATATTTGAGTTGCTCCTCCCCTTCGACTTGCCCCTCCCCTTTGCGTGGCCCCTCCCCTAATCTCACTCCAAACTTTCGCTATAACTTGAGAGCCCTGCCACAACAAGTGCAAGTTTTAGTTAGATTGTTTTTATTTGCCACATTAGTACAAGATGTTTTGCGCACTATACTGACACTTATCATCTTGGATGAATGAAGTTTATTTATTAACTGTTACTGCCTTATATTGACCTGTTTGTTTAACTTTGTGTGTGTGTGTGTGTGTGTGTGTGTTTGTTCATTTTCATCTGTTTAGTTCTGTCTCCTGCAGCAGCTGTGAGGGTATTTTCGTGCTTGCCACTTTATGCCCCTCCTAATGTTTTTCCTCAAACTGTGTCAAAAGACCTGCGTGCCACTGTGGCTTGTTTGTTTCATTACTCCAACAGGAACTGCTTCTTTGGGTGTTTCATTTTTACACTTCATCCATAAGGTGTATAAAAAAGTAACCTTACTTACTCACTCAAGGCAAGGGTATGTCTACATAACAGAGATGTACTAAAAAGGGAAATGTTCTACCTTTATGTTTTTGAAAAGTTTTGCATACAGACGACAGCGACCCCAGTTCACACCGATCCATGACTACAATATTATGCATGTCAGGCCAGTAGTTGGAAATGTCACTTTGTAAAGAAACACTACATGCCTGCACACATAGACTGAACACATGATATGCATGCGAATAATGTCACCATTTTGACAAATGCATGTTTTTTGTAGTCACAGACAATGATGATATTGTTTTCAAAAAGCCATTTGAAAACCGTTGTCAAATGTTTGCGTTTTCAGGCCCCCAAAATGCCACTGTTGTGAAAATGAATGGCTAAAATGCATTAAAAGCAAAGCCACTAGAAGGCAAGCCTGCAACCTTTAGCCAAAAAAAAGCGTAACGGCTAATGCTAATGCTTCCGCTTTGGCAGTACATGGGAAAGGAGACCAGAGGCCGTTTTTTTTTTTTTTTTTTGAATGGATGTCGATGGAGGAGAGGCTTCACTATGCTAAATAAACAGCTTTTTAGAGGAAACGGCTTATCATTTAAAGGTGCCATAGAATGGAAAACTATATTTACCTTGGCATAGTTGAATAATAAGAGTTCTGTACATGGAAATGACATACCATGAGCCTCCAACACCATTGTTTCCTCCTTCTTATGTAAATCTCGTGAATAAAAAAGACTACTGAAAAACAGGCGAATCAGAACATAACACCGACTGTGACGTAACAGTCGGGATCACTAATAGTTACGCCCCCAACATTTGCATATACCTGCCCATGTTCTAGGCCAGCCGCCAGCTGAACCATCAGAAGTTCTGCAGATATTGTGAAGAAATAAGTGAGGACAACAGCGAAAATGGCAGATCATGGAAATAAATGTTATGTTCCAGGCTGTGCAGGGGATGTGAAGTGCAGGGATGGGTTAGTGTCTGTATTCAGAAAGGCACGGAAAGCAAATAACGCGTTCTAATAAAATAACGCGAGCCACTAAAGGAACATGGTTAGCTCCTTGCTAGCGGTAGCCTGTTACATTACAGTACATAAGATTTCACTTACTACATAAACAAAGTAAGGAGAGATGACTGAGGATCATGGCGAATGATTTACATATCCTGAGCACCACTGACAAGCATCTGATCTTGTAAAATGTGTGGTAAGTACTGCCGCGAATATCGAAAGCAAAAGTGAAAGTAAAAAGTGATCGTGCATTTGAAAGCAGTTTCAATGCCCAGCATATTAATAGCGGCTCCCTGATGCCTGCATTTAATATACAGTATAATTTCCCGACGATATAACTGTGAGAGAAAGTATTGAAATAAATATTTTCCTCCCTGTGTTTCCTTCCTGTTGTGAGCTACTGAAATGAGCCACACTGTAAAACAGCCAATCAGAGCAGAGCACAACATTGAGCCGCACTGTGAAACAGCCAATCAGAGCAGAGCCGCACTGTGAAACAGCCAATCAGAGCAGAGCTCAATATTATTATTCATGACCCTTCCAAATAAGCCAGACCATTTCATTCTAGGGAGAAATCCTAGGGTTGTAAATGCACATGTAAAACCGTTTCTGGAGAATTTTTGCCCTTACCTAAGCCACATACCATCTATGTAGATATCAGAGAACAATTTAAAATATTGTATCAATGCATTCTATGGCACCTTTAATGAATCGACAGCCTATCTGCTAATCTTCAACATGTTTTACACTAAACAATGCTTTAGGATTGAACTATTTTTAGAGTTTACCACAAAAAAAAAAAAAAAATAAAAAATGGTGTTTTATAAGAGAAGTCACTGACTTTTTGCAACAGGTGGGATTCAGCTTACGACACTTCTCATTCATTCCAATGGTATCCGTAAATGGCGACCGAGTGTCATACAGTTGACTGAAATTCAAGGACGTCAAGGCTGTAATGTTATTGGTTATTGATCCAAGTAAGCTGTTACGCTTTCTCCAATAGTAAGTAATACAGACCCTCTCATCTCCCTATAGTAAGACAACCTCTGTTAAAAGTTTGGACTCATGAATTGCACACCTGCTCTGTAACTTTATTTTGGGCTATGCTGTATCATGTTTGTTGTTATATTGTTTGGGTTATTTTTTCTAAGGTCCCTTATAAACATTGGCTGGAAGAGCTATTGTAAACAAATTATTATTGCTCTAATTATTAGCATAAAAAATTGTATGACATGGCTGGTCATGTGATCTCCTTAGGGGGCGACCCATGTGGGCTAGAATAAAATAGCTTTTTCTAAAAGACTGTTAAGTCATGTGTCTGATCTCATGTGAGTTTACATTATTTAAATTATATTTTTACGTGCACTTTTTAATTAGCAAAAACGCTGCGTGCACCTTTAAATCAGAAGCGCGGCGGTGAGCAAGGTGAACATCAGTGAATGATGTTGGGCATTGACTGACGCTTCGCGAGCTGTCATTCGCCTCACATGACAGCAGCTAGAAAGAGAGAGAGAGAGAGTGAGTACAGTCATGTAAGTATTTTACAGTGTTAGTCCTGTAGAGAGCGGTAGATCGTTTTATTAAATTGTTTTATACGCTCCCTGTGGTACTGTACTTGATTGGGACCGGAGAGGGAGGAGCGATCGTAGTATTTCTCTTCATTTCAAATCCCTGTCGTGGCAGCACGGGTAAGGCAGAGGACTTTTCTCCCCTTCAAACTAAGGGGAAAACCTACCACCGAGAGCCTAGTGCAGGTCCTAAAGAGCAAACGGAGGACTTTGGGAGGAGGAAACAGTAGTTTGAAGGCACGCTGCGGTGGTATCTGCTCGCTGTGTGCACTAGTGTCTCCACACTTGCACTGGATACACGAAGCAAGACGTTTTCACTTATCTGCGACTCGCAGGATCCCCACGATCTCCCTGAAACCCGCCAAACGTTCACACGGTGAGTCGCGCGCCGTGCGCGTTTATTTACTGCTCTCGCGCTTATGCAACATTCGCTCGTGTTCTTCTGCCGTACGAAGCTAATTCCAGCGTACGCTAGCTGCGTGCTTTGACAGGTGAGCGGTCCTAAAGCTAAAACGATTCATTCCCGTCGCTCTCCACTGTAAGACACTACAGGCTATAGTACACGCGGGCTTTTGCATGTTAGTGCGGCTGACATTGCACAGGTTGCCGGCGTGAAGAGTGTCTTTCTGTATGTAGGGCCTAGTTTGTAGCAGGCACATACTGTACCAAACAGACACATTGTAGCCCTGTGTCTACTGGTACAGTATGCGCCTGCCACACACACACACACACACACTCACGCACACTCACTCACTACTGTACCGAAAGCTGGCATGCGTTTTGTGCTGAAGGGTTCACTTCAGGTGTTCTTTTCCACCTAAAACATGTGCGTGGAAGAGACAGCACCAACAGGTAAACAAGCGAAGGATGGAAATATGAGTTTATGCTTTAGTTTGCTCCCTGTGGGAAAAGTTTGTGTGAACTGTTTACAGTAAACTGATTATGCAGCATCTACTACAGTAGGCTACCTTAGTTTATTTATATTTTTAATAATTTGAACATGGATAATTATTTTAAAAGTGAAAATGGCATGTGTAAATTATGTGGCAGTTTTGCAGTATGAACTTTGACCTGTTTAACTTTTTTAAACTCTCAATTCAGACTTTTTAATACGACTATATAGTATATTGCAGATACTAAGGATACTCAAGAGCTTGATTTAAATGTATTGACAGTTTCCCTTTCTCAGTATGTTGAATTGCTTGAAGATACCGAAAGCTTTGTTTGTATTAATTAATGTAATTTCCATCATTTAAGCACATTCTTTAAAGTGAAATTTAATTACGTTCAAAGTGATGCATATCAATGTGACCTGTTTTTAATTACTAATGTAGTAATTGCTTTTTAAATTGTGTTAGGGAACGTACAGTTCCTCTTTACACTATGAAGGCAAATTAAATATGCAGCTATTTAAGCATTTACTAATCGCTCTCATTTTCCAGCATGGGTAGGTGAACATCAAACATATTAATACATGCAGAATGGAAAATTTAAGACACTTGTTGCATTACAATTACACCTTATGTCGTAATTGTAACTTTTGGCGCCCTCGGTCCTCAGAGTGCGGGGCCCAGTTGCACCGCCCAAAGGACGGCCCTATATATATATATATATATATATATATATATGTATATGTATGTTGCTCATTCATCATTCGTACCAAGTGTAGCATGTCTTGATAGTCTTGGGCTAAAAGCTTTGCGAAAATGAGTTGCAGTCATTGTCCCACAGTAGCTTGGCTTGTTGTGTCGGGCTCTGATGAGTTTTTAATGGGGAGGAAGTGACCTTCCTGGCCCCTCTCCTAGCAGCCTGCTATACCATGGCCTCTTGCTATATAGGTCAACACTACCAACAACGCCCAGTGAAAATGAGCAGTAACCTTAAGTTAAGGCTTTGCAGCTGAAGTTGTTATCCCAGTCAATATGGTGCTAGAGAAGATGCTCAAAAAGCATGCTGGGTAATAATTTAAATGGTCTAACAATGTCAGTCTAACAATGACGGGTTTGCAATATGAGCATGGTTAGCTTGTGGCCACTTCTATAAACCCATTAGGCACTTGGAAATTCTTAAAGGGTTTTTAATCCTTTGCATCATATATCAGTTGTTCTGATTATTTTGATTTGTATGTTGTTGCAACATAACACCCAACCTAGTCATCGGGTTTTACACCTCAGTTGGCTGATTTTCATTCATTTCAAATTTGATTATGTAAGATGGTGAAGCATTTGCTCAATGAAATATACAAAGCTGTAATACTTAGCCTTCTCATTTGTGTTTGTGCATTCGGGTGTAAAATAATTTGTTGTGTAAGTAGCAGAGCGCACGTGTTGAGGCTGTGACCTGCAGTTTATCACAGTGTGCTGTCTCGTACCCTGTATGTATCATGCAGTTTTATCTAAAGCACACATACTAGAAAGCTGATAAGTCCATTTTGTAAAACATCAACCAACGTTATCGCTCAGGATTTTATTATTTTTGTAGAATGCTACGAAATGTTTTACCTTAGATTGCAACAATTTACTGTACTAAATTCAATTCAATTCAGTTCAATTCAATTCAATTCAATTCATTAAATGACATCTGCCCTGAAAGACAATACCCTGCCTCTTTGCAATAGTATCATTTATATTTTAGAATAGTGCATTACTACAACATGATGTTCAGTTATCACTTTAAAGGAAAATTAAAAAAAAAAGTTCACCCAAAAATAAAAATTCATTGTTTGTAATTTAATGAAATCGAGTGAAGACTAAGACATTTAAATTAATTTAAAAATGCCATAAATGTGGTTCATACAATTCATGCACTATATTCCAAATCCTGCGAAGTCATATGATAGATTTGTGTGATAAACAGCAACTGGTAAATGATGTAACTGGATCATTGAGTCTTGATTTGTTAAGTAATGAGTGGCTACGTCCAAAATCGCATAGGCCTACTCTTTAAGTAGAGAGTATTGCTTTTGAATAAGTACAATTAGGGCTGCACAATTAATTGAATTTCTAATCGCGATTACGATTATGGATGCCACGATTACATAATCGTTCAAAGCCGTGATTACAAAAATAAATAAATAATTAAAAATGCCCACTTGCATTATTCTGTGTGCTTAAGAGGTGTTTGCAGCGCGGGGTTTAACAAACTCAAACACACTGGATAAAAGACATTTTGTCTAACTGATAGTCGTTGTCACTCTGTTGCGCATGATATGTTAAACGCCAAACGTGTCAAAAGCGGAACAAAATAGCTGTACTCATTTGAACTGTGCGCCACACAGACCTTTTATCTGCTCGCCTCAAAAGAAAACAGTGCAGCTCAAGCTTAGAGCGTATGCGTTTATTACAGTGACCAGTCGCGATCACGCACTAAACAACGCTGTGAAATACAGTAAGAAGCACTCGAGTTCAGTGCAGAGTTCTCCAGTACAAATCACGTCTCTTTAATTTAAACTAGTTTAAAGCCAAATAAATCGGAGCTGTTATTCTCATCAACACTGATGCAGAAAGCAGCAGAAACAGTGCAACAACGATCCAGTTAGAAGACGTTTCAATCCACAAATCACCCATATTTACCATAGTTTTACTGTAGTAACACTAACGGTAACAATGGTACAGTGGCAGAAAAGTAGGATATTCATTTTGAATATTATTAAATTATTAATATACTAAATATGTTAAAGAAGTAATGGAATATAATTACATTATTTTGTTAATTATTCTATAAGTTGATGTGGATTTGTAATTGACTGAATGTCTTTAGGCTACTGTTTTTCAATGCAAACACCATAGAAACCATATAGTTAGGCTACTTTTTTACCATGGTAATGAGGTGCTGTACTTTTGGTTATGTATAAAAGATGAGGCTGTTACAGTTTTCACAATGGCACTGTCAAATGTACATCTGCATCCCAACTCAAGCTCCTGCTACTCTGAACTCAAGCTCCTGTTCTAATGTGCATTTCTAAGAGACAAACCTTGTAATATTACATGTTCAGTGCTACCAAATCAGGTGCTGGTGCCACTGCTCTCGAATGTTAGTCTATAATGTTACTGTAATTTGAAATTTTGTCTGTTTAATTGTAAATGAAATATATAGCTTTAGTAAACCATTTTTTCTTTTTTCTTTTAGTTTTAGTATAACATTATTATACCATGCATAATTTTACCTTTTTTTGTTTAAAGAAGAAACGAAACCAACGTATAGTTGACATTTGAGGCTCAATGCTATAGAAAAGCAATAAAAGTTCAGGAAGAGTGTTTTCAGTCTTTTTTTTAAATATATATTTTATATAAAAATATGGCATGCAGCTTCAAACAATGGCATAAATCTGTTCAAAATAACCGTTATTAATAATCACAATTACAATCTCAAGGGAATAATCGACAATTATGATTTTTGTCATAATCGTGCAGCCCTAAGTACAATACTTTGTGACTGTTAAAGGGGTCATATGATGCGATTTCAAGTTTTCCTTTCTCTTTGGAGTGTTACAAGCTGTTTGTGCATAGATAAGATCCCTGAAGTTGCAAAGACTAAAGTCTCAAAACCAAAGAGATATTCTTTATAAAAGTAAAGACTCGACCACGCCCCCCTAAAATGGCTCATTCAAACACGCCCCCACGTCTACATCACGGTGTGGAGAGATTTGTAAAACATCGGCCAAATGTATACGCAAAGAAAGAGGGTGTGATTTTTATTCTCGCTGTAGTGTTGTTGCTGCTGCCGGCGCCATGTACTGGAGACGCTGTGTTTCATTGTGAAAGCGAAACTACTTTATTTGAGCTTCCAAAAGAGGACACAACTAGAATCAGTGGTTAAGTTGTATTTACAACACTGTTCCAGAACAGTTCAACCCAAATATTAGAGTGTGTGCAGTGCATTTTACAGAGGACTGTTTCCTGAACCTGGGAGTAACCTGCCAGCTGTGCTCAAAGACTATTTCTATAAAGTAGAGCAATTCCAACTTTGCAAGGCCAATCTGGTGCTTCTGACTCACAGCCTGTAAGTATGTTTTCATATTTAAAGAATTTGCCACTGACTATTCAAACGTGAGTTTTGAGCTGTGTATAGTAGTGCTTATTGTTTGTCGTTTCTCCGATCACAAATGCAGACATGTATTCGATGCAACGCGACACGTAAAAAGACAGTATAAGTCATTATAATCAGTAATTATGTCCCCACTGGATGCAACAAATGCCTCGTTTGTAATGGGTTTTATTGTTTTAGTCTAGTCGCACTGGGACACGCCATCACAATACGGTAAGGGGCGTAACATTTCTGTCTCACGCTTGAGGCATACGGTCAATCACAATGCACTGGATAGCTGGCCAATCAGAGCACGCCTCACTTCTCAGAACGATGAGCTTTGTAAAAATCGACCCGTTTCAGAAAGGCGGGGCATAGAGGAGCAATAATAATGTACAGTATGTGGAAAATAATGTTTTTTGAACCTTAAACCGCATAAACACATTGCGTTACACCAAATACACAAAATAATGTTCTTTTTAGCAACGTCATATGACCCCTTTAAAAAGGTGTGATCCATATGAACTATGAATTGTCATGTGATGTACATCGTCAGTTGCGTCGCTTCACTGCCATTCACAAATCCCCAGTGGCCTCGTGGTATAGTAAAGTGTTCATAAGATCATCCGGGTACTCTTTGCCAACTGTTTTATGGATACTGTGAATACTCTTTTCACACACTATTTGCCGGCCTGCTGATTAAAAACCAGTTGTCAGGGCCCTATGAAATCTGTTTTATTTCTTTCCAAATTCCGTTTTATTATTTTTTTTTTCCAAATACTGTTTTTTCCATTTGAATTTTTCTGAATTCCGTTTTGTTCCCCATTTTAATTTTCTAGACTCTATTTTAATGGTTACATTAAAAATATTAATCAAAAAGCATGTCTAATTCATTGAATTCATGAAACTTACACAATTTAACAGCAATTTATTAAAAGTTTAACAAAAATTACTTTTTTAAGGTCCTATGAAATATGTTTTATTATTTTCCTCAGATTCAAATGATAAATTTTTTTATCAAATTATTTTTTATTTATATATATTTTTTCAGAAATACTGTGTTGTGTATTTACAGTTTTCTGGTAATTTTTTTTCTGGTAAATATTCCTTAAATATTGTTTTAGTAATATTTTTATTAGGCTAGTAGTAGTAGCACTATCATTACATTAAGTCATTTTTCTGTGAAGTTAACTTAAACCAAACTTTCATTTTAATGGGCTGGCAGGAACATGCAGGATTCATATTTAAATAGTATTTTTGCCACTTAATATTCATAGACACTAGTCCATATCATGTTTGATTTAAGTGTACTGACCTACTTTAAATTTATTAATCCCAAATTGGGCAAATTTCGTGATATTCAATTCCGTGTTACAGTAAATTCCATTTTTATGATTGGATCCTGTGACTCTGTCTGCATTTTTCTGCTTCGTGGAAATCATAGGGCCCTATAGCATGTAACCCTAGTTTTTCAGAATGAGGCTCAAATGCCTTTGAAAATAATAAGAAAGTGTGTCAGAATAAGCTCAGTTATGTTTAGCCCAGCATTTCTTCTTTTGCATGGAGCATTAAAAAGAGGTCCTCTACAATTCCCTGGATTTCTTTTTCGAGATAATTACTGTTTTTAGTTGTAACATAGCCTTGACTTTGTGTGTGTCATCTGTTACATAATTCATGGCTGTGCTACAAGTAATGCGTGTTAACCTCTTTCTTTGACTGCGTTCCCAGCAGATGCATAGTGGCAGATGCCGAAACTTGAACTTCGACTTTGGTCTAAAACGTTTGCGGAGGGCAACGCGGCTTCAGTTCTGATAAGCACAACCGCTGTCCCGTAGAACATGAATTTATCACCGCTCAGTATGATCACCCGTGAACGTCACCCACCGCTGCACCGGCCCCTTTGAGATAACGTGGCCCACACAAGCAAACGGACCTGTGGGCACACAGATACACACATGCAGACTCGCATAAGTTTGTTTGATATCTTCCATTGGTTTGTTATACAAAAAACACTCTCTCTGGCTTTCATTGTCCTCTTCTTGCAGGCCAACTCCCAACTGTATTTGATCTTTTTTGTCTTTAGTTACTGTTATTGGTTTGTTCATGTGGTTTCCATGTCAATGAGGACCAGGGACTCCGGCTCAGATCTGGCCTTTTTAACCAGCTCCACACAAAAACCATCCCCTTCGCCCCACACAAGCACAACCGCAATGGGCGGCAGGCGCGCGAGACGAAAGTATATACTGGCCTTTATGAGAACAGAGTCTTGAGAGGCGTTTTTTTTTAAAGCCACACTTCAGACTAATTAACAGCCCTAAATCTAAGACAGCGTTTTAATTCTGGTCTCAGTGGCTTCCTCCCTGTTGCTCTTTTGGCTTGGAATGTGCTAATTTATATTTTTTGCATTGGAAATGGTGCAAAGGACTTGTTTTATTGACTATAGGTACACTCAGAGTATAATGTTGAAAGATGGGATTTATCTGTATATTTTATATGTTTAACAACAGCGTATGATGAAGTGTAGCTTGTGCTAGACTGTTTGTAGCTGTCGAGAGCTGAATGTGTTAATAGATAGTACCACTGCATAATAGATAAAAATGGTTACCTCTAGCCCAATTCCTCCCACTGTATGTACGAGATAGCGTGGGTATATAGTAGATGTAGTATGTTAATCGCGAGAACAAACATTTCCAACTTCTTTAGGATGAAAAATGAGAATTGTTGTATCACTTTTGTCTTACAGAGCGTTTGAGGGTTGATGCAATTTTTCAGATCAACCTGGTTCCCTTGACAAAAAGCCTAAAGGATATTTCCATTGGGTTTTGGACTACAGAAAATAATCAGTTTTTTACATGTTGTGTTTATCAAGAGACTGAACAAATGAACTACAAGATCACATGACTTTAACTTCACCATTTTTTTGTTTATTTAAATGTTATTTAAAATCTTTAAGTTGCTGTAAAAGCAGACTAGTGAGTAGATAAGTTAATATGTTCGGTGAGATTGATGTTTAATGTTCTTGACAATTTTTGTAGACTTTGTAGTCCCTTAACCACCTTTTTCAAGACTTAAAGGCATAAAACAAATCAGGAGTGGTATAACTAATGCATTTTTATTTCTCATTCTCTCTCATTCTCTCATTTTATGTCACAGAACAAAAGATGAAAATATCTTGAGCTTCAGACCTTATTTAAGGCATTTAACCTAAAACTCATTGACTTTGGGATGATTGAACTGGATGTTCGAAAATGCTACCTTGTTTCTGCGTTTTTGGTCTCATTCCTGTAGCACTCTATTCAAACCAACCTTGATCACCGTAAAGAGATTATCACAGATCTGAAAATTAAGTATGTGTTGAATTAACTTTATGAATGGCAGTTGCACAAAGCTCATTTTCAGTTTTGATTGCTTTAGAGAAGTCTGGTTGTTTTGAGTCGTGTGTGGAAAAAGGAATACACCGTTTCTGAAAACTGCAAGTCAGATGTATTGATGGAAGGCATGATTTAAAAGCAGAAAAATGCATTCGTCATCACCTCCATTTTGAGTCATCTTGGGTAATGTATAATTTCTATAGATAGTGTAGGCTTACACTAAAATGGATGAGTTTGTAAAAAAAATCAAAAGCACTTGAAGTTATGCATTAACCACTATGTTCAATGCTAAAATCAAATGTAGGTATTGTATTTATTTATTTGTTTATTTATTTGTACTCCATGCATTGCAGATATGCATCTATTTATGCATTATGTTGCTATTATATATTATGTCAATGGGTGTTTAGAGATGGCCTTGGCATTAACTTTGGGAGGTCTGTGTCATAAAAATAATCTTGAATCTGATTTCACTATAAAACTGTTACAGTGAGGAAGGAATCCTACATTTTAGGAGGTATTTTTTTATATAAACTTTCATGCTTGGGAAATTCAGGTGGACAGTTTCCAGGAGCTGAGGGTTTGGCAGCGCCGTTGTGCCACACCTCTTGATCATATTCTTTTTATTACGCCTTCGATATTTAGGCCATCAGTTACACCAGATGCCTATTTTTACCACTAAATACCTCTGTATATAAACCCAGAAAGAAGCTGTTTTCATTTATTTAAATCCTAAAATAGCAGCCTGATTTTCAGTAGAATCATATTTTGGGTTATTCTGAACTTTTATGTCAGCACATGCTGGTGGCTGCTTGTATAGTTTGTGTTCAGCAGTTTATAGGAAAAAATAATGATGAAAACCCAGCTGAGTGAATAGAGTAGTTTTTTGTGCAGATGGAAACTGACAGCTCTCTTGCTGCAAGCCAATATGTCTTCCATTAATTTACAGCACATTGTCACAGTTGGATGCAACTCCTGTTTATGGTCACATTTCTAGCTTCTCTTAAAGAAAAAGTTCTTTATCTCACAGGAGGTTTGTGAATGAGTTTTCAAAGATTGATGTATGTGTGTTGTGTCATGTAATGGGGGTAGAAAAGTGGTGGTTTCCAGTGGAATTGCTCTTGAAATGAAGCTTCAACCTGTCAGAATGGCTGTTTCTTGAAAGAAATAGTTCATCACAAAATGACAATTCTGCCATTTACTTCTGCGGAACATAAAAAGAAATATTTCGAGAAATGTTGGTAACCAAACTGTTTTGGTTACCATTGACTTCAATTGTGACTTCCAAAATCTCTTTATGTTCCATAGAAGAAAGAAAGCTGGAACTATCCCTTTAAACATTCGTTAGGAAATCATTTGGCTGATTACAGTGCAAACAAGCGTGGGCAAATAACTTGATTTAATTTTAATTTAAACAATGCCACATGATCTCGCTATATTTTGGAGTTATTACAGTCGAGTCTCAAAGTAACAAATCGCGTGCAGCCTCCAGCAGCGAGCTGAGGATTGATCTTGGCAGCTTACTGCACCTGCAGAAAATGTGTGATATTTTGTGAGAAAAGGAAAGCGGGGTTGAGAACTGAGGTGAGATTCCATAATGAAGAAGGGTTGAGATCATATCTTCAGATTGCAAACGGCGATAGAGGATTCGGAGGCCTGCATAGAGGGAACGAGAAACTCAACTTCACAACTGTTCTGTTTTGTTGATGCTGCCGCTAATACTGCTACTGCCTTGAGTTTCCTATGATCAGCGTGTCCAGATCACTATCTTGTAACTGAAACACTTGTTGCTTTTCCCTCATTGTTTCTGCTGTGGCTTTACCAAACAAAGTAAGAAACATATGGAAAGTCTATTTAAGCCTAAGCATTAGAAGAATAATATATTGTGTAATCGTGTGGCTTTTTGAGAAGAGGAAGTGATTGGAATTGACCCTACGCAAAGACCCGCCCCCCTTCCTTACTGTTGCTATGTCCGACAAGCCATGCCACTCTCACGCCACAAAATACATCACAGAGCAAAACTGATAATGCGCCGAAAGACAAGACTGAGCAGGATACCTTTAGTATGAAACAAATTCTCTGCTTTTAAATGTTTAAAAAACAAACAAACAAACAAACAAAAAAAAAACATTTTGTGGCTCTTTAATGTGCCTGGCACAAAATAAACATGAATGAACATCAGAAGTTATCTTGTTTCAACTGTGAAAAGACGTCAATACACACCCAGGGCTCAACGTTAAGGATTTTTTTTTTCCGGGCCAGTGGTTCAGATTTTTACTTAACCTGCCAACATTTTCACTGGCCCTGCCACAAAAAATAAAATAGTTGCTATTATCATTGTTTTTGATCTATGTTATCTTGTATTCCAATAAATAAGCTTATAGTATATGACACCAATATTTTAGATACCAATTAAATTTTACAATTCTCGATTTCAATTTTGATACCACAGCAAAAACCACTAGCTATAAAGAAATATATTCAAACATAGTTCAAACATTATTAAAGACAAATGAACCGCCTGTAAATAAGAACACATGAACAAATTACAAGTAGCACAATTAAATACAGGCCTGTAGCACAAAGATAGAAATGAAATGATGATGGTTTCTCAGTCAAAACAAAAATATACAATCTTTGACTTAAAGTAGACTTAAAATCTGAAGCAAAAACAGAATGGTCTGACTTTAGCTTTGTGAAATTATGCTACATAAAACATTGCACGAAACAGCAGACGGGCTGAGTGAGACGTAATTTCTCTCTATGACAGCAGGTGGTGCTTAACAGCAATAATACAGCGTTTTCTTGGTTTTGCCACTGTTAAACACAGCAGCGCTGCGTGTATTAACACTAATTTGAATGCGTTTTATGGAGGCAAGATGAAAAGAAATGTAAGCTTTTCTGAAAACAGCCAGTTCCCCTCAGAAACTTTTTAATGTAAAATTCAATATTTGGATTTTCTTCCTATATTTTTTTTAGTGCATCGTGAACAGTAATCTTGTTCTGTCTGCTACAGTATTTTCTCCTCTTTGCATCCGTCTTCAACTTCTCTGGACTCTGTTAACGGCCGTTTACAGACTAATTATAATAATAGCGTAATATTTCCACACAAATGGCATTTTGGAAAATGATTGATTGCAGTGCAGTTTGTGCAAGCACGGAACAGAAGATAGTCTGAAATAAAACAAAAAACAGGGCTGTCGCGGTGAAGGAATTTCCCTTGCGGTAATTTTGAGTGGCTCAATAGCGCGGTATGCAGTATTACCGCATATATATATATATATCTGTGTGTGTATGTGTTACGATGTAACGAGGTCATATTCAGAAACCGAAACTAAATCGCGTTGAAACAGGAAGTGAAGTAAACAGAAGAGAATGACAAAATAACGGTCCACATAACAAAACAAAACTGACAATAAGATCATTAGTCTATTGTTAGCCTAATATAGATATAAATAACAGTTAGTTCTGATCCTCGAATCTGACTGACAAGATACTTTTTCTGTTGATATTTCAGCTGCGTGCGTGTTCTAGACAGGCTGTCAGTCAATGCAGTTTCATTGTTGCACCACAAGGTGGTGGCAAGATACTTTCTTTGAGTGAGTCTTTAAACCGCTCATTCAACTACACGTTCAAAAACGCTGATTCACTCAAAGAGAGATGTAATGAAACACGCTGCTGAAATCATTTTAACTTTGAGCGCCACTTTTAAAGGCTCAGCTGACCAGCAGAGCGTTGATGCTAAGACAGATTTCACTTTCCTTGGACAGGACAACCTGTTTTCACAAATATACAAGATTCAGCCTGAAGGCCAGACGCAGGTAATCGCATGCGCTCAGCCGATCTCTGTCTCATTCGCTGTCTGTTTAGGCTTGTTAATTGCAAATCTACTGAGCCTCTGTACAAATCAGCATGGTACACATTATGTTATCATTACTAATATTCAATACACATGCACAAAGTGTAAAACGAGAAGGGCGTAACCTTACGAAAAAGAAAACATGCAAGTATCGCGGTTGCTGCGGTTGTTTCATTCCTCTGCTGTTATGCTCGTCAATAGCGCGATATTGCGGTTATCGCGACAGCCCTAACAAAAAATGTCCGGTCGATCAGTGCATATGTACTCCACTGTATAAATTAAATCTAGATTAATCACTGTTAAATCTACAAAGTTACGTGGCAAGGCGGGTATTTTGACAGGTTACTTTTTTATGTATTTACCCATTCAGGCGGCTTGCGTGGCTGTCTGTGCGCGCGCTGTTCACACAGAACAGAACATAGCGCACGAGTAGTGAATGGAGTTGTCTTTCGCGCCCGAATGCTTTTTAATCACTTGAACTTTCAAATTAACAAGGCTTAAAAACACATTCAAATGATAAACTTTCGTGACGACGCTGCAGTGGCCCGATCGGGCAAGTGACAAATCCGTCTACTGTCCCGAGCGTCCTTCACGCTGGCCCCGGGCCATCAGGTAGTTGTTATTGTCGAGCCCTGACACCGTTGGTCAAGTTCAAGTCCACCGATGTTAATCTACTCTCCTGTCTGGTTTGTTTGTCAGACAAAATGTTAGGCACATTTGTTATGATTGGTCAGATTGATTGTTATGATTGGTCAATCAAACTCCAGGTGAAGGGTCAATTACTGTACCCTAGAAATGCTTTCAACATCCTAGCCACTGATTAGCAACTTTCTGCCTGTTTGTAAGTGTTTCTTTGTCTGTTCTGACTAATCTGTTTCTGTTTTTCTGTCTGTTTTGACTAATCTGTCTCTCTGTTCTGGATAAACGGTGTATTTTCTGACTACTGAGTCTACTCTTTTGACTAGTCTGACTTCTTTTGTGTCTAGTCTGTATGTCTTTTTGGACTAACCTGTCTATATCTTTAAGGCTTTTAATAAACTTTAAGGCAAGTTTGTCTTGATTATTTTTTGTAGGCTATTTGTTTGTTAAAATATTTTTTAAATGTCTGTGTGCTTGTTCTGGCTTTCTTTATGAATTCTCTGGAAAGGTTCACTGGGATGTTGGAGGATGTAATGATGCTGTAGGTTACGGCCTCACTTTGCAACGTTCAGCATGTTTTATCTCTGGAACACTGCCGATGGTCAAGCCACATTAACTTCAGCAGATACTGTAGATAACAAGAGGTGTTCTGGATCAGGGTCTCATTAAAGAAAGTTCTGTGGGACAAAGTGTGCTGTCATCACCACTCTTGTGTGAAGATTATGCCATGCACTCTTTATTTCTTACTTTATCTGTCTTAAACTTGACTGACTAGTTCAGGAGTAACCTAGTATACTTTCCCCTTCTACTGTACATCCAAATAACCAAATATGTTAGCAACTGCCTGTGCTATACGAAAACAACAATGTGCTACACTCTTAAAAGGTTCCAAAAGGATGTTTTTGCAGTGATGTTATAGAAGAACTATTTTTGATTCCCCAAAGAACCTTTCAGTGAACAGTTCCTAAAAGAACCGTTTTGAAGAACAAGTTAAAAATCTAAAGAACCTTTTTTGACTATAAAGAACCTTTTCTGCATTTGAAAGCTTCCATTGATGTTCAAGAAGCTTTATTTTTAAGAGTGTACAGTACTGTTCAAAAGTTGGTTGGTAAGGTTTCTTTATTGTCAGTAAGAATTTTGAAAGAAATCTCTTTTGTTCACCTAGACTTTATTTATTTATTTATTTATTTATTTATTTTATTTATTTTGTTTTTAATCAAAAATACAGTAAAAGAGTAATATTGTGAAATATTATTAGAATTCAACATGTCTGTTTTTTATTTTAATATATTTTAAAATGCAGTTAATTTCTGTGATGGCATAATTAAATGTTCAGTTGTGCTGCTTAAATGTTCAGTTGTGCTGCTTATATATAATATAATATAATATAATATTAGTATTTTATTAGTTTTTGTTGTTTTTAATTGGGAATATTTGATGAGTAGAAAGATAAATTTGAACTAATTATACATTAATTGTGAATGGGTTTACTGTTACTTTTGAAGAGTTTAATGCATCCTTGCTAAATAAAAATGTTCACTTCTTAAACAAAACAAACAAACAAAACAACAACAAAAAACCTCCAAAAAAAAAAAAAAAGCTGGGTTAAACACAACCCAACACTGGATGAAATATGGACTACCCAACTGGGTTGTTTTGACCCAGCTGTTGGATTAAATGTTTAACCCACCTTCTGGGGTAGTTTTATTTAACACAACTATTGTTTAAAAATCTAATTACACACTTAATTACTAGAGGCATTATCAATAATCAAAAGGTGAACATTTATTAATAAGAAAAAATGTTTATTTAATTATTATTTATTCAACTTAGTAATAATGTTAATTTTCAACCTATTTTGGGTTAATTAAGGAAGAAATATAGTCATTTGCAATAGTTGAGTTAAATAAAACTACCCAGAAGGTTGGCTTAAACATTTAACCCAACTGCTGAGTCAAAACAACCCAATTGCTGAGTTTGTCCATATTTCACCCAGAAATGGGTTGTTTTTAACCCAGCATTTTATAGAGTATACTCACCCAAAATGCTAGTTTAAATAAAACAATATTGTTAAGACTCTATTGTTCTTAGGAAAATAATTACGATTATTTAATAATCTATGCTTGATTGAATATACTTGTACCATGATTATTCTCTGTACTTTTTTAAGAGAATTATACTTGGGAAATTGAAAGAGTGGTATGTATTTCTGAGTTAAAGAAGGCTGACCACAAAGTGGCAAGGAATGGATTTTGGATTGGACAAGGCCAACAGTTGTGTTGTAGTGAGCTGTGATTCATGAGCAAGTGAGGAGGGAGAGGGTCTGGCGTGGAGACCCCTCACTGAATGACCCTGAACCAGTGAAACTTGAAGCAGCTGTGTAGAGAGCAGCCAAGTAGTTCTGTGAGCTGACCCACCCATAAGACACCACATAAACACTTTGTTTTTCAGGCTCTTTTCACACTTGGTTCAGTTGCTTGTTCCGAACTCAAGTTTGATTCCATGCTTCTTCCCTTCCCTCATGCACAGGTCTCTTTCATTGTACTTTTCAGTCTAAACGGCGGTACGTTTGCGTCATCTCTATGAGTTCCTCTGTGAGTACTAGTGGCTGCTGTTTACTACTGTAACTAGGTAACGATGAGACGCCAGTTCCACTGTGTTATTGAAGCATTTATCCCTCTGCATTTATCATCAAAACTTTAAACAGCAAGACATGTGAAGAATGCAGTCTTCCTGCAGAATTAGGTGACTTATTCTGTGACAAGCAGAGTTGAGGAATGCTTTAAGTAAGTGTGACCGGGTGCAGGTAATGCAAATTATACTTCATTAATCATTCTGGATGGATTGTTTTCATACTAGTTGTGAACCGTACACTATGCTAGGGCTGCATGATTCATCAAAATAAAACCAAAATCACTATATGGCTTAGTGCGATTAAGAATCGCAAAGGCTCTGATTGATTTAATTAAATATATGCTCTGTGTGCTTCAGAAATAAGCATGGCACTGTGTTCTTTTACACATAAGCAGCTCATAATACAATGTTTTCAGTGTCAGAGCGGCTCAGTTTACAGTAAAGGTAGGGCACTATGAAATCAGTTTTATTTTTCCTAAATTCTGTTTTTTTCCCCCCTTCAAATTCCATTTGTTCAATTTTAATATTTCTAGATTCTGTTTTTTCTAGACTGTTTTAATGGTTAAATTAAATTCTATTAATCAAAAAGCATGTATAATTATTTGAAATCATTACAAACTTACAATAAACTTAATTAAATTAAACTTTTAATAAAAGCAGTTTATTAAAAGTTTAACAAAAATTACAGTTTTAAGACCCTATTAGATATGTTTTATTTTTGTGCTAAATAAAATCTGGTAAATATTCATTTAAAAATAATGTTTTAGTAATAATTTTATTAACCCTTTAACTGATATCGCTACCGTGTGGTTGAGCTTACTTTGATAGAGAATAAATCTATCAAAAGGAAGAGATGAGAGAGCAATCTTTCCACAGCTGTACTGCCCCATCTCTGTGTCTGCTGTTGCCATGGGGGGTTTGGGTATTTCCAGTTTTCAAGTGACAGCAGCAGTTTACAAACTTCAGTCAGTCACACTGAAGGGAGAACGGTGCTGGTCAGTCATCAGATAATAGGGTCAAACAAGCAATCAAGGAAGTAGGGATGAAACCATAATGTTGTAAATAGGGTAGGGGGTAAAGAACAGAAATATAGCAAAATATATGAGAAATGCAAAAATGTTTATTTACCATAATTATCCAAAATCACACGTGACCGTACAGTTGATATGTCTGTAAAAGACATCATATAGCATATATATTGCCATACGGCTATATATAGTAGGCCTATTATACAGACGCTTAAATATATTTTTTTTATCTTTGTGGACCCTGAAGGTTATGAAATGTATCCAAGATACTAATAAAGTTAAAGGAATGTTTATTATTGGAAAATAACTCCTGAAATAGGTCTCTGAATTTAAATTGAGATTTACCATGGACTGACAGCTCAACCCGTATGGTAGAGTTTTATATAAAACATAAATTAAAAAAAAAAAGTGCTTGGGGCTATTTATTAGATGTCTACTAATAAGAATTTGAAGTTAAATAATTTTTTCATTAGCTCCTTTTAGGAGTGAAGGTTAAAGGGTTAAGCAGTAGGATGTCTGTGCACGACACTGGCAGAGATTGTCCAGTTTTGTTTCTAACTTGCCATCCTCAGAATCAGAAAGGTAGGTACACTCTGAAAACTAACCATCTCTTACCAAGAATATTGATATGGCGGAGTGTCACATGCAGATCACCCATCCATGACCCAGTTTAAACTCAAACCTGTGTTTAATAAGATAAGCCAAGCCTTGGACTGTATCATGAATGTTGCTGATGTCAGGCTCGTCTGTAATAACTAGAGCCCGACCGATATATCGTTTTGCCGATTTTATCGGCCGATATGAGCCTGTCATTATGAATGACATCAGCCAACAATTTAACTTCAGTAAAGGGGTCTCTTGTTCAGGCTGAAGCATTCAAGCGTTGTCTTATTCGACCGTAAGTGCCCTGCGAAGTGGACTTCACATGATATTCCGCCATGATTCCAGTTCCAAGGGAACGTACACGTTACATTCAAAGGGCATTAAAGTGTGCGAGATGTGAATTTAAATTGTATTTATTTACAGTGGTATATTATGTCACACTTCACACTTCTCTAGTAAGTTTCGTCTGTGTTCGAAGACAGTAGCGCAAATCCGTGAATTAATGTTCTGAAGTGAAATAAACTTCAACGGAATAAAGTTGAATGGAATTGAATTGAAATAAAGTTAAATAAACTTCACCTTTACTTTGCAGTGCACTGATGTCAGACTCATTTTGGATAATAAAGTTTATTGTTAAATTGTTAAATGCCCTACCTCCATTACATATCTTTGTCACGTCATTATAAGTGTTTGATCATCACATTTGAGTGATCATTGCAATAAATGTGTTTATGTATATATATTTTGTTTATGTATATACTATAGTATTCTATATATAGTACCAGTCAAAAGTTTGGACACAGGAATGGGAAAGTGTCCAAACTTTTGACTGGTACTGTACTATAATATACACAAAGAATATCGGCCGATATATCAATATTGGCCTTTTTACGCCCTAATATCGGTATCGGTATCGGCCCCCAAAAAACCCATATCGGTCGGGCTCTAGTAATAACGGCCTGGAGCTTTAGGTTATTGCCTTCTTGTGGTCATCAGAGCAGAATGAGATCAGAGGTTGACATCAAAAGACACTGTGCGGCAAAATTGTGGCTGCATCACTACCTGCGATCACATCGAGGAAATCAGGCCACAGAAAATGTAAAAGGAAGCATGTAGCCATCTCTTAATGACCTGATAGCACAGAAGGTGAGAGTCATCCATTTATAGCCGTCATAAGTTCCTTGCTCGTTTCTAGAGCAAACATCTGTAGCAGGCTGCTTGGTATGTCTGCCTGAAAGCCAGAGGCTTGCTCATCTGACTTTAACAAGTGGTAAAAGTAAAGGGGAAAACTAGGTCATGCCTTTGAGAAGATACTTTATCTGAAAATGAAAAAGGTGTCAAACGCTAGCTGCCTCGCTCTCTGGCTGCTGCACAGAGTTGAGACGGGAGAGCTATTTGACTTGGCATGTGGACTGGGCCCCATTTTGGCTTTCACCCCAACAGATCAATCTCTGCATCAGTGAGATTGTGTTTTTTCTCTCTTTCTCTCTTCTGTGTGTGTGAGCTTTCTCTATTGCTTTTTTATTTTGTCTTGAGGCTGTTTATTCAATCAGAAATAAATAGAATATAACTTTGACAGAAAGGTGCGCATTACTAAGAGAAAAGCAGTTGTGTAGTAATACAAGAGCTGGTTGATTTATCAGGTAGTTACAATAGCCTATATTTTTGGTGATTTTGTTGGCAGTATTAACTTTAACATCAGCGACATTGTGTATATTGCAGTGATATTATTTGAAAGATTCCTAATTTAGTTTTATGCTTTCCTAAAGACTGTCATAAAAATGACAATGTGATCTTACCCTGCATTGCACCTTGCGAGTGTGTTAAGTAGTGATGCTCTGAACTAAGTTTATTTTTTTATTTTTTACTGAAACACCAAAACTTGAAGTTAAACGGGATGTTTAATGTTAACATGTGATCCATTGAACCAATCAAAGTAAAGTTCTTTCAGCAGAACAAGTTTTACATATTGAGAAATAGATGCTGACATGGTCAAAACGCGTCATCGGAGAAATACTAATTAAGCTGTACTATTTCAGTGGTATTGGCCATCCAAAGCTATTTTGGCCAAAATCAGTTGGCCCTTGATTGATTGATTTGATAGATGTGTGTTTTAATGTCACTATTGATGAGGATTATATGATTTTTAAGTCTTTAAAAGCAAGATATTTAAAATATACTTTAAGTATACTTGCAATAGTTCCTATCTGGCACACTCAAATATACTTCAGTATATCTTTAGTTGGACTTTTGCACAATTAAGCACAAAATTAGGCCTAGTTGTTCCAATTTAGCAGACATTAAGTATACCAGTTTAGGATACCAAGGGCCAGTTTTACTAACAGCTTGCGCCAGCACAAACCGTCTTTTGGCGTTAAAATTGTACTGTCAGGTTTTACTAAAGACGCACAGTGACGAAATAGCGCTGAAAAGGCTTGGACAAGAGTTATGGGAGGAGAGTATTCAAATGAATCACGCAATGCATTTTACTAACGTTTGCGCTCGTCAAATTACTGACATTTGCACCATTATTTAACGCCAAAAAAAAAAAAAAAAAAACCATTAAAAAACTTAAACTATTTTGTGCTTGAAATGGCTGCAATTATTGTTGCTAGGAGGAGGCACCACAGAGAACAGAGAGCGTGTGGTAGAAGGGAGAGGATTTTTTTCCACATGTATTATTTTGAATGCCAGAAAAACACATTATCCGCACATATTGTTTGCCAAGCCGTGTTATTTTTAATTTGCTTCAGAAAATAAAAGACGACTTGGAACCCTTAATAGGAGTCACGCAATACCAGGTCTATCAAAACCTACCAGGTCTATTAGCAAACCTTCATTTTTTTGGCCTCCGGTTCTTTTCAACATACTGTGGCTTCTTTATTTCTTTATTCTTTATTTGCGACTTTGCTAATTTGCGCTGCACTTGGTATATTGCGTTGGTCGATATTTAAATGAGATGTTGCGTCTGTGTTCTTTAATTTGCGCATTGTTAGTAAGTCACCTGCAGAAATTTCCCCTCCCATCAGCGCTCTTGCGCTAATATGCCCTGTTTAGTAAAACTGGCCCCAAAAGTACAATTGCAGGGTGTTTTTATTAAGTACATAAATATGTTAATGTATTTGTAGTATACTTAGCATTAAATAAATGTATTTCAAATACGTTTTAGTATACTTATTTTCACTAGGGTAGTGTTAAGTGAAATCTGTTTTGAATTGATTCATTATTCGTCATCACACAAAAATGTTCACTAAAGTCATTTTTCAAAGCTAAACAGAATGATGTGTTCAATATCATCAAAAGCAGCCAGTATTTTAAATTGTGGTTGACACTAACCACATTTATCAATGCTTAAAGTCAAATGGTTTATTTCATGTAATTTGAGGTCATATTTTCTTGTGCCTTGTGTAGTTTTTGTGTTGTCATCTGGCCAATCCCCTTGCTTCTACCAAATGACAAATTAATTTGAGTTGTGAATGTTGTGACTTTGATTGACTCACAACCTTTGACTTCAACAACAAAAAATGTGAAACAATTTTTTTCCATTTAAAAAGCTGATTAGTCTATTTATTTTCTGTCCTAACTATGCAGTTGTATGGCTATTTGCATATTATTTGCTTTTGCATTGTTTTTTTTTTTTTTTTTTTTTTTCTGTCTGACCCATTTTTGAGTCATGACCCGCCAGTTCAGATATAGTTAGCTATGAGATTTTACATGTGGTGCTCCAATTCAGCAGACACATTTTCCACAACAGCCATAAAGCGGCTGCCAGTTTATTTGCTCATTTGTCAATAATACATTATGGGCTGACCATCTGTGTCAGCTTCCAAATAGAGCACATATTTATGCACATTTGTGTGCATCTAGTGAATCTGCATATTATTGACAGTTTGTGTGAATCTCTCAGTGAGAAAGAGAGTTTCTTTTTATAACAGGGTAGTTTAGAAGCTGTTTTCACTGGTATCAAAATGCTTTTATTCCACATCAATATATAGAGTATATATAGAATTTTTACAGTTTGTCATGAAAATTTGCTGAATATGTACTCACCCTTAGGCCATCCAAGATATAGATGAATATTGGTACAGATT
Source organism: Spinibarbus caldwelli (assembly GCA_039654775.1). NCBI lineage: Eukaryota > Metazoa > Chordata > Actinopteri > Cypriniformes > Cyprinidae > Spinibarbus > Spinibarbus caldwelli. The sequence goes on from CM077257.1 coordinate 16,049,708, forward strand.
TAGCATTGCGTCACATTTGCTCACCAGTCAATCCTCTGCTATGGATGGGTGCCGTCAGACTGAGAGTCCAAACAGCTGAAAAAACATCACAATAATCCACAAGTAATCCACAAAAGCTGAGTGTTTGTAAGAAACAAACCCATTATTAAGGCATTTTTAACCATAATCCATGACTTTGTGCCAAAATACCAGTCCGTAATCCATAATAATACTTGTGCTCTCATCAAAACCCTGTTTTGGACTTTCTGCTTATAAATATTGTTTGATGTGTGCATACTTTTCTGATTCAGACGAGACAAATTGTTTCAATATTATGGATAGGGACCCGTATATTAGCCAGACGCAATGATTTGAAGTTAAAAAACATCTTAATGATTAATTTGTTTATTACATGTAGTTTTTCACTTTACAAGATGTTATTGGATGGACTGTTGTTCTATTAGTTTTGAATTATTGTTATGCTTTTATCAGCTCTCATTCTGACAGTACTCATTTACTGCAGAGAATCCACTGGTCAGCGAGTGATGTAATGCTAAATTTCTGTTAATGTTCAGTTTTGTAAAGCAGGATTTTGGACCAATAGGATTTCAAAGTGGGTGGGGCTAACCAGTGTAATTCCACAAAAGTAGAAAACCAGTAACTGACAAAGTGTCATGCTGTTTGTTGCAAAAACTGCATTTACATGGAAGAGTTTTTATTGCTAAATCCCTTTACATATGATATGGTGTTAGTCTTTCATTCATAGGCCTCCAGATATTTGTTCTGTTATTGAAAGAGCAGTAATAATAATTATTAAAAAAAAAAAAAAAAAAACAACGGTTTTTAATTTTTTTTTCTCTCCTTTGTGTTGGTATAAGGAACATATAAGCTTTAACTTTTATTGACCCTTTGCTCTCAATAAAGGCAGAAAATCTCTTCTCTATGAGCAAGTAAAGCTGTTTTTTCTATAGGCAGGGTGTTCTGCTTTCACTGGCTGTTTCTCACACTTAAGACCACACAGTATCACCTGGAGCCTGGAGAATAGGCTGTATGTGAACTCTCTCCTTTTGCCTCTTAGCATAATGCAGTATTGGCTTTAAGCCGTTCCTCTGGAGGCTGCTGTGTGAATCTGGGCTCAGGTTAGAGGAGTGGCACGGATGGCTTTATTTCCACAGTTGAGCCTTTTTTTTTTGGCCAATATCTGATGTATTTTATTTATCCCTCGCTGGATACAGTGAAGAAGGCTTAGTTGGGATTAACATGGGAATCAGATGAATGTCCATACACCAGTGTGTGGGCGAGCAAGATACTATGTTTCAGTGGACTTTCAGTGGACAGGCTTAGGGTCCTATGAAATCCATTTTTTATTTTTTTCAAATTTTTCTGTTTTAATTTTGCTAGACTCTGTTTTAATGGTTAAATTAAATTTGATCAAAAAGCGTGTCTAATTGATTGAAATCATGAAACTTAATATTAAACAGCAATTTATTAAAATTGTAACAAAAATTTAATTTTTAAAGGGCTGTAATTTCCGTTTAAGTCACTTTTTTTTCAAGTTAAACCAAACTTTCATTTGGACTCGTGGCTGTGAAAACATTTAAGTTGCTATATTATATGACGATAGATATTCTCAAAAGAATACAGTACATTTCTTGATATATTATATAGAATATTTCATTTTATGACTGTATTCCGCGATTCCGTCTGCATTTTCTGCATCACGGAAATCATAGGGCCCCACATGCAGGTGTGGCTCGTTTGAAAAGGCAGGTGGGGCAGAGTCCCACCAAAATATTCACCCAAAACATTAGGGGTGGGAATCTTCAGGCACTTCATGATCCGATCCGATTCCGATTCTGGGAGTCACGATCCGATTCCACAACGATTCTTGATCTACATAGTTTCCCTAATTAATTCTTCTGCTGTGCAAATACACAACTTTACGTTTTAACCAAAATAGCAGTTTCTATGCTTTTTGTTTGTAGTCGGAATATCTGTATGTCAGTACTGCCATCTTAAAAATAGGGGTGTGAATCTTCACTGGTTTAACGATTCAATTCAATTACGATTATCATTATCGACTCAATAACACGATGCGTCACATTCTCAGTTTCCCACATGTCTCACAGCGCAAATTCTGTGCAATGAAGCCCGCCGTGATTGTCTCTAGCGCGCACACATGCCATATGCGGGGAAAAAACCAAGCTCAGAATCATTGAAGAGAGAATCGCGATGCATCGGAGAATCTTTTTTTTTTCTCCCACCCCCACAAAACATAGACTTCTGTATAAAATTAATAAATAATAAACTGTAAATGTGTTCGGCATTCTGGAACAAATATTTTTTGGAATTTCTTGACAATTTAAGTCATAAAGTGCGCAGGATATATTAAAATTAATCAAGTTTATTCGCATGTGCATGTTCCAAAAATCGGGTGGTGCGAGTACTGTTCTGATGACGAAATTCACATCACGCGCACTGTACAGTGTTCCTCACATTCATGTTAAAAGTGAAGTATACCTGGGGCATAAAGGGGTCATATGATGCGATTTCATGTTTTCCTTTGTCTTTGGAGTGTTACAAGCTGTCTGTGCATGTATAAGATCTGTAAAGTTGCAAAGATTAAAGTCTCAAACCCAAAGAGATATTCTTTATAAAAGTTAGGACTCTGCCACGCCTTCCTAAAACGACTCACAGCCTGTAAGTACATTTCAGTATTTAAAGAATTTGCTACTTACTATTCAAACGTGAGTTTTGAGCAGTGTAGACTAGTGCTTGTTTGTCGTTTCTCCGATCACAAATGCAGATGTTATGTTTACGCATGGTGTTATGTTTACGCAGCATGGCGCAACGCGTAAAAAGACCTTATGAGTCATTATAATCAGTAATTATGTCCTCACTGAATGCAATAAATACCTCGTTTATAATGGGATTTATTGTTTTAGTCTTGTTGCGCCGGGACACTGCATCACAACATGGTAAGGGGCGTAACATTTCCGTCACACGCTTGAGGTATTCGGCCAATCAAAATGCACTGGATAGCTGGCCAATCAGAGCACACCTTGCTTCTCAGAACGATGAGCTTTGTAAAAATCGACGCGTTTCAGAAAGGCGGAGCATAGAGGAGCAACAATAATGTACAGTATGTGGAACATAATGTGTTTATTGAACCTCGAACTGCGTAAACACATTGCATTACACCAAATACACAAAATAATGTTCTTTTTAGCAGCATCATATGACCCCATTAAGTTGGGCAGTCATGCTGTGTCCTCCCGAACTCAACAGCACCCCACAAATTTTACAATGTTAATCTGTGGTGAAAAGTGGAACTGCAGTACGCTCTAATTGAGAGCCATTTGGGCAGTTTTGATCAGGACGATATCAGCCAGCTATATGTGTCTGCATCAGGTCAGAAACTGGCTGGCATGTCTGTTTTTCCTATGTGGAGTAGTGTTTTAAATTAATGAAAGTGTTAATTCTTTAGTTTGAATGTGCTCACATGAAAAGCCTTTATATAGTTTTGTTGTGTTTGTTTTGAGTTTCCTCACTTAAATTCTTCTACAACTTGTAACATTCCAAATCAACATTCAGAGACAATATTAAGGCAATCTTGCCACACCTAAATTTATGGTCAGGAGCTGCTACTGCCTTCATGCCACATGGTCAGAATTGTTCAGAGCTTTTACTGTTTTTTTTTTTTACCACGGTATCTGTCCGCCACACTCGGCAAAAGTTATATTTTTTGTTTATTTAAATTTAATCAAATTGACAGCTTGCAAATCAGAATCAAATTGATTAAGACTTTCCCTAATTTTAAGACTTTCTTTGCGTCATGATTTGTGGCAGACGCTAGTGCAGAATTAGGGCTGCAACAATTAATCGATAAAATCGATTATTATCGATAATGAAAATCATCGACAACGATTCTCATTAACGATTAGTCGGGTCTGCCCACAGTGCACGTCCAACTTCAGCCAGTCGCATCAAATTACAGCACTGAATAACGCATTTATGGCCAAAATGCATCCAAAAATAGTGGAGGAAACAGAATGAGATGCTGCGGGAGAGGTACGTGATCCAAGCTGCCCAAAACATGAGAATTCTTTATTTAAGCTTTAAGCCTATGAATTAGCGTAATGGCTTGCCCTGTCAGGTGCTTTGACAGATGTGTGTGCATCCTCAGCGCAAAAACTTTCAGTTTACGGTCATATCCTTATCTTTAAATGTCACAAATTCACATGAGCATTTCCATTTTTACATAAAGTTCTGTCCTGACAGTCTGCGTTAAGTTTAAATCTTTACTAAATGAGCGCCGGTGTCCTGACATTTTATCCTACCCGTCAGATTTTTTTTACCAGGGCTTACTGCGCATGCGCACATCAATATTGCATCCTTTTTCTCACGCTGAACAACAATATTTAATGTATCTGCATTACTGTAAGGGTAGGTTTAGGGTTGGGGTAGGTGTAGACATTAATAAAACATAATTTGACGGGTAGCATTTTTCGTTGTTGAATTGTACTACCTACTGTTTTAATGTGAGGTAGCAAAATCAGACAGGGTAGCACAAATCGACAGAACACCGGCGTGGCGGGCGCGTGAACGCGCGTCAGAGAGGGAGACAGTTTATATTCAGCGCAAAAACATTCATTGTGCTGAAATATCTGTTGTTGAACGTTAAATTAAGGTTTAAAAGTCAACACGTAGTGCACGTATTTTATGAGAGTAGGAACTGTAAAGGGATAACCACGTATAGTATCCTGCAGAACACTGAGTTTGTGTTTTTATTCGTCTTTATTATCTTTATTTTATCTTAATTTTTGATGAAGAGATTTAAATAGGCTACAGTGCTTAAAGGGATACTCCACCCCAAAATGAAAATTTTGTCATTAATCACTTACCCCCATGTCGTTCCAAACCCGTAAAAGCTTCGTTCTTCTTCAGAACACAATTTAAGACATTTTGGATGAAAACCGGGAGGCTTGTGACTGTCCCATTGATTGCCAAGTAATTACCACTGTTGAGGCCCAGAAAAGTATGAAAAACATTGTCAGGATAGTCCATCTGCCATCAGTGGTTCAATCTAAATTTTATGATGCGACGAGAATAATTTTTGAACACAAATAAAATAAAAATAATGACTTTTTTTCAACAATTCGTCTCCTTTCTGTCTCTCTGTGTCACCGTAGCGCCATTTTGGATATTATCCACTGAACGCAAGCAGCGTATGCTCTTCTGTATCAGCCGCAACACAAAAAAAGTCATTATTTTTATTTTATTTGCGTACAAAAGGTATTCTCGTCGCATCATAAAATTCAGATTGAACCACTGATGGCAGATGGACTATCCTGACGATGCTTTTCATACTTTTCTGGGGGTAAGTGATTAATGACAAAATTTTCATTTTGGGGTGGAGTAACCCTTTAAGATACCAAATTTTTATTTATTTTTTTCTTCTTTTTGAGTAAAGAAAACACTCTACTTTATTATTATTATTATTATTATTATTATTATTATTATTGTTGTTATTATTATTATAGGCAAAAAAAAAAAAAGTTAAAAAAATAACATTATTAACCGGTATTAACCTGTTTCGGTATGATACTAATACATGAGGAACGCAGGAACAGAAACGTTAAAATATCGATTCTGCTCGGAGTGAACCGATTGAATTTTTTTTTTTTTTTTTGTTTTCAAGCCCTGTATTTTGACAATGTTTTTTTTTATACTTTTCTGTGCCTTGACAGTGTAATTTACTTGGTAGTCAGTGGGACAGTCACAAGCCTCCCGATTTTCATCCAAAATATCTTAAATTGAGTTCCGAAGACGAACAAAGCTTTTGTAGGTTTGGAACGACATGGGGGTGAGTGATTAAGGACAAAATTTTCATTTTGGGGTGGAGTATCCCTTTAACATATTTACTTAAAGTTTATAACAAATAATGTAAGGTTTGTGCCACTGCTGCTCTAAACTAACAGTATTGGTGTTTACTAAAATAATTTTTTAGCTGTCTGTATTGGTTAGTCCATTCAGTTTGCACATTTGTTTGAAGGACATTGGGCAGAATGTGGAAGTGTTTTTTTGTCAATAAAAAATAAAATAAATAATTTTTAGTTTTTTTTAAAGCGGATTAATCGATTAATCGAAAAATAATCGGCCAACTAATCGCTTATCAAAAATAATAGTTAGTTGCAGCCCTATGCAGAATGCTCATCTACTCTGTCTGAGACTGCAGTAAAAGTGTTATGCAGTAGTTGTTTCATGAATTAGTATTAGTTTTGCTTGCTGGTCCTAATTATTAAACTATATGTATTTTTCAGGATCTCTCAAACTCGTTTATTTCCTTCAGAGTCAACTTGAACCCCTTTGGCAAATCAGTTATTGGACAGCAGTACTGTTGCCGCTGTCTTCAATAAAGTTCTCATCCATATAGCTTATGTGGTTTCAACACAGGAGGAACTTCATTATTCATATGCTAAAGTTATTGGATAGGATGTAGGAAAACTTGTGCCAGACGTCAACTGACTAATGTGTTAGAGCCTTTTGCTTTTTTAATGGAAACTTCACTGTAGCATTTTGCGGTAAAGAAAAACAGATAGATGGGGTTCCAATAAAGGTGTCTTGTGTCAGTGTGGGGGGATCCAGGACGCATTCAAGTGACCTACATAGTTTAACTTGATACACAGCAGTCCCTTCTCAATTGACAGTAATTGAGAGCTCCCCTTCACCTTGCAACATACAGTAGGTAACTAAAACTAAATGCAAAGATGCGCTTTGTCCCCCTGCGCTCCCATCGTTCTTTTAGGCTGTCTGCTGTAGGACCATTGAGATGCAAATGGCCATCCTTAACGAGCTGCAGATCTTTGCCGTCATTTTTTATACACCTTTATCGATTCATTGTACATTGACACCATGTCACAGTATGTGCTCTCAGAGATATACAGTAACACTTGATATTCAGTGACAAGATCAAAAAGTGAAGGTTCACAAGATATCGTTTCGGCTCGGGTCTTCAGTTTCAGCGTCACTCTTTGTCATACGGGTGGTCTAGCTTAATGTTATTCGTCTCTCATCCGTGCATGTGGCGTCTGTCATCCAGCTTCTGTCTTAATCGGTCGCCAGGAATGACCTTTTCTTCCTCGCCAGACGAGAACATCAGCAGGTTTAAATGCCATCAGATTTGGTCTCCTGAAATTGTAACCTTTCTTAATGGGAACTGATGAAATCCGCTGGAAATGTACAAGGGACAAATATGTCTTTTCACATAAATTTAGCATGTCAGAATTGCACAGGCTCATTGGAAGACACATTGATTTAAACCATTTGATATAATAATTAGAATAAAATTAATTGTATTTGAATTTTTATTAAACCCACATTTTCTACTACTTAAAGTACTAATAATTCAATAACAATAATACATTTGAATAAAAAACATGATTCTTTTAAGAGATTATCACACGCTGTTATAGAATTCATAGAATTCATAGAAGTTTCAATGTAAACTTTGTTTAACAATAAATGAAGGAAATTATTAATTTTTTTTTTATTTGATTACAAAACTTAATAACATTTATAAATTTAATTATTTTTTAAAATTGTAAAGTTGTATGCTTTCATTTGATTACCATCTTTTTTTTTGAGAATACATTTGTATTATAAAATTCTAGAAAATCCATTAAAAATTCTAAAAAAAAAAGAAAAACATTTCATAACATTTTACTAGTATTTTTAACATGCGAATAGATTGTGTAATTGTTAACGTTTTATGAATTCAATTGATTATACATCCTTAAATCAGTTAAAACGGAATCGAAAATGGAATGAAAAAATTTAAACGGGACAAATCAAAATTTGGCGGTAAAAAACTGATTTCATAGAGCCCTATTTCTGTGACTCAGAATACATGTATAAATCTTTCCTTTTTTTAAAATGAATAGTCTGCTTTGAGAACCACGGCTTTAAACAGCAACTAGAAATGAAAAATGGAATCTAAGTACACAGATGATGTATTTAGAGATTTTATGTATTTAGAGATTTTATGTAGCAAATCTGAGCTCATTTGTATTTTACTGGCCCAGTGCACGAGCCATTAACTGCAAATGTAATTCAAACATACGTCACACCTCTGGTCTTTCTGATCTGAAAGGTTTAAAGTGGTATCAAAATGGTAATAAAGCTTTTTAAGCATAGTAAAATTGCCTCTCCATTCATTTTTTTCATGTCTGCCAAGAAGACATGGGGTTAATATTGGATATATATCAGCCATTAATAGATATTTCATTGTGCATGCTCACTTCCACCTTATTTTTTATTTTTATTTTTTCATTTACATTACCTTTGCCATCATCTAATGTGAAATAATGGTGAAATTTTGCAGGCAAAAAGGTCCATTATCGCAGAACAACAGTAAATGTGGCTGCACCTTAAAATCAGTGCAGACACGATTTGAACATGGCTCTTTCTGTGACAGAGTTCTGTATTTACTTCAGCTCCTTTGGCTAGGCATGGCTTTAGGTATAACCTCGCTTAGCCACAGGATTATGTCCGTAAACCTTTTAGAGGTATAAGCTGGTCATATGAAGCCTATGATTGGTCAACTTTGACCCAATGACTTGCCTCACTGTCTTGTGAACATAGCTGCTGAGTGCTAATCTGCAATACTGTCTCTTTTCCCCTAGAACAAATTCTCCTTTTGGATGTGTATGGTCCATTCTGCCTCAAGATGCATCTTGAAAGCTGAAGCTGGTCTACTTTATTCTAAGGCGTAAATGTCTGCTTGAGATATTGAATCTCTAGAAGAAAGGCACTTTCAAGCAAGGTAAGAAACATGGGTGAGCAGAGCGCTCTTCTTATATTCAGGGGTCCTGTGATCTCATGATCCAATCATCTGGAGCTTATATAGAGAATGATAGTATTGCTGAGATTATCTGTTCATATGTGATGAGATAAAAACAGCTCGATATGTTCTGTTTTGGTTTGCTGTGGGCTTTTTTGTAAGGCTTAAAGGACGGATTGAAATTACTTTAAAAAAGAAGGTCTTTTTTTTTTTTTGTGGTTTTTGAATCGTGGTGTCCAACCAGAAGAGTTTTATGGAATAAGGACAAGCCACTATCCTGCTTGATCCTAACTTTTTCCTCAGCAAACTCGAAGCCACATTACCTTAAATTACTAATAATAATGTAAGCAAGCAGTGGCCGAATGTTATTTGTTTTGCTCACTGAAGCAGTGCATGAATATATTTCTACACCAAGCCCTGAAGGAACAAATCACACACATTTACCAAGAAAAGTTATTCCATAAACTGCATCCTAATAACCAGGAGTTGTAGAGATAAATCATTGAGTCTGTCACCTCTTTTCCATTCTTGTAAAAGATTTGAGCCAAAACACTGAGTAGGCGAGGTTCTCCTGACTAAAATGTAGTTGTTTAGGGTCAGCTAATGGGAAGCTGCCTTATCGGTTTAATTATTTCCCAGTAGTACCTAGCACAGTTGGGTATTTTTCAAGATATACAGCTGATATCAGTAGCATGTGTATTTTTGAACACAAATGTCCTTCATGTAGCCACAAGTCACCTTTTCTGCTGTCAGTGTTTCTTAAGGTCTCCAAATATGCATATCAGTTCAGTTCCCACAGAGGAAGGGGCTTTATAGTGAACCAAATCATATTTGAGTTTTTACTGCTACAGGTGAGGATTTGCTTTCTTTTAATAAAGTTTGGTGTCTGTCCAACATAAGACAGAAGCCCTGCAGCTGTCTGCAGAAATATCACATCTTGAGCTCCCACAAGCTCCCTTTGGCCATCTCTTCAGTTGATGCTTGCTAAGGAAAGTGGGCTGTGCTCTCTCAAATGTTGGGATGAGCAGAAGGAATCTCATGGAAAGAAATTTGCACACTTTCCCGAGAGGTTTTGTAAGGGAACTCTGTAATGTATGACTGTAAACACAAGGGCTGGACAGTTTTTCAAATATTAGCAATAATTTTCCTCTGATATAATGATATTGTGAGTATGAGAGAGTCAAGTCAGAGTTGTAATAGTCTCCTTATTTTATACACTTTCATTCAAAAGTTTGGGATCAGTAAGATTTTTTTATGTTTTTTAAAATAAGTTTCTTATGCTCATCAAGGCTGTATCTATTTGATAAAAAAAAAGCAAAAAAAAAAAACAAAAAAAAAATGTAATTTTGTGAAACATTATTGCAATCATTACTCCAGTCTTCACATGATCCTTCAGAAATCATTCTAAATTGCTGATTTATAATCAGTGTTGGAAAAAGTTGTGCTGCTTAACATCTTTTGGGACCTATGATACTTTATTTCAGGGTTCTTTGATATATAAAAAAGTTAAAAAGAACAGTGTTTATTCAAAATTTATTCAACATTTTATTCAACAGTGTGTTGTATATTAGAGTTGGTAAATTTGTTTAATTTCTGTGAATTAGTTCAAACTGTCCGTTTCAGTGCATTTAATTTAAAAGATATTATTTTTGATGTTGCTTTAAACATTAACATTTTGAATCTACATGTGTCTACAACAGATTGATTAAATTAAGAAAAATCAGAACAAATATATGAATATCAATATATTGTTTCAATATAATGTTTCAGAATTTTTTGATGAATGAAGTTTAAAAGAACAGAATTATTGAAAATATATTTATATTTTTTATGTAACATTTTAAAGGTCATACTGTCACTTTTGTGTTTGAGGTTAGTAAGAGATTTAATTATTCAGATTCATTACAAAAAAGTGACAGTATGACCTTTAAAATGTTACATAAAAAATATAAATATATTTCAAATAAATTCTGTTTCTTTAAAAAATATCTTACTGACCTCAAACGTCTGAATGGTAGTATGGTAGTATGGTAGAATGTTGCCAAAATGCTGAAAACTATTGAGATAAAATTTTGTCAGCTATGTCGCCCAGCCCTAATCTCAGCATCTGTTTTATTTCTTAACATTTGCCGGTTTTTCAGATCTTTGGTAAGCTGAGCAGAAACGTGTGTTCTTTGAATCGCTGAAGTCAGCAGTGAAGTTGCCAAACACTACACAATACTTCCATGGATTGTGATCAACTTCTCAGTCCTGGAACAGTGGGCTCTTGGCTGCGCTTCTGTTCGCTGTGAAGCACCTTCATAATTCCACCATTCATTCAGCATCGCTAGGATCCTTGACACGATGTGAGAACTTAATTTTACATAATGGGCATTTAAGTACTCAGTTTGAAATTGTTTTATTTCAGCACGAAGGCCAAGCGTAGAACTTTCTGACATTTAAAACGTAAATGTTGAAAGCCTCACATGTGCGTAGCATTTTGTGCCACTGTCATTTCATTTTTCTCTCAGATTTTAATGAGCGCTCCTTCTGAAGAACCCATTTGCTGATTAGAGGGCTCATTAGTAGCCATGTGAGAGAAGGCCCAAAGCAGAAACATGGGGATTGTGGGACAAAAGGGAGGTGGAACAAGATAGGAAGGCGTCAGTCAGTTTGATTAGAAAATGATAGTCATATTCAAAATAATTTGATGTCACTATAATGGCAGTCGATGGAAATAAGAGAGAGTGCCTGTAGCTGTGAGAATCTGAGAGCTGGATTGTGTCTAATTATAATATCTTTGTAGGCTAAGGTGAGTCAGGGATTTATCCTGGCGATATGTCTCCCTGTTGTGGTTTCTTAAAAAAAAAAACAGATTAAGCAATTGTCGAGGAACCGCTATTATGCAATAGCAATGGGTTTTGGACAGGAGACCAAGAAAACATCCATGGTTCATTCTCTCAGTTTATTTTTCATTGTGGTTTAATGTGGCAGCATGGAAATTAGCATGGTTTTAGTTACTGAGTGAGGAAGTGAGGTACTGAAGGTGTGATGAATGTCATGTGTGTGGCTTTTGGTTCTATAGTTTTCATATCTGTATTTTAGAAAGTTTTGTTTTTGAAATGTAGCTGTAGCAGACTTATTTGACTCCCCACACAGACTTTGCAGCATGCATGTTCTTTTTTTTGTATTAAAATAATTTTTGTATATAATCTATATAAGAATATACACTGCTCCAAAAAAAAAAAAAAAATTAAAGGAACACTTTTTAATCAGAGTATAGCATCAAGTCAGTTAAACTCCTGGGATATTGATCTGGTCAGTTAAGTAGCAGAGGGCTTGGTAAATCAGTTTCAGCTGCTTTGGTGTTAATTAAATTAACAACATGTGCACTAGATGGGCAACGATGAGACGACCCCCAAAACAGGAATGGTTTTACAGGTGGAGGCCACTGACATTTTTTTCTCTACTCATCTTTTCTGGCTGTTTTTCACTAGTTTTGCATTTGGCTAGGGTCAGTGTCACTACTGGTAGGCGATACCTGGACCCTACAGAGGTTGCATAGGCAGTCCAACTCCTTCAAGGATGGCACATCAATTCGTTCCATTGCCAGAAGGTTTGCTGTTTCTCCCAGCACAGTCTCAAGAGCATGAAGGAGATTCCAGGAGACAGGCAGTTACTCTAGGAGAGCTGGACAGGGCCGTAGAAGGTCCTTAACCCATCAGCAGGACTGGTATCTGCTCCTTTGTGCAAGGAGGAACAGGATGAGCACTGCCAGAGCCCTACAAAATGACCTCCAGCAGGCCCAATGTCTCTGACCAACAATCAGAAACAGACTTCATGAGGGTGGCCTGAGGGCCCGACATCCTCCAGTGGGCCCTGTGCTCACTGCCCGGCACCGTGGAGCTCGATTGGCATTTGCTATTGAACACCAGAATTAGCAGGTCCGCCACTGGCGCCCTGTGCTTTTCACAGATGATAGCAGGTTCACCCTGAGCACATGTGACAGTCGTGATCATGTTGTCATGGAGAGATCTCCTGTGGAGCCCTCCTAGCATTCTGTCCTTTTTCGCCAGGGATGTGTTATTTTTTTTTTTCCATATCAAAAGGAAGTTGTTCACTGTATAGTGACACCTCCAGGAGCATCGTTAGCTTTGCTCTAGGGTGAACGGAAAGACATCAGCCAATTGCTGGCGAGAGAAAATGACTTTAATTGAAATTCTGTGTTAATCCTCACATGTTCCATTATTATGTCATGATAATAATTATTAATATTTAGACATTTATTGGTTATCTGCCTTAACATGAAAATTATTTTTGATTGTTGTCTCTAGAAAATGCATGTTCATATCCCATTTATTCATAGCAGGGAAGAAAATATTTAAAATTCATAGGTGCTTGTAACTGTAATACATTGTAACACAAAAATAATTTGGTGATATCAAATGTAAATGAGTAATTTTGTGAATCCTTAATTTCAATAATGTTTCAATAATAACAGTATTGAAATTAAGGATTGACAAAATTACTCATTTACATTTGATATGACCAAATTATTTTCGTGTTACAATGTATTACAGTTACAAGCACCTATGAAAATTTTGGCTGAATACTTTGTGTATCAGTATTGCATATGCTGTTTCTCTTCAATCCTAATGTGTCCAGTTGGTTTGTCCAGAATGCTTTAAGGTGTCTTAGTAAACGAGTTGAGCTGTTTTGACAGGAGAGACCGTTGAATGGACAAAGGCAGGATACAATATTGATTAAAAGGCTCTGATGCTTTTTCTTGCAGAACAGGATGGGTATCCATTAGCTATCTGGAGCAGGTTAAATGGCCTTGCATGCTCTATGTATTACATTTAACTACTTACAGGGTTCTTCCAGTGTGACTGCATTATGTCCAATGATAAGAATTAGGATGAATGAACGACTGAATTCAGGCAGCATATTGGAATATAAGCACAGCTCCATAACCCGTTTAAATGAGTTATTTCTCATCTTCCGGTAATTTCAATAATGAGTACAATGATACATTTTGAAAATCATGACCAATAATGCCAGACTGCAGCCAAAAGCCACATGTGTGCATTGCACTCTGGGTTATTGGAGACAGACGGAACGGAAGAAATACACAACTTCCAGTCAGCATTAGAGCATGTGCGTTACCCACCAGTGACATGTGGAGGCATAGGAACTTTAAAAAAATTGTTTCTGTTATAAATTTCCTGATGAAATTGTACACATTCAATAAGCCGTATCTCTGCATTCATCTCATCGCATTTATCTCTTGATTTTGATTCAATAGAATCCAATAAAACACAACAGCAGGCAGACCTGCTGTGCAAAAATTAGATTTAATTGAGACAGTCAGTGTGTTCTCTGCTTTCTCCCTTTCTAGCTATTTTGCTGGCGGTATTCAAAGCATCAAGTTCAGCGTTGGAGCTGAAGTTGCATTGAAGCTGCTGTTTGTCAGGCTACTCATCATTTTAATCCGTTTCAACTACAGTCAAACTGTTCTTTTGGAAAAGTAGTTATCTACAATACTAGCTGCTAAAAAAAGTACACAACCATGTAAGCTACTTTTAAAAAAAATATATTTAATCTATTTTAAGAGGTTTATTTTATTATATTTTTTATATATTTTATTAAATTACATTTTAAAGTAAGATTTTTTTACATTACCAATGTAATGTAACACCCCAAAATGTGCCTTTTTTTTAAAGAACATACATCAGTTGCTTCTGGACATTTGTCTAGAATAGGGTGGCGCTTTTTCGTTTCTTGTTGAGTGGTAATGACAGCGGTAGACTGAGCGTGCGTCAAGGTGTGTGTTTGTTGTGCAGTTTGATACAGCGGTGAAATCTACACCATACTGGAGCTCTGCCAGACATTGATCAAGAACAACCTGTTCTTATTCAACAGATCTTTTTCAGGTGTTTACTCTCTACCAGTCAGCAGTTTGAATATGGGCCTTTTTCACGGTCCGCGTTCGAAAACTGGAAACATCGAGTAGTTGTGTAAAATAACTTCCGCTGTAGCTTGTATGAATGGCAATGCCCGTAGCATGGGGTTGTTGTGATTTATTAATGAACAATTCATCATAGATGTTTTATTAAAACATTTTAACCACAATTTTCAATCATTAATCGGGTATGACGAAACGAGGAAAATTGTTGTCATGATATTCCGACGCATATTTCATGATTTAAATGGGAGCGCATAGGCGTATGAATGCACAATACTTCAGAGAAAGACCAGCTTTTTACTTAAACAATGCATGAATACCATACAAACAACATATCACATTAAAGAGCAATAAAATCGGCGTTCAACAAGTGTTTATAATAGTAGCCTACATTGCGCAATAATTAAAACATTAAAAATAAAATTAAAACACTGTATATTCCAAGTATTTCTCCAGCAGTAACATAAGCAGCCGTGGGCAGATTTTCAGTTAAAAGAATCTATTTAACAGATGATACTCTACCATGTGTGTAATCTTCCATTCTAATGTGAAACATTATGTAAGCGAGCCGTTTGTAAGCGTTGTCTGTGAGATAACAGTCATGAGATAACTGATAAGAATCTGCCCGCGGCTGCTCGCGTTACTGCTGGAGAAATACTGGACTGTTTTAATTTTATTTTGTAATGTTATTGTTTTTATTATTGCAGTGTTTACTATGGTTCTTCTCCAGTCTTATCTACAGTATAATGCTATTCAATCACTGTGCTCAAACCCGGAGGATATGTCACGTTTAAGATGGTAAAACCAGTTATTTTTGAATAACTCTGGGATGAAAAATATGAATATATTTGAACAACTCCAATTTGATCTAATACGTGATGATTGTAGCCTATCGGAAAGTAAAGTAAGTCCACGAAAGCAATACTAACATTATTACTGTTTAATTTGTACAGTCTTTAGTCGTGTTTAATGTTTTATAAGATGTATAAGCTTGTCCAATTTTATTGCTCTTTAATGTGATATGTTGTTTGTATGGTATTCATGCATTGTTTAAGTAAAAAGCTGGTCTTTCTCTGAAGTATTGTGCATTCATACGCCTATGCGCTCCCATTTAAATCATGAAATATGCGTCGGAATATCATGACAACATTTTTCCTCGTTTCGTCATACCCGATTAATGATTGAAAACTGTGGTTAACATGTTTTAATAAAACATCTATGATAAATTGTTCATTAATAAATCACAACAACCCCATGCTACGGGCATTGCCATTCATACAGGCTACAGCGGAAGTTATTTTACACAACTACTCGATGTTTCCAGTTTTCGAACGCGGACCGTGAAAAAGGCCTATTTCAAGGTTGCCTGACTGATAGCTTGGATTTAAATAGCCTATGCACTTATATATGAGTAAAACTACTTAAAATAATCTGTGTGTGCAGGTGTGTGTATATGTGTGTGTGTATATATATATATATATGTGTATATGTATATATATATATATATATATATATATATATATATATATATATATTAGGGGTGGGACAATACATCGATATGGCGATATATCGTGATCCTTCTCCATGCGATACGATAATCGATATCTGGCGCCAAATATCGATATTTTAATTAATACAATAAGGTGCTCTAAATACATTTTCCTGCTCCCAGCGTCTAAAAATGCGTGGAAATCGCGGCCGCGCCATTTCCACATTCTTTCCAAGAGCGCTCTGAGCAACTATGAAGCGCGTTCTCTATGAAGATGGGGAAGCACGAGGAACCGAATGATAAACAGATTTTCAGACACTGTATTAGCTCTACTGCTATATATACGTTTATGGAGATGAAAACTAAAAAACTGCCCCGGAACAGTTATCAGCGTGGACCAAAGGCACCGATCACGTTATTATTGCAGAGCGCATATTCAGTTCATGAGTAACCTCTCCGCTCGGATCGCAGGTGGATTTCCCTCACTATATGAGAGAGAGAGCGCCGCCGGTGCGTCCAGTTTTATGTGAACAAAACTGGATGCTCTCCCTCTCTCACAGATATTACAAGTGCGCGTTATGCAGTGTGAACAGTGGGCACCGACCAGCAGAAACATAAATCTGTACCTATGGCATGGAGGACGAGACAAAACACTGTCAGAGTCGTAATGCGGCGCAGAAGTGTGCAGTGTGTGTGTGCTTGCCGCGCGTCTACATTTGAAATAACCAACCTGAGCGCGCAAAAGACGCGATGTGATTGTGAACGGCTATTTTTCCGTGCGGGGCTCCGTTTTTATGATGAGAGGAGTAGAAAGGTTGAGAAAGCACTCCAGGTAAATTTTGAAATGTACCAGGTTTATATATATATATATATATATATATATATATATATATATATATATATATATTACATGGAGAGAGAGAGAGAGGCTATATAAGTTAAGCAGTTAAATGTGTTTGTTTACAAAGAAAAGTGTAAGCTTTTAATAAGTCCAAGAATAAAATTATTAATTTACTCAACATGTTAAAATTGATTTACAGAACTTTTTTTGCTGTTTTCTAACAGTTTGGACTTGAATAAAGAAAGAACTTGCACTTAACCTTTTCACAGGCATTTTGTTTAGACAGATATCGCGATATATCATTATAGGATTTTCTAGAAATATATCGATTATCGCAGAATCGCTGTATCATGATAGTATCGTTATCGTGAGCCATGTATCATGATTATATCGTATCGTGAGGTACCCTGCGATTCCCACCCCTAATAAATATATATATATATATATATATATATAAAATATATAGCAGGGCATGATAAAAAAATCATCCGATTTTTGGCAGGTCTTAAAATTTGGAAAATAAATCCTCAGATGAACAACATCACATGACACATTGCACCATGCCATTATTGATTTAATAAAAATAAAGCCAAGATGGAAAAGCCATGTGTGACAAACTTAGGGCACCCTCAGATTCAGTTGCCTGTACATCCACACAGCAATTACTTGAAGTAATCATTTTCTGTATGACTTTATCAGTCTCTCACATAGTTCTGGAGGAATTGTAACCCACTCTTCTTTACAACGTTGCTCCAGTTTATTGATGTTTGTGGGTATTTGTTTATGCACAGCTCTCGCCACAGCATTTCAGTCAGGATGAGGTCTGGATTTTGACTGGGCTATTGCAACCCCTTGATTCTTTTCTTTTCAGCCGTTCTGTTGTAGATTTGCTGGTGTGCTTGGTATCATTGTCCTTTTGCATGGCCCAGTTTTTACAAAGCTTTAGCTGTCATATCAGATGGCATTACATTTGACTCTATACTTTGGTATACAGAATAGTTCATGGTCGACTCAATGACTGTGAGGTGCCCAGGTCCCTTTGGCTACAAAACAAGCCCAAAATCATCAGCCCTCCTCCAACATGCTTGACTTTTGGTATGAGGTGTTTGTGTGCTGATATGCTCTTTAGGATTTCACCAAATGTGGTGCTGAGCATTATGGCAAAGCATCTCCACTTTGGTCTTGTGTGTTCAAAAGACATTTTTCTAGAAGTCTTATGGTTTGTTCAGATGCAAGCTACGCAATATCGCATTCATTATCGAAGGCGGTTCATCTGCGATAATGAACTCGATATTGCGTAGCTTGTCAGTGATCTACGGCTCTGTGTATTAAATGGCGCTCTATTTGAAAACAGGTGATGGAGATTTAGTGCTAATCACGAAACCGACTTTACTGACTAGATGCGCATGATCATATCGTTTGATAATTGGCACGGCCCTAGTAGAACGATTTTAAGTCATGAAAATATTAAGCCATTTTCTGCATTGATAATAAAAAAATATTTTTCTTTAGCACCAAATCAGCATAGAATGATTTCTGAAGGATCATGTGACACTAAAGACTGGAGTAATGCCGGCTGAAAATCAAGCTTTGCCATCACAGAAACTAATTCCAATTTAAAATATAATATGTTAGAAATACTTTTCAGGAATAGTCTTTACTGTATTTTTGATCAAATAGTGTAGCGTTGATGAACAAAAGACATTTATTATTTCATAATTCCATTTTAACTGGTTATGATCCATTTTAGTATCCACTTAATAGTGAAGTGGATAGTAAATAATACCATTATTTTTTGACTTTCATACTGGGGAATGTGAGATTGAAATGTAAATCATTTGTGTTCCTTCTGATATCATGGTTTAGGCACTGCTCAGAGTATTAACCCCTGCTTTGGCTTCTTTACCACATAGCAATAATATATATAAGTATTTTATACAAAGTGACTTATGTAGTCAAAGAATGACCACATTTATAATAAATGGGCAATCATTGTTTTATTAGAGATTGCGGTTTTTCTCTCATTTACAGACCAAACATCTGAGCTGTGTATCTAGCCATATAAATGGCCATTAGGCAACAAAGAGCAACTCTTCCATGAAATATACGTACTTAGCTTTATTTAAAGACAGTTTCCATGCATTTGTCAAAATCATGAAAGAGATTAACTTTACAATTACTTTTCTTGGCCAAAACCTAACAGACCCCTGCCAGTCACAATGTATGGTCTGTTTTCCTTAAATGCACTTCACTGACTTTAATCAGGAATATTTTACCATTCCCCACCATATGTGTGTGAGTGTCTGTGGGCTGGATGTATATTTTGGTGGAGCCACACATAGTGAATGTACAGACTTTAACCTCACCCATTCATCATGCGCATATAGTGTTGATTTTGCTGTCTCATATGCGATTAGAAAACGATTAACTTCATTTTCCTCCACTGTTATGAAAGAAGCGAAGAGAGGACAGATGCACAAATTGATTTACTCTTGTCTGATCTGCTCTGAATCTTCTTGCTTATTACTTTTCTTTTATTTTTTTTCTGCTGTTAGATATTGTCCTACAAAAGCTTTTCAATAGAGCAACATATTTACAATAACTTGTCACTGTAAAAAATTTTCACCCGTTTCAACTTAAGTTAAGTTTTGTGGCTGCCTTAAAATTTTAAGTTAAATCAGCTTAATAGTACAAGTCATTTCAACTTACCATTTTAAATCTTGCCTATGCTGAATTGCTTTATTGAAGTTCATTTGCTGTTTCAACTTATTTAACTAAGTTCAAAAAAGTTTTAACATTAAATTTCTAGTTATGATAATGTAAACTATTTTAGATACAGATAAAAAAATACATTAGATTTGTTTGAATCATTTAAATTTTATTTTTTTCTTGCAGTGTTTATAAACAGGTTTTTAATATTAACAACAGTACACAACCTGCCTGTGCATGCTAATGTGTGAATGCCAGCATATGTATACAACAAGGGCACAAAAGTAGCAAAAAACTGCCAAAGAGCTGTCATTAAAAAGCTGAAAATATACTCATACCTCATGGGAAACAACCACTGAGACAAGCTTAAAAAAAAAAAAACCCACATAAATGTCCATAACAGTCAATTTTATTCTTGAACATTTAAAAGGAGAAAGGTATCCTGCAGTGCACCATCGTAGTCTTCATATTAGGAAGCCAGCTTGTATGCCCTTCTTGTGTGTATGAAGTGTCTCACCATGAGCCTTTAAAATCAGAAAATAACAGAGTAAAAATTACTAACAGTTGGTTATTCTATATACACTACACACTGACAAACTTCAATATACACAAATACTTTAAGAAACACATTCAATATTTTGAATAACAACAAAAAAAAAAAAAAAAGTGATGGTATAATGCAGGGGTGTCGAATCCTGCTCTGAGGGTCACTGTCCTGCATTGTTTAGCTTCATCCTTAATTAAACACATCTGAATCAGTTAACTAAGTTCTTACTAGGCATACCAGAAACTTCCAGGCAGGTGAGTTGAGGCAAGCTGTAGTTAAACTCTGCAGGAGAGTGGACATCCAAGACCGAGTTTAGACACCTTTGGTTTAAAGTTTCCCTATGCTGCTTTTTTGAGTAACAGGGATGTAACAATGTACTCAAAGTCGATTGAAAATTGATGTAAATATGTGATTCAAGCTGACTGAGGTGTTAAACAAATCAAGATACAGCTTCAGCAGCCCTTGTTGTTTAAAACGTGTATGACCGCATTTTACAAGCGCTATGGCAGCAAACATTTCGCCAAGTTAATAAATAGTAGCAAACATGATGGCGGCAGTGGCAGGGTCGATTTTTGATGAGGTGTGATAGAGGCTTGGCTTTCTGATTACTATAAATGAACGCGATGAGGTGGCAACAGACAAAAAAAAACTGTGTGTAAATACACGTACAATGTTATAAAGGGTTTTTCAACCAAACATGAAAATTCTGTCATCAATTACTCACCCTCATATAATTTCAAACCCATAAGACCTTCGTTCATCTTCAGAACACAAATGAGGATATTTTTGATGAAATCCGAGAGCTTTCTGACCCTCCATTGGCAGCAACACAACTGACACATTCAAGGTCCAGAACGGTAGGAAAGACATCATTTAAGTAATCCATGTGACTCCTGTTTAACCTCAGTCTAATGAATCAACACGAGTGCTTGCTTTGTGCCCCCCCCCAAAAAAATATTTACCACTTTATGTACAATATTATTCAATGCTTGTTCATGCTACAATGTCAACTCTAGTGTGAACACAACACACATGCGTGATGATGCTCTTGTGAGCGTGCGTTGCAGATCAATATTTTTAGAAAATAAATTGGAAAAGTATGTTTTTTGCTCAAACAAAACACTTAAGTTGCTTCATAAAACTGAGGTTAAACCACTGGAGTCACATAGATTACTTTAATGATATCTTTACTACCATTCTGCACCTTGAATGTGGTAGTTGCGTTGTTGCCAATGGGGGGACAGAAAGCTCTCGGATTTCATCAAAAATATTTTCATTTGTGTTCTGAAGATGAACTGAGTTCTTACAGGTGTGGAACGAGAGTAATTAATGACAGAATTTTCTTTTTTGGGTGAACTATCCCTTTAATAGGCCAAACTACACTGACCGGTGGATCTGCAGCTCCAATCGCAGCGACCTCGTTTCCTTGCTCCTACATCTTCCAGCCCATGACCCAGAAACTGATTGAACTCAGCTGTCTAATGATCTAATGATAGAAATGTAGGGAAAAAAACCTTTAAAGTGGTTCAAATATTGACTTATCTTAAGATATAGTTTATACTCTTTATTTGCTACAGAAATGCAAACTTACCCTTCATCCAGTCTCAGACTCCCAATCAAACAATGCCTGTAAAATGAGAAAAACACACATGTAGGGGGAAAAAAAACCTTTAAAGTGGTTCAAATATTGACTTATCTTAAGATACAGTTTATACTCTTTATTTGGGACAGAAATGCAAAACTTACCCTTCATCCAGTCTCAGACTCACAGACAAACAATGCCTGTAAAAAGAAAAAAAAAACAAAAAAACAATTATGTAACTTAAATTTACTTGTAAACAACACACACAAGTAATGAAATTTCCTACACAACTGCCTCATAACCCATAAATAATCTGAGCTGCCTAGTAAAAAAACAAAAACAAAAACAAAAAAAAAATACATATTAAGAGGGATGGTGACCCTCACTGTAATGTGCTCACTCATAGCTATAAATATGACTGATTCATACAACATAATACATTTCTTTGCATTCACTGTTACTTGTAATCTGTTACCAGTAAGCAATTTGCAATTGTAAAACAAACTTATATATAAAATATATGATGGCCAATAAAATAACAAATGGCACTGAAGACGAGCTTGTGAGGAACAGATGTAACTTTACAGTGCATTTAACTGATAGTCATGTTTAACAACATGCCAGTTGTTCGACTGACAAAAACGTCTGTCTAAAAAGTGGTCATAAATGAACAAGGTTAACAATTGTTTGAATTGTGGTCTCTTAAATCATATTAAGAAGTTTCATATGTTCATCTATTTTGAACAGAACAAACTTTACTGACGAAACCGGTGATGTTAAGTTCATGCGTCGTAGAAAATAGCTCGGGGGTCGTCTACCTCTAGATAGTTCACTTATATTATATGCATGGTTGATAAAAATATTAAAGTTACACTTAACTTTACTCAGTAACGAATACCTCATACGCACGAAGCCTGACTGACTGGGATAACGTTAAACTTCCAGTGGCGCGAAAACGCCGAACCTGCTCAGCAAAGCCAACCTGTACGCACTTTAACAGTAAAATACAACTATAATCGCTCAAATTGCTCATCTTAACGATGTTTAACAGGTGGAGAAACAAATTTGTGTTAAGTGGGACTTGTAACATTACATTACAATCTGCAGTGCTAATGCACAGCACACCGGCCACCATATCAAATGCAAAACTTGAGAGGTAAACACAGTTCGAAAAACGATGACAGAACATAACTAATTCTACTCTATTCTGCTAAAATGAACAATAATCTCCCTAAAATTGTTACACAAGCATTCACTCACCTCATCCTTGACGCTGAATGCTTCTTCGCGCCAACCAACCGAACGACTGACAGCTTCGTCAAGTTCATGAGTTGTTCATCTGAAATTCCTCCGTGATTTAGTTAGTTCGCTGTATAGTCTGCCCGTTGTTTCCTTGTTTTCATGTTGCACTGGATGTCTTTATGTATTAAACATGAGTCTAATGTCTAGATTTTTAGAATATTTTTATTTATTTTTTTTCTTGGTGGAAAGGACTCTGATATTGAATTCATAAACAAATTTGACTCCCGCGCATTAATCCATGTTCAGAGAGCTGACCGGTTAGTGCCAATAAGAGCACCAAAGCACACAAGTAACTGTTGCAAATTTGCTGTGAAAACTCTCGGCATGAATTACATTGTATTATTAATATTTCTATATATATTAATATAGTAACTTTGTCGCCAGGGGCCTGCTTGCGATGTGGGCAGGCCTGTGTGCGGCTGCACTGCCTGCACTGTCTGTAGTTACGCCACTGGTAGGGAATATCTTCTTTTCTGTCGTCCATTGTTATTTTCAGCTCTGCTTCTTTCACTTTCATGATACTATAATGCCAGTCACGGTTGAATGACCAGGAAGCCACAAGAATTGCTTATGCACTTTCTGATAATGTGAAGTATGCCACTCACACATATGCAAATCTATAGCAGGGACCTCTGTAGATTTCTGCTGATTCAAGGGCTCTGCCACACTTCTTTTCCTGTCACTCCTGTATTTCATCATTACCACATGGTTCTCTCATCTCATGTTCTCTTATCTCTCTCTTTTATCCTCTTCCTATCTATGCTATCCTGTTTCTACTCATTTTACTGTCTTTACAATAAACCTGGATTCCTATAAATACATACATTTTTGCTGACTTTGTATTCAAGCGCAGTTACACACATCAGCTCTTGTGTACCACAAAGCCTCATCCCACTAGAGTTCTACCAAACAACACTTTTTCAAAGTGTTTTTACGTTCATTAAAGATTAATATTTTAATTTATAAATTGGAATTATATTTACATTGTCAGTGGAATGCAGGCAGTGGATAATTTATTTACAGCATCATTGCATGAAACAAAATAAATGGATTGTTCAGTTTGAATTTCTACACAGAAATGTATTGATTGAAATTTCAGTAAGGCCGCTAATGCATCTTATTATTTAACCCATAAAAACAAATACTATTTGAAAGCAGCAAAGCAGTAAAAATGTTCAAAATCAAATGCAGTTTTACCAAAGCATCACAGAGTTATTGCTGTTTTCTAGTATTTGTCAGTGCATTTACTGATACTTATACCTGGAGGGCATGCATGCAAAATGTCATGCAAATTACTGCAGCAGCTCATGAGAAGATTTTTAAACATTCTACCAAGAAATGAAATGAGCAAAACATTGAAATACCCTGCATGCAAAGTCTGATAATCTCTCACCGTACAGTCAAAATGTTATAGCCTTTTTTGAAACAAATATGACGTCATACATCCTTCTTATATCCTTCAAGCCTTCTCTGTGTGTGTGTATAAATGTATGTATGTAAATATGTGGTCTGTGTGTAAATTTAAGACATACATTTTAATAAGCTGCTGGTGTTGAAGGGTGGATGTGATCAGACTTGCATGGAGTCTACGGTCCATGTCGCTTATGCAGTTTTGCCCTTTTATTGAAAGTGATGAGAATGGAAGGCTGAGGCCTTGTGCACTCAACCAAGTAGGTTATTTCTTTACCCGAATGTCAGGTTTACAGGCCCTGAACATTTCTGCAGTGTTAGGATTGTGGAGTGTTCCCCGCCATGCTGAATATGCAAACTCATGTCAAACTGTCAGCCAAGAGAGCTACTCAGAGCCTGGGAACTATTACGTTCTTGTTAGACCAGTATTCAATTTCTCATAAGCTCTTGTAAGAGCCTGATACAGGGCTGCTGAAGTAGATCCATGAGTACAACCTACCCATGCAAAGAGAGAAAGACGTAAATGGTTTTCTGAGAATGTTCTCAGTAGTGTATTATCCTTGATTCTTTTTAAATGAGAGCTCTGAGAGCAACTCCAAGAACCTCTTTATGGATCACTTGTGGTAGGATCCTTTTTACAAAGCTGTACAGATCAGTGTTATGTAAAATAGAGGTGTTTCAGCTGTCATTAATGCATTAAATGAATTAAAAGTGACTTTTGCATTGTCACAAGTTTACAATTTACAATTTAAAAGTTTCTATTTCATATAAATGCTGTTCTTTTGATCTGTCTGTTCATCAAAATCCTAAAAAAAATCCACAAAAACAAACAGCATGTCTTTGATTTAAAAAAAAAAAAAAAAAAAATCTGTTATGCTGTTTTGTTTGAGCACAAAACAGCATAAGAATTATTTCCGAATGATCAACGTGACATTTGAAGACTAGAGAAATGGCTGCTAAAAAATTAGCTTTGCCAACACAGGACTAAGTTGTGTTGTAAAATATATTTTTACAATTTATATATATATATATATATATATATATATATATATATATATATATATATATATATATATATATATATATATATATATATATATATATATATATATGTACAGTAGATGTTTCTATACTTGTATATAATTTATGTTTTTTTTTTTATATATATATATATATATATATATATATATATATATATATATGTATATAATATTCTCTCTCTCTCTCACGCTCGCCTGTTGGCTGACATCCAGATGTCTTTAACTGCTTTGTAATTCATTTACCATATTTTATCATTCCTTTTCTCTGTTTCTTTCTGCTGCTCTTAGTCTGGAAGAAATTGCAACTCTTTTTACATACTGTACTGTTCCAGTGTGGAATTTACTGATTTTCAGCATCAGTGTTGCTCCACATTAAATCCAGACTCACCTTTTGTCAGACATTGACACATACTGCCTAAATATGCACACATATGCGTACATGTCTTCTTCCTCCATCTTTTTCTTTTATTTCTTTGTTCAGTCTAGGTGTATTTTTATTTTTTTTTTTTTGCTTATTCACTCTCTTCCCCTTAGGAATGTTGGCTTGAGCTCAAAAATCCTAAATTAACTGCAGCTTGTCTTTGCTCCCTGGGCCCCACTGCTTTCAGGCCGTCACCCCACATGTGGACGTAGATCTCGTCTAGGACAGTGCGGATCAGTGGCCTCCGCTGACTCTTTAGGCAACCTGTCCTGAACTCTTGTCATTTTTTAATGGTATGTGGCAAAAACTCATAAGCAACTGCACTAAATAGTATTTCAGATCTAAAACGTTTTAGGCTGTCGATATTGATGTTAAAATTATAAAAATTGTTGATATTGTCCAACTGCAAGAATTTTAAGATATTGAGCATGCCTAAGTTTTACATTTTGTCATCCAACATAAATTACAGCGAATCTGTATATAATCTACAATAAAGAACAAATCTACATTGTGAAATCTGCTTTTACATCTCAAATAAATACGGTTCTTTTGAACTTTATTCATCAAAGAATCCTGAGGAAATCTTTCACAATTTACTTAAAAATAGTGTTTTTTTATTCAAAGTATGAATAAATGTACTTAAAGTGCTCTATTTTCGCACACTAATTTTGTACTTAATATACTAAAAATGACTCTTTAGTACTTAAGATAAAATTAAGATCATTAATGTGTACTCAACTGTGCTATTTTGGGACAACATGAATATAAACTTAAATGTGCTTTTAACATACTATCTCTGTATTTAAAAAATGTATTTGGCACCACTTGTAGTGTACTTAAGTGTACTAATGTATGAAAGATGGTTCGAGTATACTACTAGTGCTAACTAAATACATTTTTTTTTAAATACAGAGATAATATGTTAAAAGTAGGGATGCACCGAATGTTTGGCAGCTGAAATTGTTCGGCCGAAAATAGCAAAAAAAAAACCTGTTTCTGTGTTCGGCCGAATAAGCGAGAGACTTAGAAAAATAAATTTTACCGAACAATGACATGATGCGATCAAATAGAGGTGCGCACTAGCTAATGCAGCAAACACGTCTGTAGTGTGAAAGCATTTAAAACGGTCAGAGAAAGACGTAGAAATCATTACAAGCACGAAGCACCGACAGCGAGAGACTGCTTAGTGCTACATCTCATGTCTCCGATGAGAAGAGGAAGAGGTGGTTGATGCTGGTTACTGTGATGATTGAAATTGCGAAATAGCCTCAAACGATTAGTAAGTAAACTGCAGAATGTTATGTTTTCAAATACACGCACGAATTGCATGTATTCAAACAGCGCTGCCTGAGCTCGCGGCGCCAGGGTTCAAAGTCCAAAGCGCAAGGAAAATCTGCGCTGAAACACTGTTACTTTTTCATTTGCTCAGTAACATTTTTATTAGTTTTTTAAAGGCATGTGACATTGTGATACGTGCGACAAACATCTTCTCATATTCGTAATAAGAATCATTTATAAATCTGTTGTCAACAAAAGAAGCACTGAGATCTTCTTGCGGGTTTCTGCAAAAATAAAAGCTAAGAAAAATGACAACATTCAACAAAATTCATAAATGTTAGTATTGTAATTTTACTGTTGTTCTGTAAAATAAAAATAAAAAAAGTATGACAATAGTAATGATAATAATAATTACCCTACAACAACTCTATTAATACATTTATTATAACATTCACACGTAGTGTTTCAAATTGGGATCTGTAATATATTCTTATGTTTTAAAAGAAGACTCTTCTGCTCAGCAAGGCTGCATTTATTTGTACAGTAAAAAATACATGCCTGATTCAAGAAGGGGGTCTAAAAATGGCCAAAAATATTATTTTACTAACTTATTAATTTTAAGTTAAACTATGCTTTGTAGGTATAATGTCTGATAGAATGTTAAAAAATGTTCAGTGTTAAGTAAATATTTTTAAATAGTTGTTTTGTAGTTGATTTTTTATTTTTATTTGAAAAGCAGCACAAAACAGTAAAAAGCACATTTTGGCTATTTAATTTATGAAAAATAAAAAAATTGGCAAAAGAGGCCTACACGGGGGAAAAAAATGTGAAAACCATGTTCTGTATTCAGCCTTAGGCCCAGTGTTTCATTTTGTTCGGCTTCGGCCAAGAATTTTCATTTCGGTGCATCCCTAGTTAAAAGCGCATTTTAGTTCATATTCATGGTGTCCCAAAATAGCACAGTTGAGTACACTTAGTTGATCTTAAGTTTATCTTAAGAAGTACTAAAGAATCACTTTTAGTATATTAAGTACAAAATTACTGTGCGAAAATAGAACACTTTTATTATGGAAGTATATTATATGGACTTTTTTTTTTTTACTTGGAAATAAGGACTACAACAGTTGTTCGATCTGTTAAGCCCATAATCTCAGGTTCCTGTGGTCTTTATTTAGCAACTTATGTTCATGCTATTTTTCTTTCTCATTGTTTCTCCACATGAGGCACATATTCCTCAACTGGGCATAATATAGGAAATATTGCTAAAGGAATATGACAGTGGTTATTTGGTGGTGGCCCAAGGTGCGGCGTTAGCTCTCGCTTCTGGCCTTCATATGTCGTTTCCTCCCACATCCAGACACAAACACACACACTTACAGTCCCCCTACCTTCAAGCATAGAAGAGCGGATGGAGAAAAGGCAAACCCAAGTGGAAAAATTTGTTATACAGATGTCATGTGTGGAGGGCTGCTTTTCTGGATTCAGCTTCTCCTCCTCTTCCCTGTGGCCTCTTTTTTTCTTCTAATCCTCTACCTCTCCATGACCTTTTCCCATCTGATTATCTGCCTCTTTCTCATCTTTTTTTCTCTCTCTCTCCTTCAGCACTGGCCTTTGTGTGGCTTCTTCGACTAATGGCACATACTATTTTGGTTTGAATGTATTGAATTGCTTTGTTTATTCAGGCGCTCTTTGAAATATGTAGCTCTTAACGTCGTCTTCATATTAAAGGAGTAAACCAATGTGACGTATTTTCTGGCCATCGAGGCAATGCGCCTTAATCCAAGTAAGGCGACTGTAACCCTTTACATTTTTTGGGCTGAGAGTGGACAATTCCCATAGTCATACAGCTTTTCACTAGCTGGTTTAGCTTGAAATGGTCAAGGCTAGCTGAGAATGGTCTAGCGCAGCATGCATCTCTTTAGCTGGGACCAAGTGTTAGATTAGCTTGTAATTGTCTGCTATTGTTACTAAAAATTTTATTTTGCCCAAGAATGGCTTTTTAAATGATCAAGCAGAGTTGCAAGAAAAGCAGGCAGAAAGGGAGACCCACGTATGTGCTATACCCGCAGGGAAACGCATTGTCTGTGCTTTGCACGTGGCTTTTATGGCCTCAAGTAAATTCTCCACGTAAGTTTAAGAAGTATTTGATTGAACCTTTGCCCAAGGGCCAGATTGGTTTCGTGTGCACATATTGAGGGTAGAAAAGGTCTTCAGACTTCTTTGAAGACTGGCCATCTGTCAGGCAAGAGAGATGCATAAGCACCAATGCTACCAATTCATAGCATTTTGGTGTTTGAAAATGGACCAGAGATGCTTTTATATTATTCAATTTAATTTAATTTTATAAATTTCATTTTTCCTCTGGTATGTTTGAGTGCTCTGCAACATGAACTTCTCATTGCAATTTGGTCAGTGCCCCAATGTAAATTTTAGGACTTTGTATTTATGCATTTTATCATAACTCACAGTCATTTCAGGCACTGCTGTTTTTATTTTTTGACCTGGCTTTCTGCTATCTCAGCTCTCCATGAACCATTGCATCAGTTCCCCACTCTAGCCCAAATGCATTTCAGAGGGAATTGCTTTGATGTGACGAATTGCTATCACCATAAATTGGTCACTGCTGTTTTCTTTACTTACCAGCACACTTTTTAAATGCTTGGTAGGTTGGATGTAGGTCATTCGATAGCCCATCCTACAAATGCCCTGTGTCTCTTCAGACTTTAAATGGCGTTTAGTAATGTTTTTGTTTCCTTTTAAAGAACACTTGAGCTCTGGTCTGATTAAGTGTCTCCTTAATGTCTCTTCCCATTGAATTGTTCATTTGATGGTCGGATAAAATCAGGTTGCTGATGTTACAATACTATGATTGAATTCAATACTCAAAATTAAACACACATCCCATGAAATTTACAAACTACGAAAATGTAAAGGACAAAGGCCAGTTGTTTACCTTTCTCAGACTCATGCTGCTCTAATTGGTGATCATAGCCAGACAGCTAAACTTGTTTCCAGAAAATTGCTACCCACCATTCACAGCCTGTCTGAGAGTGCCAAGAAGAAGCATTCAGCAACCAAATAAACAGAGCAGTGGCTGAGCTCATTTGCATTGACCAAATACCAATATATACAGTGGAAAGATTTGGATTGTAGCAACTGCTACAGAATCTTAATAGCTTTTTCGTGCACACTGAAAAGCCAAAAGCGTACAGAGAAACTAGAGAACTTGAAGGGGCTTGATATTGTATTTCAAGGCCAGCAGAAAATGCAGCCCTACATAGATGTATCTACTCATTTGATAACAAGTAATTGACAGATTGACAGTCATGGTGCCTTGGCAATGTAGAACTTAATAGTGACCACACAGCAGAGAGCCTGAGGGAGGCCTTTAATGAGATGTGACGTATATGTACAGCAATGAGACCCCCATATGGCAGACATCAAGACTGATAGCACTTCAAATAACAAAGGCCTTCTCTGATTATAACAGTATTCCCTGCTTTGGACATGATCTTGATTTTGCAGGTCATAAGGGCCTCAAAATTTGTGTAGTTAATACCTCGTTGTGATGTCGTATCGATGTGCATGATTGGTGTCACATCATGTTAGTATCAGCATAGGCTCATTTAAAAAAAAAAGTACCTTTATATACATTTTTGCTCCCAAAATACGTAGTTTCAAGCTGAAATTAACACCTTTGCCAGTAACAACAGCAACAACTTTAATTCCTTTTCACACCAATTGATTACCGAATTATTTTTGCACAGTTCCCTGTCCAAATGTTATTACCACCCATAGTACATGATTTTTAAACTTATACATTGACGCTGACATGATCGCATAACCAGCTCCATATGACTTTTCTGACATAGTAAACTTGCTCTGTTGCTCACCTGGTACAGCATTTCACTTGTGATGCCAAGCACTCTAGTACGAGTCCTGAAACACAATTCACAATAAAAGAGATCAATTGTATATAGAAACAAATAAAACTGGCTTTGTTGCTTAAGCAAAATTCTCAAGATTGTTTTTGTTAATGCTATCGGTGTAGAGTAGGCGGTAAGATAATTTAAAACACGATAGAGCATTAACATTTTAGCGCCACTCATCAGACATTTCATTTTCGAACTGCTGCTATATAGCACATATAAAAAGCAATGTAAAAAAAAAAATGTTTGTCTGTTCTTTTTTAAACTGAATGGACATTTAAACAGAAGTATTTCACCAGCACCTGGTGGTGTTCTAGAAATACTTGATTGATTGTTTTCAACTTAAAAGGTGAAAGTTTTGAGTTTTATTTAGTAGAATTTTTAATAGGTGGTTTAATTTTGAATTAAGAACAGTAGTTAAATCTGTGAGGGTCAGACTTTTGTTCTTCTTTCAGTTTAGCCCATGTATTATGTTGAAGTTCTTTATAAAGATAATGGCCAACTGGCGAGTAACTGTTAAATGTGCACACGGCACATTTGGTCCTGGTTTGCTAACAGGACTCTTTTTTTTTAAGTTGAAAGCCTTTTACTGTACTCATTCTGTCTTGTTTTACTGCCAGACAATCTGGCTTTTGTTTGTGACATTTAGACATCATTCTATAGGAGGTATCTGTTGCTCAAGATGGCGGCTGGTCTGGTTCACTTGAGGACGGGTCAGGTAATTCTCACTGATGCTATCCTATGTCATTACCAAAAGCCTTTGCCACATTCTGGACTTTCGATCTCTCTCTTTCACCCTTTCTTCAGCCCCCAGCTTCAGTCTCCACCTCTATTTTCTCTCTCACATTGTATGCTGGTCCCAAGAGAGCTCAGTTTAAGTTGGTCAGACTGGGCTGGTATTCCTGTAGGTTGAGGTTAATGAAGAGGTGAAGTGAAAAGGTACACAGAGTCACTGATCGTGGCCCTACCTGCTCTGGTAAGGAGATTTTCCCCTTCTGTTTGGGTTAATGGATGGGGTGAGAAAGGGAGTCTTGAATACAGATCCTACTACAAGAAAAGTCTTTAAAAAAATCTGGTATTTAACATATGTGCTAAATACTTCTCTTTGTATTCATATATGTTTCCTATGGTTTTGGAAAGCTTTCATACCATTTCTGGAAGCAATATTCATTAAAAAAAAGTTTAAAATAAAGAGATAAGCAGTAAAGCAGTTTTGTACATTTTATTTCTAAGACATTATAATAAATAGGTCAAAGTACTTTTTTCTTTTAGGTATATAGATGTTATTCAGTATGGTTATATGGGCAACAATATTCCGATTTTTACACGATTAAGACAATACACTGATTAAAAATCTACCATGTAAACAGAGATTTTTTATTACCTTAATCCAGCTAAAGTCATACTCGAAGTAAACAAAAATCGAATTAAGACATGTGGAGTATTCCTATTTTATTCGTATTATCTAAGTGCAGTATAGACATTACACACTATTGTTGTCAAAAGTACCGACTTCGGTACCTGTTGGTACTAGAATTTTAAAAATGTCCATTTCCCGCTACCATTTGAGCGCTGTTGAGCGGATTTTTAAACACTGTTGATTGACCATAGTGTTCACGCACTCAACAGATATATATAACTGTGAGCGCTCGATGAAGAGTGTGAAATGATGATCATTTTAGCCAATCACAGTCATATCTGTTGAGTGCATGAACACTTTAAGAATCTGCTCAAATGGTAGCGGGAAATGGACGTTTTTAAAATTGCAGTACCGACTGGTACCGAAGTCGGTACTTTTGACAACACTATACACACCTTAACCTTTCGCCGCATTTTGCGACAGGATACACACATGGCAGTGGTTAACCGTTTGACGGCAAACAAAAGAGCATGGCTTTAGCAACGCCATCGTCTGTTTGCACATATAGCATGACAAATAATTAACTGCACTTGAAGCTATCGCAAAAAATAAAAAACGAAACACCCAAAACTGTATATGGCACTGTAACGAAGACGAACTGTATGTTGATGCATGAAATATTGGAGGGGACGTCGGATGGCGTCGCGTGGGGACGTAATGACGTTTACCATTAATTGATCTATGTACTATAAAGTAAAACGGGAACATGAAAGGAATATTCTAAAAGCAGCTCGTAAACACCTTAATCATAATATTGTCTCATTCAGAATAAGGTAAATAATTAGATTACTGATGTACATGGAAATGTAGTCAGTATATGTATAAATAGCATGTTAAAGTCTCTTTTTTTATGTCATGTCATTGACCCATTGGCAATGTGTGAAGTCAACATTTAGGGCTTGTTCCTGAGTTCAGAGAGTTGTAGCTAGTTATTGACTCAGGGGACTTGTAAATCAACACTTTTGGAGTATTATGGCCCTCATAACTGCGCTCATATGTTAGCTTTTCTTTGCTCCCTCACCCTCTTTTTTTCCATCACACATCTCACTGAAGTGGCTTTAATCGCTTGCTTAAAAACAAAGACTGTTTTGTGAGTGTGTTCCATACAGACCCTCACTGTTTTTCTCTTGTACACTCACTGGTGTCGATTCTGCTCTGGACAAAGGCTCCTCACTGGTGTGTGATGGCACACAGGCCGCCACTCGGTGTTACTGGGGCAGCAAACAGCTTGGACGATGCGGGCAGAGCCTGGTATCACAGTGTTTTACTTCACCATATAGTACACAGTGTACATGCATGACTGAAGCCGAGTCTGTGTCATCAACATGCCTTGTGCCCTTTTTGTGTGTGTGTGTGTGTGTGTGTGTGTGTGTGTCATTCATACTTTATCTTCATCCTTCTGTAGTGGAAGTATCAGTGAATTTGAAATTACTGTAGCATTAAATTATTGTAGCATTTAAAATTACTCATTACTCGTGTTATTTTTTTAGATAAAACTGAAAGTAATAATAACATCAACAATAATAATAGCAGCCATTTGACATAGGGCTGGTCCGAATACCATTTTTGAGCTTCGACGCTTCGGTAGTATTAACACCGAATATTCGAAGCTTTGGAGGGAGGGGGCTGAACATATTCTTCTATCTAATAAAGGCAGGAATCTCTGTGCGTTTGTCGGTCTGTTTGCATTTTTATTATGTTGAGAACCGTTCATCCAATCGACTTCACGCGTGGCGGGTGTGTTGCTGCAGACCCAAGGGAGTGCAGTGTGGCATTTTGGTGCAATATAGACACGCAACATGTTCGGAATTAATAAACTTTTAATAAACTGAATAGCGCGAGCCGGAAGTGGCGCGCCTCACGCGGGCAGGGCTATATGCTCTGAGAACGGACACTGCACTAGTGATACAAAACACACAGGTCTGTTAAGAGCAATACTTTTAATAAGGTAGCCCAGTGCTTAATTTGTAAATTGCGAGGTCCCGGAATAAAGCAGGGTAACGGATCCGGCATTTGATTAGAGGAGGGAGAGGACCAATCTTTAGTGATTGAAAGCGTGCATCAGTTGCTTTTATAGGGTTCGTACGGTCATGAAAAACCTGGAAAAGCTATGCAATTTTATAACAGCAATTTCCAGGCCTGGAAAAGTTTTGTAAAAGTCATGGAATTTTATTTCACAAATCTCTGTATAATAGAGTTATATTTAATCAGGTCCTGAATTAGTGTGTATATCGCATAGTTTTACTCATTCCCGCAGCTTTCAAGTTTATAATGAGGGAAATTCCTGCAAACATTTATTGAATATAGCATGTAGTTTAGATGAGTAAATAAATCCACACAAAATATCAGATTAAATCAGTCATTTGAAACAGCGTGAGTGATTCAGCTGTACAGCGTCTTCTCTCTTTCACTCTCAGTTCACATGGGCGCATCTCGTCTGCACTACAAGAGCTACTGCACGCTGATCCAAGACTTTTGCTCGCATCTCGGGACAGTTGACAGAGAAAACGCATGCATCGCATTCGGTCTTGTGATAGCAGAGGGTCCGTTCACATGTCGCGTCTTTTGTGCTTAAGTTCGTTATTTCAAATGTAAATGTGAGGCAAGCGCGCTCATAATAGAAGATTTTTCATGAAATATATGCATGCTATAGGTCAGCACGAACGTCTTTCATTGACGAACAGTCTGTTGCTGGTGCAGATGTTCAGCTAGGCGGACAAGTTGAGAACCGTTTCGTGGGGGATGCCAAGTATTCGAGAGAAAAAAAAAGAAGGGACATTCGAATCTCAAAATTCAAAATCGAATGCCAACCCACCGAACAAATATTCGAATAATCGAATATTCGGGTCCAGCCCTAATTTGAGAGTTATAAGCCATGGCATGGAAATACTTATAAGCTTATCGAAATTGGCCAGAATTTTAACATTGCTGCATCCCTAACAACTTACTTAGTTACGCTACAGTATTACTCGTAAAGTATTACGAAGTGAAAGTAGCGCTACCCAACCTTGGGAAGGATGTGTGCTATTATACCTTGCCACCTTAATAGGGACATTAATCATACTGCAAATCGCCGTTTGTGGAACTGAACTTTTTATATAACACACAGAGAGAAAGTGCATCTTTGAATGTCTGACAGCTTTGCCGAACACAGCGTTTCTTTCTATAGGCTGAGAGAGACCTGAAGAACCTTCTGTGTGCTAGTCAGCGAATGTTAATGAGGTGAGGACAGCCTTTTTTTTTTCCATCCTCTGATGTTTAGTTTTGGTATCATAGCTGGGAGGGGGTGCACTTCCCTTATTTTTGTCACCCTCTTTCTCTGTCACTCACACTCTGGGTGTCTTTCGCACATTCTCACTGTGTGCCGATTTACTGCATGTGACTGAGCTGTCACATGGAGCAGCAGAGAGCAGGCGCATAGACATAAGCATAGTGTGATGTACTCTCCCACTCGCATGGACGTACACACTTTTACAGATAAATTTATGGTGGTGCCTGTCAATGCAGTCTGGATGTATTGTCAGTGGTGTTAAAAAAAGCTCTTGGTGGACTGCATTTTTAGCCAGCTTGTTGTCACGACTAGTTTCTGGGTGG
This sequence comes from Spinibarbus caldwelli, assembly GCA_039654775.1. Classification (NCBI taxonomy): domain Eukaryota; kingdom Metazoa; phylum Chordata; class Actinopteri; order Cypriniformes; family Cyprinidae; genus Spinibarbus; species Spinibarbus caldwelli. The sequence continues at coordinate 16,086,035 of CM077257.1, forward strand.
TTGGTCTGTGCATTTTGAAAGGAATATTTTTTGATGGGAATAAATTTATGCTTTTTCTGTGCACAGATCCACATTCCTTATCAACGTGGTTTTGCGCAGCTTGTCAGTGAACAACAGCTCTGTGTGGTAAATGCAGCTCCATGTGAAATCACGCACGTGATGGAAATTACCGCTGATTACAGGACCGGGTTTACTGACAAGATGCGCATTAAATATCGCATGCGATATATCGTGCCGCCCTAATAGGTAGTATGTATTGTGCATTCACATTTAATTTGTCATTATTAATTCCTCTCCATTTTCTAGTATAGAGCTGTATCAAAGCGCAATGTTTTGTCTTTAGACCCAGGAATATCCTGGAATATAGCACTTTTTATATAGAATATATTTATATAGTGTATTTATAGTTGGTCACACTTTAGTTTAGGGATTAATTCTCACTGCTAAATAACTATGACTTTTTTCCTCAAAAAAAAAAAAAAAAAATCCTAATTTGCTGCTTATTGATAGTTAGCAAGGTAGTTGTTAAGTTTAGGTATGGGGTATGATTAGGGATCTAAAATATGGTCATGCAGAATAAGGCTGCACGATTAATCGAAATTAAATCGCAAAGGCGATAAATTGTGATTAGGCAGACGCTGCGATTGTCATGCGCATCTTGTCAGTGAAGCACGGTTCTGTGATCAGTAGTAAATCTCCATCTGAAGGCCAAAGGGCGCTCTTGTGCAGAAAATCCAAATACGCCCCGCCGAAGAAATCCAGGAAATACTGCAGCTGAATAAACAGAAGATTTAACTGCTTTCATTGATTCAACGTGACTAATAAACACACAACTATAACAATATATGGTTAATCTGAGTTTGTCTTATAATTTTTATTATAATAAAGTTTATAATAATGCAATGCTAATTGACATAGCCTTAGTTCACTGACGCAAACAATTTTCATAATCACAGAGCAATATCTTCGGTTTCATAATCGCATGATTAAATCGTCTGCGATGAACACGATTTTGCGTAGCTTGTCAGTGAACTACAGTACAGTAAATGCTGCTCCATCTGAGAGCATGTGATGGAGATTTACTACTGATCACAGAACCGGCTTTACTGACAAGATGCGCATGACTATCGCGTTAGAGTAATCGTGCAGCCCTAATGCAGAATAAGGCATTAATGCGTGCTTTATAAGTACTAATAAACAGCCAACATGCTAGTAATATGCATGCTAATGAGCAGCTAGTTTGTAGTGAAAACTGATCCTTAAAATAAAGTGTTACCATCAAGTTATATGGTGGTTTTGGCATGATAGTAAGGCGAATAATGACACAATTTTCATTTTTGGTCAACTTGCTGTTGGTTGTCACACTCCAACCTTGGAATTCAAGCAGTGGGATCTGAATGCCAGTCAGCCCTGAACAGTGTCCCCATGACTAAACCTACACACTTGCATTCACACAAACAAGTATCCTATAGTATTGTGTGCATATGTGTCTCTGTTTTCCATGGAACAGTCAACAGATAGTCCCTCGGTCCAAAGGGAGTTCTGTTGGATCATCTATTGCATGTGTGTTTACAGTAGGCACTGACATGCTTGTAAGAGTGTTCATTTGTTTTCGTGGACCCTAAGGATTGAATCTGAAATCAATGTTTACAGTGTCAATAGCACTGTGACGTTTATTTTCCTAATACTGCAACTTATAAACTTCAAATTCTGGATCAAGGTGAACCAATGTTGAAAATGAATAAATAAAAATAATAGTTATCTCAGATGAGATGGAATCATGCCAGGCCCTTTACAATCTGGAATTGGCTTTAATGACTGTTGTAATTATATAACAGTGTGACGGCCTCTATCTTTTTCCCTCCTGCAGCCCCCTTTCATTAACTCCATTGGTCTGTCATGGTAATCCCTCTATAGTGTTCAGCTTGTCCGTCCCACCTTGCCTTCCTTTCTTTGTCAGTCATCTTTTCTTGTTCTTCCTTATAATACGAACCTTCTACTGGTTAGTGGATTTTGACGTTCCACTCCATATGGTTGCTCTATGATGGTCACATGACCCTGTTCACCCTCATTAGTTGATACGGACGTGTGAATGAGCATGGATTTTTATTGGGTGCTGTGATGCTTCCCAGAGGCGAGTCGTGAAAGTGTATCATCTAATACAGTGGCCTAGTGAAGCAGGGTTAATGCACTCAGGGTGACAGTGTTTGATGTGAATTTTTTATTTTTTATTTTCCTTTGACACAGGTCTGGCTGGGACAGCTATCAAGCAGATGATCCAGGGCCAGGGACGTCTACTGAGGAAATATCTTGTGTTGTCATGATTTCTGATGTGAATGTGGTTGTTTGCAGCAGTGTTTGTCCTCATCACAGTGGAGGGAAGATGATTAGGCTTGACGCAGCGGCTTGAGTGAGGGGTGTGAGGAAGACTGGTCGCTCAGGGTGCTGCAAGTGTCGCAGTGGACAGAGGTTAAAATGTTTGGACAGGGAGGACAGACTTTAAGCGTCCCCTGGTAGTGACTAGCCTCATCAAAAATTAGCATGACAAGCAGACCAGATACTGCAGCTGTCATATTCATCAAAAATTTTCTGTCTCTTTGGCCAATTAATGGGTTCCAGTCCTCCTCTTGGAGGGCCACCTTCTAGCAGAGTTTAACTTCAACCCTAACAGAACACACCTAAACCAGCCAATCAAGGTCTTCAGGATCACCAGAAATTCCCAGGCTGGTATGTTTTAGGTAAACTATGCAGGAAATAGGTGCATTACCAAAGCAAAGGTTGTTCCAAATGGTAGATACTTCATTGGCTGCCTCCAAAGATAGCCAATTGAATAAAGTTGGATGGAATTGTATATATTTCCTCAGAAAGCAATTCCAGAGCGCACTGTGATGATTTCTGTGTTAGTAGAGCAGAGCGCAATTTGAGTTGCTGCCTGTGGAGAACAGTCCAAATTGGACACTTATGAGGCTCTGTTTCACTTATGATGCTGGCATAGAGGACAGATGCTCTTGTAGGCACTAGGCAGCTCACTAAGTTCTGGAACAGATCCACTTACCCTGTTCCAAAACCTGAGCTGCCTTATCGCCTAGTATCTACTATGGCTTCTGAAAGCATTCAAAGTGTCATGGAACCTGAGCATAAGCCAGAATGCCACATGCCACAAAGTTGATTTTAGTAGAGCTTGAAGTTAGCATGTTGCTATGAAAAGCTGTCAATTTACCAGTCGATCGTTTACCTCACCTATGGTCATGAGCTTTGATTATTGACCGAAAGAACAAGATCAGCTGAGATGAGCTTTCTCCGCAGAGTGTCTGGGCTAACCCTGAGAGACAGGTGCAGAGCTTGAACATCTTGGAGAGGCTTCTCTGTGTCAAAAGGAGCAAGTTGAGATAGTTCGGGCACCTCTAAATATGTCCAGCTGGGAAGAGCCCCCAGGGTAAACCCAGGCTGCCTTGGGAACACCTTGGGATCCACCAGGAGGAGCTGGAGGAAGTTGCCAGGGAAGAGGACATGTGGCGACCCTACTAAGCCTGCTGCCACTGTGACTCAGTCCCGGATAAAGCCCAAAGTATGCTTCATTTACATACTGTATGCTAGCATATGCGTACAGTTGAACGTATAGCCTTTCAAAGTATACTCAATTTGATAGCGTGCGCGAACTCAGGCGGTTAATACATGCACTTTGGAAAGCTTCATCTTAGTCCAGTGTCTGTGCTATATTTCTCCAGAAGTTATGACCAATAAAAATGTCTTTGTACTCTTTTAAACTAAAGTTGCAGAAATCTCATAAAACTCTCACACAAGTGGTTGTCAATGCAGCCGTCTGTTGTTGTTGTAGTCTCCGCTATTTTGTTGCTGTCGTTGTTCCGTCTCTATAATTTAGTTTTCGACTAACAGTGGCCCAGGCCACTGTTTCCACCTTGTGGAACAACTGATTAGTACAAAACAAAAGCTGTGATTTAGCGTAAAAAAAATGCATAACACACAAATACTGAAGAATACACTGAATTATTTTTTTTAGTACTTTTCAGTATTGAATTTCTTTCGATCGATTCACCATCTTGTTTTTTTTCTTTCTCTGAGGTTTACGTTCTCTTTGTAGATTTGCTTTTCTACAAAGGATACATGTGATTCTGACTTTAAAATTTTAACGCAGCTGTAGTATTATGCTCCATAGTCATATCATCCTATCGTCAGCCTGTGAGATCGCCAATACATGATATTATCATGCTAATTTATTTTATTATTTACTTAGGTCTACTTTCATAGTAATTCATAGATGGTGAGTGAAACAACTCCAGAGTAAGGCTAAAAGCAGCCTAATGTTAGAGTAATCTATTAACTAAATATATAAAGTATTTTTAATATGACTGAATTTGTATGTAACATAATAACAGTTTATTAGAAACATAAGTTACTAATTGTAATGCTTAAATTTCCACAGTTATTCAATCAGCAGCTACAGAAATCGAGCATTTATAGAACATTTACATTAGAAAAGTATGTCGACACTTACTTCAGTCTAGTGTGTGTTTATGCACTTTAAAAACACTCCTGTTATAATCAGTGAAGCTGTCTAAACTGTATGATGAATAAATCTCTTATACAGTGGGTACGGAAAGTATTCAGACCCCCTTAAATTTTTCACTCTTTGTTATATTGCAGCCATTTGCTAAAATCATTTGTTCATTTTTTTTTTCTCATTAATGTACACACAGCACCCCATATTGACAGAAAAACACAGAATTGTTGACATTTTTGCAGATTTATTAAAAAAGAAAAACAGAAAAACAAACAAAAAAAATAAATAAATAAAAATGAAAAAACAAAAATAAAAATTACAAAAAAAAAGGTACAATGTACATTCAGTACAAATCTTCAGCAGGAGTGTTCTCCACAAAGGTTAGAAAAGGTTGGCAAGTATTAAAGAATCTCTTATTTGACCCTTTCATAGAGCATCGGAGCTTTTCCAATTGTATGTTATACATAACATCTTTAATCCAATGTTTTTTATGTTGGAGGCGAAGAGTCTTTCCATTTATATAAAATTAACCTCCTTGTTAGAAGTGAACAAAAAGCAATAACATCAGACTGGGATCTGCTTAGATTATAGTCTTGAGTGACAACTCCAAATATTGCTGTCAGCATGGTCGGAACAATAGTTTTACCAAATATTTTAGAAAAGATCTCAAAAATTGAACCCCAATTTTCTAGCAATTTCTGACATGACCAAAACATATGGTATAGAGTGGCACGTGCTCGCTTACATCAGTCACATGTAGGATTCACAACGCTTTTAATCTTTGCCAGTCTGTTCTTAGACCAATGAAGACGATGTACAATTTTAAACTGAACAATCGTGTGTTTAAGGCTAATAGAGGAAGAATGTATTCTCCAAATTGCTTCCTGCCAAGCATCGTCTGATATTTGGTCCTCCATTTCTTTTTCCCATTTTTGTTTTAAAGTTTCTAAGGTAGCCAGATTATGTAGATTAAGTAGTGCATAGACTTTGCTAATGGACTGTTTTTCTCCACACCTATACTTGAGAATAGAATCAATGAGGGACTGATGAGGACAACTGGGGAAACAGTTTGAATTTGATAATACAAAGCTTCTAAGCTGCAAATACCTATAAAAGTGTGTGTTAGGAATAAGATGGCAAACTTTTTGAACTTCATTTGCATGATGCCTTAAAATGCTACCTACAAAGGCAGCTCATTATGTTTTAAAGCAGGTTAAATCCTAGTTTGGATCCTTCTCTTAGTCTTGGCCTGGGTCTTAATGATTATTTTCGACCATAGCACAGATTTAAGCCCACTCGGTCTTTCCTCTACAATGGTACGGTCTATTTAAAGCAGACATTGTAACTGGATTAATTAACAGCTTTGTCTGTTTCTTGTACATCCGTTTGGAAAAGCTAAACAAGGATTTACTATTCCAAACAGCCAGTCAGTTTTCCTGTCAATAATTCTTTAATAATGACCTTGCTGAAGGGCTGGGGGAAGGTACTTCGAAGCAGTGGATGGGATTTTATTTAGGCTCTTCACTGCTTTGTGTATTTTAATTATATTTTTTTCTAGCTGTATTTACATACAAGTAGTTTTATCTCGTGCCAGCACAGCAGAGATTTTCGAATCTGGTCCAACCACACAAACCCCAAATTCTCTCTTCCTCTCTGTCTCGCTCTCTCTTCTCCTCTCCGTCATGAGCACAATCGCCACATTTACACACATACGCGTCTCGTTCTCTCTCCCATCCCCCGTGCAAGGGAACTGTAAGCCAAATTGCTGCTCGCTAGATGCCCGGCAATAAATTAGACTTTTGACAAGCCTGGCTGCATTGTTTCCCCCCCGCCCAGCCCCTAACCCTGAGCTAACCTACTCAACGGCCTAGAGCTGCCCAGCTGTGGTTTGCTACTCAACGTGGCCTTGTCTCTTACTTCAGACAAACATGCACACTTTCTCTGTCTGTTATGTTATCTCACTCATGCTCTGCCTGTTTTCTTGCCTCCTCTTTGATTGCTCATGATGCATTTGTTACCCGGCTGAATCGACTCTTTGACTTGGGCCTGAGCCATGTCCTTGTAATGACACCATGGCTGAATTTTTATACACACAAACATGGAATTGCATATGCAAGCCACACAAAGGAACTTTACAATAAAAAGTTCCTAAACTTGAGCTTCTATTTGATGAATAGGGGATGATTTATTTGTATTGCATTCATGTGTATTAGGGATGTCAAATGCATTATCATTTGGTGAATGATTTGGTTGATTTAGTCGAATACATTGTATCTAATAGACATCTGTCTGTCTGTCTGTCTGTCTGTCTGTCTATCTATCTATCTATCTGTCTATCTATCTATCTTATCATGCAATAACATACATAACTTTGTTCACATTTAAATTAGTGCTGTCCAATTGATTAAATCGCATCCAAAATAAGTTTTTGTTTACATAATATTGTATATGTGTGTACTGTGTATATTTATATGTACATGTAAATATACACATACATGTATGTATGTATGTATGTATGTATGTATGTATGTATGTATGTATTTTTTAATGATAGTTTTATTTTTGGAGATTTAATTATAGTAATATTTTACTGTATTGTTGTAGTATTTTAATGATCAACTACTGACAAGTTGGTATTGTGACAACCCTGCTGAGTGTATGTATGTATATATATATATATATATATATTAGGGGTGTCAACGTTAACGCATGCGATTAATCAAAAAAAATTAACGCGTTAATATTTTTTAACGCAAATTAATCATGTGATAAGGTTTGACCCCAACTTCTTCCCGTCATCGCAGCGCGGAAGGTTATCTATCAGTGTGTGATAAGGGTACAGCAAACCAGTGTTGCTATGGTAGTGGCACAGGTGGCAGTGTGCTATTTTCAAAATACAGTCGCGGGAAAAATTACAGAGCCGCGGGTTGCGGTGTTTTTGGGCTACTTTTATAATATACCACGGCCGCCCAAAGTGTATATAGACAAATAAAAATTAAAATAGATCCTTTTACTAATGTGTATTATACTTGGAATGTATTCTTGGCAACTTAAGAACGGAGAGGCGGTTGTAAACATCACAAACAACGTGAGTTTCAGCCAGAGCACACATGTTAAGGCTTTTACACAGCAGAAATAAACATGACAACAGTCACTATAGATTATATAAGAAAATAAACACGCGATTACGATAGGATATGATTTGTATGTGATTTTCTTGAGATGAATGTGTACATCTGAAATGCTAATTTGTGCAGCGATATAAAAGGCTATAAATAGCATATTTTAGCAACAGTAAACGACCAAACTCCACATGTGATCGCAAAAGGAAGTTATTACAAACACTCGATGCTGGTTTAAAGTGAGTTCTGAGTAAAAGTGTACTATTAACCTCATAAATTGTCTTATGAAGCATGATGCTAATATTAGCTCTAATGCACCTGCAGAACAGGTCCAATTATTCTTCATAATGCGTTTATCTTGTCATAATACTTCACATAAGGTGGCAAGAAAATGTTTTGTTGTATTTATTTAGAAATACTTTTGATAATAGTTGGGTAAATGTATACTGGGATTGAAGCGATGTGGCTTGGTAAACGTTTTATTGCCAGTTTAAAGGCGGATAATGGCTGAATAAAAACAAATGAATAATGATAAAAGAATAATAAGGATTCTGTCTCATACCTGGCGGAAGTGTGAAAGGTTCTGTTTCCTTAAACTAGTTTGTCATGCATTTCTTTATTTCAACACATTTACAGGTAAATCCTAGTATTTTAAATTTGTGATTAATCATGATTAACCACAGTCCACGACTGTGATTAACGCAATTAAATTTTTTAATCGATTGACAGCACTAATATATATATCTCTGCATGCATGACTGTTTGCCTCTGCATGCATGACTGTTTGTGTGGTGGATTACGAAGGTGTTATTTGTTAATTATGATGTTTATGTGTATTTGTCCCTTAGACAGAGGCAGCATGGAGGGCTTAGTGGTGGCTGGTGTCAGGGTGGAAGGTCATTACGAAGTGGAATGTACCATAAGCGGAGGGGAGGGCAGACAGGAATATTGCAGGGCGAAATACAGCAGAGGAGATCGAACCATACATGTCCTTCCCTTTCCCCTGGTACTGCCCTTCCCTCAGACCACTGTAAACCCTCCAGATAACAGCCTCTTATACTAGCAGCATTAATCATTAAACTGTCCTCAATGTAACGCAAAGAACACATACGCATGGCATGATATATCCAATTCGAAATGACCTCAGGATACTACTTCATTACGGCTTCCCTTTTGCCAACATGCTTAGGCCCTTCTTTCAAGATTTGAACTCCCATCATGCACTCTTTCGCATCCGTTCTCCAGACCAAACAAACCACAGATATTTGAAAGAGCTGTCTACAGGATGTGCGCCGTGTGCCGGTGTCCCTGTGGAGCGTCCGTGTTTGTGTTTGAATGATCTAAAGAGCTTAAGACCCCTGGCCGTGGGAGTTTGGGATCGACCCAAAGAGGAAAGTGCAAGGTCTTGAAGCAGAACAAGAGAAGCCTGTTGCTCTTTACCTCTCTTCTTTTTGATTTTTCCCTCTCTATCTTACACCTATCACTGGAGGTAGTGCATTATTTATGTTCCCATTGGATTGGGTTCTGACGCATCTCCCACGGAGCGGCGGCCCACAAAGTTTAGATCAAAACTCTAGGATCATCCTCAAAGAGCATTATTAATCAAACAATACTCATGCAAGACCTGCGTCAGCTTATTAGAGAACAGACAAATGCTGAGTTTGCTTTGTTCGGCCTCTTTTTTTTTTTTTTTTTTTTTTTAATGTGAGTTCGTTTCTGAAAATGAAAGGGACTTGTAGAGTTTCACTAGTATGACATAAACAAACTTTCTGAGTTTTTTCCCCATCTCGGGGTTTGGTTTTCTCTGCTCGGTCACATTTGACATCATTTCCTTCTCATAGCTCATTGACAGACGACTGTACACTATGTTCTGAAGGTTAAACCCATGCTTGAGCCCTCGTTCCCACAGACTTGTTGTCCATGAGAGAGGAGACGCTGTCTGGCGGTCTTCTGTCTGTAGGGCAGACGGAATTGAGGAATCCAGTCATAAAAATGGAATTTACTGTACAGCACGGAATGTCACGGAATTTTCCAAAGTTTGGATGAATAAATCAAAAGTAGGGCTTTATACCTAATCAAATCTTGATATGGACTAGTGTCTGTGAATATTTAACATGAAAAGACTGCTATTGAAATGTGAAGTCATCCTCAAGCATCTGTTATGCTTGTGGTTTTTTCAGCTGTCTTGCTATACGAGGATGTATTTCACCATTTTTTTTTAAATTAAAACTATAAACACAAAGGTCTTTAATCATGACAGCAATAAATTGCTATTATACCGTACAATTTTATTTACAAAGTAATAATAACAGTACTGATATTACAGTTTATTATAAAATTATTTTCAAGGAATAACAAACAATTTTTCCATCCATGTTTTAATTTACACAGTACATTTCTGTTAGCTTCATGTTGTTTGCCAAAAAAAATTCATTTGATTACATTTTAAAATGTTACCTAAATTGTTTTATGCATTCATTTAGTTACCACTATTTTTGGGAATAAATTTGTGTAAAATAATAAAACACAGAATCCAGACAAATTGAAGCATACAACACAAAATGTATTTATTAAACTGTGAAAGATTTTAATAAATCAAAAGATTTACTAAAATTAAATTAAACCATTAAAAGAATTTAAAAAAAAAAAAAAAAAAAAAAAGGGAAAATACTGAATTTGGGAAAAATTTAAACTGATTCCATGGCATTTTTGAACCCTGCATCAATGCGGATGTTATTTTATCAGGGCTGTGATTCAGAAGTGGAAAGTGAATGTGCTGCCAGTGCAGGTTTTTTTTTTTTTTTTTTTTTAATCTAATAATTTTTACATTTTTAATAATTATTCAATTATATTTTATTTTAATTTATTTTAGAGTTAGAGTTTAATTTATTTTTAATACAATGCTTATTAACATATTGAGCATCCTGGAAACAAACATAAGTAAATGTCTGACATGAGCAAACAAAAACCTGCCTCTAATTAGAATGAAATAATTCAATATATTAAATGAAATAATTGTAAAGAACCATGTTTGCTTTCATGTTTTTTCTAATGTGGCATATTTGTGATAAAGTTCATGGGGTGTGTGTGCGAGGCTAGTTCCACGTGGAGGTGTGGCAGCATGCCTGCGCAGCATGTGTAATCACAAGTGCAAATCAAAATAAAACAGTAGCCAAAGCACTTGGAAAGGGACAGACAGACTGCGTTTTATATAGAGCATTTTACAACTCCTGACTGTAAATGCAGGTTTCATTGAAACGCAAGCCTCTGATTGGCTGGCCAGTTGGGAATGTCTGGTTCTTGTCGTAATGCGTTTATGTGAAAACTGCTGAGTGTGGCAGAAGATCTGCAGCCAGGATTTAGGTTTGATGTTGCCATGCAGATTCATTATGAAGCGCATTCGTGCTGTATGTGAGGTTAGTATGGTTCAGATGATCAGCGACAGAGAACTTCAGATATGGTGTAATCTAAATTGTAACTGTGCTGCTTTTGTTTTATTTGTGTGAAATAAAATTGCTTCATGTAAATCTGTAACATCCAGTTGCTTTATGTGTTGATGATATTTTCAGCTCTCCATTGTCCCAAAAATGAGGGAAATCACTAGGGCTGTAGCTATCGAATATTTTAGTAATCGAGTATTCTACCGAAAATTCAATCGATTAATCAAGTAATCGGATAAGTACTTTTTCTTTATTAAAGAGCAATACTAAATATACAAGAGAAAATAAGACAGGTCTCTTTAAAAGAACAAGTAATTTGTTTCCTTTTTACAAAAATTAACATTTTTATTGCTGAAATTGCATTTATTAATAACTGTGAAAACTAAACCCATTTAGTGCATTTAATTGCCATATTACATTCAAAATGCAAATACAAATATATACAAATATAAAAATCAATTTCAAATTACTTTAAAAAAGTTAAACATAGTACAACCTAAATCTTGACATAAATCAAAATAATAGTAATAAAATAATAATAATAAAACCTAAACATTGTGCAACTTAACTTTCAAGTTTTAGGCATGACATGAGCCTTTACTGTCTTCTTAGAAGGCTTTGTGGCTTTTGTAAGAGGCAAAAATTAGTGGACAGGAAGCTAACGTGGAACAAAAACAAGAGTCCATACACATAACATTTAGTAACACATTTTTCAGCAACATGAACTTTAAGTTATGTGGATGATAAACCCTCTTAAATGTCTCTCTGCATACTGGTGTGTGTGTGTGTGTGTGTGTAATCCTTTAAAGGAGCATGTGGTTGCAAACACAGTGCTCTGTGTGTAGTTACAGTAAATGGTAGGGATGCACCAAAATTAAAATTCTGGGCCGAAACCGAGAATTCTGGATATGCTTGGTTGAAAACCGAAACTGAAAATGCTTTCTAATAATTATTTATTTTATAAAATAATCTAAAGTAATTTTGTAAGACTTTTTTTTTTATTTTTTATTTAACTCAATTTTAATGACACAGAATTTAAAAAACACAAGCCAATAAAATAACCACACTTTTATTTAAAGAAAATTGGACAGAAATACACTAAAAAATCCTGGGTTATTTTTTTAACCCAAATGCTGGATTGAGCCTTTTGGGTAATTTTTTTGGGTTATTTTTTGTGTTTGGGTAGTTTTTGTGTAACCCAGCCCCTGGGTCAAATGTAACAACCCAATGTTTGGATAGTTTTTTAGTTTTACCCAGCTCCTGGGTCAGACATGATAACCCAATGTTTGGGTAGGTTTTGTTTTACTCAGATCCTGGGTCAGATGTAACCCAGCAGTTGAGTTATTTATCGCGGGGATTCTCCGTCATCATATGGAGAGAGCAGTTCTAAGCACCATCGAATTGATGCATTTCTTCGGTAAATACAGGTTTGTGTACATTTTATTTTATATATAAAATCGTTACTGTGCTGTATATCATTCAGTTTCATGCAGAGCAACATACAGGCCACCTCGTAAAATATGTACAAATTGACGTGAGATCGGGCTGGTCTTATCGCGTGATGGAAAAGCCTGATTCTCTGCTAAAAATAAACGATTTTATTCATGAAGATTCAGAATACAAATACTTTGGATGTTAAAATATTTCCTCAGAGCTGTTTACTATTTGTTTTTGAGCAGGTTATGAAGGCAGTCACACTTTATTTCGGCTATGAGTGAAACGCAAGGCGGCGGTCTCAGCCGTGAGCAGTTCCCCACCGAACACGACTCCAGCTCGGGCACGAGAGCCAGTGCCGTTACGGTGGAAACGGAATAACAGAGACTGGACAATTACACGTGAATTTCTTGCTAATTAATGTTTACTTTTAATGTTCGTTAAACGAGTTTAAAAAGGCAATATGTATACATAAAAATTATAAACAAAAGAAAATAAAGGAAGTTATTATGCAAACCAGTGGTTGTGTGGAGTATTTTACAAAAGTTTAGATAAGTTAATCTGTAAACATTATTTCATGTATAAAGTAAAAAATAAGCTATATTATAATAAAAATGAATCAACCCATCAGCTGGGTTAAATCAACCCATTATGATGGGTTAAATAAATAACCCAATTTGCTGGGTAAAATTAACCCAAAATGTGTTCTGTCCTATATTTACCCAGCCCTTGGGTTAAAAACAACCCAAATTGGGTTGTTTTTAACCCAGTGTTTTTTAGAGTGTATATTAATATCAAATATCAATGTATTATTTTTATTCAGTTCTATGCAACAGAATTAGACATAACTGTTGTTGTTGTTGTTGTTGTTGTTGTTTTTGACTAATTATCCAAATAATGTATAGTCCTGCAAACAGGGTTTTTCTTTTCTCAAAATGTGACGGAGGTGGTACCATCCTGATCATTTGCACACAATGTACCCACCCTTCAAGTGGCTGAAACAAACACTTTTTACACGCAACATATTTTAGGTGTTATAATAATTATAGCTATGATTAAAGAAAATGACAATTATAAAGTTATGTTTTATTTTCTCTCACCTAATGTTTTATTGTTATTTATTCTTAAAATAGCTTTATGAAATGTTTTTTTTTTCCTCAGAAATTCTGTGTTGTGTATCTGGTTATCAAATGAAGGCATAAAACATTAATTTCATTTATCTTTAAGTTATTGAAAATTAAACTTTTTGGCAAACAAAGGGGATTTACTATTAAAATTGAAACATGGAAGAAATGTTGTGTGATCATTCCTTAAAAAATTAAGTTTTCATAATTTTAGTAGTAGTAGTATGTACGTACATTCTGCTGAACAAATATATTTCTGCTGCAATGTCTTCAAATTAAACCGGACTTTTATTTTGACGGATTGCCGTGAATACCTTTAAATTTCTGTGTGTATATGATATGAGGCTAGTTTTACACAAATGAAATGGTGAAACGCTCATGAAGTGACTCTCAGAGCAGTTCTGGAGATGTTGTTCATGTGTTTATGTCCTCATTGAGACGGCAGACGCTGAAATCACTGCGAGCGTCACACGCTCTTCAGTGTGTGTGTGTGTGTGGTAAAGGAAAACGCGCGTCTGTGCCATTCATTCATACAGAGATATGATCGCGTAATATGAGTTAATGCTCATCAGATCGTGTAAATCAGTGGGAAATGAATAGAAATGATGATTCTGTGTAAAGAAACATCAAGTTAACGTATAAAAATATAAAAACCCTGGCAAGGCTATTATAATCAGCGCATGTGAGAAGAGCATAGCGGGGAGCAGATCAGTGAAGGAAATTTGACCAGCGTTGGTCCAGTACAGCTGTACTACAGCATGTCACAGCACAGTAACGCTACTGCAAACAGGAAGAAGTATGCTACATAGAAATTTCTTGTTGGTGCGTTATTTGAGCAGTCTTAGCTTTTCCGGTGATCATGAGCGGTAAATGAGCAGAATGCGCACTGATAGAGCAGAATATTGAATGGAGCGACCGCGGCGCAGTGATGAGAGTGAATCCTGAATCCGGCGTGGCGCGGCATACATTTTCTGCGGCCGAAAATTCTGTGCATCCCTAGTAAATGGACTAAAAGATTCTTCGAAGCACATAATTTGCCTCGAAGATTTTTTTGTATTCGAATTACTCGAGTTCCTTGAGGAATCGTTTCAGCCCTAGAAATCACAGACTTTTAGATTCTTGCTCGTTCGGATGCAAACGTGTACAGACACAAAGCAAGGCAGGACTTGCAGAGATCAGCAGGCCCAAAACAGAACAGGCATTAGCCTGCTTGTGTAATTAAACACAGTATTATGGGGAATCTTTAAAGACACACTTAGAGAGGACACAGAAATCATAAGTGTAAGTTCATAAATTACATTTTCAATAATTGTTTTTTTTTTTCTCCAACAAAAATTTGGAAAGTTTTTTTTTTTTTTTTTTTTTTTTTTTTTTTTTGTAAATTTATTTACTTAAAGGGTTTTTTTATTATTAAATAATTAATTGATTTATTTATTTGTATTTTGATTTAGTTTAATTTGGTTTTGGTTTTTATTTTGCTGTGGTTTTAGTTTAGTTTGGTTTGGTTTGACTCTTAAGTCACTATTAAAAATGAATGATTGTCACTACATACAATATGACAAATCAAGTGGCTATTTGAGCCATTTTTGCAATTTTACTCTTAGCCAGTTAGTCATTTTTAATCACCTTTTAGTTTTTTTTTTGTGTTTCACTTAAATAGTTCTGTAGAATTACATGAATGTTTAAAAGTGCAAATATTCCATGTAGTCTCTAAATTTACATTTACATTTAGTCATTTTGCAGACGCTTTTATCCAAAGCGACTTACAATTGGGGAAGACATAAAGCGATTCATCTTGAAGAGGCAATCAGACAGAGGAAGTGCTCGTAACAACAAGTCTCAGGCATTGTTCAAATAAGTACAAGCTAGAAAGGAAATAAGTACAAGCTAGTTCAAATAAGTACAAGCTAGAAAGGAAAGGAATAAATAAAGAGAAAGAAAGGTTTTTTTTTTCCTTTCTAGTACAAGCTAGAAAGGAAAGGAATAAATAAAGAGAAAAAGTTTTTTTTTTTTTTATATATATAAAGTTTAGGATGAAGTCAAGTAGTGCTGAAAGAGATGAGTTTTCAGTTGTTGCTTGAAGATTGATAGGGATCCAGCATTCCGGATAGGGGTGGGAAGATCATTCCACCAGCCAGGAATGGTGAATGAGAATGTTCTGGAGAGTGATTTTGAGCCTCTCTGTGATGGTACCACGAGGCGTCGCTCACTAGCAGATCTCAGACTTCTGGAGGGGGTGTAGATTCGTAATAGTGAGTGGAAGTAGGCAGGTGCTGAGCCTGTGGTTGTTCTATATGCAAGCATCAGTGTCTTGAACTTGATCCGAGCTGCAACTGGTAGCCAGTGCAAGGAGATAAAGAGAGGTGTAACATGGGCTCTTTTGGGCTCATTGAAGACCAGTCGTGCCGCTGCATTCTGAATCATTTGTAGAGGTTTGATTGTGTTTGATGGAAGTCCAGCCAGAAGAGCATTGCAGTAGTCCAGCCTAGAAATGACAAGGGCCTGGACAAGAAGTTGTGCACCATGCTCTGTCAGAAAGGGCCTGATCTTTCTGATGTTGTGTAGTGCAAACCTGCAAGATCGAGCAGTCTTTGCAATGTACTCTTTGAAGGTCAACTGGTCATCAAAGATTACACCAAGATTTCTGACCGAAGTTGATGGGGCAATTGTTGATGAACCTAACTGAATCGTGAAGTCATGCTGTAGAGTTGGAGTAGCAGGGAAGACAAGAAGCTCAGTCTTTGCCAGGTTGAGCTGTAGGTGATGTTCTTTCATCCATGCCGAGATGTCCGCCAGGCAGCCTGAGATCCGTGCAGCTACTGTTGGATCATCTGGTTGAAAAGAGAGATAGAGCTGTGTGTCATCAGCGTAGCAATGGTAGGAGAAGCCATGTGCCTGTATGATGGGACCCAGTGATGTCGTGTATGTGGAGAAGAGGAGGGGTCCAAGAACCGATCCCTGAGGAACCCCAGTGACCAGTTGATGTGCTTTGGATACCTCCCCTCCCCAGGCCACCCTGAAAGACCTACCAGTGAGATAGGATTCAAACCAGCGAAGTGGAATCCCAGTGATGCCCAGAGATGAGAGGGTAGACAGGAGGATCTAATGATTAACAGTGTCAAACGCGGCAGATAGATCCAGCAGAATGAGGACTGATGATTTGGAGTCTGCTTTTGCAATTCGCAGGGCTTCAGTGACTGAGAGTAGCGCAGTCTCAGTTGAATGGCCACTCCTGAAACCTGACTGTTTAGCATCCAGTTTGTTGTTCTGTGAAAGAAACATTGAGACCTGGTTGAAGACAACTCGTTCGAGTATTTTCGCTATGAATGGAAGGAGAGAGACAGGTCTGTAGTTTTCTATAAGAGAAGTGTTTAATGTAGGTTTCTTGAGCAGTGGAGTTACCCGAGCCTGCTTGAACGCAGTGGGGAAAATGCCTGTGAGGAGAGATGTGTTGATGATGTGTGTGAGTGCTGGTAAGAGTGTGGGAGAGATTGCTTGGAGAAGGTGTGAGGGGATTGGGTCTAGAGGACATGTTGTAGGATGGCTGGAGAGGAGAAGTTTGGATACCTCTGCCTCAGTGAGTGGACAGAAGGAGAAGATGGGAGTTTTAGCAGTGGATGTGGTTGGTTGGAGGTCGTGTGTGTGTGGAGGAGAGAACTGACTACTGATTGCTCTAGTTTTGCCTGTAAAAATGAATACAAGGTCATAAAAATGCTTTTAAAAAGTTCAAGAACTGGAGAAAAAAATAAAATAAAAATAATATATATATATATATATATATATATATATATATATATATATATATATATATATATATATATATATATATATATATATATATATATATATATATAATTAAAATAACGTCACACTACATAATTTAATGTTAATTGCCCACTTAAAACTACAGAAAAAAATAAATAAATCAAGCCACCGTGACCTGATTGAGAGCTTGTACCTGGACGTGGCAAGATGGGATGAATTTGGATGTCAGATAAATATACATCTGAATGGACCCCCTGATGGAGACAGAGTAACAGCATGAGGATTTATTTCAGCGATCAGAGAGCTAATACTGTTGGCTTTCAACTCAGTGGCTTTAGATCTGTTATCTATATCTAGAGAGCATCCATGCCAGAGCTGTAATTAAAACAAGGACTCTACTGGCAATTTGAGACAAAGCCTTTTAAAGAAAAAAGGCTCCTCCGTTTTCCCTCTGCTCTCCCCAGAGGAAGCTAAACCTTCTCTGAATCTGGCATCTAGGCTGCACTGCTGAATAGACAGAGTACCACAACTCTGTCATCATTTCATACTTTCAATGGATCGTTCAGCTGTAGTTATGGCAGTGTGTTTTCATTCATACAGTGTCAGCAGGAGACCAGTTTGCTGTTGCATTAGTAGTACTAGAGATTGAAACAAATCTTTTTTTTCGTACACAAAGGCGTCTATTCATGTGACTGCTCAACAGAACCGCTCTCAAAAATAAAAGACCAAAAAAGCTTTGAAGTGTGTTTCACACCAGCATAGAATAAAAAAGTATGGGGTAGTTTAGCATCAGTTTCTTTTTAAGAGTAGGTATAAACAGCTTAGTCTATACCTGCTTTATAACTCTTGTTTTGTTTTGTTTAAATAGTTGTTTTTTCATAATGTTGAACAAACGAAATTGAAGAAACTGGAAGTGATTTGATTAGAATGGATAGTATTATTTTTTTTTTAATAGTATTTATTGGAAAGGTCACATGCATATGCACATCCTCTAAACTAGTGGTTCTTAACCTTTTGACTCCGTTGCACTTTGTCTGAGACAATATTCAAAGGACATTCTATCTAGCCTCATATGTTTATTGAAACAAATACAATTTTTGTATGATTTTGCACTGCTGTAACTAGGGGTGTGTGATATATATCGTCTGCGATTAATATCGTAATTGTTGTTTTAACGATGTGCGATTTGACATTGAGTATTTTGCAAAAAACATTCAAAACACCCCTACAGAGTGGACGCTTACATTACGTGAAGTCTAGACTAGTGCGAGAGTGTGTTCTTTCACTGCATGATTTAGTCTAAAAATGCATTTAGAATGATCACAAAATTCAAGATATGGGGACAAAAAATATTCATAACATTTCATATAGTTAATCAGTATCACACAAAGAGTGCCGTTTCTTTCTCCAAAAATTACCATGATTTACCAAACGTAATGTTGATTTTTTTTTTTTTTTTTTTTTACAACAGTTCAAAAATAAAAAGTTAATTATGAGACTTATGTTTTAGACACCATATTGCCTGTTTTTGCTCTATTTCGACAACAAAAATATTTCCAAACACAGCCACAATGCTGTTTTGCATCTCTGAGCAACATGATGGTGTTTCGTTCCTGAACGAATCAACCGTTTAAATGATTCGGTTCAATCACAATGACTCACTTATTAACAGTGACTTGCTTCCACCTACTGGCGGTTTTAATTTCACATTTAAAGTTTCTTTTTATTATTTAAATAATTTCAAATAACAGTATTCAACGTTTTATGTTTAATATATCAAAACATTATTTATGCTTTTGTAATTGCAGGTTAAATGCATTCATGTCCTGCATTAAACAGTGTGTAAATACATCTAAATGCCACTTCAGATGCAGCTTCTGTGTTTCCTCTGTATTACAAAGATGAATTTAGTTGATACTGATTTCATTTGCTTGGTAACATCCCAAATGTCTTCTTATTCTAATTCGCTGATTAAATGTAAGAATTTGACTCAAATGCACACTTTTAGAAAATGGCTTTATAAAGGTAAAAATGCCCATAAGAGGTAAAAATCTATTTAAACTTATTGGAAAAGATTAATTTCTATCAGTGTGAACTGACCACACCACACAAAATATGAAGAATATAAAAAAAAAAGATACCAGCACAATAACACACTCAGCAAAATATTGTCTAATTATCGTTATCAATAAAATCCAAGAAAATATCGAGATATTATTTTTTTACCAATATCGCACACCCCTAGCTGTAACTATAAGCTATGCAGTGGTTGATTAGTCATGAGTGTTAGGGTTTGGGTTAGATTAGGGTTATATACTAATAAAGAATGGACGTGCACTATTTTTTACATGTAATAATTAGTATATTTATTACGATTAATATGCACTTTTATAAGTATAATTTTTATATAAATTTTACGCCTGTCAATCGATTAAAATATTTAATCGCGATTAATCACATGATTGTCATGAGTTAACTCGCGATTAATCGCAATTTAATCACACATTTTTATCTGTTCTAAATGTACCTTAAAATAATACTTTTCATGTTTTAAATACTCTAATAAACATGGGCAATGACAAATATGGATGCTTTATGCAATATATGTTTATTATTAGTGAAACCATAGTTAACAGAGCCTGAAGACAAGTCATGTTTCAAAGATCATAGATGTGTTTCAAAGAACTTGCTCATGTCTATTAGACACATGAAAAAGGAAATACCAGGTTCCCATTACTTCTCTTTCTTTGCACTGAGCAATTTACTTACACAAACCTGTTTACATTTCCGCATGACAGGGCATCTCACTTCTTCTGAACATGCAAAATGTACATTTATTATTTATTATTACATTTGTTTGCCTCTCTGTGCCCACATACTGTATTTTGATGCAGCTAAATTCTCAATAAAACTGTTTTCATTGATATATTTTACTGTTTCTGTTGTCAGACAACGGAATGAATATGAAATAGTGACTGAAACGTGACCCATAGGACTAAATAACCAGCTCTCCCTTCCAAGACGTTAATCTGCACAAAAATCCTGATTTATAATCCAGCCATCGTCTGATAAAATCAAATAGGCTATACATAAGATAAAGACAATAGCTGTGCTGTGATTTCGGCTATACTTGCATGTTAAATTAGAGAAGCAACATAATATTTGTTTTAACTGAAAGCGCTGTTCCTCTCATCCGCGCGTTGAACAGAGCAGACGCGGAGGGAGAGAGAGAGAGAGGTGTGTGCGCAGCGGGAAAGAGAGACCTCGCGCTCGTGCGGCAGTACCGGCGAGTCTCAGAAACTAAATAAGGTTTGGGCAAACCCTATAAAGATTGCTCGCTAGGCACTTTTTAAAAAAAAAAGAAAAAAAAAAAAAGAGTTGCTAAAGTGGTCTGAAAAGTCGATAAGTTGCCAACACTGTCAGCATCTCCATCCATTTCCATTTCTCCAACTATAGTAGTACGGGTTAGGCCACGGGTCAAACAGAAAATGCGCGCTGCGTTAATCGCGCATTAATAAAACGAAATTAATAAAAGTGCCGTTAAAATGAATTTGCGTTAATGCATTATTAACGCGTTAACTTTTACAGCACTAATAAATTTATATTGTATAATTAAAAAAAAAAAGAAAAGACATGAACTGTAATTTACCATGGGCCGCTTTGGGAGATAAAAATACAAATTTTGGTCAAAAACCAAACTGGTTGATCAAATCAAATTAATCAAATTCAGTTCCCTGTCGATATTTTCACTCGTACTGCGTCGTAAGATTCTTGTATGGGAAAAACTTTTTTTCCTCTTCAACTGAAGCCTTTTCAATCACGCAGTGAAACTGCACGTCCATTGGTTCGTGCAGTGCTATAAAAACGAACCAATGGCTCGGCGGCGACAAGCGAGCCTATGGCTGAGCAGCCCGCCATAACCCGCCAAAATGGGCGGGGACTGTGGCTATATATGCGGCCACTTCTCCGCCGCATCTCAGATTTCTTCTCTTCAGCAACGAAGCTTCTTCCTTGCTGACTCTTCGCTGACGCCGAGATTCGCCGTTGAAATGCCTCAGCAGCCAGATTGGACCTTTTGCAGCGCTCAGCTCGCAAATCCCGGTCTATCCCCTGCCGCCATCCGGCGACTATCTAAAAGAGCCTCACAAAAGAGTAAATTTTGATGGCGTTGTTTCAAATGCCGCGCCGTCATTGTAAGACGTGTAGGACTCCCCTGCACGCTGATGACGGTCACGCTGAGTGTGTGTCATGCTTGGGGAAATCCCACGCTGACGCTGCGCTCAGCGGGACTGACTACTCTAATTGCGAGAGTTTCAGTCTTGCCTCTCTGCGCTCGCGGATAGCTTTCTTTTCAGAAAGCAACTCCGCCCCTCGCGCTCTCCCGTCTTCTTCCTCCCAGAGACCTGCGAGGAAAAGACAGCGGGGCAGAGGATTCGAGCAGCCGGAGACGAGCGTGCTCACATCGGCTCTGTGCCCGCGTGCCTCGCCGTCACCGCAGAGAGAGGATTCGCCGGTCCTCTTCACTCAATCTGATCAGCGTCCCTCCGCGGCTGCGAGCGACATGATCTCGTTCGGTGGGAGTGACGATGAGATGGATGACAGCCTTTCTCTGGCGGCTTCAGACGCGGAGGAGTTATCGAGCTCGGTGTCTAACCCCGCCCTCTTGTCGCCGTCCTCTTCACGCAGCGCCAGATCCAGAATGGACGAGGAGCTCGTCCGTGTGATGACTAAGGCTGTCAGTGAGCTCGGGCTCAAGTGGTCTCCGCCTGAGGAGCCGTCTCGCTGCAGGCTGGATAAGTGGTTTCTCCCGGGGCGCCAGGAAGCCCCCCGCCAACGCTCGTCCCCTTTCTTCCCAGAAGTCCACGACGAGCTCACTAAATCGTGGTGCACCCCCTACTTGTCTCGCATCCGTCCTTCTGCTTCCTCTGCCCTCACCTCCGTTGACGGCGCTGAAGAGAAGGGATACGAGCACTTGCCCCCTCTGGATGAATCCGTGGCCGCGCATCTCTGCCTGCCCACGGCTATCGGATGGAAAGCGAGGGTGAGCCATCCGTCCAAGTCGTGCAGAGCCACGTCTGCACTCACTGGACGCGGCTACTCTGCAGCTGGACAAGCGGCTTCGGCGCTGTACTCTATGGCTGTGCTCCAGGTCTTCCAGGCCAAGATGCTCGCCAGTGAGGAGACCAGTCTCGATGCAGCTTCACTCAGGGACCTGAGGAGCGTGACGGACCTGGCCCTGCGCGCCACCAAAGCCACCGCCCAGGTTATCGGGCGGTCAATGTCCAGCCTGGTAGTGTTGGAATGCCACCTTTGGCTCACGTTCACGGAGATGAAAGAGGCGGATAAAGTTCCCTTCCTCGACGCTCCGGTCTCGTCAAACAGCCTGTTCGGGCCAGCTGTGGAGGGCTTTGCGGAGCGTTTTACGGAGGCTCAGAACTCGTCTCAAGCAATGTGACACTTCCTCCCGAAACACGCCAGCTCTTCTGCTGCTTCTAGTCGCCCCAAGCCTGCGCCGACTCAGCAGCCCGCCAAGCCAACGCTGGCCACTCCCGAGCCCCGACCTCCTAAGGATCGGCAGGATAGAGTTCCCGCTCAGCAAGACGCTACCCCTTTCCGAACCGCCAAGGACCCCGGCCCAAGATCGCCTTAGATCCGGCGCCTCAGAAGTCCTCCTGATCAGCCAGGCAGGAAGATGAGGGGCCCGAGTCTCGCTACCGCTGGACCACCTCGCAAGCAGCCTATCATTTGCCTCTTGTCACCCCGCTCAGCGCTGGGTGCAGAGGGAAGTGTGTTATTGGTTCCCCACGGGCCCACTCTAGCGCCTGGGCGTCCACCCGCCGTGATAGCGGACAAAATAAAACACATACATTTTCAAAAAGACAGCAAATATCCTCTTCTGCCTACCATAAGCGTCCTGCCTTTATGTAGCCAGTCTTTAGAGCCTATTCAGCCTCTTGCCACACGGGCCGAGGCCTGGCAGGCCATCCCCGGTGTGTCAGAATGGGTAATGGCTATGATAAGACGAGGTTATTCACTCCAATTCGCTCGAAGACCATCACGCTTCCGCGGTGTGGTCGCCACCACAGTGCGCAGCGAGGACGCTCAAGTCCTGCGCGCAGAGGTGATGAATCTGCTGGTAAAGGGAGCCATAGAAGTCATTCCTCCAGCCCAGAGCGAGTCAGGCTTCTATAGCCGCTACTTCCTCATCCCCAAAAAAGACAGCGGCCTGCGACCTATTCTAGATCTCAGACTCCTGAATCACGCCCTGGTAAAAAGTTCGTTCAGGATGATCACATTGAAGCAGACCCTCTTGCAAATATGCCCAGGGGACTGGTTCATGTCACTGGATCTGAAAGACGCATACTTTCACATCCAGGTAGCCCCCCATCACAGACGATTCTTGAGTTTCGCATTCGAGGGGGTGGCATATCAATACAGGGTCCTTCCGTTTGGGCTGTCCCTGGCTCCCCGCACTTTTATGCGATGCATGGATGCGGCTCTCTCCCCTCTGCGACAGATGGAAATCCGCATCCTCAACTACCTCGATGACTGGCTCATTCCGGCCCAGTCAGAGGCAGTTTCAACTTCGCACAAAACCCTCCTCCTCAGCCACTTAGATTGCCTGGGGCTCAGGGTCAACTTTGCCAAGAGCGTACTGTCACCCAGCCAACAAGTGTCGTTCCTGGGGACAGTTATCGACTCAGTGCAGATGACAGCAACTGTCTCAGCGGAACGAGCCATGACGATTCAGCGCCGCGTGGCCTCTTTCAAGGAAGGGACCGCTCACCTGCTCAAGACCTTCCAGAAAATGCTGGGCCTTATGGCAGCAGCTTCGCCAGTACTTCATTTGGGCCTGCTTCACATGCGACCCATCCAGTTCTGGCTGAAGCAGAGGGTTTTTTCCGCGGCTTGGCGTCACAGTCGCCATCGCATAACGGTGACTCGGGCCTGTGTATCAGCCCTGGCCCGTTAGAGGGATCCCCTCTGGCTGAAGCAGGGTGTGATCTTAGACACGGCGCACAGAAGGAAGGTTGTTACGACAGACACTTCCAACAAGGGTTGGGGAGCGCTGTGCGAAGGCAAACCAACCTTCGGTCTTTGGTCCGAAGAAGAGTCGGGTCTGCACATCAACTGCCTAGAGATGCTAGCAGTGTGCCGTGCCTGTCAATTCTTCCTGGCGGACATAAGGGGACACCATGTGCTAATACATTCAGACAGCAGGTCCGTGGTGTCATACATAAATCACCAGGGCGGCCTCCTCTCGAAGCGCCTCTGCACGCTAGCGAACGACCTTCTTGTTTGGGCTCAGACCAATCTGCGCTCACTGAAGGCGACGCATGTGCCGGGCAAAATGAACCAAGGAGCGGACATGTCGAGGAACAACTTCTCCTCAGAAGAATGGACGCTCCACCCACTCGTGGTTCAGAAAATCTGGGAAGTCTTTGGCAGAGCTCGCGTAGACCACTTCACCTCCGAAGACAACTCTCATTGCCCAACCTTTTTCACGAAGAGCACTGATGCCCTGGCCCACGAGTGGCCCAGCCTCCCGCTCTATGCGTTCCCTCCAATCGCTCTGCTACCGCAGGTACTCAGACGAGTCAGGGAACAACGGCACAAGTTTCTTCTAATGGTTCCCCTCTGGAGGAACCAGCCGTGGGTGTCGGAGTTATTCCAGCTGCTCGAACCAGCTCCGTGGCCCATTCCCTTGAGACGGTACCTCCTCTCTCAAGCAAACGGCATGCTGTGGCGTCCACGGCCCAAGTTATGGGCCCTGCATGTGTGGCCGCTCAACGGGAGCCTTTCGACCTCCCAGAGCGTGTCTTAAACACTATGGCAGAAGCTAGAGCCCCGTCTACCAGACGCCTCTATGCTCTGAAATGGTCTATTTTCTCGGCTTGGTGTCAAGACCGTGACTTAGATCCGGTTACCTCTGATGTATCAGTGGTACTTTCGTTTCTGCAGGAGATGCTGGATAAACAGCGCTCCTCATCCACCATCAAAGTTTATGCGGCAGCCATAGCGGCTTTCAGTGCCCCTATTGCTGGCCGATCGGTGGGCAGGAATAGTGCGGTAGTCCAGTTTATACGAGGCGCCAGGAGAATTAACCCCCCGCGTTCTCGTACAGTTCCACCTTGGGACTTACCAACCGTACTAAGGGCCTTGAAGGGCCCCCCGTTTGAACTATTGCAAACCACGAGCCTCAGATCACTCTAGTTTAAAACCGCCCTGCTGTTAGTGCTGGCATCGGTTAAGCGAGTAGGAGACCTACAGGCCCTTTCCATCAACCCTGCTTGCCTGGAATTCGGGCCTAACGACTCCAAGGTCGTCCTGAAACCAAGGCTGGGTTATGTACCTAAGGTGCTCTCCGCTCCGTTTAGAGCCCAAGTCATAGCGCTATCCGCGCTTTCCCCTTCGACGGATGACCAGGAATGATCCCTGCTCTGCCCCGTCAGGGCCCTGAGGGTGTACATTGAGCGTTCTGCCTCATACAGAAGATCAGAACAGCTTTTTGTCAGCTTCGGTAACCGCACTAAAGGTCGCCCTGTTATGAAGCAAAGAATTTCCAGGTGGTTGGTGGATGCTATCACCCTAGCATACTCCTCCTTGGGCTTGCAGTGCCCCATTGGAGTCCTGGGCATGGTCCAGCGGGGTGTCCATTTCGGAAATTTCTGAGGTGGCCGGCTGGTCCTCGCTGTCCACATTTGTAAGGTTTTACAATCTGGACGTCCCTGCCTTACAGGCCAGAGTCCTTTCTGCTTAGTTTGCCGCCTCCGGCTAGTTTAGCAGTCTTATGGGTTCACTTGACCAGCATTGTTCAAGTCCCTCCTTCACCTGGACGGTCCATATTATATGGATACCAGGTATAAACCATAGGGGACGACACCCAGGCCACGGATGACCCTGATGGCTCAGCCTGTGCTTGGTGTATTCCATTGACTCCCCTGGGTCTTCTCATGGGAGTCTTGGTTTTGAGTCGTTCCCCATCATAGCACGGCATGATTGTACTGGTTCCCATACAAGCATCTTATGATGCAGTACGAGTGAAAATATCGACAGGGAACGTACTCGGTTACTTTCGAAACCTCGGTTCCCTTAGATATGGCAACGAGTACTGCGTTCCTGGCCGTGCTATGAGCTGCACACCTCAGTCGCTTCATTCGAAGAAATCTGAGATGCGGCAGCGAAGCGGGCGCTTATATAGCCATAGTCCCCACCCGTTTTGGCGGGCTATGGCGGGCTGCTCAGCCATAGGTTCGCTTGTCGCCGCCGCCGAGCCATTGGTTCGTTGTTATAGCACTGCACGAACCAATGGACGTGCAGTTTCACTGCGTGATTGAAAAGGCTTCAGTTGAAGAGGAAAAAAGGAGTTTTTCCCATACAAGCGAGTTACGACGCAGTACTCGTTCCCATATCTAAGGGAACCGAGGTTACGAAAGTAACCGAGTACGTTAAGTCCCTTTACCGCAAGAAAGTAATCCAGTGTCCATATCTATTAGTTAGCTAGGTGAAGTCACATATAAATATATTGTTACATTTGTGCATTGTTATAAATGTTATTTTTACAGAAAATTATATTTGTCTTAATTATTTCATGTGTATACTATTAATATGCAATTATATAAGTAATTTATATCATATAAATGTATATTATATAATTGTAAATAAATAATTATTTAATAGTAATAATAGTAATGATAATAATAATAATAATAGTAATTACTGTGCTGGTGGTTTTTAGTTTTGTTATTTTGGTGTTAAATATTGGCTGAATTGTCAAGACAAAAAAAAACTATTATGGCAAACTCATTGTAACATCTAAAAATGCACATTTTCATTTATTTATCTATTTATGAATTTATCTATATATTCTGGCACTGAGTGCTGCTCTGTGTCTTATAACTAAGCCAACAGCTTTATATATTTTTTTTGTTTTTTGTTTTTTCCTTCCGTAGCCTATTTCTGCTTCCTGCAAAGCTGATTTTAAAGAGTTAGTAAAGCATAGTATTACTGTGTGGACCAGCAACATTATAATTGTATAGGTTTAAGTGCTGCCAGTCATATGGCACTTGCTCTCCCAATGTGGGAGTTTGGAATAACTCCTTTGAGTAAACAGATAGTCTGATCTCTGACCTGAGCTAATCAGGCACAAATTTGGCATGTCAGAAGCCTGTCTTCACATTCTGCGAGGTATGCTATTTACATACTCCCTGAACCTAGATTTTCCCTTTTTGTCTTTAGTCCGTGTGACATCTCAGTTCATCCATCCTCTCTTAAATTGAAACATTTATGACATCAACACCCTCCCCCCAAAAAGATCTTGCTGAAATCTGATTACATAACAAGATTAACCCCAGAGGTTTAGACCTGCCTGTTGCTAAAAAAAAAAAAAAAAAAAAAAAAAAAATTGAGAGCAGTTATTTTAGCTTCAGGTCTTTACTGCTGCCTTATAATTTTGTGATGACAATGATGCATCGATTTAATACATTTCAGGAATGTACATGTTAATACATGTTGCAGCGCTGGAATTCAACAAAATGACAGTAAGCAGAAGATGTACCAACCCACACTTAAAAAGGAGAACACAGTGTTTTTAGAAAAGGGTGCAGCGGTGCTTAGCAGACAGTTATCTGTGTTTTCTCTGTAAACAGCCTATTCGCTGCAGGGTGGGTATAGGGATGTGAGAGATTAGCTTTCCATCAAGACTAAAGGAAAAGCTCCAATGAAGGAAGGAGTTTGTGGGGAGGAAGAGGAGAAGCCTAGGGCGGTTGCTTTTCTTTGTTAGCCTTTGTGCTGTGTGGCCTTGCCTGTTTGTTTTCCATATTTTGCATCTGAACAAGCCTCTTTTGATTTCTGGCAGGACGGTGGCCTACAGTTCCAGCAGACCCAGGCCTGGTCAAATCATTAACCAGAAACAAAGCACAACAGGACACTGGTAGGTTGTGTGGCCTTCTCTCTGTCTTAAACAGTAGCTGAATGTAACACACTCCATCAGAAGAGTCGTTGTAATGGGCAACTTATGACTGAAAACATTCATTCCATTTACCTTAAAGGGAACATCAGATGCCCATTTTCCACAAGTTAGTATGATTTTTTTAGGGTCTTCATGAAAAGTCTGTAGCAAGTCTATAACATAAACTTTTGTTAAAATTTGGTTAAAAGATGAAATATATATAATACTTACTGTATATATGTGTGTGTGTGTGTATACTCTTAAATATGTACTGTGTGTTTATATACTCTTATTTATGTCTTAAATTTTACATTTTATTGCACACTATCTTTCAAAAGTTTGGGATCAGTAAGATTTTTTTATACTTAAGCAAGGATGTGTTAAATTGATAAGTTAAGTAAAGACATTTATAGGAAATTTCTATTTCAAATAAAAGCTATTTTTTAAACTTTCTATTCATCAAATAAAAACGTCCATAATGTATAAAATGTTCATCTAAGAATAAACTATTAACCAGCACTAGGGATGGCTCGATACCATAATTTTGGCTTCGGTACGATACCAGAATGTAATACCTCGGTATCGCTACCATAGGTGACAAATAACCAGCCTCAAAAGATAAGTGAATTGAAAACAATTTTATTAAAATAATAATAATAATAATAATAATAAATATCTTAATAACTGTAACAAAAAACCTACCGGGAACATAGGTTACATTATGATGATGGAGAAAAAAATATAACTTAAGTAATACAATGAAAATATATTCAAATCATCTTATCTTTTCAGTGCAAACACATAGTGCAAAAAAAAAAAAAACCCTACCGGGAACATATGTTACATTTTGACTGAGTTTGAAGGAAAAAAAAAAAAAATACAACTGAAGTAACGCAATTAATGCAACAAATGTTGCTTTATTTTAAAGTGTTATTCTAACAAAGTAATATTCAAAATCACGTTATTATTTCTCTCTCTCTCAGATATAAATCTCGCTCTCTCGGCTGCTTCATATTAGCGGTTGGCAGCGCGGCAGAAACATTCCCTTCATATTATTGATACTAAAATTAATATAGCAAAACTCTTGCTTAATTCAAATTTAATTAATATTCGACTGTATGAAATGCAAGTGCATATATTGACCAAAACTTCACTGGTTCTAGCGTGTCACACATGCACATTTGAGCTTACTGTATCATATCTGTATGTGCGTTGATCAGTTGTAAATAAAAGTTAAAATTAAATCTGAATTTATGAATGATGCACTCAACTGTCGATCTCTTAATTCTCTGAAAAGATCAGGATAAGCAAGCGACAAATGCTTAAAAAGGTTTGATGTGTTGCCTCCTGTGGCCACACGTGATTTATAGCAACGCTTGCATACAGGTGCAGTAAGGTCAGTTCGTTCACGTTTGTGATCTGTTTTGTATGCAAAGTAATGCCATATTTCACTTCTACTGTTCTCTTTATTTATTAAACTCGGGTGTGTTGATAGAGTTTCATCTGTTTGATCTATCGCGTTATTCTGTTGTCACATTTACCGGTTGCGCAGCAATTTGGGAAGCGCTGCCACCTACAGGTGCACTTTGCAACAGCAGCGTATGAAATACGGAATTGAGCAAAATTATGCTATCGTACCTTTTGAAATATAATATATACCTGTATTTTTCCAGTACCGGTATCCCGCGCATCCCTAACCAGCACAATCATTTTCAGTTTTGATAATAAAAAGAAATGTTTTTGATCACCAAATTAGTATATAAGAAAAGCTGAAAATTAAAAAAAAAAAAAAAAAAAAAGAAATGCAGTCTCTGCTTTCCATGAATAAAACAAAATATTCAAATATAATATATTGAAATGTAATACTATTTAATAATATTATTATTAAATAAATGCAGCCTTGGTGAGTACAAGACGTCTTTCAAAAGCATTAAAATATTTTAATGACCCCAAACTTTTGAAGGGTAGTGTGTTTTAATAAATCCCAGAAGTAAGTAAGTATATAAATAAATATCTGAGAACATTTAGTGCTCAAATTTTTATGACCACCATTAAACGCTTTGGAGTCAAAGCATAATTTTGCCATCAGTAAGCAGATACTTTCATTTTTCCTTCAGCAGACAAATGTTCTCTGGTTCAGAATGACACAAAATGATGTAGCACATCACATGAGTAACATATAGCGCTGACAGCTTCCGTGAGACTTCTCAACCAGACTACCAAATAGGGTGAAATGCGATGAAGGAAATTCTTAAGAAGGAAATCGGAGACACACATTCTCGGAATTCCAGCGTACTGTATGTCTGGCTGAAAAATGTGCCCCTTCCCAGCGCAGAGAGTTTCTAATACCTCCAAATGGAATTCAACATCCTTTGAGTCTAGACTTGCAAACTTTACTTTGTATTCATGTTTTTCCAGCAGGTTATCCCAGTATGACAGATGTCCTGCGCTGGGGTCTCAAGATGAAAAACAATTATGGTATCATTTGGATTAGGAGGTGTTTTCTATACCTGTCTGCAGCTAGATTGTCCTCTACTGAAGCTTAGCTGTGTCAGGAAGGAAAGCAGTTTTCCTCTCTCTCTCTACTGTCCTGCAGGCAGCTGCTGTAGATGAAGCATAATTGCAGTGTAATCCTGGCCCTAGTCCGAAGGCTTTAGAAAAAAGCAGCAGAATAGATAATACCAGCTGTTTGCTGTTGCACAGATGTTAGAGAGAGCACCTCTAAATCTGCTGTACTGTCGCACTTTCAGTTTGGTCATCAGCGTGCGAGGAGAAGCACACGTTCCCAGATGGACAAAGATATGTCTTTGAATAGTGGAAAAATAGTAGCTATTATAGACGGTTTCAACTGCAACAACATAAACAAAGATTACTGCGCATGCGCACTTTTGTAAACCTAACTTAACTTCCGGTAGACTTCCAAATAGAATCAATAACAACAGCTAAGTAGATTAATTTTGATAACAAGCAAAATATGTTTGCTGCGTAAATCAGACGGACTTATGGAAAATGCAAATTCATTCTCTGCCAGCAGGAGGTGCATTAAAGCGGGAGAAATAGAGGTTTCCCCAATAAACGGCTGTACACAAAGCAGCGCTGAGCTTACAAACGCTGCTTTATCAGGCATAGAACATGCAAGATGAAATGAAAATGACATTGAGAATTTTCTAATGACAGTCTTCCTTCAGAAATACAGTGATATAAAAACACCCGCGCCTCGTTTTTATTTTTAAACTTGCAGTACGTGCTCATGTTTATTCAACCAAGCCTTTTGGAAAATCGGTCAGTTTTGATATTGTGGCGGGTCACCACAAATAAATAAATGTATGGGAAATACATCCCACAGCACAACCACCTGAGCCCAACTTCATTATTCATCACTTTAACTTTAACTTTAGCCGGTGCCACTAACCAGACCGATAAACAATCACAGATCAGAAGTTAACTTAGGGCCAGGCGCGTGCGCCCAATGAAACCGTCTATATGTTTCAGTTTATATGATGCTGAAGAAAAACATATTTGACCACATTTATTTATTATTTGTCTTTAATCTTCAGTGGCTCCCCTAGGTTTACAGCTTTGGAGGGGTGCTATATAGAAAATAAAATTAAATAAAATTAACTTGGGGAGGCACTGCTCTTTATCAGTTAACTTGTTCTGATGGATGTCAACTCATAAACAAATACTAACTCTAATGCTGAAAAGACCCTTGATATGGAAAATATAACTATAATTTGTCTATATAAAGGCTTTTGTTCAACTAGTTTTTGAAGTGATATCCATCAAAACTACTTTCTTATTGTGCTACTACTTATTGTGTTCAATGAAATTATAGTGTATATTCATACACTACCATTCAAAATTTTGCCGTTTGTACGATTATTTTTCTTTGAAACACATTTATACTTATTCAGCAAGGAAGCATTAAATTGATCAAAAGTCACAGTAAATGCATTTATAATGTTACAGTTATTTCTGTTTCAAATAATTGTTGTTCTTTGGATCTTTCTACTTTGGGAAAAGAGTTTCCACATAAATACAGCACAGCTGTTTTCAACATTATTTAATAAGAAATGTTTCTTCAATACCAAATCAGCATATTGCTATCAAATGAATAAATTACATTTTAAAATAGACAACATTTGTTTTAAATTATAAGAATATTTCACAATATTACTGTATTTTAGATTGAACAAATGCAAGCATGAACAAAACAAAAAAATAAATTAAAAAAAAAAACCTTAAAGGGATATTTCACCCAAAAATGAAAATTCTGTCATTATTTACTCACCCACGTCGTTCCAAACCCATAAGACCATTTTTGATGAAATCTGTGAGATTTCTGACCGAGAATAAGTTTCGATGAGGACCAGCTACGTATTCTTGTAGCTTCATAAAATTACAGTTGAACCACTGAAGTCACATGGACTATTTTAATGATGTCCTAACTACCTTTCTGGGCCTTGAATGTGTCTATTGCGTTGCTGTCTTTGCAGGGTCAGAAAGCTCTTAAATTTGATCAAAAATATCTTAATTTGTGTTCTGATGATGAAGGAAAGTCTTAAGGGTTTGGAACGACATGAGGGTGAGTAATCAGTGACATATTTTTCATTTTTGGGTAAACTATTCTTTTAAAACCCTGAACTTTTGAATCCTTTTGAGAGCCGAAACTTTTATAGGTTTATTGACTGCTCGTAACCACTTGTTCATGCGACACGCCCCATTTTTTTAGTGTATTATCAGACTGTTTGGTTTGACTGAACTGTTTTGGTTAAAGTGAAAAAAACACTGTAGATTAAAAGGAATGCATTTAGAAACACAGGGTAGCATACAAATGCAAAGTTAATGGGTAGCTGTTAAGTTTCCAGAACTTTCCCTGCATAAAACACTAACAAGACCAGAATGAATTACCATGTTGGTGTATGCTGGTTTGGTCATAATAGTCTGGCAGGTGGGAAAACCCTAACCCACAAGTGGTGAAGCTGGCTGACCAAAGAACTGGTTAAACTAGTTAGAAGAGTCTGGTGGAGACACCAAACATAACATATGCTTCTGAGCAGCAATGGGTAAGAGGCCCTGTACCTGTGTTATAGGGCTTCACGCTTTGGGGTTAGAGGGGTGTTGGGGGAACTAGAGTTTACAGTATATTTTTCAGTTACAGTCTAACATTCTTAACACCTCATAAATTACACCTGCTTCGACGCCACCAAGGCCCGATGAACTTCAAGCATGCTGAGGGGAAGTGAAGTAAGCAGTGAGATCTGTGCAGGATATTGCTTTTCTGTGACCCCCTCCTCCCCTTTATTTCCTTAAGCTGCCTTTTTTCAAAAAGAGAGACGCTTAAGATTGGATAAAGATCTCACTCAAGAAACTGCCTACTTTGGACCCAGTAAAAACAAAGTGAGAGAGTTCACTCATTCATGCAAATTATGTATGTATACAAAAAAAAAAAAATATTCATGTTTAATTTGCGTTATAAGAAGAGAATTGCAGTGCGTGTTGAGTTACGCTACAGCGATTTGTCAAAATGGCATTTGTTTAAATTTTGAGATAAAATGTGCAGGATTTGAAATTTGAGACTTTGTTTCTTATCAGAAGTAACAAAGATCAAAGCTCTGTGATGATTGGATTGGAGGTACATTACAAATAGTGTTTTGTGAAGAGAAACCATATACCTGGCAACCCTGGGTCAAACAGAACTCACGTTAATGGTGCTGCATTAATGCGATGTTATTGCTTTAACCAGGACAGCCCAAAATTCAACACAAGAAACATTTTCTTCATACAAGTTGCTGTCTGACATGCTTTGTTACCGTGTTTTGATTGACAAGAAATAATTGGCCCTGATCATTGGCTGTTTTTAAACAATCGGCCAAAGTGCAGATAATTGCTTTTATCGGCCGATACCGATTATTGGCTGAAACATCGGTACATCCTGAATATATACTGTATTTAAAAATGTTACACACAGACATGTTTTAAATTTAATATTACTTTAATATTAAAATATCTGGTTAAGTAGTAAAAAAATCCATTTCTAATATGTGTGTATTGAAAATTGATCAAAATGATAAAATAAGATAAGTAATACATAAAATAAATGAGAGAAATAATTAAATAAAAAGTATGAAAGTAATTATGAATTCTAACAAAATATTGAAATGCACCTTATTTGTGACTAAAGATTAGATATTATAATTCATTGCATAATTTAATAAAGAACTAAATAACATCTCCGTCAGAGCCAATATTTATACTTATAATAAATGTCACCACTTCTGATAGACTGGTTGCTGTGTTGAAAGTACAGCGTAACACTTCGCTTGGTGTGTTTTTTTTTTCCAAGAATGTTGGATTCAATCTCCTACTTTTATCTTCCTCTTTACTCTGAAGTCTCTAAACCACCAGGGTTTTGTTTTCCTTGCACTATACTGCATTATCTTTGCAGCATCTCTTCCTGTATGTGTCCTGGATCACTCACTTGCTCGAGAAGCCTTACGCTGCAGTGGCAGGTCGAACCTTTGTACCATCCCCCCACATAGGTAAAAAGCTAAAAATTACAAGGCGTGCAGAACCGTACAGTATGTACTGTCCTGGAGCCCTCATTTCTGGAAAGTATGCAGCAGTGCAGCGTACACATGTGCAAGAGTGTTTCTGGCAGGTTTATGTGCTCAGACTTTCTACACACATCATTGATTTTTCTAACCACTGCAATATGCCACTCCTGCATCAATGAATGGTTTCCTGGAAGAAAAAATGGTCCATAAGCTGTCTGTATAGAGCACAGACTGAATCTTACCCCTGTACCATGGTTTCTTTTACTCTCCTTCACTGCAAAGCTGCTCAGGTTTTCCTATAGCCAGTTAATTTGGGACATTAGGTAAATAGAGCAAGGGGAAAAGAAAGTGTCCCGTTGCTTGACACTTCCCTCCCACATTGCTGCATTAACAAATGTTTATTTGAGAGTTTTAGGACTGGCTAGTCTCATGCAGCCAGATCTTTGACTGAACGTCAAAAGTAATAGTCCTCATCACAACTTATTCTGACCAAGAACGCCCACTTAGACGGGAAGAGACCATCTGAGTGACATAAAATAACCAACCATTTGTTTTGTTTTTAAGTGATGTTTAGGCACAAGAGTATCTGAAATGTTTTATACAATTGCGAACAGTTGAACTGAATACACCAGAAAAACAGTAAAAAATAAGATTCTATTTTAGTCTGTCCAAAAGTAATAATTAAATTATTTGACAGAATTAACTCAAAAAGCACAGTTATGCTCGTGTAATTAATGGCTTATTTATGTAATTAATTTCAAAGATTTTGTCACTACAGTTAATTAAAACTAAAACCAGAAAAAAGAACTTGTTTCTTAAATCAAATCAAATAAACCTTAACCAAATAAAATATAGAAAGTGTATTTTATTTATCAGTTTTATTTAGTTTAATTTCATGTACTACAATAATCTACATAAAAATGAAAAAAAAAAGAATAAAAACTACACTGGCATTTAAAAAAATACCTAATAAAAATGACAAAAACTAAAACTTTAAAATTTAAATGAAATGGAAAATACAAAAATAAAAAAATAGCTATAATAGTGTCTAAATGGTACACAATAATGCTGATCGCTAACCTCGAAAACTTTAGCAAATCCAGTGATTATTTCATTCTTTAAGGTGTTTGCTGTATCAGCTTGTAAACACAAATTGTCAATCAGCCTATTTATGTCGTAGAAAGCCAAAATTTCACGCTGGTTAGCTATTCACATTGCAGTGCTGATATGAATTGCTCACTCAATTTTAAGTGGCCTTGTGATTATAAATCCCCAGATCCATATTTTAAATGTCATATGCTTCATTTAAAAGGCTCATATGTTACTGCCCAGGGTAGTGTCAGCATGAATAACTCTTGTGCCCCATTCTCCAGATGTCTAATCAGCTTCATTATGAAAAGGAAAGCCAGTAGGCCACCTCTCTAAAGAGGAACATACATTATTTTTCAGACACATAAAGGCAATTGTCTGCTTAGGCGAAAGTGTGTGCAGTTTTATTCCCATTTGGTCAGCGTACACTTAAGTAAGGGTGGTTATCTATGCTCAGTGTGTTTGAACTTCTATAGCCTGTAGGTGTGTGTGTGTGTGTGTGTGTGTGTGTGTGAGAGAGAGAGAGAGAGAGAGAGAAACGTCTGCTCTGTGTAGTTTCTAAGTGGATTAGACATGGATGTGGAGACTTCCTGGGGAGCTCCCAGCGTGGGACACACTGACAGGAAGGTTAATGACAGTATGTTTTACACAGATTGAAAAATAACATAAAGAAATGTGAATCATGAAAAGTAAAAAAACATATTTTTTCAGTGCTCAATTTGACATCTTTTTCTGCTGGTTCACATTTTCAGTGGCCCTACTGAAAAAAAATATAAACTTTATTGTTAGCACAGACTATTTTTATGTGCCAGAAATATTTATATTCCTCATTTATATTCCCAGTCATGCAAGTTAATGTCTAGTAATGACAGATGTAAATTTATAAATGAAGAAAACCATGTGCAGTTATAATTTTTCTGCATTCAGTCTCCTCCTTTAACTTGCAACCTTAAAAGTTGTGTATTTGTTTTACTACTTCATTAGGATGTACATTCATAAACATGCTTGTTGGAAGTTGATGACGTTATATGATGCAAAACATTAGTAATTAGTTTGTAATTTTTACTTAAGAAATCATGTTTTTCTCTTGAATCTGTGTCAGCTATTGGCTATTGGCCTCCTGTAAACACAACTTTGGGTATTGTCACCCAAAACGCATAAAGACAACTGATGGGAATGGCTGAACATCAGAAGATATTAAATCACAGACGGAAAAGATTTAGTGTGCGCTACGTTTTGTAGCATAATGAATTAGCGTTTTTCCCCTGAGAGGTTAAGTTTGTAGTTCATGACATCTGTTGTTTATTTTAAAATAATCCAAGAGGCTTTACCAAATTTTCATATAGGTAGCAATGTGGCAGAAATGCCATATAACATCACAATTACATTTAACAATATTCTAATTAGCTTATATGTATATATATATATATATATATATATATATATATATATATATATATATATATATATATATATATATATATATATATATATATATATATATATATATACTTAAGTGTCATAGTTCAAGAGTATATGGTGGATTGAAATTATCTTGTTTTTTGTTGTTAATGCGTTGTGTCGTTAATGGTGCCAGATGTGCATTGAGACTAGCATTTGCATTATTTAGGAGGAAAAATGCACTGAATGTGTGTTTGTTTTGCTACATCCTTTTTGTTGGCACTGATGGGAGGATAGGATAAGGAGCTGAATTAGCACACAGAGCCTCCCGCTTCTCTGAAACACATTACCATGTTGTTTAATCAGTTAATTAATTTGATTATGAATCCCTCATGATGATGCACCACGATACACCCGCTGCTGTCATATCTGCACCTGAGCACAGAAGCATCCTCTCCTCTAGGGTTGGGTACCATTCACATTTTAACCGGTATCGGTACCTGAAATTCAATGCCAGTACTCAACTGTAACTTTTTCGGTGCTTTACTCTCTGTGTAATAACAAAAACATTTATTTCAGAGAAAAAAAAAAAAAAAAAAAACTCTCAGAAGTCCAAATTTCTCAATTTCAACATTTTGTTATTTATTTATTTAGAAATTTTACACACTAGAAAAAAAAATTATTCTAATGTCACAAATATTCTCAAGTTTTACTGGTTTTATATGATTCTTTGAATATTTTGTAGTGTGAGTTTGGTGAAGTGTACTTAAAACAATCATTTTTCGCAGAATAGTACTTTGAAGAATAGTACAACAGCGAGCGCGAGAAGTATAAATGCTTTGCTCAATCAGCAGAGGCTTGTGATGGAGAGCCAGGCGAAAGTATAAACAAGATGGTCAGACACCGGATGAGAAGCGCAGCGCCACACCGCATCACGCCTAGGACAGCTCACAGAAAACAGAAAGAGAAAGCGTGATCTATATTATTATAGCACTCTATATAAAGCATACAGACTGTATTAGAGTATTATGACTGTATTAAACGTTTTGCTGAAAGATGCACAATACACAACCTTCCAGCCTATGATAGTCATTATGTACAATAATATTTTGGGACAAATATAATGTGATTTTATGGAAAACTATGTGAGTGACGCTCTGTGGGGCGGCAGGATTTTGAACAGCGTCTCCACGGACAGTCGTCGAGTGGCGCCGCCGGTGTGCATGTCAGACACTAGGGTTGTGACGGTGAGGTAATTTTCCCACCGGTTAATCGACATGTGAAATGCAAAGCTAATAAGAAAGCTTGGAGGTATGGCATAAACCTTGATGTAAAATAAAAAAATATATATATGACACAAAGTAAAAATCAGCAAACACTGTGCAACCAAATAAATGATAAATGAAGGTTTAAAAAAAACTTCCAAAATCACCTTAGATAAACGGCAAAAGTCAACAGGCTTTTCAAAATCCAAAATATTGACAAACAGGCGCTTTTGCATTTCGTTTCGAAACTAAATCTTCTGCCATTGTCTTGTGTGTCTCACCTCACTCTTCTTGTCAGTCAGCTCGACTCACTCCCCTCATGTAATATATAAAATCTGACCCCTGCTCCTGATCTGTGATATGACAGTTGTTCGGCACGCTGCATTGAGCAGCCATGTTCAGTTTTTAATTGTAGTTTCTGTTCTCTAACTGAACAAAATGATTTTTATTACTATAAAAAAAAAAAAAATCAAAACGATGGTGGGGGTGGTGCCACGGTGAGCAAGTGATGTAACCGCAACACCGTCAAAACTGACTATCGCAACAAGCCTACCAGACACTCGTTCATCTGATGCGACATACACTTTTACAAGTTGTTTGAACTGAAATGTGTGTTGGCAGTGTGTGTAAAGAATGCGCTCCCCGATCTGCCTAAATGCGTTTATGTTCGCGCGAATCATCCGTGTTAAATATATGAGCGTCACAGCAAAGGGTCTGAATACTTAGGACCATGTGATATTTCAGTTTTTCTTTTTTAATAAATCTGCAAAAATGCCAACAATTCTGTGTTTTTCTGTCAATATGGGGTGCTGTGTGTACATTAATGAGGAAAAAAAATGAACTTAAATGATTTTAGCAAATGGCTGCAATATAACAAAGAGTGAAAAATTTAAGGGGGTCTGAATACTTTCCGTACCCACTGTATATATATATATATATATATATATATATATATATGCAAATTAATTCTCTGTCAGTAGGTGGCGGTAGCGGGAGAGATGGACGTTTCTCCAGTAAGGGCTGTACACAGAGCACCGATTCTCTCACAAACGCTGCTTTATCAGGCATTACCTGCAAGACGAAATGAAAATGACTTCGAAAATTTTCTGAAGACAGTCAGTTTCCTTCAGAAATACAGTGATATAAAAACACTCACACCGGGTTTCAATTTTGAAACGTGCAGTGCTTATTCAATGAATTCAAAGCCTTTTGGAAAATCTGTTTGTGGCGGTCAGTTTTGATATTGTGGTGGGCCGCCACAAATAAATCAATGTATGGGAAAACTGATAAATAGGACAAATATTATAAATATATGCATTTTAAATATACACTTAATTCAGCTTGGATTTGCCACATTGTAAATACACTTTTTTTCTTATTTCATATGTTTTTCAAAATACTAAAATGTGCAGTTTTCTGTTAGATTTTAAATCCCACATTTTCAGTGGGGACTTGCATTTTTTTTACTCACACTATCTAATGTAGTATAAATGGTATTGCAAAATCTCCTTTGACATTTCTACCATTGTTTGGTCATGCCGCTCCGTCATACCTTCTCCGATTTCTTCCTCTCAGATTCTTTTTGTTGATTATGATCGTAATCAGTGTTACCTGTACAGGTGTTTCCACCTCACCCCCACTACTATACGGATGCAGTTCCTGTAGGGAGGGATTAGGGTCATCGGATGGGAGCGAAGCTGAAATTCCAACCAGTTCATGATAGCTTTCAACTTTAACCCAGATGAAATACCAACAACAGGAAGACAAGTAAGCCAGTCAGTGGTGTGTTACCCTGCTGCCTCCATTTCCTTACATGGCCTTGAGAACCGCTCTGGCTGGATTCTCACTCAACAAATGCATTTCGTTCTCTGCTTCACATATTATTAGTTTTGCAAATGCTTAATTAACGTAAACATCCCCGTAAGAGTTGTTCAACCCTGCAAACATGTTACCAGACAGGTCTCGAGAGCTATGGAGCCTGCATTCCTTCCTGAGTTATAAGTTCCTTCCTGAGTTAATATGTTAATTCTTACTGTTCGCCAAACTGGATCATATCCCAAGGTAATATCATCTCCTTGCTTAATTAAACAAAACATAAATGGATTTAACCATGGAATGTGCAGCATAGTATAGTTAAATGGCTTTATGTTTCATAAGGTCTAGATCGTACACAGATGGTGTTGTGATGCAAGTGGAACGACAAGAACATTTAGGTAGTTTTAAGCTTGGGAAAGAAGATTTGATGAAACCTCTGATGAATTAATCAGTACAATATACCATCTGTTCTACTGGTTAATTTTTAAGTTAATCACCTATTACTGAGTTAATTATGTGCTGCCAATCAAAAAGCAACAAATAAAGTGATGGATAAGAGCAAATATCTCTGGCAGTGAAGAAAATGCCTGGGTGTAGAACTTTGGCTTCCAAATTGTGAAGTGTACTTTTTATTTTAGTCTAAAGTTATCTGTTTTATTTTATTTTATTTTATTTTATTTTATTTTATTTTATTTTTTTTATTTTATCCAAGTGATACTTAGGGTTAGGGTTAGCCTAATGATGAATCATAAGCATTTAAATTGGAGAGTAAAGTTTTAAGCCTTATACTATATTTATACAGTCATGGCCAAAAATATCGCCACTTGGTAAATATGATCAAAGAAGGCTGTGAAAATTAATCTGCATTGTTAATCCTTTTGATCTTTTATTTAAAAAAATCACAAAAATCTAACCTTTCGTTGGATAATAAGAATTTAAAATGGGGGAAAATATCATTATGAAATAAATGTTTTCTCTAATACACATTGGCCACATTTAATGGAATCCTTTTAGTCAATACTTTTTGAAACCTCCATTTGCCAGTTTAACAGCTCTAAATTTTCTCCTATAATGCCTGATGGGGTTAGAGAACACCTGACAAGAGATCAGAGACCATTCCAACAAGATGTCCAGGACCTCCAGCAGAAATATAGGCCCACAACCTCAAAAATACAGCAGCATATTTCATTGTACACATGGGGTACTTTTTATCCCTGTGTTCACCAAACCCATCTTGAGTGTTTGCTGCTAAAAAGCTCATTTTTTTAGTTTCATCTGACCATAGAAGCCAGTCCCATTTGAAGTTCCAGTCATGTCTGATAACTGAATATGCTGGAGTTTGTTTTTGAGTGAGCTAGGAGTATTTTTCTTGAAACCCTCCCAAACAACATGTGGTGATGTAGGTGCTGTTTGACAATTTATTTATTTTTTTTAAGGTTTTCTGACCCCGAGACTCAACTATTTTCTGCAATTCTCCAGCTGTGGTCCTTGGAGAGTCTTTAGCCACTCAAACTCTCATTCTCACTGTGCATTAGGATGATATAGACACACGTCCTCTTCCAGGCAGTTTCGTAACATTTTATGTTGATTGGAAATTCTTAGTTATTGCCCTGATGGTGGAAATGGGAATTTTCACTGCATTAGCTCTTTTCTTAAAGCCCCTTCACTAATTTGTGAATCTAAATTATCTTTTGGTGCACATCAGAAATGTATTATTTAGTTTTACTCGTTGTGATGGATGATTAAGGGAATTTGGGCTTTGTTTTCCCTCCTATTTATATTTCTGTGAAACAGGAAGCCATGGCTGGATAATTTCATGTTCATAATCACCCTGGAGTGCTCAAAATTGTGAATATGAATGGGAATATACTTCAGAGATATTTTACTCATAAGAATTTCTAGGGGTACCAATAATTGTGTCCAACGTGTATTAGAGAAAAACATTTATTTCATAATGATATTTCCCCCCATTTTAAATTCTTATTATCTAATGAAAGGTTAGATTTTTGTGAATTTTCAAAATAAAAGATCAAAAGGATTAACAATGCAGATTAATTTTCACAGCCTTCTTTGATCATATTTACCAAGGGTGCCGATATTTTTGGCCATAACTGTATATTGTCTGTCCATCGGCTGATTGTAAACAAATCAGCCAGTGTCTGATAGCCCACAATTATTTTATTATTTTATTTATTTAACAATATTCTAATTTTTTATTTTTTTTTTCCTGCTATACAGTTGATTGGGCAAAACATTGAACATAAAACATTATTGTTTCTATTTTTCTTATATTAACCTTTATAATGAAGCAACTTGCTTGATTATCCATACATCATTGTTTAGAAAAAATCATGTACTGTATGTACTGTAAGCATCAAATATAATAGGACAGGCTTTTGACATTTATTTGTACCTCCTTCAAATCATGTTTCACCCTCAAAATTTAAACTACAGAGCAAACTAAGCATTTAAATATCATCTTAATTAAACATCTTTTTGGGACATTATTGGGAGATGTGAAAACTATTTATATGCATTTTTGCCATATAAATAATA
Source organism: Spinibarbus caldwelli (assembly GCA_039654775.1). NCBI lineage: Eukaryota > Metazoa > Chordata > Actinopteri > Cypriniformes > Cyprinidae > Spinibarbus > Spinibarbus caldwelli. The sequence goes on from CM077257.1 coordinate 16,129,076, forward strand.
CATTTTTGGATTACATTTTTGCAATTCATTTTACTTATGTCTGGCTTTACAAGGTAGATAGACCTGAGATAAGTTTTGAACTATCCCGGATATCTGAGACCATGTTCTCTAGTCTTTTTCTCTTGAAAGTGAAAAAGTTCTCTGACTCAGTACATGACTTTGGACAGTTGGCAATTCTCAGAAACCTTCTGCTGCTACATGCAACCTCGGTCAAAGATGAAAAGCTAAACCAAAACCAAAAGCGAACCTTCCGTTGCTGTGGCAACAAAGCAGGATATGAAACCACCGTGCCGCAGGAAAGAGAGGACTTCCTCTCTGCACACATGTAAATGTTTTAATGGGAGTGTTTCGGGGGTGTGCCAGTGCTTCCAATGAACGCTTTTTTTTAACCAGTAGCACAGTAAATGTGTATCAACTGCCTTGAAATTAGAAACAAGAAGGTGTGCTGTGCTCCAGTTACCAGTGTGTAACAGATACTGTGCTGATAACTCCTTTTTATTGCTTACGTATCAACTTCCATTGACTTTGAGGGGTGTGAGAGAGCGACGTCTCATTTTTCACAATGACTATTGTCACGCTTTTAGTACACCTTTACCACGGTCTTGCTCAAGCTGCATTTTCCTCTTGAATATTTTTCTTTTTCCAGTTTTCTGAGCATATTTATCTAAATTTATTCCTTAAAAAATAATTTATTTGCCTGTGGTCTCTGACTGGCACACCTCTGTGTTTTCATGTGTAAGTGAGAGTGGCTGTACTGTATATTTTGGGCTTGAGCTCCTCAGGGTTGCAGTAAGGTGCTGCTGTCCTGGGCTCTTCCCCCGGTGTGGGCCGGGTTGGCGTCGACAACAAGTGGCGTGTCTGCTGCCAGGTGGAGTGGTGTTTGTCTGGGTAGAACATGCCAGAGCGAAGCTGCTCTCAAAGGAGCTCCCTAAGGAGAAACACTTTGCTAATCAGATCCTCTTCAGCGCAGGCTTTGCATCGCAGCACAATGGTTCTTTCTCCTGGGCCTGTGCTGTAGTAAGTATTTCCTGCTCTGGGCCAGCTTTACCCAGATTAGGGGAAATTGATTTAATGGGTAGACTCTGTGGCTCAGAAGGTGATATCTATACTAACAGATTTCAGAATGATTTTTCTGTTTTATGAAGAAATGAGGGGAGGGGGGGTTTGTGATGTACAGAGAATTTGTTCTTGTATTTTTAATATTGGTGTCAAATCACTACAGATATCTATTTAATATGTTGATTTTGTCTTAAAATTTATTTTAAACATTAAACTTTTAATCTAAAATAAAATATTTTAAAATAAATATTATAAAAAACTTATGTTTGTATGTAACTGTATTAATAATATATTAAGATTATATTTAAAGTATGGGGAAGGTGTAAGTAAGATTCTTTTAGTAAGAATTTAAGCATGCATTATTTGATTAAAATGACAAAAAGCTATTCCTTTGAACATTCTATTTGTCAAAGAATCCTTAAAAACTGTTTTTAACATTGATAATAATAAAATAATGTTTTTTGAGCATTGAATCAGCAAACGATCAAAGATAATATGACACTGAAGACTGATGGAATGGCTTCTGAACATTCATCTTGCCATCTGCCATTGTAGGATTGAATTTTAGAAAGAGTTATTTCAAATTGAAATAATATTTCACAATATTACTGTTTTTTTTTAATCAAATAAATGCAGTCTTGGTGAATACAAGAGACATCTTTCAAAAATATTGCTTTTTTTATGTATAGCTAGATATATTATTTCTTTGTTTATTTATTTTTTGTATTTTTTTTTTATAATCTTGCCCTCTGACCCCCTGTATTTTTTTTTTAAAGAAAGCATGTGTAAATCAAAAATACAAATTGATTAAAATCTAAAAATTAAAGTTAAATATAAATTGATGTAATATTAAATATTATAAAATAAATATTACATATAAAACATTTCTTTTTATTAAAAATTATGTAAATTTATATACATGTGCCTTGTCTTATCATATCTTAATCTTATTTTAGCAAGTATTGGTGTGGGATTGATTGTAATTCATTTGAATAATCAAGAAATCATCCCTTTACCTTGACTGTTATAATTTATGTGATTTGCAGTGCTTTTTATCACACTTACCTTTTGTATATATCTATGGCTTGAGCAGAGAGCATTTTATAAGTGTAATATGTTAACTTGGCTTTGTTTTACCTGTCATTCACTGTCTAGTCTTATCACAAAGACACTCTTTCACTTTATACACATACCGTGAGCTCATCAGCACCGTGTGTGCGACCAGGACAAAGATAAATAAAGGCGAATGATAGTGCTTTAAGGCTATAAAGAAGATAAAGAAGCTATAGATAGAAGGAGAGTGATAAGCACATCTTTGGCAGAGCACAAAGTGTGAGCAGCCGTCCTATCTGGCTGTTCAGGTTGAGTCCGCAGGCTCAGTGCCACCTTGAAATTTCCCTCTCAATGAGATTTAATTAAATCTACAATACCCAATTAAGTGAAAATATGCCTCTGCGTTCCTCTCCTAAGGTCACTGACCTGAGCAGAGCACCTCCGGGAGGCCGAGCCTGGAGTGGCGATGGGGAGGGGGCTAAATTAATAACGCAGATATGCGTGTAACTGCGAGGCAAACCGTATGGATGTTAGTTAATCCCTAATGACTCTTGGGATTTGGTTAATGAGGTACATAATAACATATACAGCACAATGTGATTAGCCCTCGCATTGAGACGTGGAACAGGTTCGAGGGGAAAAGGGGGATACGCTGAGAGACCTCATGCAGCCGAAACAGGTAGTTTTGTGTGTGTGTGTGTGTGTGACGTCTGTGTTAATATTTTCTCCATACATCTATTGAGTTATGCTGCCTCAATCACCATGACAGCAGCTCAGGGAGGTTGTATTCATAAGGATGAATGAAGTGTACTTTGGGTTACTGAAGGTTGAGAAGACAGCACAGCTCATTTAGTTCACTAAAATGATCCAGTCACAGCATTTGTCTCTGGTTTTAAGTAATACACACTACCACTCAAAAGTTTGGGCTCAGTAGGATTTTTTTTTTAAAAAAAATAATACTTTTATTCTGCAAGGATGCATGAAATTGATCATTGTAACATTTATAATGTTACAAAAGGCTTCTAGTTTAAAATTTTATTCTTTTAAACTTTCTATAAAAAATGTATCTCAGATTCCACAAAATATTATTCAAGATTGATAATAATAAGAACTGGAGTGGTGGTTACTGAAAATTCAGCTTTGTGGTTAGGAAGAAATATATATATATATATATATATATATATATATATATATATATATAATATGTTTCAGGAGTTTAGGACACAGAATAGGACACATGCTTATTTGATAACTGTTTTATTTCCTATTTGGGTTTGTGTATATGCTTTATTTATTTATTTATTTATTTATTTTTTAAGATTACCAGTTTTCTTTTTCTCTCCCAAGGCATTGTTAGATGCCAGTGTTTCCCATCATAGCTCTGCAAAGATTTGATTTCAAAACGTATCATGGCTATTAAACTATTTCTTGTCATGATTTTAAATCTTTATTTATCCTCAGAATGATCTCACAGTAAAAAGAGGTGCTAAAGTCTGACTTTGTTGTGGCTGTGGTTTAAAATGAAATGATTATAATCTTAAAGTGCCCCTATTATGAATTTTTGAAAATTACCTTTTATGCAGTGTGTAATACAGCTCTAAGTGAATAAAAACATCCTGGAAAGTTTTAAATCTGAAAGTGCACCATGTAGTTATTGTCTCTCAAAAGAAAGAGTCGACTCTGAATCAATGAAACGAGTCGTTGACGTCAACATGAAGCATTAGCATATTGCCCGCCCACTTGTTGGTCTTTTCGTGTTGGTCTGAATGAAAATGCAAATTCATTCTTGGCCACTAGGTGCCGCTTTTTGAGAGGTAAAAATAGCGGTTTCCCCGGTAACGGATGTACACAAAGCAGCATGCTCACAAACGCTACTTTATCAGGCATTACAGGCATGATGAAATGGAAATGAAATCGACCAACTGGACCAATCACCGCAGATTAGCGTCACGCAAATGAGGGGTTTGGAAAAATGAATCGTTAAACGAATCATTTGGGAGTCGTTGAGCAAATAAGGTAAAAATAAATGCATATTATAAGACAATGTAAATGTTTTTTGACCTTGCATGCATGTCAGCCTGTTGTTGGGGACTCCCAAAACCAAAATATGATCCTTTAATTACCCATAATAGGGGCACTTAAATTCATTATGAAGAATTCCGACAGCATCTGAGTCTGAGTCTGAGTACTACTGTAAGTTTGACCCTGCCTGCTTTAAATGTTTCAAAATGATTAACAGTTTAGTAAAATTTATAAAAAAGTGAAATTTAAATTTATAAAGTAATAAAAAAATAATCAAATGTTATGAGTTACATTACTTTAATAAAACACACTACTTATTACAATTTAAATAGGATAACTTGTGATCTGTAATCTATTACATTTCTAAAGAAACCTTCCTAACACTTTTATATTGTATATATTATATTATATTATATTATATTATATTATATTTAGTGCTGCACGATTAATCGAAATTAAATCGCAAAGGCGATAAATTGTGATTAGGCAGAAGCTGCGATTGTCATGCATATCTTGTCAGTGAAGCACGGTTCTGTGATCAGTAGTAGATCTCCATCTGAAGGCCAGAGGGCGCTCTCGCGCGAAAACTCCAAACACGCCCCGCCGAAGAAATCCAGGAAATGCTGCAGCTGAATAAACAGATGATTTAACTGCTTTCATTGATTCAACGTGACTAATAAACACACGATTACGACAATATACGGTTTATCTGAGTTCGTCTTATAATTTTTATTGTAATAAAGTATATAATAATGTGCTAATCGACACTTTATTACCGCTTAGAATACTATGAAATATTGCGTGCCTCAAGAAGCCACATCATCTCACAGAAGGATTTATTTTAAACACTCGACTGACATTATGAAGTGAGTTTGGAGTAAAAACATGTTATTAAAGGTGCATTAGGTGATTGTCTTCAGAAACATTTTTTTTTGTTATGCTGGCTGAAAGTCTCTTCACATCCCGATAGCAATCATTAAGTTAAGTGGTCTAAATGTATTTATATGTATTTATTAGTGCTGTCAAAGTTAACGCAAATTCATTTTAACGGCACTAATTTTATTAACGCGCGATTAACGCAGCGCGCATTCTCTGTTTGACCCGTGGCCTAGCCAGTACTACTATAGTTGGAGAAATGGAAATGGATGGAGATGCTGACAAGTGTTGCCAATTTAGTGACTTTTCAGACCACTTTAGCAACTTTTTTTTGTTTTTGTTTTTTTGTTTTTTTCAAAAAGCACCTAGCGACCAATCTTTATAGGGTTTGCTCAAACCTTATTTAGTTTCTGAGACTAGTGGGTACTGCTGTGCGAGCGCGAGGTCTCTCTTTCCCGCTGCGCACACACCTCTCTCTCTCCCTCCGCGTCTGCTCCGTTCAACGCACGAATGAGAGGAACAGCACTTTCAGTTAAAGCAGATATTATGTTGCTTTTCTAATTTAACATACAAGTATAGCCGAAATCACAGCACAGCTATTGTCTTTATCTTATGTATAGCCTATTTGATTTTATCAGACGATGGCTGGATTATAAATCAGGATTTTTGTGCAGACTAACATCTTGGAAGGGAGAGCTGGTTATTTAGTCCTATGGGTCGCGTTTCAGTCACTATTTCATATTCATTCCGTTGTCTGACAACAGAAACAGTAAAATATATCAATGAAAACAGTTTTATTTAGAATTTAGCTGCATCAAAATACAGTATGTGGGCACAGAGAGGCAAACAAATGTAATAATAAATAATAAATGTACATTTTGCATGTTCAGAAGAAGTGAGATGCCCTGTCATGCGGAAATGTGAACAGGTTTGTGTAAGTAAATTGCTCAGTGCAAAGAAAGAGAAGTAATGGGAACCTGGAATTTCTTTTTTCATGTGTCTAATAGACATGAGCAAGTTCTTTGAAACACATCTATGACCTTTAAACATGTCTAGTCTTCAGGTTCTGTTAACTATGGTTTCACTAATAATAAACATATATTGCATAAAGCATCCATATTTGTCATTGCCCATGTTGATTAGAGTATTTAAAACATGAAAAGTATTAATTTAAGGTACATTTAGAACAGAAAAAAAAATGTGCGATTAAATTGCGATTAATCATGAGTTAACTCATGACAGTCGTGCGATTAATCACGATTAAATATTTTAATCGATTGACAGCCCTAGTAATTATATATTCTAAGGCGTTGGACCAATAAATGTCCGTCCAATCAAAATGCTCGCTCCAAGCATTTTAATTTGTTTTTCTACCTGCCTGTTAACGCATGTATTTGCATACCTCTGCGCACCCGGTTCGCGCAGACAGGTTACGTCATCAGTGCGATCACGCACGCTGTGCAGACAGAGCGAGAATTGCAGGCAAACATCAACAACCCGATCTTCCTTCCTGGTATTATAGTACTTTTACTAACTGTACTATAAAGTTTTCTGACCGGTGAATGACACATGATGCAGCCCAGCGCGGTTCCCCCGCTCTGCATATTTTGCATGTCTTGCTTAGTTAACACACCTGATTCAGATAACCAGCTCGTTAGAAGAGAGCTACGTGCATGAACTGTGTTCCGATTGACATGCTCCCTACACAGTTAGCTCCCTAATCCCTGAGGAGGGGAAATCCATTGAAGTTTACTTCACTTCAGAACATTCATTCACGGATTTGCGCTGCACAGCGTCTTCACACACAGACAAAACTTTCTAGAGAAGTGTGACATAATATACTTCTATAAATAAATACTATTTAAATTTACGTCTCGCACATTTTAATGACCTTTTTATGGAACATATACGCTCACTTCGAACTGGAAACATGGCGGAATATCTGGTGATATCCACTTCGCAGGGCACTTATATGACTTAAGGTCGAATAGAACAAACATCACACGTGGTAAGAGATAAATATGAAATGTGCAGAGCCAGGGGGAGGACTGGGATTGGGAACCGCTGATGTTGTCTCTGTCAGAGCTCTGTTATTCTGGTCTGTGAGTATATATATGTTCAGGAGGCGTGGCTTTGGACAGCGATTGCAGGGAGGGTGGGACGTTTGCTTTCAGTGCTATCAGGCTAATGTTAGCATTTTCCAAGATCTCCTATTGCACCTTTAAATGTCGTATTTTCACATGCTTTCAGATGGAGCAGCATTTACTACACAGAGCCGTAGTTCACTGACAAGCTATGCAAACAGTTTTCATAATCGCAGACCAATATTTTCGATTTCATTATCGCGCAATTATATTGTCTGCGATTATGAATGTGATTTTTGTGTAGTTTGTCAGTGAACTACGGCTCTGTGTAGTAAATGCTGCTCCATCTGGGAGCATGTGATGGAGATTTTTTTACTGATCACAGAACCGGCTTTACTGACAAGATCCGCATGACTATCACATTCGTTTAATCGTGCTGTCCTCTATATTATATTATATTATATTATATTGTATTATATACAACACTTAAGCTTTTCTCAAAATGTCTTTTCAGTTTTCATTTTGGGTGAACTATCCCTTTAAGAAAATGTGTAATGTTTTTTTTGTTTTTTTGGATAACACATACAGTAGTCACTGTTGGCACTATATGGAAATGAGCAACTTTATCACTCCAATAAACTTTTATGTTCCGTGGAAGAAAGTCATGGGTTTGGAATGACATGAGGGTTTATGTAAATGAGTAAATTTTCTTTATTTTTGGTGAACTATTCCTTTTATTGTGTTTAAATGTTTCTATAACTACACTACATACAGTGGGGCAAAAAAGTATTTAGTCAGCCACCAATTGTGCAAGTTCTCCCACTTAAAAAGATGAGAGAGGCCTGTAATTTTCATCATAGGTATACCTCAACTATGAGAGACAAAATGAGAAAAAAAAATCCAGAAAATCACATTGTAGGATTTTTAAAGAATTTATTGGTAAATTCCTCGGTAAAATAAGTATTTGGTCACCTACAAACAAGCAAGATTTCTGGCTCTCACAGACCTGTAACTACTTCTTTAAGAGGCTCCTCTGTCCTCCACTCATTACCTGTGTTAATGGCATCTGTTTGAACTGTTTGATCAGTATAAAAGACACCTGTCCACAACCTCAAACAGTCCAACTCCAAACTCCACCATGGCCAAGACCAAAGAGCTGTCAAAGGACACCAGAAACAAAATTGTAGACCTGCACCAGGCTGGGAAGACTGAATCTGCAATAGGTAAGCAGCTTGGTGTGAAGAAATCAACTGTGGGAGCAATTATTAGAAAATGGAGTACATACAAGACCACTGATAATCTCCCTCGATCTGGGGCTCCACGCAAGATCTCACCCCGTGGGGTCAAAATGATCACAAGAACTGTGAGCAAAAATCCCAGAACCACACGGGGGGGACCTAGTGAATGACCTGCAGAGAGCTGGGACCAAAGTAACAAAGGCTACCATCAGTAACACACTGCGCCGCCAGGGACTCAAATCCTGCAGTGCCAGACGTGTCCCCCTACTTAAGCCAGTACATGTCCGGGCCCGACTGAAGTTTGCTAGAGAGCATTTGGATGATCCAGAAGAGGATTGGGAGAATGATGAAAATAGAACTTTTTGGTAAAAACTCAACTTGTCGTGTTTGGAGGAGAAAGAATGCTGAGTTGCATCCAAAGAACACCATACCTACTGTGAAGCATGGGGGTGGAAACATCATGCTTTGGGGGTGTTTTTCTGCAAAGGGACCAGGACGACTGATCCGTGTAAACGAAAGAATGAATGGGGCCATGTATCATGAGATTTTGAGTGAAAACCTCCTTCCATCAGCAAGGGCATTGAAGATGAAACGTGGCTGGGTCTTTCAGCATGACAATGATCCCAAACACACCGCCCGGGCAACGAAGGAGTGGCTTCGTAAGAAGCATTTCAAGGTCCTGGAGTGGCCTAGCCAGTCTCCAGATCTCAACCCCTTCGAAAATCTTTGGAGGGAGTTGAAAGTCCGTGTTGCCCAGCGACAGCCCCAAAACATTACTGCTCTAGAGGAGATCTGCATGGAGGAATGGGCCAAAATACCAGCAACAGTGTGTGAAAACCTTGTGAAGACTTACAGAAAACGTTTGACCTCTGTCATTGCCATCAAAGGGTATATAAAGTATTGAGATGAAATTTTGTTATTGACCAAATACTTATTTTCCACCATAATTTGCAAATAAATTCTTTAAAAATCCTACAATGTGATTTTCTGGATTTTTTTTTTTCTCATTTTGTCTCTCATAGTTGAGGTATACCTATGATGAAAATTACAGGCCTCTCTCATCTTTTTAAGTGGGAGAACTTGCACAATTGGTGGCTGACTAAATACTTTTTTGCCCCACTGTATATTTTTCTTCCCATTAAGGACAGCTGCAGTTTCCCAGAACTATTACACAGTGCGTGTTAGTGAAACGAATCCGCAACAACGAAGACACTGTTTACAAAAGTGTCAACGATATTAGATGTATAATGATTCTATGATTAATTAAGAAACTAGCAAACATATTAACAGCAACCAGCTGTTTGCAAAGGTTTCCCTGTAAGGAGAAAATCCAGTTCTAATTAAAGAAAGAACACAATGGTAGAAAACAGTGTTCATTAATGCAGTCTCTCAGGATGGAGATCTATACCATCTCAGTACCACGGGGAGAGATGATGATAATACATTTATTATCTTTCATTTTCTTTGTGGGGTACTGAAATTTGCCTTATGGTACTTATACATAATGATTACTTCATGAAAAAACAAATGATTATTTCTGAGTGATGATTTTATTTATTGCACATTTGGCAGTGTATTGTTTAATAACGTGTGCTTTGCAGAAAGATACAATGTAGTAAATAATTCAGGATTTCTCAGGCCCTGTGCAAATTAGATGGTGTTTATCTTGTTGGCAAGTTTATTGTTTTATTATAGTAATTTATTTTGTATACACAAGCAATTAAAGCCAGCTTTCAGAGTGCAGGTTTTCCACAGAGTAGGATGCTTTTTTTACAAAACAGTTTTTGGTCTGGATAAATAAAGAATAATAAATTATTTTATTCAGCAAGGATGCATTCAGTTGATCAAAAGTGACAGTAAAGTCATTTATAATGTTAAAAAAGATTTCTATTTCAAATAAATAGTGTTCTGTGGGGAAAAAAATGCAAAAATGTATTGCAATTTCCACAATTAAACAGAACAATGAATTTTCAACATTGATAATAATAAGAAATCAAGCATAATTCAGCATATTAGAATGATTTATGAAGGATCACGTGACACTGAAGACTGGAGTAATGATGCTGAAAATTCAGTTGAGCTATCGCAGAAATAAATTACATTTTAAAAGTACTATATATATATATATATATATATATATATATATATATATATATATATATATATATATTTATTTATTTTTTTTTTTTTTCCTAAATCTTAAAATATAAAATGCTAATGTATACTAATAATAATGTTATATATTTATGTTTAACTGTGTATTAATAATATATTAAGATTATATTGAAAGTATGAGTAAGGTTTAAGATTTTTGTAGTGAGAATTTAAGTGTGTGTTAATTTAAAACTGATTAAAAACTGATAGCAAATGTATGTATAATATTAAAAATATTTCTGAAATAAATGCTATTCCTTTGAACTTTCTATTCATTAGAGAATCCACTGATGACTTAAGTAATGGCTTCTAAACATTCATATGTGCCATTGCAGGATTACATTTTAGAAAGATTTAATTCAAACTATAATAATATTTTTTTCTTGATCAAATAAATGTAGCCTTGGTGAATATAAGAGACATCTTTAAAAAATAATTTAGCTTTACTATCACAGAAATAAATTGCATTTTAATTTTATAAAAATATTTTTAATGAAAAAATTATTTTTGAATTGTATTTTATTTGCATTTTAAAATATTAAAATATAAAACAGTTATTTTAAATTGTAATAATATTTCACAGTAGTGCTGTTTTTATTGTATTTTTGTCCAAATAAATGCAGTCTTGGTGAGCATAAGAAAAAAAAAGTTTCTCACCCCAAACTTTTGAACAATAATGCACTTAATTTAACTTATGTTATAGGATTCAAAGCAAATTCATCACAGATATACATTACAGAATCACTGTTTGTCAATGGGTTGATGATGATCACATAGCGCAGCGACTAGTTAGTTTAGTTTAATGCAAACACAGCTGTAGCCTAGCCCTGTAAGAAACTGATGACTCATAGTCGATGGATGTTGCTTCCTCTGATGCTGCAGAAACACTGTCAGTGTAGTTTTGATCTGCCATTTTATCACATTTCTCCAGTTACGTGTCAGGGTTTAGCGTCATGAAGCTACCTGTCAGAGCAGACGGGGGGTGGGGGGTGGGGGTGGGGGTGGGGTACGATATAAAGCAGGATGTGGTGAAACTTGAAAAGGCAAGTGTAACCACAGATTGTAAGATGTATGTAGCAGCGTGGGGCATCAAAGCCGAGGTTGCTCACGGGGAATTTAGTGCCCTGCCGTGGAGCTCAGATGTTTTATTCAGTGCGTATGATCCTTTTATTGCTGTGCTAAAGCCACACAGACCCCGTCAATGCATACTCACACACACAAGGCCTATTTATCGGCTCCCTCTTGCAATGTGTTTGCAATTAAAGTCAACATGAAATGAAAATCAACTGTTTACTTTTCTTAATGCGTGTTCCAGGTCTGGATCTGAATGATTTATCAGTGCATGTTTTTTTGTTTTTTTCCAAACGTATGGAATAATACATTATGTACCTTCAAGGCTAACGTTGCTAATCTTTTTACTTTTTCAGCCGCTCACCTCCTGCCACCTCTCTCAGTTTGCCTATGGAATATTAAAGTCTTCACATTGCAGTTAACTGGATCATGGATAAATATATTTTGATATTTTTTTTGCATTAAATTTCCTGTTTCAATCCTAAATAGCTATTTCATTTTAAAGGGACACCTTTTAATTGATTATAGAAGAATTTAGAGTTCACTTATAATTCCCTGATACCAATAAGTCAATAAAATATTAAAATTGTCAGTTTTGTTTTTGGATATTTTTGGACATAGATCAGCAAATATTTGCTGATTTTCATTCATTCATTCATTCATTCATTCAGTAATTAAATATTTATTTGATTTGATTTGATTTTAAAATGTCTATTTAAAAAAAAAAAAATCACTTAAACAATGTCTAATATTGACCCGTAAATGATATGGTACCAACATATCTTGCATCACAAAAAAAATAAAAATAATAAATAATAACAATAATAAAATAATAATAACAATAAATAATAATAATAGTAATAGTAATAAATAATAATTATTATAAAAAATAATAAAAAATGAGGCAAATTTTATAAAATTCATATGAAAATTCATGTTTATTTAATTTCTACAAAAGGTCAACATTTAGCGTTTCCCTATAATAAAGATACATAAAGTGATGTTTTAATCTATCACATCTGTATCTGCATGACATTTTTCAGAAGTTTTTTTTTTTATTATTATTATTTTTTATTTATCTTTCTGTAATTTCTTTAAATATTATTTATAATAATAAATTAACGGTATGTTACATGAGCTAAATTCATTCTGAGTACAGACTAAAAACTACAAACTAAAATCTAGTGAGAGTAAAATGCCAGCACGTGTGTGTATACTTTGTTGAGGCTATGTTCAGTAATGCATAATTTATCAGCACCTGTTTAACCTGTTTCTCAGCACACCTGGACAGAATTGGTTATAATGTCAAGATTGCCACCATTTGCATTCATGGCATCTTCTAATGGCGCATTACAAACACAACATGCAAAGAGTTTTGACATGAACTTGACCACAGCTGTCAGTTCCTGTTTATGCACCCCCAGTTTGGAGCACAGACCAGGACATATGAAGTAGTAAAACATAGGTCATATGTCGAGGCATGCATTTTTATTTTTATTTTGTCAGGATTTAATATGTATATATTCAGGATTTAAAGGGGTCATTGGATGTCTATTTTCCACAAGTTGATATGATTCTTTAGGGTCTTAATAAAAAGTCTATAACATACTTTGGTTAAAATTTCTCAATGGTAGTGTAAAACACCCGTTTTACCCTGTCAAAATCAGCTCTGTTGTAGCAGCCCATTTTAGTGCATGTCCCTTTAAATGCTAATGAGCGCTGCTTACAATTCACAAATTCACAAATGATTCGCGCGAACATAAACGCATTTAGGCAGATCGGGGGGCGTGTTCCCTTCAAAAACAAAGGTAATCCACTGCGTCTTCAGTGGCTCAGATGTCGGTAGTAAATGACGACTGCTATGTTTATTATTACATCCAACAACAGAACACCTCAGTCGCTTTGGAGACATTCTTGTCTACTCCTACTCCGGCATCAAAACAATGGCGGACTGATGACAGCTCACTCAGGGCGGGTCTAAGGTAAAACGCTAGTGTCAGTCAACAATCGTGGGAGGGGCCTGGCTCTGTGTGACGTCACACAGACAGGCATCTGAGAATGGCTTGATATGAGAAAGGGGAAATGATTGAACGAGATTAAAAAGAAACCACTGGGTGGATTTTTATCATTATAGGGTGGTTGTGTACAAACACTGCCAACACACACTTCAGTTCAAACAACTTGTAAAAGTGCATGTCACATCCGAAGACACATTCCTGGAGGGCCACAGCTCTGCAAAGTTTAGCTCCAACCAGCTCCAAATCACAACTGCTTGGAAGTTTCTAGTAATCTTGAAGAGCTTGATTAGCTGGATCTGGTGTGTTTGATTAGGGTTGGAGCTAAACTATGCAGAGCTGTGGCCCTCAAGGAATTGAGTTTGAGACCAATGCCATAGAAAGTGGTTACCAATGAACATTCCACATGTTAAGATTAATCGTTGTTGAAAACAACATAGCAGAATATTTTGGCTGTGATGAGTAGATCCACACAGACTACTTTTAGATGTGTGAAGCCATCTGTAATGTCACATTATATTCCCTTCATATTCTCCTCTGAATAACCATAAATGGATGTAAAAAAATTTCTTTAGCTTATTCTCGAGCTTTTATGCAAACAATATGGCTATATGTCTTAAAGAATTTGTTTGTAGAAATTATATGTTTATGCTGATAGAATTAAATGCTCTATATTGTTTTTATTCATCTTTCTACAGGTATCACCAAAAGAGAGCATGTTGAGTGATTTTCAGTGTAGACCGAATACTACACAGTCACAAAGACAGACAGAAGTGAATCTTACAGTTGTTGACAGACAAAGTGATGAAGTAGTAAGAGTGCAGAAACATCATTTCTATATATATACATATATATATGTATGTGTATATATATGTATGTGTGTATATATATCTGTATGTATGTATATATATGTATGTATATGTTATTATGCTTATAGCTTAATCATGCACAGTATGACCAGTAAGATGCATTAAGACAATAATAGTTTTCGATTTCATTCCTTAATACTGACTGGTATTTTTGAACCTTTGAATCAATACGAAGCACTAGTTTACCACTACAGCAGTACAAGTGTTCATACACATTCAGAGGTTTGTTTGTGAGTATTTTTTTTTTTTTTTTGTAAATCCCAACATGTAAATCGAAAATGCTGTTAGCAGTTTCTGAAGGCTGTTTTTTGCAACAAAATTTCTACAAGAAGCCCCAGTTCTGTCTGCTGCTAGTTTTCATAGTGGATACAGGCACAGAGCTCACAGCGGAGCTGTCAAAATGATGCTACGACATTATAAATCTGTCCTCTAAACTTTCTCTCTGACTCTGTTCTTTGTTCCTTCTCTCATACTCAAAGAAAAACATCTCTGTTCTCAGCTTCTGAGTAAACAGAGAACATCTGCGGTTTATTTCTAAATTCAAGCAAAATTGCCCATTAATTATGTGATGAGCAATAATTCATTCATTGATGAAATGCTCATTAGTGTGAACAGCTGGTGTGTAGTGGAGGTGAGAGAACATTTGAGGAAGAGACTTGGAAAGTGTTCTTTTAATCTACGTGACGGTCTGTGGTGGGATTGTTTGGTTGTTGTGTATATGATAGTGTGTCTGTAGGTGCACAAATGGGACATGGTCAGCTCATCACAGAAAGAGACAATATCATATCAACTAAAAATTAACAAACACAAATTACAAATCAATATGAGAGCGAATAAATGTATATTTTCTTATTTTTTTGGTTGAACCCTTCTTTTGAGCCTACTGTGAGTAAGGTAAATAGTCAGATATGCACTGTGTTGTGTGTGTTTTCTCTTTCCTCTACGACTGTTGCTAGTCAGATTGTTTGATACAACCCAAATTAGATCTTGGGGAGAAGCCAAGACTGGTGGCAGTCTCGCAATAAGCTTGTATAACATTAACAGTGTTGAATCTTAAGAAATGCTAATGCTGACATTGTTTTGCCTCATTAATGAAAACTAGAAATTATCAGTGTGTGTAGTAGTGATAGGCATTTTGGTGCTATTTTGTAGATTTTTGGTCTGTGTATTACTGCATTCAGGTCCATTAGCTTTTTCTATCTGCAAAGAGACACGGGCAATGAAATGAGAACCATGACTCTTGAACTAAAAAAAAAAGCTCCTGGTTTCTCCTAAAGCAGGGTTGCCAAGTCTGCAAAATTGTGCTACATTTAGACTGTTGCTGTGAGTTAAAGTGATCTCTCCCTCACCCCCCGGAGCACGATTTCAATGGTTTGGACCTCTGACGTAGGGAAAAACAGCAGAAAAAAACACTATTGTACTAGTTTTGAGCTAGTTTTGAATTGCAGTTGGGCTGTTTTTGTATAGCAGAACTGGCAGTTCCTGGAGTTCATTTAGATCCATGCAGCTCTGATCTGGTGTTTTTAATGTGTCGGAGCGGCTCAGTTCGCAGTAAATACTGCTCCACACAAATCTTCCATCTTGTGCATTTGAAAACTCAGAATGCATCAATCATCTTTTCAGATTTTTATTGAGAATTATTAATAAATCTGTTATCAACAAAGAGAAGTTTTAAGGTCTTATTATTGTTATTATTTGCTTATTTTTTATTTAACAGTATTACTGTGGGAAAATATTTCTTTATTGGTTTGTTTATCTTTATAATTTAATTCAATTAAAATATTAATTATAATAATAAGCAATAATGATGATTAATAATAATCACAATTGTTGATACAAAATGATTGTAAAATATAATC
The DNA here is from genome assembly GCA_039654775.1 of Spinibarbus caldwelli. Taxonomy (NCBI): domain Eukaryota; kingdom Metazoa; phylum Chordata; class Actinopteri; order Cypriniformes; family Cyprinidae; genus Spinibarbus; species Spinibarbus caldwelli. The sequence goes on from CM077257.1 coordinate 16,145,376, forward strand.
ATAATAATAATAATAATTATTATTATTATTATTATTATTATTATTATTATTATTATTGGATAGTAATTAAATGAGTTCAATAAAAAATAATATTGTGATTGTGGCTCTATTGATTTTGGCTTAAAATGCTAAAATCAACTATAAATCTACATTATGAAACTAATATATACAGGTACATCTCAATAAATTAGAATGTCGTGAAAAAGTTCATTTATTTCAGTAATTCAACTCAAATTGTGAAAATCGTGTATTAAATAAATTCAGTGCACACAGACTGAAGTAGTAAGTCTTTGGTAAGTCTTTGGTTATTTTAATTGTGATGATTTTGGCTCACATTTAACAAAAACCCACCAATTCACTATCTCAACAAATTAGAATATGGTGACATGCCAATCAGCTAATCAACTCAAAACACCTGCAAAGGTTTCCTGAGCCTTCAAAATTGTCTCTCAGTTTGGTTCAATAGGCTACACAATCATGGGGGAGACTGCTGATCTGACAGTTGTCCAGAAGACAATCATTGACACCCTTCACAAGGAGTGTAAGCCACAAACATTCATTGCCAAAGAAGCTGGCTGTTCACAGAGTGCTGTATCCAAGCATGTTAACAGAAAGTTGAGTGGAAGGAAAAAGTGTGGAAGAAAAAGATGCACAACCAACCGAGAGAACCGCAGCCTTATGAGGATTGTCAAGCAAAATCGATTCACATGGAATGGACTGAGGCTGGGGTCAAGGCATCAAGAGCCACCACACACAGACGTGTCAAGGAATTTGGCTACAGTTGTTGTATTCCTCTTGTTAAGCCACTCATGAACCACAGACAATGTCAGAGGCGTATTACCTGGGCTAAGGAGAACAAAGTTTTGTATTTCATTTGGAAACCAAGGTCCTAGAGTCTGGAGGAAGGGTGGAGAAGCTCATAGCCCAAGTTGCTTGAAGTCCAGTGTTAAGTTCCCACAGTCTGTGATGATTTGGGGTGCAATGTCATCTGCTGGTGTTGGTCCATTGTGTTTTTTGAAAACCAAAGTCACTGCACCCGTTTACCAAGAAATTTTGGAGCACTTCATGCTTCCTTCTGCTGACCAGCTTTTTAAAGATGCTGATTTCATTTTCCAGCAGGATTTGGCACCAGCTCACACTTCCAAAAGCACCAAAAGTTGGTTAAATGAGCATGGTGTTGGTGTGCTTGACTGGCCAGCAAACTCACCAGACCTGAACCCCATAGAGAATCTATGGGGTATTGTCAAGAGGAAAATGAGAAACAAGAGACCAAAAAATGCAGATGAGCTGAAGGCCACTGTCAAAGAAACCTGGGCTTCCATACCACCTCAGCAGTGCCACAAACTGATCACCTCCATGCCACGCCGAATTGAGGCAGTAATTAAAGCAAAAGGAGCCCCTACCAGGTATTGAGTACATATATGGTAAATGAACATACTTTTCAGAAGGCCAGCAATTCACTAAAAATGTTTTTTTTTTTTTTTTCTATTGGTCTTATGAAGTATTCTAATTTGTTGAGATAGTGAATTGGTGGGTTTTTGGTAAATGTGAGTTAAATCATCACAATTAAAAGAACCAAAGACTTAAACTACTTCAGTCTGTGTGCACTGAATTTATTTAATACACGAGTTTCACAATTTGAGTTTAATTACTGAAATAAATGAACTTTTCCACGACATTCTAATTTATTGAGATGCACCTGTATATAATGTCAATACCAGTGAAAATCCACGGTTCTTGGTACCAATTTCGGTACCAAAGCAAAACACAAAAACATGCTAACTAAAAAACACATTATTTTTATTAATAAAGTCACCCAAAAGTTTTTGTCATATTTCTACTGCAGCTGAAAAACAACTGTAAAATGTTGTCTGTTTTAGGGTTTGCTGGTGTGTTTCATGATCTTCCTCAGCCTGCAGCTGTAAAAGGAAAATATAATATAATTAAGTAAAGCAATGGGCTGAGTCTGACCAAATGCAACATTAGATCATTGACACCAGCTAAAATATAACTTTTCAGTAAATAACAGACCTCAGCTTTTATAATAAATTTAGATAAGATTACATATATTTTAAGACAAGTGTATATAAAATAGTTGGAAACTGTAGTATTAAAAACACTTTATAATAAGATTCCGTTTGTTAGATAACATGACCTATCAATAAACAATAGTTCTATAGCAATTATTCTTCTTACGGTTAATTTCAAAATGTACTAATACATAAAATCAAAAGTTAAATCTGTTAAAATTATTTAATGCACAATGAACAAACATGAATGATCAAGTGCTTGTATTAAATAACATTCACAAACATTAATTAATGTAAAAATATATTGTTCACTCACTGTAAGCTGATGTTAGATAATAACATGGTCATGTTCATGAGTGGTATTATTGTAAAGTCTATACAGAAAATTAAATTTGACTGTACTTTTATTTAATCCAAACTTTGTACATATTTAATTTTAAAGGGCTTTTAAAACCTGCTATTTATCCAGCCAAGAATAACAACTAACTAACTAGCTAAAAAAAAAAAAAAAAAAAAAATGCATCTGAGATGCATCTGTCACTCTTTTCACCCCTAAAGAGTTTGCATCTCTAAAATTGCTCTCGGATGAATAAGACCACTGAAATAATGCTGTAACCAATTAATAAAAATAAGTAAAATATGGAATTTTTGTTTGAAGGTTATGAAGTTGCAAAAAAAAAAAAAAGTCCTAGTCATAGTGTTATGAAAGAAAATAAACATTTTATAATCTCCAGCATTTTTACAATTCTTCTGGGAGCAATTGTGGTGTGACAGTATGTAGAAATGTGTTCATCTGTTCTATTTAAGTGCATTATATTACTCAACTGTAATCTCTGCCTATTACTGCAGATTTAGTAGGCCAATTGCGGCGAATAAAGGACAGGATGCAGTGTACCTGAACAAGACGATCTCTTCAGATCCTAGCTTGATCAAGTACTGACACGCCTGTTGAGGGAGACATTGTTATCTGTTAAAGGTTTGACAACGCTTTAATCTGCTGCTCTTTCCCTCAGTGAAACGATTAAACGTATAGAGCATTTGTTTGTGTTTGGGCCCCTGCAGGTGGGTCTGAGGTTCTGCGCCGGTCATGTGGGGATCGGGGGTGACCGCCCGGTCGCTGCATGAGTGAGTTAGCTGGAGAAGGCACAATATTTACCTCATCTGTTCAAATGATGGCGTGTTGAGAGAGGAAGGCATGGCAGCATGACGTTTACTAAAGCAGGATGGAACGAGACCCAGAGGCCTCACAGACTCTCCCAGCCGTGACTTTTTGTCTGAGAGAGCGCTAACTCCCGTGAAAGATATACACTTGACAGAAAGCCACTGCCTTTTTGCTGTGTGTGTGTGTGTGTCTATCTGACTCTATAAGCAGCATTCCTCTTGTGAAACCAGAGTCACAGAGAGTGCTGAGGAAGAATGGAACCTATTCAGCCGCACCACTTAATCAGACTCCCTCAGCGTCCCTCGCCTCCTGTGGCGTCTCCCTCGCCGTGTGTCTCAGGTGCACAGCCCCTCCTTTATTTGCCATTCTTTACCATTTTTTTGTTTCTCATCCAATCTGTCAATCTCTTTCTCCTCTTACTCCCTCTCTCTTTTTCTCTTTCCCTCTCAGCTGTAAAATTGGACTTGGAAATACATTGTTTTTGGGGGAACTCATTTTCTTTATCCTTTAATATTTAAACGATAAAGAAGCTTGATTTTAGTAGATTTGTCTTTCTGCGTCTCTAGCACTTTTGCTGCAAAAATGATTTTCTTAGTATTTTTTATTTTTTTTTTGTCTCATTGTCTAATAAAATACCTGTGCAACCTTAAAATAAAAATTTACTAGAAAAGCAATATTGCTTGAGATATTGAGAGTTATTTTCAAAGAATACACTACCGATCTAAAGTCTGGGGCTGCTTGGATCTTTTTAATTATCTTATTCTCACAAAGTCTGCATTTATTTGATAATAAATACAATGAAATATGTAACACTGTGATATTTTTGAGATACCTGTTTTCTGTTTTAATATTTTTTAAAATGTAATTTGCCAAAGCTGAATTTTCAGAAACTATTTATCCAGTCTTCAGTGTCACATGATCCTTCAGAAGTCATTCTAATATGCCTAATGTGGTGCTTAAGAAACATTTACGGTTTAAGTAATATCTATGTTGAAAACAGTTGTGCTGCTTAATAATGTTTGTGGAATTCATGATACATTTTTTTTCAGGATTCTTTGATGAATAGAAAGTCCAAAAGAACAGCATTTATTTTAAATAGAAATTATTTGTAATATTATAAAAGCCACTTTTGATCAATTTAATGTGCCATTGCTGAATATAAGTATTAATTTCTTTTAAAAAAATCTTACTGACCCCAAACTTTTAAATGGTATTTTATATTGAATTTTGGAAGTTTATTTTTTATTCCCCATTGGCAAAAAAATTATTTTATTTTTTTAAAGCCAAAATCTAATATACACTATATTGCCAAAAGTATTGTGACACCCCCTTCTAACAAACAGGTTTGACTACTTTAGTAATTTCCATGAGTACAAATCTTAAAGCTGCAGTCCGTAACTTTTTTTGGTTAAAAATTATCCAAAATCAATATTTGAGCAAGTACATAACCAGCCATTGTTCAAAACTATCGCCTTACTTTATAATAATGTTTTCTAATCTGAGTGGAACGGGTAGGTTTTCACGGGAAATTCGAGCATGCTTCTGCGTCATTACGAAATGTCTGTAAACATAAAGATTGAGTCCCGCCTAATAGGCTATCCATGTGCGGATGCTGCAGGTGGTGGATCGTTAGCCTTTTCTCACAGCAGCTGGAATAATTACATTTATCATTTTGATGGTGGATTATAATCCAGAAAGGATTGAGTTCGTGAATCACATGTGACTGAAATTAATTTATTCCAGTTTTAAATGTGCATCTGATTACAGATAGCCTGGGATTACACTAGGGGTGGGAGAAAAAATTGATACACCGATGCATCGCGATTCTCTCTTCAATGATTCTGAATCGATTCTGAATTTTTTCTCCCCGCATATGGCACGCGTGCTTCATTGCTTGATAGTGTGTGCATCCACCCGCCGTGTTTTACTTTAGATATGCTTTCAATTATGCCGTTTGGAATGCAGTACTAGTACTAGATGCACGAAGCTCGCGCACTGACAGACTTTCACGTGCGCTTTGTGTTTGTTTATCCTGAAGCTCGATTGCGGCTGCGGTTAAATGCACTTGCATTTTCAGATACTTTTATACGAAATTTATGTACATACAGTCAGTTATGTTTTCAGAGCAGGACAAAACATCTGATATATCGAAATAGATCTGTGCATTAGTGTGAATGCAGCCTGTTAAAGCTGCCACTGTCTATGATCTCATCAGTAATAATCAAACGGCAATAATGCTGAGGAAAAAAGAAAAACCCGTAACTATTGTCTGTAAACTTTCGGATACTTAAAGAACACTTATTTTAAATAAGTAATTGTTTTAAAATTAGCCTGCTTATATAATAATAAAAAAAATAAAGTAAATTTTCCACAAAATGAATTAGATTTAAAATTTATATGAAAATGTAGCCATATGTGCAGTAATATTGAAAACTGAGAATGTGACGTATCGTGATATTGAGTTGATAATGATAATCGTAATTGAATTGAATCGTGAAACCAAGATTCACACCCCTACTTTAAGATGGTAGTACTGACACACAGAGATTCCAACTATAAACAAAAAGCATAGAAACTCCAATTTTGGTTAAGATGTAAAGTTGTAAAGATGTATTTGCACAGCAGAAGAATTAATTGGGGAAAAATGTAGATCAAGAATCGTTTTGGAATCGGATCGTGACTCCCAGAATCGGAATCGGATCAGATCGTGAGGTGCCTGAAGATTCCCACCCCTAGTTTACACAGGATTTGTATTTTAAAGAGAAACAGTTCGAAGGAAGAATAATTTGCTTTTTGGGTTAAAAGAATTTCTTATTATGAAATTCGAATGGTATGACAATTAGAGATTAGACTGTACAGAAATTGAAATCTACACGCTAATACACACTACACACATGTAGTCACGCAATGCTGATGTTGTTAACATTAACAATTTGAGAACAAAGTATAACAATAATAATAATTTGCACGGTTTGATGTGGTTAGATTTAACCACCATTTGTAGCGCGAATTTATTGTAATGCTTTTTTCCTCAGTTGGTCAGAACAAACGTGGCAGTCTTGTTACTTGTTCTAATGACAATATCCATTGAAAATTCTTATTTGGGTCATATATTCCAAGACGTAGGCAAGAATTTGTGATTCCTAAGTACAGTATCCACACCGGTGCGGTGACTGACAGCCACACATACTCCTCAAAACATTAGATTCATCCACACTGGAGCCGTGCCGGAGCACAACCCACGCAATAACAATAATTCTGCAAGTAACTGCAATTGCAGGTTTCAAACAGAGATGGCGACAAAGAGGCAAAACGTACGGACTGCAGCTTTAATGTTTAAGCATATAATGATATTCTAGGGAATTGTGTGCTTCTAATTTTATAGCAACAGTTTGGACAGGACCCTTTTCTATTCTAACATGACAATGCCTCTGTGTATAAGGCAAGGTTTAAAAAGAAATGATTGATTCAGTCAGTGTGGAAGAACTTGACTGGTCTGCAGAAAGCAAAGTCCTAATACCAGCTGAACACCTCTGGTGTGACTTTAAATGCAGACCTTGAGCCAAAAACTTAACACCAACCACCATAACCAACCATATGCACTTATTTTTCCCTACACCAGATTTAACAATTCATGTCATCTTACAATTTTGCTTTTCCAATTTATCTTCTTGTTTAGATATATTAAAGAATCTTTGCATCATTGACACATTTTTTTATATTGCACAACTGCCTCTGCCGTGTGAACAAGTTTGCTCACACCACAGAGCATTTAAGTGTGAGATATCCCAACTGCCCTCACTTGCAGGTGTGCGGCCACAGGTGTTCTTTGTGTGTTGGTTAATTGAGGCCTTTTTGTAACGGAAAGCCCTTGAAGTAATGCAATCTTCCAGCACCTTTTTCCTTCTTTACCTTCTAGTCTTCCTTTTTTGACTCTTTCTTTAACTCTCACCTTCCCCTTTTCTATTTAGTCTTCTGGCATCTTAGTTGTTACTGTAAGCAGCTGCAGCTGTAGCAGCAGTAATTTTAATTTTAATACAATTTGTTGGCGAGCAAGAGAATTGGTCAGAGACAGTCAACTCAGTTATGTTTCAGTCAGCGTGAAATTCTCTGTGTGAAGTAAATGGATGAAAAAGTTGATTGTATCCATTAGGAATTGATTGGATAATGAAAAGTGGGCGTTTCATGCAGAATCTGCGGTCAGTTTTGGAGCTTTAGTGATTAAAAGGAAAGTCAAGATGGATCAAGTTGTTTTTAGTTTACGATGTTTTCTTTGGAATCACATGTGATGATGAATTCTGCACAATTTTCAGGCCATGATTTGGACTGGGCTGAGTACTGCCATAAAAGAAAGAAGAAAATGAATCATGCATGAATAAACCCTGACTCCTATCTAAATGATTCCTGTTTTTACGCATTTGTGCATTTAAGTTGGTCATGTTTAAAGTTAATGTTTATAAAGTTCATTGAACCGAGTTCAGTAAAACAATCTTGCGTTCAAAGATCAGCTACTGTATAGCATTACAGGAGATTACAGACGACAGCTCTGTGAGGAAACCTGAGCGTTATTGAATCAGTATGTATGTCAGGGCGCGAGCACCACTGTAGCTGTGTAACAGTGTAACCTGTTTCCCTCTCGCTCTCTTTCTCTCACTTTCTCCACCTCTAATGCACAGAACAGTGGCGTCTTTCTCCCACAACCCAAAGTGTCGGGTTCATCCTCATCATCTTTAGACACGGCTTCTGCCAGCGGCGTTCGAATCATGCCCAGAATACACTGCAGCACTCTCCACAGGAAAAAAAAAAGAATATACTTGATGTCTGGAAAATGAAAACCATTTGCTCAAGTGCAGTACATCTCTACAATGTTCCCTGTTGGATGTTAACACTATATCTACCTCAAGCCACAAGGTGCATTGTATTATTTGTGTTTAGCTTTGTTTTTCCCATCCATTTTTGAGTTTTGACCCACCAGTTGAGGGCCATTGTTTATCCTGACTACATATTTTTCTTTCTATTTTATGAAGTAAAGTTAAATTCAGTCATTCTTAAGACTAAAATATAGTTCTCTTATGTGTCCACACAATCAACAGAGATTTGAGTGCTTCAAAAGGAAGGTACGCTGGTTTGAGCGCTCAACTGTGCGCGAGATGGAGCATATCACGGAAAATGAAGCATACCTGGGCGTTTAATCTGGTCCCTACAGTAAATCCAGTCATATCTTCTTCACAAGGAAAGAAAGACTTGAGAAATTGAATGCTATCTGCATTAGTTATCGTAACCTTTTGTGTCATTATCTGCCGGACTTGTACCTCACTTCAGTGATTTCACCTCTACCTGCGTTTGGCCTGGACACCTGAGTACAAAGATCATGTGTAATGTATGCTTATAGCAGCCAACGACTGCCAGCCATGTGCGTTTGTGTGTGTGTGTGTGTGTGTGTACTCGGCCTCTACTGCTAGTGTAGTAGATTTTTTTCCAGAGGGCCATCTGTTCTCTCAAAGACTCTCTCAGATTCCATATGGTCAGGATGGAGTGGACACGTTCTGATGGAGAACCACTAGTGCCACCAAGGGCGATTTGCCCACCCAGTAGGAAATCAGTCAAATTAAGATAAAAATTTTGGTAACACTTTACTATAGGGACCAGTTCTCACTAATAACTAGTTATATTATTAACGTATTGGCTGTTTATTAGTGCTTATAAAGCACATATTCTGCATGACCATATTCTACAGAATTGGTCCTTAAAAAAAGTGTTACAGATTTTTTTATTTGATTTAAACCTGGTGCTTTCTGCATTCAAAGCAAAAAACAAACAACAAAAAAAAAACAAGTCAAGTCATTCCTTCATAAATATATCTCAGCCACTTTTTTAAAGCAAAGTGTATTCAATTATTCAATTTTGCATTGTATTTAGTTACCACAGAGAAAACCTGGTCGCCTTCGGCTTTAAAACACGAACCAGGGATTGAGAGGAGTAATTGACTAGATGACTGAAGGGATCTTGAAGCAGTATACAGGGTGAGGAGATCACAAATATACTGGGGAGCAAGTCAATCAAATTAACACAGAACTTGACTAGTAGCCTGTGTAGAGAGGTGAGTACAGGTATAATGTGCTAGTTCTAGTCAATATACATGCAAACTAAATACTTTTATATAAACGGTTCTGATATATAGGGGTGCACGATGTTGACAAAAAAATGATAACTCAATATTTTCGATAACAATAATTAAATAATAATTTGCTTAGTGTGTTTTTATGCTGGTAACTTGGCTGATCTTTCATGGATAAATAAATATGACACTAAAACCGCAAGTAGGTGGTGGCAATTCCCCTATTGATTAATGAGTGATTCATTGAATCATTCCTTCAAACAATTCATTGGAAATGGTTGATTAATTTAGAAACAAAGCAAGTTGCTGTCTTTATGATTATTGAATCATTGACTCAAATGATTCATTCAAATTTAGGAACGAAACACCAAAGTGTTGCTCTGAGGCAGGTAAATGTTCTGCTCCGGCTTTGTTTGGAACTGTTTTCATTGGTGAAACAGAAAAAAAAAACTGTGTATACAATGAAACTCACTCAATAATAACCTATTGTTTTTTGAATTGTTGTGGAAACAGTCCACACTCACACTCACTCTTGCTTATGTGTTATTACTTAACTATATCATATCATGAGTATAAAAAATATAAAAGAACAAAAATCCATACAGGGATACTTTTTGCTTTCATAACTTGAAATATAGAAGCATTCTAACTGCATTCTAATAGGCATCATCATCACCCAGTGATATATATATATATATTTTTTTAAGATAGATATTAGATGCCATTTGTTGATTGCAGACATACAGACTGACTGATCCACTCTGGCAGGTTCAGTGGTTAGAAAAAAAGGAAGGAGAGAAGAGGAGGCCTCATCCTCCTTCCATCCTCTTCCTCTGATTTTCTCTCTCCCTCCATCATCTCTCCGGTCCTCCCCTGTGTGTGGTTTTGATCAATGTTTATGCACCATAATGTTTCCTGACTCTCCTGAGAGGTCAGTGTGAAGGAGGGATTGACCCGTCTCATGCTATGTTAGTGGGCCACTCTGAACTGCTGTCCTGTTGATTAAGTGCCAGGGGCCAGCGCTTCTCATTACGGCTGCACATGGAGCCCGAGCTGCCAAACGTACGGAGCATGTGCGAGAAGTCCCACCGCAAGTGCTCTGAGAATTGGAGTCCATTTCCTCTGTACGCCACCGCACCATAAAAGAGTAAGAAATGCAGTATTATTGTATAAGAAAGGGGCCGTTTGTACTTTAGGTCATTGTGTTCGATGGACCCTCAGGGCCCATACCTACAGCGCTGTGGATTTGGTGAAGATTCGATGCATAATGTATGTCTGAGAAAGAAGGAGGTAGAACTCCATTACAATCCACAGGCAGAGGAAGCACAGTGTCTACCTAAATATAAATAGACAGAGTTATCCTCAGAGACTTAATCTTATACATGCACATTTATTAAAAACAGACAGAGGCCACTCAGCTACGCATTCCCAAAAAGCAAACATATATGCACAAACAACCGATTAAGATACACAAACATATACAGACGCTCTACACACAGACTTGGATGTATACAGGAAAAAATGATGAATTCCCTGCTAAAAGCTGTCAGACACCTAGTTTTCCATCTCTCTTCTTCTCTCCTTAACGTTGTGTGGAGTTAGGCCTTGGCTCTGTGAAAGGACATGAAGTGAGTGCAAAAAAGTGAGGAAAGCAGAAAAAAAATTATTAAGTAACTGTTTCATTTCATACCTTTGGGCAATTTGTCACAAGCCCTCCATCTCCTGGCTCCCCTCCTCCACATGTATTTACCGCTCTCTTTTCCTGCATCATCTGCTTCACATATCTGAGCCTGTTGCGTCATTCTTTAGCCCTGTTCAGACTGGGACTAGTTTGCTCTGAGGAGATTATGTGAATTTGTGTTTTTCAGACATACTTTATGGTTTTTATTCTTATCATACATGTTTTTTTCACAACCTCTTTAAAAATTGCAGTGCAAATTGCATACTGTTTTTCATCTAATTCATGTGCCTCTGAGAAGTTTAATCCGGTCACTATAGGATTGTGTGTGATTTATTAATTTCTGTTCTATTCTATTTCTATTCGTATCTATCTATCCGTCTGTCTGTCTCTCTGTCTGTAAATAAAATGACAATTGCTAAACTCATGGGTTTGATTCCCAAGGAATGTATGAACTGCAAAACATTTATAATTTGACTGCACTGTAAGTTACTTTGAAAAAAAAAAAGTGTCTGCCAAATGCATTATCCATAAACATTATTATTTTAATCCGTATGACCATTGTAATCAATTTAAATCAAATGGTTAATTTTAATTAAAGGGTTCATGCACTGCCTTTTTTATTATTTTGTACTGTTATCTGAGGTCCACTTGTAATGTTATCAAGATTTTTACATGAAAAAAAACATAATTTAGAAGTAATAAGCTATTTTTTGTCCTGTTTTGACATACTTTATGGTTTTTATCCTTATCATACATGTTTTTTTCACAACCTCTTTAAAAATTGCAATGCAAATTGCATACTGTTTTTCATCTAATTCATGTGCCTCTAAGAAGTTTAATCCGGTCACTATAGGATTGTGTGTGATTTATTAATTTCTGTTCTATTCTATTTCTATTCGTATCTATCTATCTGTCTGTCTGTCTCTCTGTCTGTAAATAAAATGACAATTGCTAAACTCATGGGTTTGATTCCCAAGGAATGTATGAACTGCAAAACATTTATAATTTGACTGCACTGTAAGTTACTTTGAAAAAAAAAGTGTCTGCCAAATGCATTATCCATAAACATTATTATTTTAATCAGTATGACCATTGTAATCAATTTAAATTAAATGGTTAATTTTAATTAAAGGGTTCATGCACTGCCTTTTTTATTATTTTGTACTGTTATCTGAGGTCCACTTGTAATGTTATCAAGATTTTTACATGAAAAAAACATAATTTAGATGTGGTGCGACATAACAATCTGATCCAATATAGTCAGCACAGCATCATCTTTTAGTTAAATTTTTTTGAAAATCCTACTTCGGATTGTTCCTTGTTTGTAAATGAATCTGCAGTAAAATGAAGTGGACAAAAGACCAATTTCTTACTGATGCAGTCAATTCATTAAAAATAAAGTTCATCCACTCTTTCCTCATGTAGGTATCAGAAGGAAGCCAATGCAAAGACTGTGTTTTTCACAACTTGGCACTGCACAGCATCTTGTTGTCTTTGGAGCATCTTTTTGATTTTATCGTTTGACCTGCGTTTGCCTCTATCGTTATTTATACTACATGCGCCAATCGGTGGGCGGGGCTAAACAGGCAGCGATGTAGAAGCAGGCGCTGATCATCTTCTGCGGAGGCAGTGTTTAGCCACACTATGATGTCATAAAGTGGCACATCCTACAAGCTGTCGTTTTGGCAGACTGGCTTCAATATAAGCTGTTTTTAGACTGACAAGAAAGTTTTGAGTTCTAAAACTTACAGAATGTTTTTATAGTACAATGACCTCTTATATGTCAAAAGATCAAGGGAATTTTGATTTCTCAGTTCATGACCCCTTTAATTAATTTTAACCAATTATATCAAACCAATCATGGACGGCACTTTGTGCAGGTCACATTAATACATTAAATTCAATTAAAGTTTATTTGTATAGCACTTTTCACGATACCAATCCTTGCAAAGCACCTAAACCACCTAGCAGTGCATTACAATAGTCCAGTCTAGAGGTCATAAATACATGAACTAGTTTTTCTGCATCAGAAACAGGTAACATATTCCGTAGCTTGGTAATGTTTCTAAGATGAAAAAATGCTGTTTTTGTAACATGAGAAACATGATTTTCAAAAGACAAGTTGCTGTCTAATTTAACACCCGAATTTTTGACTGTAGAGTAGAGGAAGTAACAGTACATCCGTCTAGATGCAAATTGTTATCCAAGAGATTCTGTGTACTGTTTTTTGGTCCAATAAGTAATATCTTATCTTAATTTAATAGGAGAAAATGATTGGTCATTCAATTTAGGAGTAGGTTATTAGTGGTGACTATGGCAGAAATGTACAGTAAGAATCATGCAGTTAGTTACAAAAACAGGTAACATGTTCCGTAGCTTGGTAATGTTTCTAAACATTTTTAACACACTCTGTTTCATCTGGTCTTGTAGAAATATATAGTTGAGTATCATCAGCATACCAATGGAAACTATTCCCATATTTTCTAATAATATTACCAAGGGGCAACATGTATATTGAAAATAGCAGAGGGTCTAGGACAGATCCTTGTGGCATTCCATACTTTACTGCCGATAATTGAGATGATTCCCCATTTAAATAGACAAAGTAATAACGATCGGACAGGTAGGATCTAAACCATCTACATCAAGTTAGTTGCTGCTTCCCAAATTGCATGCTGAGTATGTTCTGCACTGAATGTAGAACTTTTTTACTACATTAATAAAGTAAATAATATTCTCTGCATTTGTGTATTATAAATCATTGTATTTTGACATCATACTCATTTTTATGTGCTGTTTTTCACAAACTAAATAATATGCAATAAGGCATATTTGGATGCAGGGAGCATTTTTTTTGTGTTGTAAGTCATTGATTCATTGATTCATTCAACCTGTTTTTTGAAAATGCGTTCCTCTCATTTAATCAATCATTTCAGTATTCTAAAAAAAACAATAAAAATTAAAAGTTTTCTTTACTTTTTACACACTTTTACACATTCAGTTCATCTGCCTGTTTTTTTTTTCTTTTTATGAACAAGATGAACTCGTATGACAAACTGAACCAACTACTTTATTCTGTACATAAAACAGAACCAAACAGTCCAGAGAGGAGCGTGTGCTGCAACGTGTGACTGTGCCCTTATTTTTGATGGGGTGAGAGGTTGTTTTTGCCTCGAGATGTGGAATGCATCAAGCATGTGCATGTTTGAGGCAACGTTATGGGAATTTCCTCCCAGCTTCTACATGTGTATTATGGATTTTGAAGGTACAATATGTAAGTGTACTAGGGGTGCTAATACGATCCAGGACCACACAAGCGTGGGAGGATGGGTCCTGACTCCGGCACTGGGCCAAAAAAATCACCCCTCTCCTACAGGCGCCATCATCATGGTGAGCGCCGCCACCTTCTCGGCTTTCAAGGCTGCACAACATCCGGGAGAGGGCCCCCGCTCACCCACCCACCAACACCTTTAATCTCAGGGGTGCGTGCAAGCTCCCTCGGCCCTCCGTATGCCACAGCTCCCTACATTTATAGCTCATTACAGAGGTGACTGAGATGAGGAGGTGATGGGTGGAGGTGACATGTGAGGTGGTGTAGGTGGGGAGAACGAGGTGATGTAGGGGCGTGATTCAGGAGGAGAGCAGCGTGTGGCTGCTTCAAGGGGTGGGTCGCCCCACTAGAAGCATTTACAGGCCGTTCACGCCACAATCTGCATGCTGGTCTACAGTGTGTATTTTTTTTTTTTTTTTTAAATATAAATGTGGCCTTATTTATTTCTCTGGTTTTATTTGCTCTGGTGTTTATGCATTTGGCCGACAGCTGGTGTGTTTTATGCCATGCTGATGCTTGGATTTATACAGTGTGTGTGTGTGTGTGTGTGTACAGCAACAACTGGACATGTTGTTCTGTATTTTATGAGAACTTACAGGACACAAATGCCACTGCCAGTAATAAACACATCCGTTTTCTCTCAAAGTGACAGGCGAGCTGTGTGGTAGAGCTATGAGAAATGATAGAAGTTCCTCAGATCACCTTTAACACAGATACATCTTGCATGACTTTACGCAGCTTGAAAGTGTGTCTGATGTTGTGGTATGTGATGCCATTTCACATGCATGGCGAAAGCGGAGTCGTAGAAAACCTAGAAAGAGTGTTGGGCAAGCAATTCTGTCATCTTTACTTATTTACTTATTTACTTAATGTTTGTCATTCCAAACATTCTATAGAACACAAAAGAAGATATTTTTAAAAATGTCTGTTTTTTTTCCCCTCGTCCATACCATGCAAAACTATTAAAACTGGTATATCAGTTCCACAGAAGAAAGAGAGTACATGTTTGGAAATGACATGAGGGTTAGTTAATGACTGAAATTTTTATTTTTGGATAAACTTTTCCTTTGCTTGTACGTCATTTATATAGGTAATAAACATTTTTCTAGTTGCTCTACTCTAAAATGTTTTATTGACTAAATATTGCCCTTAAGTAGATTAAAACTAAATGTTTGTTGGCATAAATTGCTCAAATTGGTTCACAAATTGGTCTGAATGATTCAGTAGCAAATCAAATCTAATTCACTAGCTAATGTGAAGTGCAGAAATCTCTGTTAAAGGGATAGTTCCTCCAAAAATTAAAATTACCCCCATGATTTACTCACCCTCAAGCCCCATCCTAGGTGTTTATGATTTTCTTCTTTCAGACGAATAATCTCTTTAAGGTCATAAAAATTAATAAGTCATTGATTTAAAAAAAAATAAATAAATAAAAAAAAAAAAAAAGTTGAACGCTATTGTTACAAATGCAAAATATTTTGTTTATATTGCTAAAAACCAAAAAGAAAATTAGGCATCATAGGTAATCCATATTTAGTATCATATGTAATCCATACTTTATGCTACTAATCCATACTTTATTTACTTGTATGCTACATGTATTCGTTAATTGCTGAAAATCTTCACCTCTACTGCAGCGCTCACTGTTGTTTAATATACTTTTTATTTTTACTTGTACAAAGTTATTGTGCACTACATTCCAAACCAAAATGAGTCGTATGGGGGAAAAAAGGAAAAGGGCACCTCGAACATTAAAAGCTGGAGGAAAGAAAGTAATACGGGGTTGAAACAACATGAGGATGAATGTCGACAGAATTTTCATTTTTAGGTGAATGGTTTCTTTACACAAACAGCCCAAGGGGAGTTTGAAGTCAGTGAGACTTGCTGTATGTCTGTTTTTTTCCTGCTCTGCTGTTGTGTATGTGTCCAGCTTCTGAGAAACTGTGAGGGAAAGACATAGAGTGTGAAAGAGAGCTAGTAATAGGCAATGCCTGCAGCTGAGATTGCCCAGACCAGTGAATGCTCTGGCAGCGCATGTGCAGATCGAAGGGCCTTTGGCCAAGATACCACACCTCTCAATCTGCTTTAATTCCCAGCATAACCTACCGGGTGTCACTGAGCCACAGGGTTGTCCCAGCCTCTGCCAATACACACACACACACACACACACGTATTAGAATTCCCTTTGTTTCCACTTGGCTTGACTTCTGCTCCATTCATAAAAATACTATACCTGTTTATCTGATTGACTGCCAAACCTCACCTGCTGTGTTTGCTCGGAAGTTTGCTGGAGCGCTCAGGCTCTGTCAGATATCTCACGCTCCACAGACGGCAGTTTTATCGCGTCGTATCTCAGTTCTGTACCGCTGCCCCAGGCACAGACCCTGGTGACGTGTATGAAGTACACACAAACAGGTAAGGAGGAAAAGAGTTAGATCTTTAACTGGGCTCCTGTCCAAACACTGTGGTGACCTTTGACCTGTCTTCTTTCCGTTTCAATCTCTCTCTCTACGTTTGAGTATCTCCTACTTAAATTCACGCTAATTATATGTGTAAGCAGTAGGGCTGTCAGTTGAGTCAAGTATTTAATCACAATTAACTCTTTCCCTGCCAAACACTGAATTTTCTGGGTTTCCGTGTTCACGTTATCGTACACTCAGGGGCGCTATTACACATCTCCTGAATGAATCTAGAATCTGCCGATCAAAAACACAAATGAAGAAGACGCAGAAACGAGTGATCTCCTATGAATGCATGTAAAAGTAGAGGGTCTGTTCTTTATTTTGATGTATTGCATGTTCAGATATTCATACCACAAAATATTCTGGGGGCCATGAAATTTTAGTGAAAATCCTCAAAAATGCTTGCGGTGCCTGGAAACTTTTTTCAAAAACGCTGGCGGGGAAAGAGTAAAGGTCCTTGCACACTGAATCTGAAATTTTCACATGGGTTTTTTTCGTTTTTTCATATTCATCATCCTTTCCTATCAAAATGCTTGCTATGGATGCAAAAACACAGAAAATCGAACCTGGTCCGAATTTTTTTTTTTATTTATTTTGGACAAAAGTTTCAGAGGCAGTGTGTAAACATGATTGACAAAACATGAGGCCGTATTTATTTTTTAACATACGAAAATTTCGGAGAATAATTTTGTACTCAGTGTGCAAAAACCTTTAATGTAATGATTTTTGATAGTTATGCATGTAGTTCCTTTTAAGGAAAGAAAACTTGGAAGTAAACGTGTGAAAGACTCATCACTCATCCCACTTATACAAAAAGAAATGTAAAAAAAGGAAATTCAAAGCTGTAGTTTTTCATAATAAAATAATTCCTACACTTTATGAACTCGTAATGTCCCTTAATTTGAATTAAAGGTATAGTTAACCCAAAATTTGTCGTCTTTTAGTCACCTTCATGTCGTATCAAACCTGTATGACTTTAATTAATTAATTTTTTTTTTTTAGTTTCATTTTACTTTCGTTTGGACATACTACTTATGCCAACTGCTGTACTGTATTTTGTTTGACCCTAAGAAACCATAAAACTAATCCATTTGATTTATGTGCTATATTCCAATTTTTAAAGATCATTTTTAAAGATATTTGATTCACTGAAAACTCAAGAACTTCATCAGCCTGACTTCTTCATTTGGATCAGTTTGTGAGCTGGATCAACCAATTCATTAAAAGATTGGGCTCAAAAGAGTCATTCATTCACGATTTGAATCGTGCGTATAATGAACATTTCAAAGAGAGTTAGGGCCGATTTTCATTCAATAATGACATCATAATGACACCATAATTACATTTATGGTGTTTTTGGGGCCTCAGTGGAGCCCTCATTCATTTTCATTGCATTGAAATAGCGGCCAGAATGGGAAAAAAAACACCTTTTGTGTTCTACAAATGAAACTATGTCATAGGTTTGGAACAGAGTTTTAAATAATGGCAGATATCAGCATTGTTTAAATTTCACAATAACTTGTATGTATATGTACGAGACACCCGATGTGGCTCCAATCACATTTAATCAGATCTGAATGTTCCCATCATTTTTTTTTAGAAATCACACAGAATGAAACACTTACAATGTCAAATTGAATAAGCATTTTAAATATATTTAATTAATTGCATGTGTTTGACTT